>CP142598.1:0-1200000 GCA_035985395.1 Penicillium coffeae
CCCTAACCCCTAACCCCTAACCCCTAACCCCTAACCCCTAACCCCTAACCCCTAACCCCTAACCCCTAACCCCTAACCCCTAACCCCTAACCCCTAACCCCTAACCCCTAACCCCTAAAGTCACTATCGGCAAAGCAGGGACAGGGGCAGGAAGAGACAGGGTCAATTTAGAAAGTGAGTGGCAAGAGATTCAATATTGAACTAAACCCCTTTGTCCTGCTTCGTTCGTTTCAGGGAATAGAAGAATACACAAAGCTACCCTTCATGGTCATTTTGGAATAGATGGCTTCGGAGGTTATGACATAGAGCGAAAGGTCGACAGGCACGAACCAAGAATACCCTGACAGTTTCGCCTCTTTTAACTAGATTCCATTGATTCTCGATTCTTGCGCCCTTGACATTTTGAGGGTATGGATTCAAGATTGCCTATGTAAAGAAAATTTGTCAGGTCAATAAGACCCCGACTTAACTCATACCAAGCAACGAGCCTTTGCTCTTCTTTGACACATCTCAGCTGCACAGCCATCTTCATCATAGATACCGTTCACAGATAAATGCTCTATTATGGCATGAGCCCATTTGTAGAAATGAGGAGCCTTCTGCTCTAAGCCAAGTATCATGGATTTTGGTAGGGGTGCATCCTCAGTAAATGGGAGTGTGAAAATTCGTATAATGAAAGAAGCTGTCAGTACCTAGAAATTATATTAACCAAGAAGAATCTTAAAACACATGGGAAGATAAATTACTCTATAGTAGCACAATACTCACCTCAGCCAAAGTCAGCTTCACTGCCATTGAAGAAAGGCTTCGCGTCCTGCAACAGAGGATCGACGTCGGTTACAATTGTATTGAAATAGCGTATACCCAGCTCTTCGCCTTCTTCGTCCGTTTGGGCTTCAATTGCACGATAGTAGTAGACATTTGATTTTGAGAAGTAAGATTCAACAAAAAACGCGATCTTTGCACGAACAAGTGCTCTTTGAGCGTCACCAGTATGTGGAATCAGGTGTGTCTTTGCCACTGAATCCGCCAGAAACTGTGCGATGATATTCGACTCGACAATAATATGGTCATTGTATGCCAATGTCGGGACTTTTCCACTAGGATTGATATTGAGATATTCAGGTGTCCTTGGCTTGCTGTAGTCTATAAGTTGTTCCTCAAACGGGAGAGCCAACTCTGCCAGAGCAATGTGAACACGATGCGCCCCTGTTTGATTGTATTAGCATTCCTGCTGAATTTCCCGCGGCAGGATTGTCATTTGGTCATACATGGACAGTTTCGATTGGTGAAGAGTTTAATTGACGTTGTCATGGCCATGACTTTTGTTTCTTGTCGCATTGACTTTGTCACTTTGGGGGAGGGATCGGATTACTAAGATTCCTTGGATTCAAACCATGGATCTTAAACCGGGTTAGAAGAGAATCATGATTCTTATAATAATTTCAGACTTAGAATATAAACCGAAGAGAAATTCGCTTACGTAGCAGGCCTTCGGTTCCATTGGGTTTCTCCTACATTGAGTGATCGGGGTTTTCCGAAATTGGTAAACCCAGGTGGACAGGTTGAGATAAATGACAAAATTCGATTCGTAAATAATTCAAATCGCAAGGTTATAAATACATCATGAGCTCGTTTTACCAATTTTGCGAGGAAGAATCTGATTTAATTCATTTCAAGTAACTTCTACCAGGTGATCATCTAGCAAGATGCAGAGCTTTCCGTGAAGGGAGAGGCAGGAAGGCAGTGTACAATGGTAAACCGTGATATTGGCGATGGTGAGGATCTATCTAGATGGAAAGCTGGAAGATATATGGAGAGGTCATGTGACCTCCTCACACTTTCACCTTACTGCGACCGGCTACAATCTCAACTACCTCCCGGAGTATATTGCACTTCGACATGGGTTTTTTCACGAACAAGGTCTCGACGTGAAAGTCACAATTCCCACACTGTGGGATGGGGTGCTTGATGCCCTTGCGGATGGCTCTGCAATGATGTGTCTGGGTGGGATGTGGGTGCCTTCGATGTACCGCAACAGGGTTCAAAACTACACTGTATTCGCGCAGATCGCCAATCGTTCACCACTCGCCTTGATTCGACGTACCAGCGACAAAGATTTCAAGCTAGCCGACTTGCCTGGGCTCACAGTTCTAATGAAGTCCGGCGGAGGCGCTAGCGTTGGGCTCTTTTTCAAAATGCTCTTGCGCGAGAACGGCATCGATGCGAGATCTGTCGACTACATCCGGGATCTTGACGGTGTCATGCTGGGTGACCTTTCCCAAGGTGGAATGGGTAACTACTTCGTCACAGACAATCTTTCCGCCCAGACTATGGTTGCGCGCAATCCAGATGTCACCATTGCCATGCGGCTGGTCAGCCAAGCCGACGTACCATGGAGTGTTTATTACCGGGAAACCTCAACGATCACTCCGGAGATTCTTGACGCCCAAAAGCGTTTCTATATCGCCCTTCAAAGAGGGATTGACTGGGTTCTCCAACATGAGGCAGAGTCATTTAAGGATGAGCTAGCCGAGCCTTTTCCCAATGTTCCGGTCGATATCGTGGTGACTGTGACTAACGAGTTGCGTCGGAACGGAATGTGGACGACTACATCTGTGCCCCGTGGAGGTTTTGACCGGTGGCAGCTAGGCCTTCGTGATGCACGCCTCGTCAAACGTAGCTTATGGAGACACTGTCGACGACGCACCCTCAGCCGCTGCACAAGCGGAGAAGAAGGCTTAAAGCTATAGAATTCACAAAGTGCCAATACCGCGCCTGGCCGCGATTTTGAGATCAAATGCCATTATACTGAAGGAAACTTTTGCTTGGAAGATCCTTTGCCATCGCGTTTGTGTGGTGTGCATTGCCAGAGTGAAATATGCCTCGCTTCATCAAAACTTTGTTGACTCTGGGTGTTCATTTCGTGAAATAGACTCCTTTTAGACACTATAATTATTCGATTATATGACATGATATACGTCGTCAAGCTTCTGAAAGCGTAGTTATATGGATTCTGACTTTCCTTGTGAACGGGATGTCTCATAAACCTCATGGCGGCATGATGCCTGTGGGAATCCCAGAATATGGGTAGACAAGTTGAAAGAATCAGTGGTCTCCTGCACCGAAGCCGTTCCTCAACAAGAAACTCGTCGATATTGAATGTCAGGAACTGATAAATTAAATTTCATTAAAGCCATCATTAGTTACACGCGCTCTCAAATGTACTATCCTGAAGATCAGGCCATTGTGCAGCACTGCTCAGCATCTCGCTAAATGAAAACCCGCCAGCTGCCAAAATGGCCGAATGATGTATAAAGTCATTCTCATCTATTCCACAGGACGGTTTTAATTGTTGTAAAAGACTCTCTGCTTGTTTTTCGAACCTCTGTCTACCAGATTGTAGTTCCACGGCGTTCTCGTCGACCAGCCAATCAACTTGCAGATGATAGAGTATCGAAAGCATTGCGGTAACCTGCAACGCCCGGAAAGCTCTCAGCCAATGCAGAAAGTGTTGACGCACAAGACTGTAGTATTGAAATGCTTGTACTCATAGAGCTCTGTTCGCGGACTTCACGTGATTGCCACAGGCTGTATATGACCCCCAGACCGGCCATGAATAAATCATGGCTTGACTTCCAAAGAACGTCTTTTTCTTCCTTCTCACTGTAAAGTTTGAATGCTTTCAATCAATCGACAGGATGCACGGAAGGATATGACTTGCGCTTCCGAACACGCCTGTGGTGTTGCTGTAGTAGGCTGATAAAGTAGGAGAATCGCGTTGTTGTAAATATAATCCCAGTATACTTGATACGCAAAGATTGATGATGGATGGGCTTTGCTTGTCTGGGGAATAGTCGCATACCATTCCTCAAGGCGTGGTCTAATATTCTCGACCCAGATCGCGTAGTTCGCTCTCGGGTATGCCATTTTTGGGGTCCATGTCTGGCTATGTTGCACATGCTTTATCTCCGACTGCAGTCTTGATAGGAAAAACATGTGATTATGCGCTCTCTGGTTGTGGATGTCAAGTTCGGTAAGCGCACTTTCGGAACTGCCTCGATAGACAGCCAATGGGTTTGGAAGTGGTGCCCGCGTGCTTTCATCAATGATACCGAATGGCCGACCCAGGGTGATACACAGAATACGATCAAATTGATAATTGCAGTACCATAGTCGTCGCCGGTCATAGAGAACCGCAGGATCAATATTGGTAGCATGCTCTTCACTTTCCCAATGCAGGCCTATGTCAATACATAATCGTAAAGCAATGCCTGTTAAATGCCATAGACTGCCCCGGGATGGGCACAGCTTTATAAATTGGGCCAATAGAAGAATAGTACGAAGAGTCTCAATGTCACTTTTTGAGCCCACAACAGCCTGTTCGTACCAAGTCATGGCTGATCTAAAGCATCCCTCGCTTTGACTTGGCCGAATACCCAATGGGCTTGAAACATCACAGAGAGCAATAGCGAGGATCATGAAAGATACGAACATATCTCTTTCCACAGCACATGTCGAGACTTTGGGATCAATCATAACCTGACAAGCATTATCTAGCGCATCTGCGACTCTCGAACGGTCTATAACAGGTAGATGGGGCGTGTGGTACTGGAAAGAAACCTCAAAGAGATGATCTGCGGCATGTCGTGGAGGAAGAGACCCCTCCGCAGCCAATGACGTCGCTGAAAAGTCATACGAGCTTGTTCGTGGCGAGTCATGTAGGGGTGATGGTAACGCATCGATGCGGATTGCCGATATGACCATTCTAGCAAGAGTGATGCCACCGCCTTGTCTCAAGAATCGCGGGTATCTTGACGGCTCAACCACGATGTCCTTTACGCTCTTCACCAAGTCTTGTACATGACTCGAACTTGTATCAGAAACTGCTGGACTATCTGCTGGGGCATCGCCAAGGCGACTGATACCGGGAAGAACTTCGCGAGGCGTTGTGATCTCGCCATTTATCGAGCTTAACTAGGCTCTTGCTTTAAGTTCCCGGTTCTCCCGGTTCAATCTTTCAATTTCTGTCTCAAGCTCAGAAAAATAGTTACGAGGGACCTGGATGGAGATAAATGTTAACCGCGTCTTGATCCTGACTTTGCTCGAAATTGGCTTACTTCGTGGTGTTTCCTTGAGTGATGGGTCAGGCACTGAGCGCCTGCACTTTCGCAGTTTGAGCAGCTTGGAAATCTTAAGTCGCACTACTCGTTCATCAGATCCTTGGAAATTTAATAGACCCGATACAAAATTCATGCTGACCTTCTGCTTCCTGCGACGGCATCTACCAGAATCGCGTTAGCTACGCGCCTTCACCCCACTTTACCAGCAACATGGCGCTCACCTTAGACATGCAGTTGCTCCTTTAGCGAGTCTATGGCCCGGAAGTAAGGGCAAGCTCAATATTTGACTCATTCGCGATAGTATTTTGAGGGCTGTATGATGATTGCTGAGATCATCTACCGTTCATTTTAAAAGAGATAAGCCTACCTCGGATAACCCCGCTCGAGGCCACCACGAATTGCCCTTATCTCCTGCGATAAGATATCTTAACTATGTGATCGGGTTAGTCCGACGCAATTTATCTGAGAAGACACTGGGCATAATCTACCGGGATATATTAGGGCTCTTCCGAAAAGTAATGGAACCGCCAGTCATTGTCCTCGAATCCTTATCCGGCCAGTCCATGAGGCTTTTCGACAGCCCTGCTCTTTTACTTGCCACCCCAATCTCTTAAAATGGATTGACTCTCCAAACCACATCTCCACGTATATAATGGCTTGATGACCTTTCGCGAGCCAGGTTCAACCATCAGGACTGCATTACTATCAGGTGTTCCACCAAGTAACTAGCCATCGCAATGAAGTCTGACTCGAAAACAGAAATGTCAAAGACCGGAGTCATCGACACTGAGATTGGCATTGAAATGGGTTCCAATGAGGCTGGATCGACGTATTATGTTGACCCCGAGAAAGAAGCCGCTGCTCGCAGGAATTTTGACAAATTCCTTGTTCCAGTCTCACTTATTTTCATAATTCTTTCGGCCCTAGACCGAAATAATGTACGCAGCCCCTGACGTCTACTATCAACATACATCTGCAGCAACTAACATTTCGCCAGATCGGCAACGCAGTCGTTTTTGGCTTTGACAAAGACTTGGCCCTCGTGGGCAACCAATTTAACAACATCCAAACATTGTCGAGCTTTTGTAGTTTCGCAGGCGAGCTCCCTTGGACTTTAGTTGTGCGTCGCTTTGGCGCTAGGAAGGCTCTGGGTACCGCCTTTGTGCTATGGAATGTATGCACGCTCGGTACTGCGTTTATTCACACTTACGGCCAAGCTATCGCGGTTCGAATGATCTTATGCGCCTGTGAAGGTGGCTTATCTCCCGGATTCGCATTCGTTTATTCAACTATCTATCCTCCAGAGCAAGCAGGCAAACGGATTATGACGACAAACCTGGCCCAGAGTATTGCTGGGGCTTTTGGTGGTCTTTTTGCATATGCGATCCAGACCATGGGAACTAGAAGGGTCCTAGCGGCTTGGAGATGGCTATTCATTGTTGGATTCTGCGTTACAATCTTCATTGGTGGTGTTGGTTGGATCTTTATTCCTGATTCGGCTGAAACCGCTTGGTATCTTAGCGAGGATGAGAAGCAGGCTATGCGTATGAAAAAGAAACGAGATTACGCTCTCCGAGGTGAATCAAAATTTGAGTGGAAATGGGCACGAGAGTCAATGATGGACCCTTTCGTCTATCTTTTAGAGATAACATTTTTCACCTCATCGGTGCCCATCAATGGCTTCAATGTTTTTCTGCCATCAATCATCAATGGCTTGAGGTAGGATAATTTATGCTATCAGCACCTTGCTCATTACTTATCGCCTCTGCAGATATTCCTCCCTCGAAGCCAATTACCTCACCATTCCGGTCTATACTCTGGGTGCTGTATCCCTTTTGATCCAAGTCTACTTTTCTGATAGACTCAAGAGAAGAGGCTTCTTTATTATCGGATGCTGCGTCCCCGTTGCAGTCGGCTGCTTGGTCTGCGTCGGGTCATCTCTCCCCGGTGCTGGGTACGCGGGAATGTTCATTCTTGTAATCGGTAAGAAAGCTTGGAAGTTATTTATTGCTATTGGTCCGGATCTAATTCATGGTATAAAACACAGGGCTTTATCCTATCTCTACAGTCGCTGTGACTTGGGCCACCAACACGTTTGCCCCTGATTCTAAGCGTGCTATTGCGATGCCTGTGGTATTTACTATGGCCGATATATCCTCACTGTTGTCATCTCAACTCTATCCTAGAACACAAAAGCCTCGATACATTCAGGGCAATGCCGTTTCAGCTGGCTTGACATGCGTCGCGGGGCTTCTGTATACCGCAAGCTGGTACCTCCTTAGACGCAGGAATATAGCGAAGAAGAAACTTATCGCTGAAGGCGTCACCACAAACCACTTTGAGGGGGACAGAAGTCTGGATTCCATGTATCTTCTTTAAACTAGACCTTGATTTTACTGGTGCTTCATTCAAGACTTTTCACCGTTGGAGCTATCTGTTTTGTTATCACTTACATGTGTTGCGAAGTCATTGAATATATGCTAGAAATTGACGATTTAAGCATTCGTGGGTCTATAGTATAAGTCCAGCTGTAGTAAGGTGTTCTTCTATTATACTATTGCGGATCAGTTACACCCGTGGGCACCTGTGCCCTGTACCCTTAGTACTGTCGGCTATTGGATCTTACTTCCCCTTGTATATCTCTGCAACTCAATCTCACAGCCTTGGAATGACCTCGGGAGGTTTGCTATGGGCGCTCCTACTGGTTCAGTAGATAATTCCAGTATGAATTGCATGGATCAGAACATAGAAACTATCTAGAGTACACATACTCTATCTATCAGTGTTCTGCTGTTACTCCCTGTCTAACCCCCTACCGCACTCAGTCTGTCTTCCATTTCTGCATCACAACCGCAAAAGCAGTTACAGCAGTAAGACTTTTATCAAGAAGAGAGTAATTCTGATATTAGCCAATTATTTTTGATAGATATTATGGACTCGTTGGGCAGAAATGTAAGTAGGACAAATTGAATTTGAATCAGCTTTGTAATATGGAACGGCTGTCATTGATGTTTCGGCTAAGGAACACCAAGTCTTCAATCCTGGCAACGCTCACTCTGTTTACGGTAAATTTCAGTATACAGTGTCTCTCTGGTCTCAAGAAGGACTTACGCAGCATTGATAGGCCCCATTGTCAAGACTGCACTTGTAGGGCACGCTAAACAGCATTAGTTTCTTCTTTCTTCCCCACCTAATATATTCCTCATGGCAATATAATACGGCCTTCTCAGCTGTCGGACTTACTCGCTCGTACAAAAGTCGTCCTCATCAACACCATAACATATCTGTCAAGATTGTCAGCAACAGGGAGGGGGGAGTTGTCACGTTTTTGACTTCGGGAGTACTGACAACGGCATCTGTTGCTGGAGAAGCAATTGCCAGGGCAGCGAAGGTAGCGAGAAGATAGAAGTATCTCATATTGAAATCTTAGAGGCGGATTGAACTTGATAAGTTATATGATCTGAGACTGCGAGGCTGGGTATGCATCAAAAGCATTTGAATCCGATGGAGAATGATAAGTATTTATATGTGGCATGCTTGAAATGAGATTGCTAGACACAGGACCTTAGAATATACTGGCGGCCTGAGATTTTCTTTGATGATCTCCGAAAAGATCAATCGATGCGCATGTATCTGCGTTCACCACAAGAGATGATCTTATTGATTTCTTGGCACCTGGCTAGCCGATGTCGGGCCACCTCACGGGAAGTCTGAATCTTCGCCCTTTCTTCCTAAAAAGAACACTAAAAATATCTCAGTCATACAAAATTTTCTTGGGCCACCCGTAGGCTTCAGAACAAGGGATACTAGTTCGGCAATGTTTTCAGTTTGGCACCTAGACAGCTCAACTCCACCCATTGGCGATATCGAAAGTGTTGCAGGGTAAGGCGTGCATCTTTTGAGCGTGATGATATTTTGACTTGAACCCTTGAGAGTATTTATATAATAGAAAAGGTTTCCCACCCCCTCACTTCTTGTAGTTGGCTTAATCAACTGAAATTTTCATAGAAGAGTCTAATACCCGGACTAGTACTCATTTGTCATGCCTACATTGAGAATCGTCGTTAGAGGCCGCATTAATATTTCACCGGCAGCATCATGGTTATGCTTGCTTTATGTGAAACACCCGATACTAAAGGTTTTTCTGTATGGAACCTACTTTTTCTTGGATTTCAAATTTGTAGTCTACCTGCTTTCCACGTGGCAAACCGTTGTGAGGGCTAGGACACCTTCGTAACCGCAAATGACGCTCAAAATTCGTATTTCTGATTTTTCTATTCTTTGTGAGAACACCACGTAGCTTGAAGTGCATAGATTTTGGTCTCGGAAATAAACTCGCACGGTCTGTGTGGCTGCGCGGCTTTATTGGTTGGCTTGATCTTTGATTATATCCTCCGCGTCATACTTGTACTTCTCCTCCAGATCCCAGTATTTGTTGAATCCAACACCATAGCAGACCTCGTCATAGCTGAGAATCTCTTCCGGTTTACCTCGAGTGAATTGTTTTTTCAGTGACTCCAGTGCCTCGCGAGTTCCCTTCAGGTGTGCTGCAACCAAAGTCCATGGATATGCCACGCTGCACATGCCAATCTCAGCAAGTTCTTGAGCCGACATATTCTCCGTCAAACCCCCCTCGATGATGTTTGCACAGACTGGGCCGATTGTCTCTTTCACGGCTCTCTCCATTGCTTCCCGGTCTGGGAGTGCTTCGATGAACACGAAATCAGCGCCAATACGCAGGAATTCATTAGCTCGCACTAGTGCTTCTTCCCAGCCATGCGTGTTATATGAATCTGTGCGAGCCAGAATGACCATATCTAACCCCTCATTTCGTGCGTCGACAGCTGCTTGCAGGCGGGCAAAAGCCTCGCCACGAGAAACGACGGACTTGCCCTTTGTGTGGCCGCACCCTAAATAAATGTCAGGAATCAAAGACCCAAAAAACTTATAAGAGCCATGCATACTTTTGGGCCAGGTCTGGTCTTCAATCATAACACCAGCTGCGCCAGCATGCGCAAAGCTTTCAACTGTTCGTCTGACATTGAGGGGAGATCCGTACCCGGTATCTCCATCAGCCATGACAGGGACGGAGACCTGTCGAACTGCCTCTTGGATTTTGTCGCAGACTTCTTGAAGAGCAATGTATCCTGTATCCGGAAGGCTGGAAATGAAATAATTTCATTGGTTAATAATTTTCGTCAAGTGTGAAACCAAGAACTCCGGATAAAACCAACCCGTACGAGCTTGCGATGGCATATCCGGCCAAGAATATGAATGGAAATCCGGCTTCTTCCACAAGACGTGATGTGAGTCCATCATAGGTACACACATGAGCAGCTATCTTCGATGGATCCCGATCCGCTTCCAGGATCATTGTCCGCATGCGTGATGCCTGGATCGTGGGAATCTTCCCACGAACATTGGGGAGGGACACTATCACATCTCCGAGTTCACCAGGTAGATTATTTCTCTCTACTTTGGTGAAATCAGTGAAATGAAAAGGATACTTGTTCTTATTGACAATTGCAGTGGCCATTTCTGCGGATGATACTGTTTGATGAGGCCTTATGTTGGGGCTTTGGGGCTTTGGGGCTTTTATGGGTTCTCCTCTCCGATGCCATACTTTCGTTATTCAACTAAAGTAAGCTCTACTCTCTAAGGATAGAAAAAATCCACCATTATCCAATGGACCCCGAAGACAGTTCCGGGCGTTTAGGATATCCACGGGCATTGGGGGAAATCCGATTATGCACTTATCCGATTGGCTGCGACTTGCGGAGCTATTTTGTTAAGATTTTGAACTTTTGTATAGGAGCCGATCTCTAATGAAGAAATATGAGATTAGAAATACCAGTTACTATTTTAAGCAAAATGATTGGTCTTATCAAGGCCTTGCATGTATGGTGCGCGAGTTGAGGAGGGGAAAGGAATAGTTGGTTCAAATGTTGAAAATCAGTATGGAAAGTCAGTCTCATATTCCAGCAATGTTCATTCATCCTAGAAAGGGAAATAAGTGTCTTTCATTCAATTATAATATGGCATATGGTTTTATAACTAGTTCAACCAAAGTCATAGGCACAATTTGGAAGATGTTTTGTTGCTTCGAGAATCCCAATTCTGAAAGGAAACAGGTTTAATCCTCGGGGATTGCTACTATATCCTGGCAATATGCGAGGATGTTCGCGGGCACGCCTTATATTGTAAGGTTACTCCTAATACTTTCTAGCAATAACAAAGACATACTCTATGCGGAAAAGGTGGAAATGATAAAATGATCAACAAAGCGATAGATGGAGAGACAGTCAAGGGGTAGATGACGCAGTGTCTGCAGTGCTCTATAAACAGGCGACGACGCAAAACTACGTCGCCAGAGGTCCCTATGGGAAGAAAGCCACGCAAGTAGAAAATTTGCATTATTCGGTTCAAGTAGCTTTCGTAACGTATTGAATACTTTCAAACGGAGCTCCATTATAAAATTGAACTCCATAAAAAGTCTAACGACCCGGCTGCATATTCCGGGGCACCAGAATGAGTATCTAGGCCAAATGAAGCCAAAGATAGATCAAAGTCTTGGGTGATCCAGGAGAAGTCAGCCTCAAAATCTGTATCAAATTGATGATTGATTGGGATCCCAGAGTCTTGCTGAAACTCGTCCACTTCCATCTCGCAGCCAGCTCGCTCGTCCGACTGAAAGGGCTGAGTTATCTGACATCGAGGACTAAAAACATTGCAATCTTCACCACTGGAAAAGCCAATATTTTTTCTGAATCTTTTCAGAAGTTTCTTGATAATTGTTCCGTATTGAGCAGAGAGATGAACACCATCATGTTCACACTTGTTAAGGGTCTCGCTGCAGAGATCAAGTATCTCGATTGACCGCAGCATGTTATTATTCTTTGCCCCTAGTGTTAGGGACTTTAGAAGCAGCACCGACGCTGTCACTAGCCTTGTAAAGAATCGGACAGGGCAGTATCGTAAATCACCGCTTTTGCCGAGTTTGATTGCGATACCTAAGACCTCGCAGCTGGCTTCCCGAACTACATCATTGTGAATCCTTTCCTGAGGTCGATCACTTTGATTGATCCCATTGACTCGAGTTGAAGTTAAGGCATTGAATTCGCTACTTTGCCATACTCTCAAGACAAATGCTTGGATGCCAACCGAGTTGATAAGCATCACTGCATAGTGATATTCGACTAACAAGATATCTTTGGAGATTTCGGGTATTGCTGTAGAGCAATTAGCTAGGTAATTTTGTATGTTGTGGAAGGGACCTGAGCTTACTCCTAGTATTCAACTCTGAGAAGCGCGTGAGCCATGATGATAGTAGAGGAGTAAAGTGATCGATAAGATGCAAGTATCTTCCTGTCTTGATTACTTGCTGAATGGTCTCCTTGTTTTGAAAGAACATAGTGGTAGCTGTTTTCAGCAATTTTGTGATGTCTATGTATTGTGCGAGGATTTCTGCTTGTTCTTCTCCGGACAGATCCTTCGGTATCTTGATATTTGACGCAGAACCCGATATCTGACAACTTTCAGGGAAAATGCTGGTGCATCCAATCCTGAGACTCAGTTGACTAGTATAGAAGAAGAGTAAGGACTGTAAGCGACCACAGCCATTCTCTGGGAAGATTGGTTGCTCCTGCAGATACTTTTCATCATCAAATAATCCCAATTCGTGTGCTAGCATGATGGCTAGGCCGACCAATGACCAGCTCATTCTGTCAGACCTTTTAGCAGGCTCAAAAACCTCCTCGCGCCATCTTATTGAATTGCAATCTAGCCCCCCCTGGGGATTGCCAAAAGTATCATCGACACATGGAGCGAGATCATGATCCCATCCGTCGCTTTCAGGGGGGAACCTCACAGCACGGGGATGCCACTCAACTATGAGTAACAGGGCCAGGATACTACCAAAAGTTCGTGTTCTGGCAGTAGAGTATTTCTCCGCGCCAAATAAAATGCGTTGGATTAGCTGCTCGCAATACTTCCATGTTCTCATATGGATATATTCTGCTCGGGATGAGGTATGATAGCTCGGAAGGGTATGATACCGGGAGGATATCATTAATAGGGTACAGCACAGAAGCGGCTCTTCTTTTATGAGACGCTCATGGTTTTCGCGATGCAAGGTAGTCGGGTGTAGAACAGGTGATAAATGTGAAAGTTTCTTGCCAAAGCTAGAGATGTAAGCTAACGAGGATGGACAGTTAATTGTCTCATAGCACTCACGCATCTATGTATGTAACAGCTTCCTGTGATGTAAACCATCCTTGGCGCACAAATCTGTGTTGATTCCACAGCTGGGCATCTTTTTCCGTTATTTGGACAAGACGCAGTTTCGTAGGAAAGCACATATGGCCATCATTGATTGAAGAGATGGAGCTTGAGATATTCGCCTCTATATTTGGGCCTGGTGGTTCTTCCGCGTCATCTTCGTTTCCATTTAGAACATGGACTGTCCTGAAGAGCATATTTCTGGCGTCATTAGTTGTAGAAACAACAGTCTGTACTACCTCGTCTTGAACATGTTCATTTGGTTCATTGGAGACTGGTGTTTTATCTCCTATTTCTAAGCCTCGGCTTCCAGTCAAGTGTCTTTGATCAAGAGGCTCACTGGATTGCCGGCTTGATGTTGGCACAAATTCGCTAGCCTTTTGGCTAATGTCACGATCAGCCATATTCCGCTGAATATCTGGTTGGTCTAATGTATCTCTACTCTCTGAATCATGTATACTCGATAGACCAGTCTTTGGTGGCCTCATTAGCGCGAATTCTCGCAGCGGGAAGATATCCGCTCTCACCGTAGAAGTCAACGTTGCTACTTGTACCCTGTTCTGCTTCTTCCTGGTACTCCGTTCTTCTGGAAACTGGCATTTCCTTTTTTCTCTTGCGCACTTGAAGCATGTGTTCGGATTTGAGCTGGGGTCGCACTTGGACTTGGACCTCCTGCATGGAAAGCACGCCTTGTATGCTCGCTGGTAGCTATTGGGCTTATTGGGCCCATTTTCCGGGTCGCGTCGCGAGCTCGACTTCGCAGCAATTGGCTGAGTGTATGATTTGGATTCCATGGTCCCGTGGTTTCTCCAGAGGTTGGAGCCCATGGAAAGCGGCGGAATTCATGATTTTTGTACTTCCCCCGCTTGGTGGATATCTCCGGAATTATCTCAATCTCCGCCCCATTGGGAGCTCTACCCCGCACGGCAGGAGCAACTAGTCAGACCCAAGCCCTAGTCAAAGCCTGGCAGTAAGTAAGTGCATCCCACGAGCACCGTCGTCTGTGATGCCGTATACTGTGGCAACCGGATGCTAGATGTGGGGTATGCAGGCCAAAGCTGGCGGCTATCCGTGGGACAGGCCCATCGGAAGTCTCAGAATGCAAGGATTATAATTAGTGAAACGGAGTTTAGTCCCGAGGTTAAAATTCAATCTAGGGTATTTCCTTTTTTATATTACTTATAAAAGCTCATTCTTACCGCCAGCGCAGGCCTTTCGATCAGTCCAATGCAGACTCTCCTGCTTGCACAGAATATTTTGCATTTATAACTCTGGTCATTGACCAGACATGGGGCGCAGAATGGTTCCAGAAATTGACATGGCAGCTCAAACTACCCATATCGAGAATGCAGAGGAGCACAAAAGACCGGTGGGAATTGTCCCAGTTTCGGTCCAAGCAAGCAGCCATATTCGCCGCAAGGTAAGGCTTGTTCCTTCCGTCAACATAATACCAGTGGAAAGACTAATGATAATTAATTTCTAGCTTGATCGACACCTAATGCCTGTGATTCTTCCATTATATGTCTTGTCATATCTCCATAGAGGCAATATCGGCAATGCGAAGACTGCTGGCGCGCAAAATGATCTAAATCTTTCTAGCGAGCAATGGACATGGGTATTAAATGCGTTTTATATCTCATATGTTCTCTTTGAATGGGTTCGTGTTCCCTTAAGATCCAATTCATGATAGGTTTTTGACTTTCTCTCTAGTCTACCCTATTGTGGAAGATATTTCCAGCCCATATCTACGTCGGCATTCTCAGCTTTAGCTGGGGGACTACAGCAGTGTGCTCGGGTGCCGTTCAAAGCATGGCTGGGCTGATCGCGTGTCGTGTCATTCTTGGCGTTGCCGAAGCTAGCTTTGGTTCTGGTGCGTGAGTATTCCTGTGCTGAAATATTCATGACAAAAACCTCCTGAGCTGACTATATCGCTTAGACCACTCTTTCTCTCCATTTTCTATGATAGACACGAGCTCGCTCTTCGAATTGCCTTCCTTTTAGGCATGTCACCATTGGCTAATTGCTTCGCAGGTGCTTTGGCCTATGGTATTACGCGAATTCAAGGATCACTGGATCCCTGGCGTTGGCTTTTCATTACAGAAGGGTTACCTACAGGTAACTGCGCCCCCTTTTGGCATCTTTTGTGGTAGATGCCTTCTGACTTACAGCTATAGTCGTATATACTATCGTCATTTTCTTCTTTCTCCCTGATTCACCTGGGTCGGCAAAGTTTCTTACTGAACAAGAACGTACGCTTGCTGTTGAGCGCCTCCAGACTCTTGAAACGGACCCAAAGCAACATATCAATTGGAAGCATTTCTTCGCCGGGATACTTGACTACCGGAATTCATGCCACACATTTATTCATTTTATGTGTAACTATTCATTTGCTGGACTATCTAACTTTTTGCCCACGATCCTGGAAGGCATGGGTCATTCATCCATTAATGCCCAGGGTCTGACTGCGCCGGTATATCTGGCTTTATTTATACTTTGTGTGGTAGTAGCCTTCCTGAGTGATAAATATGGGGGGAGGGGATTGTTCATCGCGGTTTTCTCAATGATGGGAGCTTTGGGGTATGCCATTCTTGCGTCTATAAAAGATGAAAAGAGGTCTGACGTACGATACTTGGGTGTCTGGCTGGCTGTGTGTGGAGTATTCCCGTGTCTTTGCCTTAATGTGAGTGCTACTTCTTTTTACAAAGAAAATCCGTTTATTCTGAAAAGCCTCTCCTGAGTCTTAATGAATCGTTGCCAATAGATTACCTGGTTGTCAAATAATAACAGCAGTACATCCAAAAGGGGTGCTGGTCTCACCATTCTTGCAACATTTGGACAGTGTAGCTCTTTCGCAAGTTCAGCACTTTTCCCAGAATCTGACGGGTTCGTGAATCTTTTCTTAATTTCGATATCGCCTTCCAAAAAAGACGTCTGTGGATACTGACGTTTAATAACTAGCCCCAACTATGTTCGTGGTTGTGCAGTCGGTTGTGCTTTCACAGGGTGCATTTCCGTTCTGTCCATTGCTCTGTACTTCCGTCTCCGGAAGATCAATCACGGGAAGGATTCTTTGCACGGAGTGGTTGATATTAATGTTCAGTGCGATATCACTGAATATGGTGATGACCATCCAGCATTTAGGTATGTTCTGTAGTGGGATGTTAAATTGCGTTTTTCTTTGCACTCCCGTTTGAAATTCGCAATCCTCGCAAGCATAATCTAAATTTTTCTTGATGAATTCCCTGTGATGTGCTCGCTGTTATAGGTATCTCCCGATACTTTTTGGTTCGAATATTTGAAGATTTCCAAGACTTTTTTGTCGGAAAGCTAGCTAGTCTGTTTACCCACAGTCGATCTTTCAATGGTCTCTCAAATTGGTCTTCAGATTTCGCCCCAGAACTATTCATTTAGTAACAAGATCAGTCCGAATTAGGATGACATACTCAGATCAGTAAATCCGACGATGATTGACTTTTGTTAGTTTATCTTGGAAATGCCTCACTATATGGGACACCTTCAGGGTATCACATCAGACTTTTTCATTGCTCCAATCCGACCGCGAGGTTACTATCGACCTTGTGTCACGACTCAAGTCCTATCAAAAGCATACTATATCAGGGCGCCCGAGCAAAACCACGCACATTGCGCGTCATAGTGGTCTTCTGGTTTAGTTGGAGGTAGATTTCCAGCTCGGGAGCTGCCTTCATACCTTGGTATTTTCTCCGCTGGAATCAGTTTCTTCATCCCTGGGTTATTTTCTTTCAAGAAACACTTCCATCGAAATAACAGCCACTTTCGGGAACATCACAAGTATACTCATGGTACCTATTGTAGTGGGGAAACCGCGCCGGATTATCAGTTATTCCGCTCTGGGTCGCGGATAGCAGAAGTCTCGACAGCATCATGTACGCAGGCTAGCTAGCAGAGGTCAATCAACCATCTTACTACGCTCCGGTTCGTTCACGTTTTTCGGTTCGGACAGCTGTTTGCCGGTTTTGCTATCTTCTTTTATCGTATCTTCGATGTTTCCGTGTAGAATTGCGCCGTTGCGATGCTACTATTATTGCTTCTACGTTGGTTTTTCGAGTCCACCCTTCGATTTGGCTATGGTACGGCGTACGCCATCTATATCGCGTCTTTGACAGTCTATCTACTACCCCTAGTATCCCCAGTCGGTTTGGTTGGTTTCTTTTGCCTCCCCGACTCAGGCCGTCCCCACAAGGCTACGCACAGTGCATCTTCCCGTTTTCACTATATCAACCTTGGAAATTCGGAAGACAACAAGAAGAGCTATTGCAGAGAAATTGTCTTTGAGCAATGCATTGATCGGTTCCTTGAACGAACTTCCTTGTTAAATACGGGATGTACGGTTACTTGCAGTATGTAAAATTCATCTCAAAACCTCGATTATCTGTAAATAAGATAAATTAATGCAACATATTAGGTGATCAGATTACGAAACCTCCATGTCTTCCTTGTGAAGCTATTTGGGCTTTGTTTTGAAGTTCGTGGAAGGTGGCACAAGAATAGAAAGACAAAATCCTTTCACCAGCCATTTTCTCTCTTCAATAAATGAATAAACGACTATCGAGCAGTACACATAGACCGTGTGTTTACTGATCCACCTCACACCTTAGGTGAGACTGTATCATTTTCTGCCGACTCATGGTGAGAAACATCAGCCTCTCTTTGAAAGTCTGCTAGCTTTTCGGACTGCACAGCACCTTGCTCCAGCTTCCTAACGTGCTGGAACTGCACGTTGGTCTTCCATGCACGTAGTCCAGGGGTAGTAAACATAGTCTCCACATCCTCCAGGGTCTTGCCTGCGGTTTCCGGGAAGCAGAAGAACACATGTACTGTCATAGCAAAGCAGAAGACCCCGAATACCAGGTATGTCTTCCATTTGATGTTCTCAAATGCGGGAGGGACAAAGTAAGACAAAGCAAAATTGAAGATCCAGTTGCTCGCGGTGGACAGCGCAACAGCCTTACCACGGAGACGCAAGGGGAAAAGCTCAGGTGGATAGATCCAGCTCACCGGGCCCCAAGTTGGTGCATAGCTAGCGACAAAAAGATATGTGCAGGCAATCACACCCTTGGCTGCCATCGGGGAACCCGACAGATCCCATGATTCCTCTGCGACGTTGTCTACGCCCCCTGGAGGGGCAGGCTTTCCGTAGGACTTCATTATACCTCCATTTGCGAACATGAAGATCATCATGAGAGTGGAACCCACTAAAAGGGGGGTTCTGCGACCCCAGCGGTCAATGAAAAGTAGAGCAAGTACAGTCATCACAACGTTAATGACATATTGAATCGAGGAAGCGACAAGGTTTGCGTTTCCGGACAGGCCCGCCATGCCAAACACATAAGTGATATAAAGCATCATCACGTTCATGCCAGTGAGTTGTGACCAGATTTGGGTGAACATGCCAATGTGGGTTCGGAAAATCATGTGGCCCTTAAACAACTCTATGTAAGATGCATCTTTGTTCTGGCGCTCGAACTCAACCATATCGCGGATTTCCTGAAGCTCAGTCAAGACAAACGGAGCACTGTGATCTCCTTTGGCGTGGACGAGGGCCAAGACTTCGTGTGCTTCTTCCCAGCGGTCGTGCTTTGCCAGCCAACGGGGGCTCTCCGGCAGCAGGAAGAACATGAAGAAGAGAAAGACCGCTGGGATCATTTGCAGACCCCAAGGCAGACGCCATGCAGCTGGACCGTCGAGGAAGCTGCTTCCATAGGAGATGTAGAACATAATTAGAATGCCCCATGTGATTGCCCATTGTTGTGCTCCTACAACCTGACCGCGTTTACTGGGTTGGGCCAGCTCAGCGACGTAGACAGGAACCTGGGCACTAAGTATACCGACAGAGAGGCCATTTATGAAGCGCCCCGCAACAAGCTGTCCGATACTAAATGACGCACATACAATTGCACTCCCGATACACCAAATAACAGAGCCAACTTGAATAGCACGTTTTCGCCCTAGCCAGTCGGTGAGGAATCCCGAAACAAGGGCGCCCACGAAAGAGCCACCAGGCATTGCAGCCGAGATCCCACCTTGTGTAGAGGAGGTAGGGCCACCACAAGCGCCACTGTCATCACGACCTGTCTGATTGAAAAAGCATTTATACTGTTGAGTGCCAAGACTAGTTAAAACATAGTCAGCCAAGAAGTGCCGCGACGGTCTTGTGTTCTTGCGTGATCTCGAAATCCTGGGGACTTACATTGCAGACATGGAGGCAATATCGAAACCAAACAGTGCGCCGCCTATGACGGCTACTGTGGTGATGATATAGATGTTACCGATCACGTAACCCATGATGGGCAAGAGATCAGTAAATGATGCTTTCTTGACACTTGACTGGGATCTTGAGATCCAAGGAGGTTGAAGAAACTAAAGAAGAGAATATTCGCAGGGGGCAAAGGTAGTGAGATATATACATTAAGAACCAACATATCTAGTCAGCCGGCATAGACCAATCATCAGGGAAAGTATACCCAACCCCAGAGTCGCCATGCATCGAGCCCCATTTATTTCCCAAAGAGGCTTTTGCGGGGATGCGGGGGAAACGAAGGAATGCCACCGAGGCCGCTAAAAACGCTAAAAACACTAAAAGTGGCTCTCGAACCATCCGAATTCAAACAAAGCCTCCCGATAATAATCGCAATCCATGGCAAGCACTTTACTACGAGCAAATCAGCGGCCATGACGGCTTTAGCGTATGCAACTCCAAGTGTCAACTTCCACGCCACATGGTTTCATCGAGTCCGACAGATGGCCTAATCCGGTCATCGGACTTTTTCACCTCATAATTATGGGCCATGTCGCTTGGGTCCCCAAGCGTGGCACTTTAGGTGCTTCTCGGCGTCACACTCCACTTTCCCACGCCCATGGTCTTCCTTTCTTTGCAAGCAAGGCTGATTGAATCTTTTAACCGCATCACTTTCCTACCCCCTTTTACCCATCTGCTATTCCCGCCTCTGACGTGAGCATCATTGTGTGCTTACCATACCCTAGCAACATTTCCGAATTCATCTCCGGATTGGCCTTGGCCCCGGCATGGCATCTTGGCAAGCCTTCCCCATTGCGTCTCTGAGGTCGGGGCTAGGGCCTTGGAAGGGGAATTGCCGCTAAGCCGGCGCATTATGAATGGAGGCTTGGATCCAAGCCCTTCGGATTGGGCTTGTGCTGACCACTCCGGATCTGTATATGATCGACAATACAATAGTTTGACCAGAGCCACGTTACCCTTGCTTCAAGCCACCGGTGACCGCGTGGGAAGATTCTGGTACGACCCGAGACATTGGCGCGGCTGAACACGACGCCTCACTGACGCCCAGACCGCCACATGGGCCTCTGCAAATATGTACGGTCGACGCTTCAATGACTCTCCCATGGCGTTTAGAGTACTGGGCTGGTCGGTGAACATTCACCCGACTTGCCGTCTGTCTCCAGAGTCTACTTCCTTTCTTTTCTTGGTACTCGTTCCAAGTCCCCCGTACCCATAGCTACACCATTTATCATTACTCTAGCTCACGCTTTATCATCAAAACAAACTCATTGAATACGTAGTTGACTCATTTCATTGATAGGTACCGCAATTTGGGATAGCACAATTCATTTTCAGCACTTGTCATCGCATGATCGAGGGTATGCTCCTCCGGCTCGGGGTATAGGCGGTATCTCTCGCAAAATGTAGAACATTTGAATCATTTTCACATGTTGAAGCTTCAGTAACTCGAAGGGCAAGTCAACATTACCTTTCTCAATTTATTCTGGTGAGCTTGAGGTAATAATCTGCGTCCAGTAGTCTTCTGGAGACTTCTTCGTAGAGATACAGCTTTCACCTTCGAGCGGGTCGCGCAAGAGAGCATGATTATCGTCAAAAAATACTCCTCAATGTCCTTACGTTCTACGGGGGTTTCTCTCGTTTAAATCCAACAAATCTCCAAGGATCTATGATACGAAGAAGAAGCAAATCTGGCTCAGAGGCCCAGAGCATACTGACCAGACAAGTAGGGAGAAGATATACCGACGAGGGCAAGGTAGGAGATGATTCAAGGTCGATTCGGAAAACGCTCACTCGTTTAGCAATTCAAAATGCATTGGTTACGGATTATCCGAAACACCCAGTTTCTTGTACGTCAAGTTTGCGAATTTCTTATGCCCTTACATTCATCGGGTAATAATATTTGCACTTTTTTCTATATTGGCATAAGTTCAGAACAGCACGGCTTTATGCGACTTCGAATGAGCGTCTCAGGTAGTTTGTCTACTGATCACAGCGATGCAAGGACGGCGTCCGCACCCGAATGCTACAATTTACCATGCGTAAGTTAAAAGAAAGAGAGTTATAAGTCGGCACATTGACTTACCTTGACCACCCCACGCTCGGTTTCAATTTCAGCGTAGCCAACTTTGCCATGGTCGATAGTGATGGCGTACCGACCAGTTCGTCCGGATGCGCTGTCAGCCCAGCCAATGCTTTTCGAGAACTTGGCATCGGGATCGGTAAGGAAGAGCTATGTTTTCAATAAGAGCTTTGTATATCGTTCAAGGATTGAGTTTCTTACAATATCATCGCCGCGAACCTTGTTGGCCTTGCCCCATGCGCTCATCACAAAAGGATCGTTGAAAGCAAGTACTGCCACGATATCGACGCCCTTCTCGCGCAATTGGGGCAGGCTCTTGATATATCCGGGGACGTGGTTCACAGAGCAGGTTGGAGTGAAAGCGCCTACACATTGCACGTCAGATATTGTAACGTGATATAGCACTCCAAATTCTACTTAGCGTACTTACCTGGGACTGAGAACAATACCACTTTTTTGTTTGCCCATTCCTTAGAGGCATTGTAGTTAATTGGGATCCCACACGAGGTGATATCATCGCTCTCTTCCGACCAGGGAATGTATCTATGCAGTGCTTAGAATGGGGAAACTCTTCGACAGAAACGAGCTGCTCACTGGAAGGTCACGTCATCGGGAAATTTATCACCAGGCTTCAGGATTGACATTTTGAAAAATGATTCTTGGGAGTATTCGTTCTTGAGAGGAAGGTTGAAGAAGGAGAAAACGGGAGGGGCGATGCGGGGCAAGCTCGATGATGTAGCAACCTCAGTGTGGGGACCTCGGGGGTTTCATGGCTGATTAATTCACGGAGGACTCCGTCTTGCCCCCATCCACTTCTCCCAACCCTGCAGTAGACGAAACTATTGTTCAGCCCCATAAATACTTTTCTTTATTCAATCCAAGGCCATGGTGCCGATTTGAATTGCATATTGCAGCAATACCATTCCCAAGTTACCAGAAACCTGCTTTACATCCACAATTGAGTGGAGCCCTGCACATGTGCTGGCCCAAAAATCCTCCAAATTGACCACTGTGATACGGAAGCTTTTTTGAAGACGCTAGATATCTATTCTAAGGATGATTGTACGTTGAATTCACTGAAGAAGAAGCAATTTTCTTTAGCTGCCATGGCTATCCTGGTGCAGACATAATCTATACCGCCATGCATACCCCTGATATGGACTGTGTTTGGTCGGAATTGCAAACTTCATCTTTTGCGCTTCTCGGGGTAGTTGGAATCACTTCTCTGGCCCTGTGTCTAAGATTCACGATGGGTGGTTATTGAATCTAACTCCGGTAGATTTAGGCATGAGGCGCGAGGGCATTCAAATATCGAAATAACCAGGGCTGTGACATGAAAAGGGTAATTTGATGATGACATTACGAGGTTTGATTAGATCAAAGGATAGAACACTGGTGTCATGACCGTATCTTATGGTGATTAAAAGGCTTAATTGGCAAGTTACAGAGCCAAGAAAGTATGATTATAATACGGGGTGACTACATTGACATTGGAGCGGAGCTCTCCGACATAGGAATCTCCGCACTAAAAGACACATTATATTGCAAAAGGTTGAAGCTATCATGAAACAGGTGTTTCGCTGAGTTGACTCGCAATACTGTCTTGTATCCAAGAGATACGATAATTTTTAAAGGTGGTGGGTGTCGAGGGCACAAGGCACTTTAAGTCAATATGAGTCTTCAAGAGTCCCCGACACTGCTCTCGAGGACAATTGAGGTACTCATAAGCTTAAGCCAAATTTATCAATCCACTTATTCCATGGGATAGTGGCGCGAAGCAAAGGGACTAGGCTAGTGGTGACTTTGACCGATTCTGTTTCGTGATGTCGTCAAGCTTCTTGTAAAAAGCTTCGCTGCTCATGCCTTGTTAATAGTCGAGTTTTACCGTAAACTTGTCTTTCTGTAATGAACATAAGGCAAACATTATTTAGGCTGCTTTGCTGAGCGAGTAGATTTGCATTTAATTTCGAGATTGAAATATTTTATTGACATCCTATGAGAGATTCAAAACAACACCATGAAAATATTTCCAAGTTGAAAAGGAAAGAGCCACCTAGAGTAGATTATATTGCAGAAAAATCAGCGCAGGTCTTTTGTTGCTACGCCTTTGTCGTCTTTTCTGCGCTGTGAACGATGGTTTCATGTACGACCTTTATGCCTCCACAATGGCTGGTGTGACTGTTGGTCTCCCAATCATTCTCTCCGCCTATGCACGTTGCTGGCTGTTGATGAGAGTTGGGCAGAATCATCTGTTCGTCGCTGATTGTGTTCCATTGCGTGTCCGCTGGGATCGACAATGGATGGCGAAACTTTTTCCGTTTGGGATAAGACGCACCACCCGTATCGCCGTCAGAAAGCTGGTAAGCCTCGCCGCTCTTAGAGCCACCTTTGGTTGTAAGATATAAGCCAGCGCGACGTGCGAGGCGCCGGAAAAGTGGGTATATCATTGGGAGATTTCCGATGACAACTGCGATAAAAGTTTCTCGGCAAGCCCAGCTGCCCGCTTGCTGAGCACCGTTAACACCGGCCTAAATAACAGAACAAAGTTAGAGGCTTCTTAGCGAGATTTTCTTTATGTTGTCGCATCTCACCGTCAGGATCAAAACGCAACGTAGGATGCCACATGCCATCACGAAAAGTCCGCCACTGAACAAAACTAGCAACTCCAGCTTCTCTCTCCATCGCAAGCGAGCTCTGAATAACATCTTCAAAAGGCATATTAGACGTCTATCTCAAATTAGAAGCAAGACTTCATACTTACTGGTGCTGGGATGCTTATGAGGTATAAATCAGTTACCACGTTCAAAACCACTGTTACGTATATGTCGACTTTAGAAACAGCAGGCTGGCAAGAGTCTACGAAAAGGTGTTAGCAATTATCCTGTGAGAAAATGCAGGAGTTTCTTTTTCGCTCACTTCCTGGGTCTGGGTAAATCTGCCAGTTTTTTTGCATAGTATGGCAGCTAAAAAGAATTGAAAAGGCAGTTGCAATATAAGTTGAACCAATCGTAACATAAGCCACTTTGATTCGGATGCGCATATTGATCAGCCCCGCTCTGAAACTCCCAGTCAGCTTGATGATGCAGTTACCGCGGGGGTGGAATTGGCCAAAGTAAAGGTGTTCGACAGGGCAAGACTTACGTCAATCGTGAATAAAATATTGCCATGCAAGTTTTGAGTAGCCAAAGTAGAAGAGTGTACAAGGACCATCCAATAACCTGCACCTTTGATCCGCCGACCCGCAGCTGATATTCCTTTGAATCGGGAGACAATGTCGCTCGTTGTTGATCGGTCATGGCATTGTTCGCAAGCCCGTGGAACCACGCACCCACCATATACGCTGCTGCAGTTTCCAGGGAGTATACAACCTAGGATAATCGGGGTTAGCAAAACTTGGAATCGATATTATAGTCATCATCAAGACTAACGCATGCCACCAGCATCAAATAATCATCTGCCTGGAAGTTTTTGGGTCCGACCATGATCCAACGCGCAGTGGTGCGCAGGCCAATGAGGCAGATGGCCACACCTAGCAGGGTAAATGCCTCGGTAACAAACTCGCTCATGATGAATGAACTTGAATGTGTCTTTTAATGCCTTTGAAAGCCTTTTTCCCATGAGTAAATTCTTCTTTTTTGTTTGGAGAACTAATAGAAGATAAAGAAGAACCTCAATCGCTCCATTTACTGGGCAGGGAAGAGCAGGGGATGTTATCTCGGTGACTTGACCCTCCATCGGCCTTGTTCTTTTTATTGAAACTAGACCAGACAAAGAAAATTATGAATCTGGTCGATTTAAAAAGGGATAGCTCCTCTTCTCTGTAAGTGGCCACGGGCGGGGGCTAATGTGGCTTCCCTTCCGCTGCACCAACAGGATCGCATAACATAGTAGCATAGATTGTACAGGACTGGTCGCTTTCTTTCGTGAGTCTGGAAGAGCTGCTTCACATATGATACAGATAAATATATTTTATGTCTACGGAAAATTTATTCCCAGAGACCGCTAGAGTATAGAAGTATCATAGATTCTATCTGAGCGCACGTATCACCACCGGGCCATGAGGTCACGGATGAGGATCGGAGAAAAGCTTCATTGACCATGTTAAAATTGCCCAACATGTTCACGGGTCGATCCTTCCGTAATTAATCACAAGTCCCGGAAACGCCAAACGGCAAAAGACCCACTGTTGTCGACGTAATCTCACGGACAGAGCGGCACAGGGTTTGGCTGTAGGTCTGAGTCCCCGGGCCCGGATACGAATGCAAACGCTGTCCAACGCTCAAATCCCAAGGACCCGATCTCTTTGACGGGTGCCCGATTTTACAGGGGAGAGACCCCCTGTCATCAACCGGGCCAGTTACAGAAGCAGCAGCTTGGGGAACTGCGCCAAGTGACACGCCGATCTGTCAGTGCTCTCTGCGCGACGCCTTGGCGACACAAACCAGCGGCCCACCCTCGAGCCCATCATGAGGCACCGTAAGAACCCGGCGACTCCCCGATTGTATTCATTTAATGCGGGTTGACTTTTTGTTCTTTTGAATACATAGAATTCATGTTAAAGCGCATCGCTCGTGAAAGGGACTTGCCTTCATTGTTGTGCTCTGCTATCGCATTGCCATGGAATTATCTTATAATTGCATTGTTTACATCCCAAGAATTATGCTAGAGACTTCATATCTTCTCAGTATCTTGTATGGATTGACCTGATATTAAGATGACGAAGGATTGCCGCAGCATTTTCTGGGTGGCTGATAGGCTTCCGCAATTTGTAAGGGAGGCAGCCATATTAACCAAGATTGCACATTTCACTACGTTAGCGTAAAAAAGTCTGCATGTTATCTTCTGCTCACAACATATTCCGCTGGCTATTTGACGTCGGAGATCAAGGGTGTCATCGTCCTTGACAACAAAGCGGGGGTTATTCAATAATCAGAATCTGGTCCGGGGGGGGGGGGGGGTCATTAGTTCGATTATAGACCAGGGCTGATCGGATAGGGGAGGAAGAGGCTTGAGCGAGTCTTGATTTTTCCAGCTTGCTTTACCCCTACACCAACAGCCTGAGTTCATCTTTGCTGGTCTTGTCTCTTTCATAGATTCTATGGAGAGACTCGCTTAGGTTTGTCGAGAAAATTAGTCTTCCACCACCAGCCCCACTGAGCGGCACTCCAGGCGTGCACTAGTTGACGCCCTTCCATCCCCTTCTGTCCCACCACGTTTCCTTCCTGTCATGACCCGTATCCGCCACCGAATCCACCGGGTGAGCTTATGCCGGTGAAGGATCAAGAACATTAGTGGTCATCAAGAGAAAGTGGGCCAGCGTCAAAACTGACAGGTCAACGGGTCCAGCCAAAGTATGTCAAACAACGGCGTCCAAACTACGATGAACCGATTCTCATCTTCAAGAGCATTGTTCCGCGAGTTGAAAAGGTCCTATTTTAATACTCGGCCCAGTCTCTTTGTGTATTTTCGCGCAGGCCAAATCTGATCGGCTGCATGTCAAGTGCCGTTATCCTTGTCAAACTAGCTACGCGCGTGCTCCGTCCGATCCCTGTAGACCTCATTCTTTTTACCCCTGGCATGTTAAAATCATTCAATTACCATTTCTCGGTGTGCAGTCTGGTGACAGGCTAGACTTTTTGAAAAAAGATAGTGGGATTTTGTTTTCTATTTTTCGGCTCTTCGTCTTTTTCGGTACTGCTTTTCGAAAATTACTGCCCATTGTGGCTATCTCTTCTTCGTTTTCTGTGAGCATGGAATCCTTGAGATTCGATCCAGAGGCTTAGATTAGCCTAAGTCTGTTGCCTCCAACCCCTCTCCGCTCCATATTCTTGTGTTCAGGACTAGGGAAATGAGTCCCCACTTTAGCTCGGCCTAGTCCAGATTCCACTCCCCCGGTCTAAAAAGACCCTCTCGTATGCTTGCTTCTTCGTACACGTTTGTTTGCAATACCTTCTCTCCCTTTCTCACTGGTGGTCTTCTCTATCTCTGGATTCGTTACCCTCTGTAAATAATATTTTTGGACGTTGGTCTCCGTTGGAACACGTCATTCTTTCTTCCTGATTTTCCGGAACATCACCCCTGTGTGGAATCAATGGAAGCTGTGGATCTGGTGGTAGTTGGCGCTGGTGAGTTGAAGCTTTCTCAACATTTTCCAGGGCTGTCCAACACCGGAAGATGATCTGACTAGCTGATCACATAGGCTGGAGCGGGCTCGCCGCCGTCAAAACCTACCTCGATGTCAATCCAGGAAGCAATGTGATCTTGCTGGAGGCGGCTGACTCCATTGGCGGAGTTTGGGCTAAACATCGATTATATAAAGGTCTCAAATCCAACAACATGATTGGGACATATGAGTTTAGTGACTTCCCAATGGATGAGAAGACTTTCGGTGTACAATCCGGTCAGCACATCCCTGGGAAGGTCGTGCAACGTTATCTCGAGGCGTACGCAAAGGAATTCGAGTTCTTCGATCTCATTCAACTTCAGCATCGCGTTGAGAGTGCGAAACGCATTTTGGACGGAACGTGGCAGCTCAACGTTCTGCATGGAACGGAATCACGAATCATCCACACCAAAAAGCTGATTGTGGCCACCGGCATCACTTCACAAGCATACCTACCTTCATTCAAGGGCCAGAAATCCTTCGATGCTCCAATTTTCCATTGTCGCGATCTCCCGCAGAACGAAGACAAGGTCCAACAGGCTGGTGAGCGAGTGGCAGTCTTTGGGGGCACCAAATCAGCGTGGGATGCGGCTTACTCGTACGCAACATCAGGAATGAAAGTCGACATGATCATACGCGAGTCCGGTCATGGCCCTTGTTGGATGGCGCCGCCCTATGTCACTCCCCTGAAAAAGTGGTTGGAAAAGTTAGTTACGACTCGATTCTTGACTTGGTTTAGTCCGTGTATCTGGGGAGATGCAGACGGATTCAGCCGCGTGCGCAGCTTCTTACACAGTACTTGGCTCGGGCGCAAGGTTGTCGATGCCTTCTGGGCAGTTCTAGCAGATGATGTGATTCAACTCAATGCATATGATAAACATCCCGAGACAAAGAAGCTGAAGCCGTGGGTGAGTCCCTTCTGGATAGCTTCATCGCTCAGCATTTTAAATTACCCTACGAACTTCTTCGATTATGTCAGGGATGGCACCATCAAAGTGCACGTCGCAGACATTGATTACCTCTCCGATCATACCATTCATTTGTCTACCGGAGAGGATATTTCAGCGACGGCTCTGATCTGTGCAACCGGCTGGCGAAGTACACCCAACTTGAAATTTCTGCCAGAAGGTGTGGATCGAGAGTTAGGCTTCCCTTGGTCCACAGATCCCCTTGACGATCGAATGGTGAAGGCCGCAGATGATGAGATATTGCGCCGTTTCCCTCGTCTTCAAAGTCCTCCATGTCCAAATCCCAAATTTCATCCGCTGAATGACGAGGCAGAGGCCGCGGTGCCTCACCCTTTCCGTCTTAACCGCTTCATGGTGCCGCTTTCCTGCCTCAAAGATCGATCACTAGCTTTCATGGGCATTCCCATGACAATAAACACAACTTTGATTGCCCAGACTCAGGCTTTGTGGATCTCTGCATACTTCAGTGGTCAACATACCCCGACAGCAACTGAACATTTATCTCCAGCTCTACGTGAAGGTCTGGATCCGAAATCGGAGGATGACGCAGAACTCGACTTAGCGTGGGAAACCGCTCTTCATTCGGAATTTGGAAAGTATCGTTATCCTGCTGGGTTTGGGCGTCGAAATCCAGACTTTGTCTTTGACGCAATTCCCTACGTGGATTTGATGCTTCGGGACCTGGGACTCAACTGCGAACGAAAGAATGGGTTGCTCGCACAATGTTTCCACCCATATGGTGTTGAAGACTATAGAGGGCTGACTGACGAATGGAAGAGCAAAGTATCTTCTACTTGAGGGTTTGGAGCACTGATCGCGTTCGTGGATTTCTGGGTTTCTTCCCTTGAATCATTTCCATAACCATTCCGACTATCACATTTCCCGTTCGTTCTTTCTGTCCCTGCGATCTAAAAAAAAAATACCCTCCGGGGGCGTCTGTCTTGAATTCCATCTTTCTCTTAGCTAATTTCCGTGTTGATGCTCGGTCGGCGGCTCGTTGATTCAGATATTCCTTGTTGTTCTATAGTTGCCTCCTACTGAGACCCCAAACATTATGAGAGTTCGGCAGCCAACCAGCCTTGTTCAACTTTAGTGACTTCTGAATGCTTGCCAAATGAATGAATTCTGTATATTAAAGCACAAAAACCTCCCAAAGCGGAATGGGTATAACTCAAATGCACATTAAAAGAGCCTTCCGAAAGATCCAAGGTGGCAAGCAGAGACGGTAGTCGGAATTACGCTTACTCCAGCAAGGTGAATTGCTCGAAGATCGAGACTCCTGAAAATTTCCCCTTTGTCTTCCCATCGCTTCCAACAAGCTCTCCGGTCAGTGAACCCGACCAGCGGTAGTAATACCTTCCATCACCGACGAGAATGGTATCTGCGGATGCTTTGACTCTAAGTAAGCCGTTGTTGCCTCCCAGATCAAACTCTATATTGAATCCGTTGGGTATGTCTCCAGCTTGAGGTGGATATCTTCCCCCGGTCTTGTTCGACGCTCCGATCGGGCGGACTTTCACAGCAGATGAACTGCAGGATGCTACTTGAACGGCACCATGAAGAGTGACATAGCTGCTTGTATGAATTTTGTCGGCCGTATCAATGCCGTTGAACCAAACAATCGAGTAAGGGCCTAGGCGGCCGTGGCCCCAGTACCAACTCTGGACTGTTTCCACAAATGGTCGGTCAGACCAGTTCTAACTCCGGGTCAGCAGATCTCTTCATTTTCTTTGTCTGAAGTTTAGCGCGAACCTTGTCGTGGTATCCCCTGCCACGGAAAGCCAGTGGTGAGCCTTTGACAGTCAAATCCACGACTCCAGTGGCGTCGGGCATAAGGTTTGCCCAACCAATACGAGGGAAAACCTCTAGATTTGTGACGGCAGGCTGAATGCCACATGGAAAATGAGGTTTGAGTGGCTGACGGAGGAAAGTCAATATCTAGAGACAAGATGACCATCAACATGCAAATTACTCACCGACGTCAAAGCTACTCGGCCGTAGACTTGCATTTTGTCTGAATCTATGAGAACCTCATATTGGGATAGATCATCAGTGGTGCTGGACCAGCTAAAGCCAGTCGATGACCAATTCCCATAGCTTGACAACGGGGCCTCATCTCCGCCACCGACAGTAGCTAATGTAGCAGGAACGTAATCCGAGTAAACAGTTCCGTTCTCAAAAGAAGCCCATAAATATGCAACAAGAACGGATTTCAACTTAGGATCCAGCCATGAAAATGCAGTTGCCGAGGAGGTGAACAATATCACTACAACTGACTCCGTGGGGTCTGTTTCCGATACAACATCGTAGTACCACCAATCAAAAGCGGACTCTGTGACGTCTTTCAGTTTTGGCGCATCGAGCATCAGCAGTGCGTTATCACTAAGGGCGGAATAGGGCGTCGCAATGTTAAACTGGGTAGAGGCTGTGCCCTTTTGAAGTTCGCTCGGGATGTCGAACTTCCAACTCCGAGTCCCCACGTTGCCATTGAGGTAGAATACGTCCGACAATATCGATATAGGCGATCCACTGTTTATTGGAGAAGAAAATGTAGCTCCAACCCAAAAAAATGCGGCAGCAAGCCAGAGAGGAAAGCCTTGCATTCCGAGATGCAGATGATGCATGGAAAAAGGTCTCACGAACTTCTATGTAGAAGACCTGAGATAGAGATAAACAATAAACAATAAACAATAAAGAAGGATATGGATAAAAATAGAATGTCTAGTCTATCGTTCTTAGTATCAGAGGAAACGACAGGTTGTAGAGAAAAATGATTTTGAGATGGACTACTCCCAAGGAGCACATTGGACCCCTATGCCCCTATATAACCAGTTTTGAGCAGACAATTTCTCGGCAGTGTTGAAGTGAGGTCGACTATGATACTCGAATGATCGTAGAGCGCTCTTGGCAGATCCATGAGCTCTTGTGTAAATTTCTAGTGGCGTAGGGTGGCTGATTGTTCATCGCGACTTGAATGCAGGGATGGCGGGCTAGTTCGCCGATTTGGGTGGTTTTGAATGCCTATCAACGACATAGTGTGCTTTAAAGCCATTGATCCATGGAACGCCTCATCCACGGACTTGATTAATTTCCCATGGCCGGAGTTTCCCTGCGTTGGGAACCAACCAAAATTCGAGGTCGCTCACCAATGCCCTTTGAGCGAGCAAACGGTACTGCCTATTTTTGCGGGCCAATTACCGCGTCTCAAGCACGCACAGAGTATAGATATCCGGTCACGGAGAACTCGAAAGAAAGGATCAAAAGACGAAAAAGTGTCTATTGAAGGACCATGCATGCACAGATAAAATATATACCATGGAACACCGGAGCCAACTCCTGTGGACGAAAATCGATCCAGGTGCTCAGTCGCTGTAATTAAAATCACAAAGATCAAAGAGTCAATACACACGTCACACACGTTAGGCTTAGAAACACGATATTCAAACAAAATTCAATAGAAGCCCGTCCCAATATGCCCAAACACACCAATCGCCATTGCGAAAACGCAGAACAATTCCAACACATTGGAAAAATAAGCTCAAAAGAGTCATCAGAGATCCCACCTACGCCGAGGCCACCGTAGTTACATATTTTGTTCTCCTTCTTCCCCATTCCAATAGATACATACGAAGGGTAAGAGTCGTGGTCGTCCATAGAGCCAGAGACGCAAAATACCACAGTGGATGCAGTAAAGCCGGTCAAATCGGTTTATATCCGGCCGTTGAGTGTCGGACTGCCATCTTCACTCCGGTCTGCTTTGATGGTACCGTCAAACGCTGTTTGCGTCGTGTCAGAGTCGCCATCCTTGCCACAGCCTTTCACGAGGATATGTCGCTAGATACCAAAGTTAGTATGGAGATTTCAAGGCGAGGTATGTGGGCCGTCGTACCTTGAGGGCGTCCTTTCGAGAGAAGCTCTTATCGCAGTGAGCACAAGGGAAAGGCTTCACGGCTAGATGAATTCGCTTGTGGCGTTTCAAATCGTGATTCCGGTTGAAGCTTTGCGGACACTGGTCACACTTAAACGGCCGATCGGGAGAAGGTGCGGGCATTCCATGAGGTGGGTGGTGGCCTCCGTAGAGATGTTGTGTGCTTGCGACATGGCCGCTGTTAAAACCTGGCAACAAGCCTGGCTGCATTCCCCCCATAACAGACATTGGGCTGTTCGGGCTGTGTACATTGGTCATGACGGGACCAGACATAGCTGGCAAGGTATATGAGGGCCATGGTTGCCGTTGGAACCCCAGAGATGGCTGACCCGGCGGGGTTTGTGCGAGCACTCGAGCTGAAGGGTGGATGCCGAGGCCTGCAGCCCCGATCGTAGGTGGAGCACCCGCGTACATGGAGGAGTATCCTGCCTGGTGAGAATTTGGTAGGTGGGAGGAAGGACCGTACATCAAGGGTGGTTTTGGGGCATACGGGTCATTTGAAGGGAGTGGTGCAGGAGACGATGCCGGGCCTGAGTGATAGAGCGGCATGGTGACAGGGTGAGAGGCGTGTGGGATACTTGAAGAGGGCGCAGGTAAGCCCTGAGGAAACGAAGCTAGTGGAGGCGCCTCGAACGGCTGTGGCAGGCCGTCGGTGGTGGGTGGCGCTGTCGCTGAAGCTGAGGCTGAACGGCCCGCACCGGACGGTGAAAAAGAGCTGCGGGCAGGATAGGCCCACGTCTGCGTCGAGGCCGCAGCGCCATACGGGCTATTTCCTGGCCAGTATGGCGGATGTTCCGACGACACTCCCGATGCTGGCAGTGGGTGATGGGCCAACGCAGTCTCGCCGGACTGGTTGGTGGCGGGGGGCGTCAGCAGGTTGCCGACACTCACGTTGGTTGGGGGGTTCGAGGCTGGAGGAAGGTTGACTTGGGACGGATATTTAGGAGTCACGGTGCTAAACTGAGGAGGTGGTAGCTCGAAGCTGGGCAGCGTAGGTGCTGCTGGACGTCGCGTATTGAGCGGCTGTTGGGCCAGCGCGTCCAGCGCAGTGCCCATGGGAGGCACAGCCAGAGTCGCCAGGTTGACTTGATCTCTCGCGTAGAGATCAGACTCGGAGAACGGAGGATTTGCGGGTATAGACGATCCAAAGGCGTTTGGGTTCAGTGTCCAATCTCGACCTCCAGGAAGGGCCCCCGAAGGGCTCGAAGGATCCAGGGCGAGGGCGATCGCCGGGGGATGCGACCGGGAGAAAAGAGGGTAGAGGCCGAGTTGGGAGACTCGAGAACTCTTTTACCTATAGGGGGGGGGAAGCAAGGTTGAGTAGGAAGAGGACAGAATCACGGGCGAACGCGCGAGAGGTGCATCTCGAAGCAGAAGAAAACAGTGGCGTTGGGGCGCAAAGAATTGGCGGGGGAGGGAGAGAGCGCAATTATAAGCCGGAAGGGCTAAAGGGCTGTGTATACAATTCCGCGAAAGGTACAGGAATGGCCGGTCGACTGGGGCCCAGAGCGTGGGGAACGAAAGGGAAAAACGAAAGGGAATAGGAAATAAGAAAGTGGATTATTCCAAAATAGACAGATGGCAAATTGACAGTATTTCCGGGAATTCCAAGATTAGAATAGGAATATCAATAAATGATAATAATTTGATTTTAAATGATATAGAGGGGAAACGCCAGACAACGTGGTTGACAGGCCCTAAAAAGCTGCGACTGGAACCGCCGGTTGCCCGGTCCGAAAGGGCCATCGAGATCGTCTGTGTATCACTCGATCGATCGCCACTGGAGAGAAGGCGCAGGGCTTAAGGTTATCAGGATCCAGGGCTGCATGCTCGCCCTCAGCATCTCCCAGCCATCTGAAAATTCTACCATATCCAAGTCTCCAAGTCTCCAAATCTCGCGGCCCTAGCGCGACTCTTGAAACTCGTGCCGGAGGGGCAAACTAAGAAAAGAATAGGGGCCGGTTCAAAAAGCAAAGGATGATAGATAATAACCCAGAGAGCCTCCTTGCATGCGAGAACATCCCCAATCAGACAGCACACAGAAATTAAAAATAAAATGAGATTTGGCTCTAGCGTGGAAAACGCTCGGGGAGAATCTGTGCTGGCTCCACCGTCAAAGAATCGTTTTCTCTTTCGCCAATACTAGTACACTTGTTAGCCTCAAAGCGCTCGAGTACCAACGGATACTCCGTCCACTCTCTCTCTCTCTCTCTACTCCGTACCGGAGCCCAAGAAACAGATAGTCAGAAGACGCACGGACAAGCCGGGAATGGGAATGGCCAGACTCAATACGAGAGAGTCTGGAGCATCCGGCACATCCCCGGGGCAGAGACAAGCGAGCAACGCTGCCAGTCATTCGCTCTGACAGTCCACGAGTCGCCCAATCCGGCTCTAGTCTCGGTCCCAAGCATGCCTTGGGCCTTTGACCGAGTCAGCTGCAATTTTAGCCCCCAGTATAGCCGAGCCCTCTGCGCTCCGGATGCCATTTGGACCCGTGGTTGGTCTCGCGAGTGCCCGTGGGAATCCTGGGATCCTGGCTTCCTCATGTTCCATCTCGCTTGTGGCCTTCGCCTGATTGGACTTTTGCACTGTCAAAAAACGTGTCGAGGTGAGCGTGTGAACCGGTGGCACCATCCTGCACCACTTGAATTCACCCGTATCCATTGCCCCGGAACTACAGAAGTAGCCTCTGCGTGTGCGATCGGAGTGGCGCCCGGAATGGCTCCCTGGCTCCATGGCTCCTTTGGTCTTTTCTCCCGGCCCACATCCCCAAATCGGTGCTGGTGATAGCTGCAAATGTCCCCGGCTGCACGAATCGTGGCCGGCATTTGCTGCTCGCTTGCTCAGTCCAAGCGGTGGTCGGCTTTCTACGCCCCCAATCAGCACCGTCCCAAGTCCAGTACACTCCCCTTTTTGGAGATGGTCGAGTGTGTAGCCTGAGTAGTTCGGTCTCCATGACTCGCTCTATTTCTGCACGGACGGTGGCAGCTACTCGTACAGGCAAAGCGGGGACAATCCCTTCGAATCATCGCCCTGCACCCTATCCCAGAGCCAAATGGACACGAGGGGAAGACGCTCTAGCAACAGCAACCGATTTTGATCCAGCGGCCGTGCCGGATGCACCCGTAGACTACGGAAGCCCTATACTACTCGTAGCTGTCAAGCTAGACATGTCTATTTTCCCAAGGGGCCAGGAAAAGTCCGCCCCTAGACATGCATCGCTTCTGTTATCTCCATCGTGATCGGAACTGCATTGGCTCCCAGGTGCATCTAGCCTCGCTCCCAATCTCCTCATCACAGGCCCGGCAGACAGGGGTTGACATGCCGGGTGAAAGATGTGTTGCTACAGGGTCACATTCTTGGAATTTGCCTCGTTCTTTGTCGAAGATTCTTTATTTGCCTTCTCAGGAGACACACACACATAGTCGGGCCCACTTCGTACCTGGCCGTGAGTGGACCCTAGAAGCAGCTGAGACCTAAATTAAGAAAGAAAGAGAAAAAGGAGGCCAAGAGCGACGAATCTTCGATCCCTGATTCCCCCAATCGTACACTCCGGAATGGCTTCCAAAATGGGCTCAATCGAAGGCGCCGATCATGGCGGTCCCCATCCCAAGCCTCTCCCTTCGAATCTCCAAATCGGACCCTCCTCCATCCCAGGCTCCTCCGGGGGGATCCCGAGGTCCACAGCCGATTTGCTGCAGACGACTCCAGTCCCATGCAAGGCGACTCCCGCCCAAAATGTGACAGCGCGAGCGGATCCACCAGGCTGTCGGGCTCGAGCCATGCGATCGTCGTCTGCGTCGGTTCCTGCCGGGGGTGGCTGCGGAGGAGGCTTCACGGCGTTCACATTACTGGGTCCAACACGCCTCGGAAAGACTTAATTCAGTGCGCAAGAGCTGGCGGGAGATCGGCATGAGAGCTCTCTGCAGGGCCGATCTCCGGTCGAGGCTCATAATAGATCTTTGAAACCGAGCCAATATTCAATGTGCTTCGTATACTTCGTACTCGGCAGGCAATTCGGGCATAGCAGGCCTCAATTTAGGGTTGGAGGGATCCCCATGGCGCATCTCGCATCAGGCAAACACTAATAGCTTGTGGCAAATCACTCTTGGAGCGAACAAAGACTCCGAACGCGCAATCGCCAAGTTTCTGCAGGCGTGTGTGAGCTATCATTGAATCTCCCTTCTGCACCACTGATCACAAACCCGTGGGACAACATACAGCCCCTGTAGTACTTTGAAGCTATCTGCCAATACCCCTCGTGCCTATCAAGGTAGGTAGGCTCTATGGCAGAGGGCTTTTTAGCGCACTCAAGGAATATCCGTGATGTTAAAAGATGCATCCCGTTCAGGGCTACGGCGGTCACGAGATATATATCCAAGGCGGCAATCCTCCAGGAAGGCCCTAAACATCGCCGTCAATCAATTTGGAGAATCCATAGGCTCTAGAACTATTTTCAAGAGGATACGCTAGATCCAGGTTGGCCAATGTCACTACGAGGCTTTTATGATGCTCCAAGATCTTTCCAAGGGGTAGTGGTTCTCGAAGGTGGGCAGCTATTCCTCGGCTTCTTTGGACCTCGATGAATCGTCGACCCTCGCAATTGATCTCTAAGATGGGCTACACACCAAGGTCAAGACAGCCCTCGATCCATCACACTGCAGCATGTCCGTGGATGTGATTCTAGAGGAGACACTGTGTAACATGGAGCTCGCAGGCCATGCGCCAGCGCCTGGTGCAGAGCCTAGTGCCGACCGGGCATATTAGTGCGATACCGGGGTTTCTATAGCCCAGAGCAAAATTCAGTCGATAGCAATGAGGGTATTTCTTCTAGCTTCCTGTTCAGCGCCTGGTGTTTCTCAGGATACTCGAGATGTGCCACGGGCGCGGTCGGAGTCGCGGGTAAACACTTGCGATGATGAAATGCCCGAGGGCTGCAAGTGACGTCGGCGCGGGGTTCATCAAGTTTCCTCCTTCAACCTCTTCTCCCCCTCCAGTTCTATACTCCATTGACCCTGTAAGTACCCCGGGCGTTCAATTAAGATTGCTCTCTTTTGCCAATCCGGTCTGTTCTAACCCTGGTCTCTGTGCAGGTTGCATTCCTTCGAAAGCTCCCCCGCACTCCGCAAAACCTCAATCATGTCTGGTATTAGCAAGGCTTGCTGCTCGTTCGTTCCCCCGAAAATCACCAACAAGATCCAATTGATATCGACAAGGAAGCGGCTAACACCCATAAAGCATCCCGCCTGTGATCTCCAAGGGCTACCAGGCCAAGGGCAGCTACCAGACCATCAATGGCTTGAAGACCTGTATGGACACCCCAACGCATGGCGCATTACCTTTATTGAAGAATGGAGACGTTGACTTGCTACTTCAGATGTCACTGGCCCTGAGTCTGCCACCAAGGCCATCCTGGTTGTCTATGGTGAGTCCGCCGGCCAGTATCACAACGTGCCCTTCCCCGCTAAGATAATATGAAGACATCTTCGGCTTCTTCGACCAGACTCTCCAAGGTGCCGATATCCTGGCCACCTCTAACGAGCAGAAATACCGTGTGATCATCCCCGACTTCTTCGAGGGCAGCCCCGCTGATATCTCCTGGTACCCCCCTACCACCGACGAGCACAAGGAGAAGCTCGGCAACTTCTTCGGCACCCAAGCTGCCCCGCCCAAGACCCTTTCCAAGATCCCTGGAATTGTCGAAGAGGCTAACAAGCTCGCGACCGGTGGCAAGTTTGACTCGTGGTCCATTCTGGGATACTGCTGGGGCGGAAAGATCGCGGCGCTGTCGGTCGGCAGTGAGAACAACCTCTTCAAGGCTGGTGCTCAGGCTCACCCTGCAATGGTCGACCCCAACGATGCAAAGGCCATCAAGGTGCCTTTCGCAATGCTGGCATCCCAGGACGAGCCTCAAAACGACGTCGACGCTTTCAAGGCCAACTTGCAAGTCCCCAACCACGTCGAGACCTTCCCCACCCAGATTCACGGCTGGATGGCAGCTCGTGGCAACCTGGAGGACCCCGAGGTGGTGAAAGAGTACGAGCGAGGATACAAGACCTTGTTGGACTTCTTCCACAAGCACGCTTAAGCTAGAGGTATTTTAATCGCAAAATACAAGTTGATGACATGATGGGCCAGGAGCTCTTAAGACAGATCTTCTTTCCTATTTTTTGTTCTTTCTATTTCGTGATCCCCATCCTTGTAGCATATCGCAAAGGGACCTCAATAATACACCGTGCAATCTTGCCTGATCAAGAGATGCAGGATTCTCGGTTGTCCGGCCTGGTCCGTTTTTTAGGTGCCGCTACCCGAGCCGACTGAACCGAATCATGTCGTCACGGCTTAAGTTATGTTGAAGATCAACTTTCTGGTCTTTACTCCTGCGAATTTATGTCTCTTATAACCTCGTATCCTCACTGATCTGTAATGCTCCCACAGCGGGCGTGATGGACCAATGTCGTTCCTACTAAGCCGCCGCCATTCTCATTCGGATGCGGACTCGCACCACGCATCCCACCGAGCTGGAGGGGTTGCGGTTTCGACCCAGCCTCCAACCGATGATGGGACATCTCATCGATCGAACTTCTTTCAAGGACTATTTCGAAAGCGTGCGAACAGCACCTCCGCCATTAAACAGACTCCCAGGGCTGTAAGAGAATGGGCCCACCACTTAACATACAATCAGCCCGCTTATACATTTGCAGACGTCGAAGAATCTTCCTAAGCTAACGACAGCCCAAGAGCCAAGACGCGCAAGAAGTCGCGAGAGTAGTCGCCATCACTGCTCAGAGAAATCATCACCGAGGACTCCATCAAGCCCGGAGCCTTCATCTGCAGTGATCCATGGCGAGCCTCGGCAGCCGGGAAACATCCAAGATTATCTTGAGTCTCGCCTTGAAACTGCAACCAAGCTTGACGACTTGGATGCGGGAGGCTTGAGCTTGGTTGGATCAAGGCCGACCAAAAACGATTACAAAGCCATTTTCTCTGGTGCGCCTCATTTCGTACTCGAGAGGGGGAAACATGGCAGGTTCTATCCTCAAGTGATATTTCCTTGGGATCCGCACAATCCTTCTATCCAGCGGCTGCTTGATCGCAAGCTACTCCCTCATGGCTCCTTCACTATGTGCACTCTTCACGCTCACCTTCCCATACCTGATGATTGGGCTGTCAAAGGTGGCGTTCCAATTCTTTTAGAGAATTGGCGCTGGACTGGAAGAACAAAACGCGCTACGTTTGACATTGGTGTTTTTGAAGTGCCCAATATGTTAGCGACTAACGGAAGAGAGCCAGGCACCGTGGGATTCCGACACTTTTTGGAGTGCCCTATGGCAGACGCTGTTCGATATAAGGGCGCTGAAAAGCCAAGACAGGCACCTGGGATACAACAGCTCTCCTCGCTACCTGCAACCGAGGCTTTCGAGCTAATGGATACTTACAACAAACCATACTCCCAGTGCTTGAGCGGTGCTGTGTTCAATCGTCGCCAACTCATCCGAGATGGACCTGCCGCTTGGAAAAGAATTGGCGTTCGCGACATCGACCTCCGTGTCCTGGTCGAGCGCATGAAATACTTGGGCGAGTTCCGACAGCAGGTATTGGATGATGGATCTGCAATGACAATCCTGGATGTCGAGACTCCTCGTGAGCTGCATACTCTACTACACGGCCAGTTTCTCTACCCGCGACCACCTCCAGCAGACGTATTACCAGGTCATCCTGGAAGCCTCAAATCTCAAATCAAAACCTTGGCAATTGTCTTAGCGACCCCAGGGGCCTGGGTGGATTTTAGTATCCCCGAATGGCGTGTGAGAGCAGGGCAAATATTATGGGAAGTATCACCCCATGAAGAAGGCGATCCGCTGAATGAGTGTGATACTGGGAGCTCAAATCAGCAAGTTAACTCTGGCATGGAGAGAAAATGGTTGCTAGTTCAGCTGCTACTCGCAGCGGAGTTGATACTGCGCCTCGATGCTTTTGTTCGCAAGGGTATGTTGCACGATCCACACGGAGGTCTGATGACAGCGCAAGAAATCCATGATTTCGACAAGCTACGAGAAGGAAAAGTTAACTGGGATCTGATCGTGGTCCGACGTTTCTTCAATAATCTCAAGGTTACGTGTGGTTCTTCACCTGGGCCCTCGCCAGTTGGCGCTCAGCAGGCCAGTCTCGCCAGCAAGCCACCTAAAAAAGGAGGCCGGTTTTCTTTGTTTGAGTCAATTAATCGACGTACCTCCAATAATGATCATGCTTCGGTTTCAGCGTGGGACTGTCTGATAACCTCGCCACGAATTCACCAGCAGCTTGAAGGGCTCTTCGTCTTTGCAGAGAATATCGGTTGGCCCAGGGTCGATAAGCTTCAACATGTGCTGGCCGAAAAGTTGAAAGAGAACCCAGATCTCCGTCTTCCAGCACTTGAACAATCCCAGCCAAAAGATTCAAGCGACAAAGCCTCCCAGGGTCCGACCGCGAAGGATGGTTTATATACCAAGCGCCAATCAAGTCGGTATCTGCGACTTCGCAGCACTCATACACGAGACAACGATCCACACGCCTCTGATCCATTGGGGTGGATATCCCGAAGCTTACTGTCAGGATTTGTTATTCCTGGCGACGGAATTAGCCATCTTTTGATGGGCACAATACTCGAGAACGACCCGGACGCAATTGAGCAACTCGGGCCGACGGCCAATCTCTACGGCGGGTTTGTCTACAAAGACCGCAGTTGGTGGAGCAAAGCTTGTATTATTGGCCGTGTCATTTCTGCACTAGAATGCTCGAAGACTTGTATGGGATGGGTGGGTAGCAACTCCGTCCCTCGTGTCGCTACAGGCTCTCAGTGCGTGGAGCCAGGCTGGTTCGAAGTTCAGACAAAAGACCTACCATCAAGTACAGATCGTCGCCCTCGTATTCGGCATGGAGGAAAGCTTGCATTAGAATCTTCACCGCTGGGGGTCGGTGAGATCACCACGCAGTCCTTCACATTGCCTACGGATCCCGAGGCGAGCAAGACGCAACCTAGCGTTCGCTTGGATGCGCTCACCCTGGACGTCGAGAACGTCAGTCGACGTTGTATTACTTCCTGCAACGAGGCATCGATGTCATTTACGATCCAAGACCCAGAAGCGACAAACGCAGTAACGAATGTCCGATTCCCCTTGAGCTACAACGTGCGCTTCGTCTCAGCTCATGAATGTCGGCCGCCGCGCGGATTCACGCCCTTGAGCCATGAGCATCCGATGTCTGAAAATCAACCGGAAAGTCCCAATGCTCATGACTGGACCGACCTCCAGCGACTCACTGGCCATCCCCTCCATAAATCCTTCCCATACAGATTTGTTTCATCCACCTCGCTATCCCCCAACGACGATGCCCCGGCCACATCATCATCAGCACACGTATCCCCCGAGACTGTTGTCATTGATGCGCGTGGGTGTCGCGGCAAGGAGACTATGGCTCGTGCATGGTGCGCATCAGTCGGAACTCACAGTGTGATCGGTCGGGTGGGAAAGACATGCGTGGGGTGTTGTATTCGTGAGGCGCGAGCAATTGGTGTGCCAGTTGTTATACGCGTAGGAGAGTGTTGAGTTGCATGCATCTCTTTCGCTTCAGCGAGGAGTATGGGCTGTTTTATGACCTCATTCTGTGTATAGACCTGTAAAACAGTAACGATAATTAGCCTGGCGTGTGGTTTTCTGATGTGTTCCTCGCGAGAGCATGTTAATCGTGGTCGAATTAGGGTCTTCTATGGCATCATTGACACAATTCACAGCACTGCATATTGCCTCGAAGCATTCTCGATGTGTCAATATCTGCACAGGCTGCATGGTTTCTTATTTGGGCAAGTCCTCGCAGCTGAAAAACATTCGCGATGCCTGAACACGAGCGGTGGTACCGCCGCCGCGGAACGGCAACCCCTTTTCGAAACCCAAAAGCACGAGGCTCCGGTTTTACGAGGGTCAAGCGGAGGGATGGTCGCTGTCCAATGCCTCTGTGGGCGAAATACAACTTGGCTGGAGGGCAAGAAACCCCGATCTATGCTTGCCAGCCCAATCCGAGCGGATACAAGGACACAGCCACTCTCGGAAATTGGCAGCAAGATACCACCTTCCTTTCCTCCAGGAAAGTGCCCTGTGAACCGGAGTCGCGAGCAGAGTCAGCGAAGTCAAAGCAACATGATAGGACAGGGCGATAGATGGGCACCGTCAACCAATTCCCGGAACAAGAATAAGTCTGGGGGGGGACGCGTCACGCAGGTTGCAAGTTAAAAAAGGGAGACCCATGACGGAGTTGCGCTTGCATGGATTGAGTTAAGGGCCCGAGGATGGTGAAACCGCCGAAAAGTGTGGATCGAGTGGATAAAGAACCAGTCAAAAGTCCCTGCATCAGGCATCTCCACTCGGGTAAGAGAGCCAGATCGGATTTCCCACCGAGTAGATCTGGTTTGATAACCTTGCTCTGTATTCCGTTGTTTCTCCGGAATGTGATAACGCTGGCGAATGGCTGCGTCGAGCGCTAGAGAGATTGATACAGTGGGACTGTAGGGATGCAGCTACGGCGTGGCTATCAACCCCTTTGACGCCCCCAGGATGACGAGAGTTTTAACGTCGATAGAAACAAGACCCGCCCAATACCACGCTTCTGTGCAGGTCTAGAGCTACTTCACCTACTTCACATACAGCCACTTCCCGCAAGTAGATTGCACAATTATCAATCAGCAGTCTCGACTCCTTCAGACCAAATTGAATCACCAGGATGAGGATTCTACTACGCTCTTCCCATGGACGGTTGCTTCAAAGCAGGACAATTGCATTGTCGCAGGTGTTTGACTTTGTCTCATGGCCATTTTAGGGCAGGCGCGGGCGAAATTCGATCCAGATCGACCTCGTACTCCTGCTGAAATTCGTATTGGGGCTCCATGCAAAAGCGTGCATACTTGAAACCACTCGTAGCGTGCTGCAAGGTCAAAGACTCTCTAAACGAAGTATGCACAGCCTACCTTGACCCAGACTTGATGGGTCATCTTCTAATGAGATCGTCCTTTCACCAAGGTCCCAGGAGTACCACACGCCTGGAATAGGCATGCGTACGGAGTAGCGCAGTTCCATTCAAGCCCTGTCGGCAGTTGAGGCGATGGCAGGTCTGGAAAACCGGCCTTCTACTAAGCCCGGAAGAGTCTAGTGGGAGAGGGTCAACGCGGTGGGAGAGCTAGGTCCACGTCAGACTAACTGGGCATCTCGGGGAGCATGGAAGGAAGGCTTGCGCGGTCCTGAAAGACCCCGACAGAGAAGCGAAGGCGTCGCGATGATCGCGCTGATCACTGGCGAAGGCTCCCCGGGTTACCCTGTGGTGCTTAAGTTCGTGGCGTTGTACATACGTCGCCTAACGTCCGTAAAGCCAAGCCCTAAGAGCCCAAGGGATATTTCCCAAGGCATGCTAACTCTTTGGAATCTATTCAATGCACGGAAAATAATTCCCCTACTCTAGAATTTTCCAGACTACATCGCCTGGCTTCGAGAATCAAAGAGAGATCTGAGTCAGCTATGGACCCTGTCTCATCGCACGATGCAGGCGATACGTACGGAGTACTTTAGGCCAATCGCCCAACCTCGGCCTGCGCAGAGGTGGGCCATGCATGTGGTCGGCAATAGTTCAAGCCTTGAACAGAGGTGGGGAGGGCACTAACTTAATGACAGGAGAAAACTCCGCCGAGATCGAAGAAATCGCGTGCTTGATGTTTAGCTGCCATTTCGTACATATTACTCCGTAGTTGGCGACTCGATTACTCCGTTTGGTGTACTTGTATTGTATGCTATTAACCTCCAGCTCCCCTTATGTTATTTTTTGTCAGCACCTCAGTCTCCAAAGGCGGCGATTACGCACAGCCCAACCTTGTCGATCATTCCTGGCGCAGTAGTCTGCAGCACCAAATACAATCTCCAGGAGCATGGAAAAAGAATGACATGTTCAAGTACCAGTACAATGGTCCTGCACCTTCTGCCTCGTCAAGGGGCAAGCATGCATGGCCTGGCATCACGCTGTTAATGCGCCATTTGCCTACAGATTCTGGACGCCAATGGTGATTGGCAACCCGAGGCTTTGGGGATGCAGCACACCAGTGCTGAAGATCGTGTCCACTGGGACCGCCACGCTGAAAGTGACACGTTTCTCGTCTGAAGTAGCCAGTAGGACAAAACCCCATTCGTCTGTGCCTTACTCTTTCCCCCCTTTTTTTGCCCAGGTATGGAAATTTAGGATTTTCTCTTTAACCCCTCAAGTTTGCTACTAGCAATAGACTATTGGTAGTGGACAAGAGCAGGTCACCAGACTAGAGCAGTTTCCCCATCGCCGATCCCAGGGTATCCGAGGCCCTAAGTCACCCAGACCGGGCTCTCCGTGGGTTCGATGGGTTCTATTCAGCCGGGGATGAGTTCGTAGAATTTTCCTTTCTTCTCCATTGCCCCATTTAGCGTCGGCCACAGAAGTTCGCTTGAGGCTTCGAAGAACAAAAGAAGGCTGATCCTGCGTTCTATTTCGCCTTTCCGACAGATGCCAAGGCTGTTGCTGTAACACGCTACCGAGTCGCGATGATCCTTAATTAAACCTTGACGATGAAGCCCCACTTAGGGAGGCTGCGGGTCTTTTTTCTGTTACAGACTCGCAACACCAGATCGCTTGTGGTTGTTGTCTCCCATTGTCAATTGTTCCAGAATGTCTCTGATTGGGTAGCCAATATCCTCAGCTCTGGACTTCGGGGTTGCAGCCCAACTTGGGAACCCACGAAGTCGCTGGATATCATTGCCTCTCGGTATCCTCCGGAGTACGAGAAGGAAGGTTGCGCGTATTTTTTTGTTCGTTCTTCCTGAATTCTCCATTTTTTTTTTGCCCTGTCAGCGCCTCTTGACGGCCCAATTTCACGCCTCATTGGACCGGAGCCTCGGCGTCGCCTAAGTTGATATCGAATAATTAAGATTGTCTTGATTGACCGGATGTCGAGGCTCCTCAACCAAGGATGAGCACCGGATAAACATACTTGGTGACTAACTGCACCCAAGTATTCGCAGGTTGTGATTGGCCTAACCAGCAATCGCTCGAGGGTCCTTTTCTGGGTTCTTCCCAATTTCGGATAGAAAAGCCTGTGAAAAGGGATCAGAATCGTATCCATATTAAAAAAGGTTTCGGGTATGGTGGTGGATTAGCCTCGCAACAGCCGAGAGATTAAAGTATAGTCGACCAAGATTCAAGTTTCAAGCCTCGTGGCTATCGCATACTTCGATGCTGGCATTGCCTCAATAAAAAAAAAGAATATTTCGATCACCCGCGAAAAACAACCGAAGTCGCAAGCAAGCGAAAAGCCAAATCACAAAAAAACAGCTGGAGGAAAAAGCCACCTCAAAAAACCCCCCAGAAAACCGAAAAGGTAACGCACCCGCAAAAAAGCCGCATTTATGGCGTGCTGTCGTCGGTCTGAGCTGATACAGTACGCATCAGCCGTGGACCCTGGAATCTGTTTTTAGAACGAATTAATTTATGGTTCCTCCCACGCAGTGCGTAAGAATGAGAAGCAACCTTGGGGCATCTAAATGCATTGTAGATTCAACGGCGGCCTTTTCCGTGCATAGGGATGCATCCTGGCATTGGACCCTTAGAGGTAAATCGTGGAGCGTGGAGCTGAAGAACTGCAGAAGCCCCCCTTCCCCCCCCCCTTCGAGAAGCCATCAAAGTTTCTAGTGATCAACCCCCGGTTTATCCAGACACAGAAGGTTCCCTAGTCTCGATGGGCCTCAAGTGCAGCAACGTCATTGGCCCTAGCTGCCACGCTAAAGCCTCATCGCCAATCAGGCTTCCGGGACTTAAATGGGAAAATTCCCCAGTTCATCAAGGATTGACAGGTTGGCCTCCGTAGTTGTAAGCCCGAATCGCTTTTTACGACCAGCCTCCCACACCCACCAGGAAGACCCACTGTATCAGGACTCCCTGGCTCCCTGACCATGGTTCCTGATCTTTGCCTCATTTGCCATGAACCAGCCCTGGAGAAAGGTCCCCCTTATACGCAATCAGGTGCCTTATACGGGGACTGTGCCCGTGCGACTGGGATTACACATCGGTCATAAATTTTCTCAAGAGATTAAGGGAAAAGGCCAGACATGCACTGAATACTGAGTGAAACCCGAAATGTTCAATATGTACAAATTTGTGATTTGAAGAAAGGGGAGTTCTGGAGAAGCAAAAAGCAAAAAAAAGGCAAAAGGGGGTGATATGCATGCTACTATAGATTCAGGTCGACTCACCTGTTTATTGGGCATCAGCGACGAGCATGGGCATGGTATTAATGTGTCGAAGAGTACTCCCCAGCCAGCATAAAGTGACGCACTGGGAAATACGTCGCTAGACACTAATTAGGATATATGGTAATTGTTAAAATTCACGCTTCACGGCAATCTTCCGTAACAAGAGCCCATGTGCCCCCCTGAGTCTGAGATCATCGATGTCAATGACCTGCAGTGGATTTGGGTTGAGTCGATACATCCGTCTTCGTCCTAGTGTCGGTCTGATGCAGAGCCACTTTGTTCCACGTATGGTGGGATAAGCGTGTGCCTTAAAAAAATACTAAAATTCAAAATATTAAATAATTATTTCCTCCCAAAATTATTAAATTATTATGCCATTTGAGTCCCATAACAGAAAAAAAAAATTAGGCTAAAAAACAAAAGCAGGGCAATGGACGTTTCACCCCGCGATTAGCTTCTGTCTCTCGCGTCTATACGACGTCCTCGATCTTCTCCTCTTCTCCAGTCCCTCATCTACTTCGTTCACTCCTTTGGTTTCTTTGATGTCGTTTTCTCTTTTCGATCTATATCCCACAACCTATTAATCGCCAACTCAACAACGGGTCCGTCTCGATCTCATTGGACTCGCGGGATTATTCTAGATTCCTACCTATCTTGGTCTTCCCTCTCAGCCCCTTTCACGAGTCACTCTAATACCTTAATTACCATTGATTAATTTGGCTTGATTGGGCAAACCGGTCTTCGTGAGACCTTCAATTTCAGATCCAATCTATTCTCGTCAACTACGTTTTCCATCGTGTTCAGAGGCCGAATATCCATCGTGGAAGTGCGCAATCCAACTTGCGACACGCATTTGGCATTCGATTAAGCCTCCTGATCACTTGACAACTGTTTCTGAAACCCTCGACCTTTCTAGCCCAGTGTGGGCGCAGGTGGATCAAAAAGCCCTGGGCTGTAAGCAATTTCACCGCGCGGCGTCATCATCCCGGCGCACTTTTACCCCTCGGGTGTTCTCTTCGTCCTCGACTGTATGTGCATGGCTGCGCATTTCTCACCTTGACTATCCTTGGATTGTGCCCAAAGCCGTTTGCTCTCCCTCTTTCCCCAGCACTCTAAAAGATAGATGCTGTTTCGCGCTGTATCGTGATCGGATCTTCTCTTGTTCGTTTCTTCTCTCGTGAGAGCTATGCCCGCTGCAGTCGAGATAATGGCAACAACACCGAATTCGCAAAGCGCAATGGATAACGACAAGAAGCGCAACAAATTAGGATATCATCGGACATCCGTCGCATGTGGTCAGTACTTACCCTCCGTATGGAGATTTCCCTGCCTGCAACCCCGATAAGAAGAAAATTTGCAGACTAGCGCCCTTCAACGATCTCTACAATCTGGCGGGGCTATCTCCATACGCATGCGACTAGGAGTATTTAGGCTTATACAATATTTGCAGTGCATTGCCGACGACGGAAAATCAGATGTCTAGTAGCACCAGACGACGCGCAAGGACGATGCGAGAATTGCATTCGGTTGCGTAAAGAGTGCCAGTTCTTCCCAGTCGATCAACAACCACCTGTCGAGAAGAAGTCCAGACCGAACTCACGATTAGAGACACACCCACCCGATTCTTCAGTAACCACTCCAATCGCATCTTCGCCTCCAACCTTGAACCCGGACTCGGTCGACTCATTCTACTCATACCCGCATATGCCATTGAATTCTTCATCAGGGCCCGAGATGGCCGCGTTTAGCCCTGCCTATGCCGGCACTCCAATGTCCGGTTTCCCAGCAGGTAGGTGCTTCGATATAGCTCAAAGGTGGATTCGAACCACGTATTAACCGGCAGATGTATGCAGATCGACCGATGGGACAGGGAGAATTTGGCGGACACGCACCAATGGACGGAGTCTGGAATGAATTTACGACAATGCAAGACCCTCAAATGCTGGCCACTATGGGAAAAGGCCAAATGATGAACCTTTCACCCGACGTCTGGAATACTGGCTCTGTTCCCACGGGCATTCCATCTAGTTCGCCGATGGAGGCTCAAGCTCAACCGATGGCAAGCCCAGCTTACTCGATGCAAGCGATGCAACCAGATGGCTCGGTTTGGCAAGTTCCTCCTTCAGGGCCGACTAGAACGATGAGTTACCACGGACAGCCAGATATGAACTCTTCATACCCTAACCAGTTTCAACCACATGTCCCTCCAGACTTGAAACGGAGAGTCACTACACCAGCCCACACACTTTCGGCATCAAGCACAGGGTCTCAGAGCGCCTCCCCGGGGTTGGAAATGCAGGCCCCGCCTGGTCATGTTCCATTCGGGGCACAAAGTGGCATGGGCTATCCTTCGTGGCCGATGAATGGCATTCCTTCCACTATGGCCGTTCATTACCCGATGTACGCAGGGACATCTCCTTACCCTGATACAATGGGACACCCAGGTGCTCCGGGCCATTCTGGACCTTAAAGTGCCCTGCATTCCTTCTCAAGTTATCATATGATTTCCCATCTCGGGGCTTTGTCCATGGATATTGGTAAAGCCCGGACGATTTCACGTTTCACATATATTCCATTCCTAGACGGCCTTGTTTCATTCTAATACCCCGTGAGATATCACATTCTCACCCCTCTCTTATTTCTCTTTCCTGTCATTTATGGTCGTTTGGTGATTTCATCTGCCTCATCCTCATACACCGTGGCGGGTCTGCTTTGCAGCTGGTCATTAGCGGGCGCAAGGGCTTTCGGGTGGCATTTTGCTTCGTTTTGTTTTCATTTTGACGCGGTTTTTCTCTCTTTGATGGTCTGTTCTTTCATTTTTCTACATGGTGGTTGGCAATTGCTATTTGTTTTCTTCAGAGCAAGGTTGCGGCGGACACTTAATTAATGTCACATTCTGATCGGTTTTGGTGAGGCTTTCTTTTCGGGCATATTCATAGATTTCATTACAACTCGCGGTCTTATTTTTGTTACACATTTCCTCATGATCCTGTGATGTTGGCTACATTATCTGTTATCGCATTTTAAATTGCATTAAATGAGCTTCTGGAGTGCAGAGGAATAAACAACATTTAAACATGACTCACTCAGCAATAGAACAAACAGACCACATTTGCTTTGTTTGACCACAAAGGCCTAGATCTCATATTGAATCTACGAATCGATCTTGCATCCCCACCCCTGTCATGTGCATCGCGTCTTTCCTTTTAGTCCCTAGTACTACGCCTTGCTCATCGTTCGACGTGGATCAACCGGGGTAGATTTGGTGTTTGCTGTCCAATGGTAATGGATGTGTGCATGCAAGGAAATAGCACCCTAGCCAACATACGTGGCTCTTTGACTCATGGTACCTATGCATGATACAAGAATCAAGGAATAAACTGAGATCGTCTATCAACCGATTAACATTCCTCCGAACAGTGTATCTCCAGCGGCTATGCAATATCTCGGTGCGTTCCGAATGGCTGAACCTTTCTTGGCCGGTGACTTCTAGACTACGTGCCATCTATCAATGAAGCAACCATCTCTTGGCTATCGTGGTCAATTACTCTCCCGTCAAGCCTACACTTCTAAGCAAGGTACTGTTGATGCTGTCGCTATCCGAGGGTTAACCCTCATTAATGCAAGAAACCTATATTTAAAAATTCCTTGCTAAGCCTGCTTGCTACCCAGAGTTACTGGCGAGAGGCGCAAGTCGGTCAATTCGGAATTTAAATACCCATGATGGCGCTGAATTGCAGAAGGCTAACATTATCGCACGAAGCTTGTGCTTGTCATTTGCGAGCTCGATAAGAGATAAACCATCATTCAAATCTAGCTCCCCGGGTTCTACCTATCTGGTTTACAATGTCTCAACGCTTCCCTTATCTTATATCTTCGATGATTCCGCTCCATTCGAAATCACGATATGGGATGCTTATCACGGCTTGATGAGGCATATCCAATGTAAGGGATGAGGCGTTGCATTCGGGGTATCAGATAGTGCCAATCTCTATCATGCTGGAAGATATGCGGATGATAGGATTACGAAATTGATGAGGCCACAATCTAATCGCAGACGAGAAGATGTGACGTTGCGCAGGCATAAGCCTAGCCAATCAATATGTTGTGTGAGCCCCTATTTACTCCGGAGTCAAAAGCAGTATGGTGTTCTCAGAGGCAATGGAGCCAGAATGAACTCTCAAAGCCATTGATGACTGCAATTTTCTGTTTGTCAAGATGCCCTGTGTGACTGTGTAGGCTACGTATCCAGATAAAGGGAGTGGTCGTCGGGCGAGCTCTGGGCGTCAGATATGATAGAGCAGAATCAGGGGCGAGATTAGCGCTGCTCCGAGGAGATAGGCCGTGATCTTCCGGCGAAGGATGGCACTTGCGTTTGGGTTTGCACGTCATCTTCATGGGTGAGCTGTTTTGGTTGGTGATCTTCCGGTCGAAACTCAAGTCATAGAAATGTGCCTATCATCTTGTCTCTTTCAGGATGCAGCCGAGGTGATAAGAGATACTCCGTCGACCAGCACGGGCTTAGGCTTTGTGGCGAAATTCCTCTGCAGAATCAATCACAACAGACCTCCTCGCATGGACAATGAGAGTCCAGACGAAGCGGTGTGCAAATGGCAACGATGGCGGCCAAGTATAGGCTGTCGAGACGCCTCACGAAGAGACTTATGCCGGGGCAAGCCCTGCATGGGGTCCGAGAAGGGCCACGTGAGTTGGGCCTCAGCCTCTAGGAAGCAGACGTGGCTTATCATGATGGAGTCGGGTGTTTGCTGCAGACTTATCTTAAGCTGATGTGCTCCTCGTCGTATCAGCCCCATTTGGCCGGGGTCGTCACGCCTTATCGAGAGGCCCTGGAGTGATACGGGGGAAATCCAGAGAATATAAAGAGTCCATCTTTCGCTTCATGCTTCCCCAGCCGCCCAAAAGGGTCTCGAGTCCTCCGGGGTCTCCCCAGTCTCCGGGTGATCCCCTCAATACTTTCTGTGGACCACCTGGGCTGAGACTCTTACATATGCAGCACAGTCGGCTTTCTTTCCCCTCTGCTCTTCGCTCCAATTCCCCTCCGATCGCCTCTTGTTTTGGATAACCGCAGAACGCGCACCGAAAAGAAATTTTCCCTCAGGGCAACGACCCCGGTCACTGTCGCATGGGTGGGGAGTTATCCATCCACCTATGGCATCCTGGGCAGAGTTAGTGTCAGCTCGGCTGCATCTGCACTCTGGCCCACTCGGAATTGCCTAGATGGTCATCCGGGGGGGCAAAGGAGGCAAGACCTGAGGGCTAAGGCTGAGGGTGTTGGTTAGGGCCAGCCGTGATGGGCCCGGCCAGATGAGGCCGCACGCGCATACTCGCGGCTGAGAAGGCCTCGACCTGACAGACCGAGTCTTCTGTACTTGTTGACGGAGTACTACGTCGGCAGTATAGTGTCCAGTGTCCAGTGTCCTGTTTGCTACTCTCTCTCTCTCTCTCTCTCTCTACTGATAAGACTCCACGGTGGGGGCAGAGGCCCAAGAACGATCGGCGCGGCGCCTATCAGTCCACGCTGTGGCAAGCAGCTGCGCCAATAACAGACATCTGACCACGGCTAATTACTCTCTCCGCTTATCTGCTGACAGTCTTATCTCCCTCGTGGGTCCTCCGCAGTGCCTGGTGGGACTCTCCGCGTGTGAACGGTTCGAGTGCCTTTTTACCGCATGGGGGATCTCTGGGTGTGAGCACAGGAAGGATTTCCCATGTCCCCCCACAGGATCATCGCCCAATAATTTCCACTTGGTTAACTTCCAACTTTCCTTCATGATGTCAGGGGATAGACCCGGCGTGGGCCATACAAAGAGACAAAGCGGCCGGAGTTACAAGCCGGTGGCAAGCATTTGGGGAGGTTTATCCGTTTTGCATCCCCCGCAGCCGTTCTGCAGTTACCAACAATACCTCGTGTGACCGATTACCGCCGCAATACGCCTCTCGGGTAATGTAGGGAGGGCAGCCTCCGGTGAATAGTACGGAGTCTTGCCGACCTCCTAAGCCGGCCTACTTTCTCCCCGGTTTTAGGCCGCAAGCCCCGTAAAACATGGCTTATCATGGCCCCTGCTGCCGGCTTACATTAATGAAATAGCTAACATCACAGAAACAAAAAAGCAAACAGCCGGGGTCTGGGGTAAATGGGGTTATGACGTGGTCCGCGAGTTTCCAACCTCTGAATATAACTAATACATCACCTACCTGGGTAGACAGTACACTTGCCTAGTAGCCATGGATGTAATTTTAGATCAGAATGTAAGAACTCTTGAGGATCAAATGCATTCAGATCCAATGCCAGAGCTTTCCAGGTTCAAAGCGTTGGCCCAGACTCCACCAGCCTGTATCCACCACCGCTAGTCCTCCGGGACAGCCTCTCGTATAGTACCTGCATTCCTCGCCTCTGGATCACTGAATCATGGGCCGGACTCGGGCCGATGACGAAGGGTCCCGAATGCCCCATGCCACACTAGTGTTCAAACGGGTAACGATGCCTTCTCAAGAACAATCATCGAAAAAAGGCTTCGAGTCCTGCTGTATCGCGGCAGCCAGCCGGAGCAACTGGATTACCAGGACCGGGGCAGTGGAACCGCAGGAACGCAGGTAGAGTAAGGCAGCGGACATACTATAGGCGTCTGCGACTGTAAATATGGTAGTCGAGGCAAGCGCCAGAAAATGCTCGGGGTCAGAGAGCCACGGAGACTGCCGAGTATGCGTACTTGAAGGTACTTTTGGCCTCGCCGCGCACTCTAGAACTGTACTTTATTTATCGTGAGATTTGATGGGCTTCCAAAGAGCTTTCCAGGCTAAACTGCGGCACGATCGAAAATGACCGCGTACGGGTAATACGCCAATCTGTATGGACCCAAGTGGGAACTCTCGACTTTCCCATCATCCACATATCACTGTCGCGCTTCCTCGTTCCCTCGAGTCTTCTTCTTTTCTTTCTATTCTTGGTCTTTTCTGGCTGGTACCGGCTGGCCCAATTGCTCCAGTCCAGTGTACTTCTTTTCCAGCCGAGATCCCACTTCCGGGGCATGAACGTGTTGGAGGGTCTGGCCCCCCCCCCCTCCGCATATCAGAACGACCCCAAAAATTAAACCCAGCGTGAGCTTTTGCCTGCGCCGACGCCTGCCACCTACAGCATCCAGACATTGAGCACAGCAAGATCTGGTGTTGGTATTGCCCTCTCTTGAACGCCTCAAAAGGCCCCATCCGCGGCCTTGGCTGTAACGCCAACGACCATCAGATATATCCGGGAGAAAAAAACGGCCATCCGGTGGATCGTCACTCTGTCAATCCCAATCGTGCCGCAGTATCTGCCTGCGAAAGTCTCTACGCCTCCTCGAGCGGGGAGATTTTAATTTAAACCATTGTCCTACGGGGGGTTTGTTCTACCCCTCTCCAAGCTTTGGCCATGGACGCTCCGAGTCATGGTCCTGGAGGAGTCCATCCGCCACAGTCCGCATTCCATGACATCGAAAGCCATATGATGTCCGATGACTTTTCCTTTGGCTCACCATTTAGCCCCTCTGGCTCCGGTGCCCATGACGGGGTGCTAGGTGACTCGATATTCCCTGAAGTGCAACCGGGGCTCGGTGGTGAGAACCCCGAAGAGCTGCAGCGACAAGATCCCTTGGCCGCCCAGATCTGGCGGCTGTACACCAAGACAAAGGCTCAGTTGCCGAATCAGGAGCGCATGGAGAATTTGACTTGGAGAATGATGGCCATGTCATTAAAGCGCAAGGAACGGGAGCAAGCTCGGTATGTGTGTGTGGTGGCTCGACTGACCTCTTTCTCTCCTCCCTTCCCGCTTCCCTTCTCCCCCTCTCCTCATCACCGCTCTAGATCGCTCATATGTCTTCGCTGCCAGGGCCCTTTACGCACAACAGAACAGCACCAGTCCGAGTACCAGCGGAATCGCGCAGTTGCACTTGTCCCACGACACCCCCGGGTCCACTTCCATGCAGAACGCAAACCTCGATGCCACGTCCGACCCTATGAACATCGACGAGTTCATCGTCCCTTTCGACTCGCCGGGCGACTACTCGTCCCATCCCGACGCCGACCGTCATTTCACTGCGACACCCACGGCGTCCATTCCGATTAAGGGCCGGAAAGACCATCTTGCCGAGTCTAGTACCCCCGCTTCGTTCACCCACACTTCTCAAGACCAACGCAGAAACAACGAGTTCGGTTACGTGCCCCGACGAGTCCGCAAGACGAGCGTTGATGAGGGTCAGTTTTTCGCTGGCCTTGGAGCGCCTACTCGCAAGCGACCGGCAGACGCTTCACCCCAGGTGCCCCCTGTGTCCAACTCCATGATGGGCCATTCCGAGCTATCCGCCGGATTGCCCGATTACTCTCTCGACCACAACTCGGGCTTCGCGGTCCCTAATAGTGGCATGGGCCCTAGTCGCCATCAGCATCGGAACACTACAACAGGTGTGCCGTTCCATTTGGACACATACACCATGGGCGATGAGAATGGTATACACTCGGCTGGCCCTTATCAGCAAAACTTCACCTTCTCACCCTCTGACTCTCCCATGACCGCTGGCAACCCATTCTCTAGTCTGTATGCGCAGACCCCTCTGGCCTCCTCTCTGAACTCCACTGAGTTCTTCTCTCCTCCTCCTTCTGGTTACCAGTCTGCTGTCTCTACCCCACAACCCATATATGAAGGCGAGCAGTCCATGTTCTTCGCCGACACCCCCTCGGTGGAATCCCAGAGCCAGCGTCGAATCCCACCATATCTGCAGCAGCAGCGCTCCTCAAATCTCTCTGCCTCCTTGCAACCTCGCCATATGTTCGGCTCGAACGACTACCACTCGCCTGCTAACAGTTCTCAACCAAACATGCACACTGGTGGTTTCTCAATCCCACAACAGCATGTTGACCCCAACCAAGTTCTTGGCCGAGGCGAGTACTCCTCAACTGCTCCTGCCAACAGCATGTTCACTTTCGGCGGTGACTCAGATAATGAGGACGACGACGTTAATTTCGGAGAACGTGGGGGGATCGCAATGCCAAATGACTTTTCCATGGAGGACGCGGGCGCCGATATGAATCCCCCCTTGGCCTGGGATGGATATTCAGGATCTGTTCAATCACTTCCTGGATATTCAGAGCAACAGCGGAAGCAGGTGACGATCGGATCTGCCGATGTGATGGACGGCCCAGCTGAATGGCATCGAGGACATGGATTCAGTCGGGGACATGGGTCCGCGGCCTCCGTCAGTGAGGTGCGTAATCGGGACCAAGATCCTCGTCGACAAAAGATTGCTCGCACCACATCAGCCACTAACGCCGCCCAGCTCTTCCGGCAAAACATGAACGGCAACGCTAGCGGTCCTTCAACCAACCACCCATCTCCCAGCACTCCACCAGAGTCGGGCCTCAGTAGCGCTGTTCCCTCCCGACCTGCCAGCCCCGGCGGCACCAAGATTGGTGACCCCAACGCCGGACCGACCACGTGTACCAATTGTTTCACGCAGACTACTCCCCTCTGGAGACGCAACCCCGAGGGCCAGCCGCTGTGCAATGCCTGTGGCCTGTTCTTAAAACTCCATGGTGTTGTTCGACCACTTTCTCTGAAGACTGATGTGATCAAGAAGCGAAACCGCAGTAGTGCGAACAGCATTGCTGTCGGCGCATCTCGCTCCTCCAAAAAGTCTTCTCGCAAGAACTCAATTGCACAGGCTCCATCCAGTGCTATCGCTTCCCGTGCCCCCAGTAACAATGCCTCCGAGTCTCCGCCGGCCATGACGGGATCGAGCATGGGCGGGAAATCAGGCGTGGTGCCTATCGCTGCTGCACCACCCAAGGCTGGACCTCCTGCTGGAGTTTCGCATGCTCGAGCTGGCGTGCAGGTCGCCCCTCGGCGCCAGCGCCGTATCGAGAAAGCACCTACAGAACCAGACACAGATGAGAGTCCCAAGTCGACTGCACCCGCAAATCGATCCAAGATTGTCCCTCTTGCCCCAGCCATGCAGCCTGCTGCTGCTAACCCGGCGAATCACAGTATCGCTGGTGGACAAGGAGCAAGTCAGGAGTGGGAATGGCTTACAATGAGTCTGTAGTCGGATCTCCGTTGCATGATCCTACTCCTTCCCGTGCTTTTTCGTTTCCTTTGATTTTTATGACGGTGTTCCAGCGTGACAGGGCTGACCACTACTCTAATATCCCTCCTATGACTTAATGTCCCCAACTGGCGGCCCAACAGGGCCGCTTTGCTGAAGTTGATTATGCCTTTCCTTGTTTTGGTTTGAATGCTTTGACGTTTGAGTGATTTTGATTGATACAATCGCGTCTGTCCGGTTGCCAAGTTATTGGTTTTTGTGTTCGGGTCTTCTTTATGTATAGCTTGGCACCGGGCAGAAGTGCGCATCTCCTGCTTTGATTTTTTTTTTCTTTTTTTATAATTTCCATTCTCTGGTTTTGTGCTTCCTTCCATTTTATCATCATCTATGCTTGTTTATGAGCCTCCAAGCTGCTGGCCAGTTCCTCTCCTGGGGGGACTGATCTTTTAGACCTGAATTTATTATGATTGAAAACGAAGTTCCTATCTTCATTTACTGTCTATATTAAGCCTTATCATAAACTTGAGAGGAAGTAGGTAACAGACCTAGGATAATGATGGTAGATGTGGTGGCGATAGATGTGACTTGCACGTCACATCGACGTGGCAATGTATTCTTCGCCTCGCGAGGCGACTCATTCTTAACTGCAATTTTTAGGAAGCATTCTGTATTTCATTTTTTTATCTACTCGAAAACTAAACAAAAGCTACAAACCTTCAAAGGCTATTTCATCAACATGTCTGGTTCCACAGTAAGTGTGATAGCTTGCTTGACAAACAATTCTGACAATGTTGCCTCTCAGGATGACATCTTCTCGAAGCGGCTGCAACAATCTGCAAGTAACACTCGCGAAAGAATCGCAAATTATTTTGACAAAGGTGCGTAGGATAGAGAAACGTTATCCACGGACCAGAATCTAAAGGTCTCTTTCTGCAGGCAATAAAGATTCCACTAGCCAGAGACATACCGCTACGCCTCAAGTCATGACTGGTCCAGTCCAAGACAATTTCTCGGGCGAGGATTTCGACGAGCAGGTAGAAGCAGAGGAGTCATCCGTCATGGAACAGGAGAGCCCTGTGATGGACCGGGCACACGGCATGGTCTATAAGGCTCTCGGTGGAGGTTCGCATGGTTCACGTGGTTCGCGTGGTTAGTACGAGATAGAGAGATATTTCGTCCAATCTAATGGAAGGCAATAGATTGAAGCCAAATTGCCAGGCGAGCTATTGCATTATGTACCATACAAAAACAATAAAAATAAACTTCATTATCTATCCACGCGGAGAGTTGAGCATGAGTGAGGTCATAAGGTTTCTTCCGTGTCATCGCTAGAGACATCATCGATACTGTAGTTCCACGACACGCCTAAGCCAATGTTTCACAGTAACCCTGATAATCAATATAATCTCTCGCTTTTCCAAGCCCTTGCGTATGTGCAAAGATGGATAGCACCACAAATATATGCCATAGGGTATGTGAGCTCCCCCAGATGTCAAACCTGCCAGGGGCAAGAGACTCGGGGATTCTTGCCTGTAGCGCTTTAGGGAAAATCATGCATGAGAGAGGGAAAGCGACCAACCTGATAGATATAGCAGCCAGTAAGCAACAGTACTCCTTCCAGCAAGTATTCGGGCACGCCGATATTAATGAGATGATCTAGTCCCCATAGATACCATGCGTGGCCGATGGGCGCAAATGCAAACATCCCTGTCGCAATGCAAGTAAGTAAGCGCAGGGTACGCCACTCGGGGCCGCGAAACCATGGGCTGAGAAGCACGATTCCAGTTCCAGCGCAACCTGTCACGATCTATATAACAGTTATCATGTAAGGTCACAACCGGATGGATCAATAGATTGAAAAGACTCACCAGAGACCAATACAGCGATTTCAAAACCGGGGCGCAGTAAAACCCGAAGTGCAGTCCGCTAACGAAATTCCCCAGGATAAGGGCAAGGATACCAGCGTAGTCGAACTGAAGCCATTGATGTGCCATTGGTGCTGAATGATTCATGCCTGTATGATACAGTGCTGATATTCCCATGCATATTACGGCAGTCGCTAAATGGAAGGTGAGGATCCTAGCATCGAAGCTATTCGAGCCGTCCAGTCCCAAGAGTCCAGCAGCGGCACCAAAGGCCAAAAATAAGGCAGGTATCAAGTGGGAGAAGATGTTTCCGGACTCATTGTGACAATAGAACCAACTGGCGAAACACCGCTGCCATGATTGACTCTCCGGGCGATATCCAGTCAGTATGAACGGATTGGCGTCAAACCAGGAAGGCACCTCATTGAGCGATAAAAGGTTCATTGCTCGTTGTCAGGGCACCAAATTGCTTGATCCAACAAGCGACCGGTTTGTTTAGAGCAAGAAGCCACACGGTAAGTGTATAGAGCGACAAGGGAGTTCGAGAACACGAAGCTACCCCATGGATGATACCGGGCTTTGTTCTGCCCCACGCGCCTCGTCCCTTCCACGCGATTTCTCAGAACTCCTGCCTGGCCATTTAACCTGCCAAAATTGAAAAGGGAACGCTCGTATTAAGGACTGCTCTAGGAGTGTCTTTCGGAATTTAAACATCTTTTAACTGCCATCAAGCTGTGGGCATATTGCGTTTGCCATAGCGACGCGAATTTGTTTGTCCGCCCAATGATTCTTGGAGGTTCAAGCGAACGAATTTGCAGTATCTAAGAGGGAAATCTGATCGCTTTTCAAATTTCTTATTACCCACTGGCAAGGCGATACCGCGTGAAAAGAAATATCAACTAAAACTACTTCGTCGTGCAGCTGCATGAAATCAACACCTGAGGCCGTTATCGCGGTATCGCGCATCACGTGCCCTGGTGGGTAAAAAAAAAGAAGCCGCGATGCCTCGAGACTCCGATGTGGTGATTTCACGCTCACAAACGCAACCATGGGTTCCAGTGCTAAGCGCAAGAAGGAGAAGCAAAAGGATTTCCAGGTATGTTCAGGAAATACCGTCTCATAGCGCCTCAATTTGTCTAACATCCTGCAGAAACCCAAGCTCAAGGTTGGCAAGACCAAGGCTAAGCCAGAGAACTTCACAGACACCAGCTTCCGGTCAAAAGGTATGATTCACCAATGAAACAAAATGTTAACTCTAGCTAAGCAAACTATAGCTATCGTTCTCAACCAACAATCCCTCGGTCTCACTGCTCCCTCGTCCAACAGCCAATTCACCCACCATTTATCTCTTCTCTCTTCCAAGTCCGACAGCCAACGTCGCGACTCACTTGCTCATTTGACGACATCTATATCCTCACGGCCAGTCAACTCAGCTCTTCCTCAGCCAGTTAGCATCATGCTGCCGTCCCTCCTTCCACTCCTACTCGACGCAAACAACAATGTACGCACTCAGCTTCTGAAGCTTCTCCGAACTCTCCCTCAAAACGACGTAGAGGACCATGTTGTGCAGCTCCTCCCATATATCCGAGCCGGAATGACGCATCTTGCTGCAGACATCCGTGTTTCTGCGGTCGAAGTTCTCTCGTGGCTTGTTTCGGCCGCGGGCGAGCAAGTGGTCTCATGCGCTGGCGGATGGATCAAGACAATGAACTGCTTTCTCTCGGTGCTGGGTTGGCATACTGAGGAGTCATCGCGATGGTCATCTAATCGGGCCTCGTTTGGCAAGTCAGGCAGTCAGGGTCGGCCAATGGTGAAAGTTCTTGGAGCGCTCGCCGACTTCCTCGAAGCCGGCATCGGAGAGCCAGCCAGTCCAAAGAACGATGATGGATCTGAGCGAGAGGATATTTCTCTCTCTACCGCCTGGCCATTTCCTCTTTGCCAAACCGGTCAACATATGCCATCCGAGTCGTCTGCTCCATACGCCTATTTGAATTTGTTTGGACAGCCTCGCGATGAGGAAGGAGAGATGTATGAGACCCGTGAAGATCGCTACAGAGTCTTCGCAGCCCGTTTTATGACTGCTGTAGATCGGGGACTAAAGAGCGCGCGAGAAGAAGGGGGTGAATTGGGCCGTGCATCATCTGGTATTACTAAAGTTTTGAAAGAGGCTAAATCCTATGGCCCAGGGTCATGAAAATCACATTGAATGTGAACAAAAGATCCCACCTTATTCCACCGCGGCCACCTTTTCCTGTCTGGACTTTTGCTCCCTGTCCGAGCTATGATCCGTATCCACCCCTTCGACGATCGTTGATCTTTCTTCATACACTTCATCTGGCAAGACAGCGCGATCAATCTTAGTTTCCTGTGGTGGGAAGCACCATGACAAGCCCAGGTATACGATAGTCGTCGCGAAGAAACCGAGTAACCATCCGAATTGGTATGGATGTATACCTGACCCGACATCAATAGAGGCATTCACTGCGTTAATGAGACCGGGCAAGTTTGGTGCGACGCCGACGAGGAAAGCAACGAGCGCACGCCAATTGATACCCCAGCAAGCGAATCCGCCGAGCCAAGGCACAGAGCATGTATAGCGATAGATAGGGTTCCATGGTTGATACAACGCAAGCGTGTCATATCGCCGGCGGTTGATGACCCAAAAATCGAACAGCATTATAGAAGCAATTGGGCCCAGGAAGATAGCGTAGGCAGACATGAAGGTTAAAAAGTTTCCAGCGGACTCCAGGATCTTCCAAGGAACCAACGCCCATGACAACAGCGCACAAAGGATTTGACCTCGTCGAAGGTTGATAAACTGCGGTGCGAGCGCCGTAAAGTCATTTGCAGCAGACAACGAATTGGCGGAAATATTCACACCCAATGATGCGAGTGCAAACGAAAACGCAGCAAAAAAGCGACAAGACCGATTTGGCCAGAGGCTTATCAGCTCCATTGGATCCCAAGGGATGGATGAGAGGTTATAGTGCGTCTGACCGGCGGAGGAGGCGGCAATACCGATGAAAGAAATAAAAGTGAAAATGATTGGAAGCATTGGAATATAGAGAAGCTGCCAACGTGGGTTCACTCGAGAATAGCGAGAAAAATCAGACTGGGATAAATTAGCTCACGTCTTCTCCGGGCTATACTCGAAGGCATACCTGGTTCACACTAAGGGTAGCATAGTTGCCCAGAACCGAGGTCATATTTGCCAAGAACAACCAGCTGTACATCGACCCCGATACTGAAGGTTTTTGTTGCTGAAAGATTCCACCGCCGCCTTTCTCAGCGACAAAAGCCCATATCAAAATGGCGATCCACGCAATAGGGACCAAGATCGACTTCACCGCGAAAAGCCAGCGGAGCTTATTCGGGTGCATGCAGAGGAAAGGGAACTGGAAGATGAAGAATATCAAATACCCTACCATGCCATTGGTTGTGATACCCTGTGACTCGGGGATACCATTATGCAGGGTCAGAAAGCTGGGCCAGATCGCACCCAGCATGACGCGCACGGCATTACCACCATTCACATTCTGGATGGCAAACCAGAAAATTGCCAGAATAACACGAGACACGATAGCGATGTATGAACCCCAGAAACCCCAGCTTGCGCGCGCAATCACCGGGAAGGGAACGTGGTATATGGCGCCGACCGCACCGTTGGCCGCGATGACGAACGACATGATAAAGAACGAGATGGCCACAATGGAAATGGCTTCTTTATAGGTGAGGCCCACAGCGATGATACTGCTAGCAAACTGCCATGTCGCTGCATTGAAGGCGTCCGAGATCCAGTAAGCTAGGGATGTTAGCCCACCCGCGATAGTTATGGAGAGTCTTCCATGATACCAATTAAGCTCACAACGCCCCATTTGCGCCCGCTGAAGGGAATAGGATCCAGATCGCGGTTTGTCCATCTTGCATTACCAGCTGCAAACGCTGATTCTGCCTGCGCGACTCGCAGTCGTGGCCGTGAAATCCGCATTCTTCTTATCTTGGTCGTGATAGAAGGTGTTGTAATTCGGTCGGGGGTATGACGTGAAGGACCCTGCAATGAGAAACTTATCCCATGCCAAGCGCTCCGCAAAAGCAAAAAACACTTTCCATTGAAGAATGCGACGCCCTTTAAGAGTCTTTGATCATCGAAGGACTCGAGATAAGCGATGATAAGCATGATAAGCAAGTCTCGCCATTCTCCGCATTTGCTGTCATGGCGCTGATAAGCACGACGAATGGGAAACTCAGCTATAAATCTACGGAAAATTCACACAAGCGATATCTCGAGGCTCTCGTATTGATATCTATAGCGGTCCAAGCGAAGCCACTAAACGCCCGGAGGCGCGGATCTCGATTAATTATCTCGTCTTCTACTGCTTTTCCCCCGGAAGTCGCACATGCTCCCAGCCCCGGCCATCGCCTACTCCCTCCACGCTGCTATCGCGCCGAACGCCCTTCCACTCGGTGACGTTCATCCACCCAATCTGCTGTACGTCCCCAAACCCACCGATCCAGTATGCGTGTGTCACCACCAAGCGGGCCCAGAAGCTGGAATGTGGCGATCCTGCCGCTCCTGGGAGCCATACCTTCGCGTCGGGGTGAGTTTCCAGGAAACACTGCTCAAGTTGTGCACTCGACTCTTCGGACAGTGGGGGGAGTGTATCGAGATAGCCGATCAAAGTGACGCGAGGCAAGGCTGCTGGGCTAAGAGGGAGGCCAGGGTAGACAGGGCCAGCCTGGTCAATGTGGTCCCACCAGTCCAGCTCTAAGGAGACATTAGAGCCAGCCTGAATGTTCTTAAAGGTAGTTGCAACGCGGAGAGCGAGGATAGTCGGGTCGCCATTATCTTCGTTGTCAAGATGCTCAGGCAGGAAAGAGTTGCAGTCGGCGGTGTATTCGCGCAGGCCAATAGGGAAGCCAGCGACAGAGGAAGGGGCATGCGCCGAGCGCGGAATTGGGTCTGGGAAGTTGGTTGAGATCACACCCGAGGACGACCGAGCCAGCAGTCGGCGAGCCATTAAAGTAGAGGTGAACCAAGACGGGCGCATGAAAGCCTCGACATCCTCGTTTGGAGAATTCGCCTTTGGCGAGGAAACGGTCGGTTCTTCGTGGTTGGCTAGAAGAACCTGCAGGTCATGCGGGATGATGAAGGCGCCGACGAGGGCAGCCAGCTGGCCAAGAGCCAGAAGGCCGACGGCTGGCTTGCAGAGCATGGCTATGAGCAGTCTTTGAAGACAAAAATAGAGGCGCCTTGGACGATGGCAGATGAAAGACCAAGGAGGGGCAGAGTCAAAGAAGTGAGGGGACGAAAGTGCGGAGACGGAAAGGCGGATCCAACGTCGGCTGATCTTATCTGATCTCCTGATCTCCTGATCTCGGAAATGCCAACTGAGTATATTAGGCTCTGATGGTAACCGCTGTGGTAGCTATAAACATTTAAGTAAAAGACTTGTCTCCTGACTGTAGACATCACGACAATATTACTAGGTGCTCTGCCCACTCCTAACTATTTACTGCCTCTTTCCAAGGTTTTTGTATCACTCATGCTTCGCGTGGACAGTGCTCGAATATTATACTACCGCAGCTTCAAACTATCGCGTCATGTACTCGTGAAGCACAGCCCTGGAGAGACGCGAACACAAACAGTAGACTTTCACTTCAGCTAGCCCTTCTTCGGTTGTGCCAACATGCGAAGGATCGCCATGATGAAAGAAGTCTTTCCACTTCCCGAAGGACCGCAGACAGCGACCTTCTGTCCTTTTGTATATTCAGTGATATGTTCTTCAGTATAGTGCGAGGCGATGTGCTGATTCAGATTAGTATGAAACGCTTCGGCTCAGAGATACCATGTTTGCACTCACTAGTACCCGGCACTCAAGTTGTCAAATTGAACTGAGCCGTCAAGGATCCAGTCATCGCGAGATTCCTCTAGGAGCCCTGTAAGATTCTCTTTCTCTGTGGGTGTATCTTTTGAGAAGCTCTGGATACGTGTTACAGCACCGATGCTGATTTCGACCATGGTCCACATCTTGATAGACCTAGTCAAGTTCTCATTAAACGAGAGAAGCAAATTCAAAGCAACACCCACGCTAGCTGCACTGAAACTTGAGTCGAAGGAATAATCGCGACTAGAGTTACCGCAATACCGCCCACCAGTAGATTAATCACCACTTGAAGCCATTGCTGAAGACTCCAAAGCATGCAAAATGGGCGCTGGCTTCTGTAGCAGCAAGGGCCAAGGGACTGAAGACCCCAAGATTTAGATGCGCCATTGTAGCGGATTAAGATGGCTCACGGGTCTTAGGAGCCATGGGCATAAATAGAGGTAAATGCCTGTAGAGACAAGCCTCAGGAGTAATCTTAGCTTGCCTAGGTACTAGGTAGTCTAGGCCCCCAAACGGGATGTTAACCCCGAGACTCAAAGCAAGTTGTCGGAGGCTGAGATGCCGATTCCCGTAGTCTCCTGCGCGCTATTGTATCTTCTTGTGGACTAGCTCTAGACAGCACCAGTATACAGCCCTATAAATGGTGCGCCGTGCGCAGTCGCAATCTATCGCAGCTACTATGATTTACTATGATCTACCAAGGTATTACGCACTACACTTTATGTCCAGCAAGTATTATCCAAGATCTGTACGATTGGCTATCCGTATATGCTATGCTTCCGAGCGTCCGGACGCCTCATCCCAAAATCCCAATGGCGCCGTCACAGTGCCAAGAGATGGAGAAGTAGTACAGAACCACGGCCGGCTCCTCCCCAGAACACAGGAGTATGAAAAAAATGTGGAGAGAATAAACCAAACAGACCGTCCGATGCCCACCACACTCCATGCGTAGCATAAAAAAAAGGAGATAAAAAAGAGCAGGAGGATGACGAGGGAAAAAAGACCGCGTACATCGTACAAGGGAGCCCAAAGCGAAAGCGATGGAGCTCAGAGACGACCGAGGAGCCCGATAGGTTTTGACGGAATATGTACAAAACAGAGATGAATAGGGTCATAAAGAAATTCTCGGGTCGATCGCCTCAACGAGAGGGAATCATTTTGTGGGACGAGAAAAAAGAAGGACTTTTTCTACACCTTACAAAAGAAACAAGGGGCCAATCAGTTCAAGAAGTCGGCACGGATGCTGGGGTTCAGAGCGACTTTGCGCGCTTCACTACCACAGCAGGCTCGCTTCATGCCGGCTGGCCCCGAGAGCGCAGATCCATCAGCGACCATAAACGAACTGGCCATGTGTGCGTCGGGGACGACTGAAGCATGGTTGGTTGCGCCTAGGTCGATTAAGTGGCGAACATGGTTCTGAAGGAACAAGTCGTCCGATCCTGTGCGACCGCGTTTACGGCACTGGCGTCGCTCTTCGGTGGCGCCAGATAATTCGCATAGGCTCTGGGCGGCTTCGCTGAGACTCTTGTCCAGAGAGTAGCTTGACAAGTCCGGGACAGAAGCAGTAACGCCAGAGTAACCCTCGGGAGAACTACACAAGTCAACCAAGTTACTCTCGTCAATGGGAGACGCAATAGCCAAAGGCTTACGGCTCTCCTTCAGAGAGTTATTAGTGCACCGCATGGTAGCCTTTACGGCTAGGCGTGGTGGTGCGAGAACATTTGCGCCAGAAGCACTCGAGACCGACGATGAACGCGACGAACGAGACGACAAGGTCGATACGTCGGAAACCATGGAATCCGGAGACGACGCTGACGAGGTTGATCGGGCCAAAGATGACCGGCGGACCGTCGAGGGGTATCCTTCGAAAGAGTTGACCCGAGAGCAAAACGAGAGTGGCGGGCGCTGATCTAAAGTCGAGCGCGCCAAGCTCATGTTTTGTGCTTGGGACATCGCAGTACCGATGGATGAACGACGGGCGCCGCATGCAGCCATACTCGCAGCAGGAGTGTTGGCAACATGCGACTGGGGGGTCATCTGAGGGGTGGGGAGCATCGAGGGTCGGGGAAGTGCTGGAGGGAGCGATGTGGTGAAATCCATTCGAGGAGTCGGCTCCAGTGTCCGAGGAAGGGACCGGGGACAAGTAGGAGTCTGCTCACGGGAATTTGAACGAAGATATTCGTTACTTGGCACACTACGTGGGGAAGGAGATTCTGACAGTCCAATGTCCATACCTCCGATGCCTGAAATGGGAGTCATGGGCTCGGAGTCTGATTCCAATTCGAGTTCGGGGGTAAGGCGGGGGAGAACGGTGCGCCAGCACTGTCCTTCTGCCATCAACGGACCACCAGCACCGGGAGTCAACTTCAGTACAAGGTCGGTCCATCGCTGGAAAGTCGCCTCGCAGATGTGCAGACGCCAACCGACTGCCTGCAAGAACATCAACTCGTTCTGGTTGATTTCCAGGGTATTCAGACCCGAAATCTTACTCCAAGCGCGAGCTGAGTAGTTCCGATCCTGAAGATACTTCGAAGCCAAGATCAGAGCTGCCAAGAACATGCGACGACCACACTGCATGGCGCGCATCATGGACTGATCCCGAGATTGCTCCTTGGTAAAGTCATGGGCCGGAACGTGGGGCTTGATCTTGATCAGGTAGTACAGCGCCACCTGCAGGGTGCTGTAGCTAGTACGCGAGCGACGGAGTGTCTCTTGGATAAAGGTACGAAGAGGCAGGACGCCTTTCGACCCGGTCGCGGCATCGCTGCGGGATGCGGCGGCCGATAACGGCCAGATGTTTTCAACAATCTGAGACGCCGTGTCTTGGGAGGCTTAGCCTATGGCAAAGGAATAGGTGGTGCGAAGCCCGACTTACCGACAAGGTTATCAACAAAATTCACTTTTCGCTCGGACTGGCGGAGCAGGCAAGGTGGAGGGCGGGCACAAGGACCACTGGCAGGGAGAGTGTTGGTGCGGCGAGGATGCATGCGCATCTCAGCAGGCACAGCAGCATCGGGTTTGGGAGCAACTCCCTTAGCGAAGCCGCGAGGGCATCCGGGATTTCTCCCCAGACTATCTGCGTCGTTCTCCCAGATCACATCAACCGGGTTAGTGGCGGTGGAGGAGATCGAGCTTTGGGAGGCATCCAGCGAGAAGACGGAGGAAGAGGAAGAGGAGGCGGAGGAGGAGATCGAGGAGGCATAAGGGTGAGCATGGGAGGCTCGAGGAAGGCCTTGGTTTGAGATATGCAAACCGAGGACGTCCATCCCCGGCATATGCGGAGGCGCGGAGGGATTCATGAAGTCGGGAGAACTAATAAGAGCCGCGCGCAACCGGAGCGGCTAGGGAAACCGTTTGGAAGAGTTTATTGTTGGGGAGTACCGTGAAACAGAGAACCGGGAACGAAGGCCGAGAAGACAGGAACCGTCTTTGGGAACGAAGGCGACGGCGAAGCCTAAAAGTTGAAAAGCGCCAGGTTGACACACAGGGCAAGGGGAAGAAGTATTATATCGATGCGGGGATAGAAGCCGCTTCGTTATGGAAAGGAAAAGGGTAGCGCAGTGGCGAAAAGAGGATGACACAGAACGATCACACCAGAGTTGAGGCTATTCAGATTTCGAAGCCGGGGGGCGAGGCTGGGGAGGATGACTCGAGTTTAGGCGATGACGGAACCAGCGGAGAAGAAATCGATAGCAACAACCTGGGCGATCGGACCGAGGGACACAGTATACATTTTGAAGGGAAAGAGAATGGGGGGAAGGATCAAGGCACCCAACGAAGCATGAACAGGCAGATCTCCGTGGGGCGTGGAGAGCTGCGGTGGTTCAGGCGTCGAAGTGTGCACTAGGCTGGCGAGTGAAGAGAGAGATCAGGAGAGGAGAGGAGAGGGAAGGTAGGAGAGTAGAGGGGCAAACAAGAGAGAGTCAGACGAGCAGAAGAGGTCTTTTAGGCCTGGAGAAGACAAGCGCGATGACTCTTGGGCATAAGGGGAGAAATCGGGGGGGGGCGTGACTAACATGACTAAGAGGGCTGTGGCGACGGTGGCGGGAGGCGTGACTCACGTCTATTTTCATCTTTGTATGTGGCTATGTAGACATGAGTATGAGCGTTATTATTGCTATTGTTATTCTTCGTCTTATCATGACGATACCAATATAATCATAATGATAGCTACTTTCTTGTATACTGTCTGTTCATAGATGCCATCCTGCATAAAGCCAGAACATAGTGGAGTACGGAGTAGTCTTCATACAAATCTCACCGAACCGGTTCCTTCTTTTCGTTTGACTCACGCAGGCCCCGCTTTGCCACGCTGTCCCCAATCATTGTTGCTGCAGTGGCCCACTTTCTCTCTGGGGAGAATATCCAATGTGCTTTTCATATTACTACACTCCCTATTCGTCGAAGATTCTGGGCTGGTTCTGGTTCAGGGTCAGAGGTCGAGGGACAGGAGGCGCTGCAAGTCATTCGGCAGATGAATCCGGACCCGTCTTAATCTGTATTACTAGCAGAATGAATCTCTGTATTAATAGCATCAGGCAACACTGCCTGTAACTGACATACGTATCTCCTACCCCGGGGGGTTTCCCGGCGCGTTCTAGAAGGAATACGGTGTACGGTCCGGTATATGTTACCAAAGGCGGTCTGGCAGAAAAGAAATGCTTGGCATCGACGGTATCGGAGCAGAGCAAGACTACGATGGAAACAGCATAGCTGCCATAGCATCACACTCTGGCGGACTAATGTCCTACATCAGCATACTCTACTCCAAAGAGTCTAGCCTAACCTGTCCGGTGATGCCGTTGGGTATCCGATATCGTCATCGGCCCGCAAGATAGGCAGAGACTCCCGCCCGAGGGGCGATAAGGTCACCACGCCTCATCCCATCATCCATGGAATGACTCAAGAGCGCTCAGGAGCCTCATGCCGGACCCTGGAAGATCTCGCAACATCACCTGGTCCTGCCACTAACGGTGACTACTGGTTGAGCGCCTCGCGAAGCGCCCCCACGAGCCCTTGCACTTCCGCCTCTGCTGCCTAGTCAGCCGACCATCCACAACTCAAGGCTCCAGAAGCAAGGAACAACCTACCCGTATTGTAGTGCAAGAGACTCACTCGCACAACCTCATCCTCCACATCCTCTAGGCCGCAGACTTCAGCCAGCAGCCGGTGACTGTACATATGACCACTGCGGAACCCGTACGCAGAGCGCGCCTCAACAGCCGCAACAAGCTGCTGGCTGCCGACGCCGCGCACCACGAAACTAATCACCGGCACCCGCCGGTCTTGCGCGGGTGAGGGCTCGCCAATGATGCTGATCCGTTCGTCCGCCACGAGGAACTCCAGTAGGATCGCCTGTAGCCGCTCCTCGTGCTTTGCCATCGCGGCCCAAGTAGTCGTGGGGTCAGGCCCGAAGTACTCGACTACGCGAGGGATGCTCTGCGTGAGCTCGTAGTTGGCCGATGCCAGATTCAGTTTCAGATCGAGGGTGTCGGTGGCCTTGAAGAAGTGGGCCAGCGACTGGATCTGGGCATGGATGCGCGAGGAGGCGTACAGTTGCGCAACGTGGGGACCGTATACTTTGTACCACGAGAAGGCCTAACCAGGTTAGCAATAGTCCTGCTCTTGCAGGAACACTGGAGCACCTACATAGAAGTCTACGTCGAGGGCTTTCACATCAACCTGCCGGTGAGGTGCGAGAGCCACTCCATCGACGCATAGTAGAGCCTGCCCGAAGTATTAGCATATACATCTCAGATATCCACGAGTAAAGCCCATGGTCATCTCGCATGCTAAGGAAAACATACTCGGGGCTGTGTGTGGACTGCATCTGCAATTTCTCGAATCGGGCTGATAGTTCCTGTTATATTGGAAGCATGGGGACAAGCCACCAGTCTCGTCTTACTCGAGAGCAGAGCCTTCAAGTCTGCCACATCACAAGTGGGATTCTTGGGATCAGAAGAAGTCCACCATTTGACCGAGAGATCTTTTTGCTCTGCGATCCTCACCCATGGGGCTGTGTTAGCTTCATGGTTCAGCTTTGAAAGAATCAGTTCATCACCGGGCTCGAATTTCAAAGCTGTCGAGAGGTTGTGAAGAAGCTGGGTAGTTGAGACCCCAATGCTAATCTACTTCTTATCAGCTATATGATGTTAAGTACTGAGTATGTTTTAATCTCACCTCGTCAGATCCAGCATTGATGAACTTTGCAGCAGCTTCATAGCCTTTCGAGAACCCAGCGGTCGAAGCCTGCGATATCGGATACGTAGCTCCAAGCTGTACGTTGGTATTCAGCAAGTACGAGCGAATCCTTTAGAGTCAACTGCACGAACTTTACAAATGATCTGATATACTCACGATTCGATCACAGAGCCAAGAACTTGACTTCCTCCTATAGAAAGGTGTTATGATCTTGCGGGAGCCAATGGATCTTGATGACGTACCAGCATTGTCCATAAACACTTGCTTCTGCTGCAAGGCAGGGAAAGCAGACGGGGCAGCGTCAATGTCGAACATGATGAAGGTCAATATGCACAAGATGAAGACTGAAGTTCAACCAGCTGTATTTTGTGGAATAGGGACACGGATCTCCTTGGAGAGGGGTAGCGTGGGGACTTGATAGCGGACTTGCTCCGGCCGATGTTGCACACATTGCCCGAGCCTCATGAGCCATGAGAGAATATGCCTAGGTGAGTCAATGCTCTCAATGTTTGGGTCAGCAAGTAGTTCTCGTTCAACATGAGGCGCTGGAATGAAGTATATTCCCGCGAGCGGGAAATGCCTGTGGTTCGTTCCATGTTTCAATGGCACACCTTTTCGTTTGGTCGTACAGTCATGGCTCTCAGATGAAATATCATCCATCACTCGTGGGGTCTCAGGGTTGCTATGCTCAATTCGTGCGTTCTTCCCCTCAAATGATTCTTGTAGCGATCTCGAGCAAGAACACAGCGTTCTTCGTCCTCTTCCCAACCACTCAAGCAACCCAGTACGAAAATACAAGCCCTATAACCTTAGAACTCAAGAAACAAGCCAATAACCATAGATGCAAGAAATCTTATTTCGATCGGGTATATATCGTATGAAATCCAAGCCGGGCCCATATACAGAAGACTAATAGAAAAACGAACATGATAAGACAACAAGCCCTCGAGAACCCGCTAGACGCCAAAGCATCAATGCAGACCAAATGAAACCCCTTTATTTGAATTACCTCGCCCGAGCACCATTTGCGCCAGGCCCAGCCGAAGCGCCATGCACGACGCAAAGAAGGTATTTCCGGTCGGGCACGACGACGATTTCATGTTTCTTAGTTCGCATGCGCAAGAGCTTAACCTCTCCGTCCTCTTCACGGTCGTAGCTTTGCGAATCGTGTTCTTCTTTCGGGGTAGAGGTACCTGTGCCGTTGCCGTAGTCGTAAGCACCATCTAACGCTGCTCCAGACGACACCTGGCCTTGTTTTTCAGAGACAGGGTTTGAGAGTGAGATGCCGAGAGCCGATGCACTGGAGACAAAGGCGAAGATGTGAGCAGCCAGCGCCTCTACTTGTGAGGGTTGGTAGGTAGAGGGGATAGGGTCTGTAGCGGTCGGGTCGGAAGGTTGGATAGGGGATGTTGAGTCTGGATTTTGTACAGCAGGCTGCGCTGGACGAGACTGGGCGGTCTCTTGCGAGGCAAGCTCGCCGGTGCTTTGGATGATCGAGCCATCTTTGCGGGAAAGGATCAGGGTAGATTGCACTCCCGGGCGGGAGGTGAGGTGGGAAAGGAGTGCGGTGACATGCTGAGGCACCTGCTGTGTACGCTGAACGACATCGTTAGCCTCAGGGGATTCAATTGAAAGACATTTGCTTTGATCGGGCGTGAAGCTCACCTGTGAGTTGGCCATGGTGGTCTGCGCGGGGGGATGCGAAGAACGAGGAGCGGTCGGGAAAGGAAATTATTTGGAGTCGGTGAATCTCATGGCTTGCGCCGACTCCGGCGAATTGTCTGCAATGCAACTGCGATCGATGGCACCGATTTTGCGACGAATCTAACGGTTCGGTCTCCTGGAGGTGTGATGATTGTTGTGACAGCCAAAACACAGCTGACTAAGCTCTTTGATGAACCAGATGGAACTGGCCGAATATTGGGTGGAGAGGGTGAAGATTCATGAGTATTTCCAGCAATCGATCCGACCTTCTAGATAATAGGGGCAGTAGGGTATTGATTTCCAGTTTGAAGGTAGTTTGAAGACTGGGCAGCCAATTTTTCCAAGGTTGGCCAGGAAAATGATCCATCGCTCGAATGTGTAGCTCTCAAACATTGAGATATACTTCCGCCGAGGCCTTTTGAAGGCCCAGCCTCGACCCTTGGAAAGGTTTCCACCTGAACTTGTGGATATTACTTGAAGTTACTAGTGTTTACTTGTAAGGAACCTCCACCTGCTCAGACTAATTATAGCGAACGCCCTCAATAGCTCAGAATTCGCGTGTTATACTGGAAAACAGACAAGGAAATACTGCATACCACGAGCAAATTATGAATTTTGCCAACAAGCGCGTCCAGATGGTCCAGCGGAAAACCCAGTGGTCGAGACACCTCTACGTGAGAACCTCTCATTGCCGCGGGTTGAAGCACGCCTCTCGGTATTGCCCTCCTTTCAGGTGGTAACCAGACCTGGAACTGAGCGGATGCGTAACTGGGGGGTGGGCGGCATCCCGGTACTTCAGGGGCTCACCTGGAGTCCGGGGGACAACAGACACTTCTAGTGTCTAATAATTTTTCTTTCATTTGTTACTTCTTGTACATCATGCACTTCTACTAATAGAAGCAAAATAATATTTGATTTAGACCTATTTCCATTATTTGGATACACAATCTGATCTACTGATGTTGTACCGTATTGCCGAACTCCGCGATGGAAGCATTGAAGCTATGGAAACAGGAGTACATAGCGTTTTTGACAGTCGCGCGTTCAATCCACGGAGTAGACTCATTATTATTTCTCTTTCTTTTCAAATTTGCCAAGGGTTGAAAAAATAATCTTCATATTGAAAGTAAAAACAAAAGTGGTATCGTCGAAGAAGTATAAACAATTGTTCAAGCACAATGAATGTCCAAGGAACCAAGAACTCCCTCCAAATTTGAACGATTGTATAAGCCTGAAGGTAAATAGAAATAGATCATGTACGTCGACTGAAAGACATAATAAAATAAGATGCGTCATTGCAATTGCCCGAGAAGGCGCGAGGTATCGATAATTGTCCATAGAATTGAAAACTTTAATGAGCGTTCGCTCGGCTATACCGAGAAGAGTTCAGCGCGTCGTAACCACCCTGCTCACTCCCATGCGAAGAACTCATCCAGCTATCAGGACGAGAGGCAGAGCGGCTTGGATAAGGATGGTTAGGCGGTGCTGCGTGAAACGAGGGAGGAACAGCAGATTCATGGAGATTGATGTTCGGCATGTTAGGCTTCACACCAGCATTCAAAGCAGCCATGAGAGCAGCCTGTAGGATCTGGTTCTGGCGCTCAAGATTTGCTATGCGGTCTTCGAAAACCTGGGCAACGTCATTGGCCGGCGCCTGAGGGCGAATGCTATTCAAAGATTCAGACGAGCGGAAGGTTGACTGAGAGTACTGCGACATGGGAGACGCAGACTGCTCCGTGCCATAGCTGCTACGGCCTTGGGGCGTTAAGGATCTCATTGGCTGTACCAGACGAGCTCGTTGGCTGCTTGCACGGCCGTCAAATGTCTCATAGCCACGGCGCTTTGGTCGCTGGCGTTGCTGAGACTTCTCTGGGACACGATGAGAGCGCTTGGGGCCAGCTTGCGGACCAAAGCACTCTTCATCGGAGGATGGGAGAGGGGACCCAGAGCGACTTGGCTCCGAGGATTCGGGAATACTCTCATGCCGGAGACTACTCCTGGAGCTATTGCTTCGAGAAATCAAGGAAGATCTATGACTTGCAGGATTGAAGGCCAGGTCCAAAGTCTTGGAAGGCCCAGCTCCAGTAGGTGCAGTGTAGTTCCGATGACCCGAACGAGCTGTGTTCTGAATTGGTGGATCTGCTGGTAGAGCAGCAGAGGGAGGAGGAGAGGGCAGGCCAAATGGCAGGTCCTTTCGACCGATGCGAGAGTTGATTTCCAAACCTGTGCGTACGGCACGTTTACCGAAGGGCTTTGTAGGGGTCTGCTGGCCCAAAATTGGAGAATCAGCCAGAGGAAAGCCTTCAGATGAACAGTCATAGCGGTTTGACGGACTTTCAGGAAGACCACGCAGACTTGGTGCATGAAAGCTTGCGGCTCGTCGCCTTGGTGTGCTCTGCTCGGGGGAAGTAGATTTCGGACGCTCCGGAGTGACCTGGACAGACTGAGCTGGTTCCGAGTCATCAACACTTGCCTCATCTCCAGTTGTGACGTGACCAAGGACGGTAGCTGGACGAAGTTCTAATTCACGAGGCTCTTCTAGAATCGGCGAGGGTTGCGAGGCTTGAATGTTCAGTGCCGTTGGCCCAGAGCGCACACTGCGGACAGGAGTTTGTGTTTTTGGATCTGCTGGCACATTAAGGCTGCTAGACTTCGGTACGGATGGTAAAGGTCTAGTAGGGGCTGGGAGAGGGAAAGCCTGTAAAGTGTTCATAGCCAGCGAAGGTGGTCGCACCTTGCTTGGCTTCGGCGCAGGTCCGGCTTTCAATGTTTTGGATTCAGGTCTTGCCCCACCACTCGCAGCTTTATCGAGAGATGCATAGGAGTCCAGTTCGTCTTTCTGGACACTGGAGCTTGCAGAGAGAGGCCGTGTAGCTTGGGGCTGCTTTTGTGGCAACTGCTTTGGGGTCTCTGTATCAGAGCAGGCGTCCGAAGAGGCGGATGAGGCTGGCTTAGCTGGTGTCTGATAGCGAGGCGCCGAGGATAATCTGAAAGCCTTCTTGCTAGAGTTGCGCGGTGGTGCCACATCAGGAAATAGCTTGAGCGAGGGTGGAGATGGGTTCGATGGGAGGTGAGGAGGAGGATGTTGAGGCTCCTGGGGCTGTGAACTTTGGTCGACAATGCTGGTTTGTTCTTGCGTGGTCTCTCTTGTCTCCGACTTCGACAAGGATTCAGATGTCGGTACCTGAGCTGGGGTCTTCGAAGGCTTAGGAACAGGCTTAATGTCTTCATCAATAATCCTGATGCTCGAGTTCGATGAGGTCGGCCTGGGGCCATGTTCTTCAAATGATCCGCTCCTCTGCGTTTCGGCGAAGGATGTCGACGTCGATGGGGAGATTAGCCAATCGCTCGTTCGATTAGATGGGCCTTCTGACGAGGATATGTCAGATTGCGGCGCTGGCTTTGATTGCGATGCAGTTGTCGAATCGCCTCGTGACACAGCCGCAGTAGAACCTGATGGCTGGTATGGAGGTGGTGATGGATCATCATATTCGGATAAAGACACAGCGACATCGACCATAGAACCAAAGTCGTCGAGGTCCAAGGACGCCAAGCGTCTTTTGCTGTAGCTCGATCGACTGGTGTCGGAACTCTTGTTCTGAAGCCACGGCTGGCCGATTGTTTCCACATCCTGTCTCTTGGACTTAGAAAGAACCTGATCGAGGCTATTACTGGATCGATCAACACTCCCGCTCGATCGATGACCAGTCTCTTTTGGCTTTGGGGCAGGAAGTAGATACCCTTCCCTTTGAAGTGCCTCAATCTGACGTTGGTGTTCGCTTGATTTGGATTTGGAGGAATCTTTCCTCTGGCGCTGGGTAAACTGCAGAAGACGGCGATGGAGAGGCTTCAACTGCTCCTTCGATGCCTCCTTTGCCTCGGGAGACTCGACGGTGGGCAATGCCGTAGTTTGATCAGGAGAGGACATTGGTGCACCTGTTGGAACGTTTTGGGTTTGGAAGAATCGGACAAGATCTGACAAGCTTTCGTTGCGAGTCGGCCTCTCTGCCATGCCAGCAGATCGAGCTTGATGACGCGCAACACTACCTCGAGAAACGGTGGACTCTGGGGAGCCAGACACCGACGAGGCCATGCTGGGCTTGCTGCGCTTGGGGGGCTTCAAGGGCTTGTAAGTATGATCGCGTCGACAAGTGGGAACAACAGGGCTTGGTGCGACTGCACTGTCAGGTACACTATCCCAATGATGCATAAGGTGCATCAATAGGTTGACTGGGTCGCACAATTGCCCTTGCTTGCATATAGGGGAAACTCGATATGGTTTGTCAAGAGCAGATCCTAAGAGCAGATCCTTTTATTTAGTTAGAAAACCGTTACGCAAAGCACATGAAAAAGCATTTTGCCCATGCAGATAGCTCACCTCGAATCAATTAGAAATAGAGGCCCAGGCACGAAGCAGGGGTAGTATAGCCGACAACAAAAAAGGGGCGGTGGAAACGACAGGTATTATGTACAAGAAAAGCCACTATGTACAGTGATGGCGAAAGTGATGGCAGGGGTTCTGTTTCTCAGCAGCAGAAGAGGACAAACATTCAAGCCCAAGCAGCCATAGATCTTTATGCTGCGGGAGGTGGGAAGCAGATAGATTTAATAGCTCTCGAGGTCGAGTTGAGCTATCGTCTTCTTCCCAGTACGAGAAGAGGGGAACAGGGCCAGCTCACCGGGGCGATCAAGATGCAGGACGGAACGGAAGCAGATAGCTTGGAAAGGGCACAGATACAGTTGAGGCTAAAATCGGTAGTACGAACCCTGGCAAGTGGCCAGTGTACATACATCTCCGCCTGTAACAAAGGGGCGAGTGGAGGAGTGGAGAGCCAATCCATCGAAGCGCCTTTCGGCTTGCGTTTGACTCTGATGTATGAACTTCTCTGTGTGGACTAGAGCGAATATCTTCTCCATACTTTGGAATGGTCCACAGAATATCGGAAAGAATATGACACCGCTAGTGGGATTGGCAAACCATTCTGGGCCCGGGGCCAATGGAGCGCCATAAATGTTTGGATTGATTGGTTCTTCGTCACGAGAGGACGACGTACAATCGCTCAGTAGGTTCTGTCTGTGAAACTCGAACCGCATGGCGCTGCGAACTCACACATGACAGCGCCTGTGCCTGGAGGGGATTCCCCGTGTTCCTCGAGACCCCATCATAGGGAGTGCATGTACATGCCGGCTTGGCTGGCTGGGCACGATACACAGGCAAGGGGCCCTGGACCCGATGCTGTGGCTCAGTGCGCTCTGAACCCCTCCCGATCCATGGTAGGTTTGCGACGTCAAGATGTGAGGTGTCAGTTCGGTTCATGCGCAGATCATGTTCTGTGATCCACACGGGTACAAGCAGTAGATCGCGTCAACGAGCTGCACTGCCTGGGGAGGCTTTGTGCTGGGGGAAAAGATCGAACTATGGTTTGGAGCGCCACCAGACAAATGGAATATAACAAGCGCTTGAGCGATATTGCGAGTAGGGCTCGGGGGAAACTCCAGAAAGAAGTGGCGGAGGAGTGGAGAATAGGTAGTGGAAGTGCTGAACGGGGAGCTCGGATCACCCTTGGGGATCATATTGCGGGTTGCCTTTGGCTATTTTGACTTTATTTGTTGCATTAGGGGCTATAGCCACTGATCCAGATCGATTGATTCTTTACAGCTCCGTGTGGGCTATCGCCTCGTCCTTGCATCGGATCCACCACATCTGGCGCGGAGGTAATCCGCGCCTTGTCCCACTGTCAATGCGATAGATCTCTAGATAAAATACTGATCTTTATTCTCCGTCAGCAAGATCATCCGCATCACTCTGACGATTGACTTTCCGTCATCTGTCCGGCCTGCAAGTGAGCGATCATGCATCGAGACCAGAGGTCCGAATATTAGCTCGAGTCCCCTTTCGGAGTATAACTAGTCTGTCTTCGCCGTTGTAGCGCCACTCAGCTGTCAAGCTGTCAAAGAAAGTCTCAAAATTGAGATCTTGTAGACAAACATCTATTCGTCCGGCCCGAACCCAGGGGGCGGCGCCCCAAGAAGCACCACAAACCCTCATTGGGGACAAGAGCGCCAAACAAATAGTCCATCGCCCTCATCTCCACAGTTCGGGTGGCTCGGATCTGCCTAAAATATCTGCGGGTCAACGGTCTTTGGCACTTTCTCCTCATCGAAGGATCCAAATATTCGATCCACAGCGGGATGATGGCTTAAGTTCGCAAAACCAAGAGCACATCTTCTGATTACTATACACTATATCGTGACACATGGATTTGTAGAGAGGGGAAATATGACACCTAGATAAGATCGTAACAGTCGGACTACCACAACTGCCTTGACCTTCCAAGGTTGGGATGGCATAGACCAACAAGCCACGTAGGGCGGGCCTTTCGGCGGTGCTTGTGTCTGATAAGGAGCTACGCAATTGAACGTCGGGGAGAAATTTCTTTGTTGCTCATGTTCATGGCACAGGGTGTCCCCTGAGTAGTGGATAAGGATACATAAACCTCGGCTCAATCCGATAGTGCAGTCCCTGTGCATTGAGCTGATGACTACTCCGTATGCAACTCAAAACCAGGGGTCGCTTGCAATTGAAAAAAAGTACCCAGCGCCAGCCATGCAGATGCGGTTAAATGGCAGACAGTAGGATGAAAAGAGACGGAAAACACGAATGATATGAAGACCAAAGGCTTGGATGATACATGGCATTAGGCCAGATGCTGGGAATTGAGGAGGGGATAGCCGAGCGCCGATATAAGAATCCAAATGTACATCGATCGGAGTTCAAAATTGACAGGACGATGCATCAAGATGCGTCTACCTTTTTCGCGGCTTTGGTCGAATGAAGGGGTCTGCATCCTTCTTCTTCCGGATCATAGGTGGACGAGGTTTGGGGATTGCGCCGCCGGCCTGGGTTAAGAAAGGTTAATAATTGGACTGATACTAGCGGGGTTGGTATTACAAACCTGTGCAGCTGGCCCGGATGGAGCATTAGCTGGTGGTAGATGGTTTGCCAATGGGGCAATCGGCACGTCACGAGAAGGTTTGACGAGTTCCTGAGAAAAATATGAGCGACCATTCAAATAAGGCCCAGCGTATACAAATCTTACCGGAGGTGGAGGTGGAGCAGCGGCTCTTGGGCCTTTGGGAGCGTTGGGAGGCGGTTGTTGATTTTCGGTGCGTGGACGCGAGGCCTTCGGGCCATCAGGAATCCCGGTGGGACTAATGTCGGGGCGTTTGCGTTTGTTTCCTGCATTATCTTCCGGTCTCGTACTTGTTTGAATGACGGGGACTCGACGATCGTGATTTCCAGCCTGGTTCTGGCGTCGACGTTCGGAGATTTGCGTCTTGAGCTCTCGAAAGCGGCGCTCCTCAAGCTTGATTCTCTCTTTTTGTCGCTTAGACAACATGCCTGGCGCCTGACAGGAGAGCATAGTATGTCCAAATTGGCCACATTCAATGCAACGATCAGCGGTGCAATACTTCCTAATGTGACCTTTGGCCCCGCAGCGATTGCATTTTCCACGAGCTGCTTCCTTTGCGTCGTCATTATCACAATTAGATGTAAAGTGACCAGCACTGCCACAAATGGCACACGTCCTGGTTTCATCCAAAGAATTTCCACCACCAGAGGGCCCTTGTTGCGGAGCAGTCTCAAGCGGTTTCGGAGTATTGACAACTGGCGGAGGCTTGTCGTGAGCCACTGTATCTTCGGGGAGGTTGCTTGGAGTCGTACTTGGTGCAGATTGAGGAACAGAAGGCTCGGCGGCAGGCGATGGAATTGTGTCAACATCCACCATTTCAGCATGCTTGTAGCCCGTGAATTGAGGCCTATCAAGCAGTTGCGTGATATTGCCTTCGGTGTAAATATTTCGATTCCGTGCGTCTCGAATGAGATTATTCCAGAATTCACCCTGGGTAAGGGCCCGAGAGCTACCAAGCACCCACAAAGACGACTTAGCACGAGTAAGACCGACGTTCATACGCCGAATGTCAGCCAAGAAACCAATGCCCTTGTTCGAAGCACGAACGCAGGAGAAAATAATGATTTCGCTTTCACGACCCTGGAACGCATCCGTAGTATTGAAATCAACTCTCTTTAGAATGTCCTCTCCATGTCGATGGGCGAATTGCTGCTTGAGTTCCTTCAATTGACCTTTGTATGGAGTGATGACACCAATCTTGCCATTGAAATCGTAACCCTTGAAATCGGCAAGTAGGCGCTCGTAAAGCTGAATTGCAACTCGAATTTCAGCATAGTTGACCAGAGAGTGACCTTTAGCGGCACTCTGGTGCATGCCTTCAACGTCGAAGAAACGGTAAGGACTGAGAAGTTCACTCTGATGCCAAGGACGAGCTCGAAGTTTTGCCATGTCATCTCCGTCTTGAAGTTTACCGTCGTAGAAAGAGGTACTCGGGAATCGACTGATCTCCGGATGCATACGATACTGAATGTCAAGTAGGTGCACATCCTTCGGATGATTCTTTTGCATCCGAACGAATAAACTTTGCTCGTACTGGAACTTGGATGCCATCTTCGAAAGGACGGTTGGAGGAAGTTGCTTGGGATCTCCGACAAGAACACACTTCGAGCATCCATATTTGAGAGGAATGAGAGCGCTCAGTTCGATACACTGAGCCGCTTCATCAATGATGACGGTCTCGAACTCAACATTCATACCCTGGAAAATCTCATGGCCTGAACCACTGAGTGTAGTGCAAATAACGTGAGCACCGTCGATAATGTCCTGCTGAACACGGCGTTTGTGAATATCAGCATTTCGTGATACTGCCTGAACTTGATCGCGCGCTTTATCGATATCTGAGCTGAGCTGTGACCGCTTCTTTTTCAGTAGCTCGAATTCGCGTTCCATTTCTTCAGGAGGAGGCAGGCCCTTTGCCCGACAGTCGTCAAGATTTGTACGAATCTCCTTGAAAGAATTGTCGGTTTTCTTGTGCTCTTCATAAAGCTTCTGCATATCGACCCCACTTCCTTTGGCTGGGTCTTTGTTGAGGCGCTTTGTGACCATTTCATCAAGAGTTACATCAAGCACCTGAGCGTTTATCGCTTCACTTCGACCAAGACGAACAATGGAAATCTGCTCATGGCGGCCCTGAATCGTCTTAACGCCGGTTTTCAATCGCATGACAAGTTCGTCAACGGCGGCGTTACTGGGTGCGCAGACCAAGATCTTGCGGGAGGGAGGTCGTTGAGTGTTCGCACCAGATGCAATGGGAACTCCCACGTTGTTGAGAACATTGGTCAGAAGGCTTCCGACTAGGGCAGTGATGGTCTTAGTTTTACCAGAACCCGGAGGTCCTTGGATCAGCGTGAACCCATCATTGTCAATAGCAGATCGAATGGCTTTGGCTTGGGGGCGGTTGATGGTATAGTTGTCCATGATGGTCTGCATTTTGGCATCTGAGTAAGTCAGAATGGGGGAGGGTTTGGCCATTACAATCTCTTCGGCAAGATCGTAGAAGTCCAAGGCCATCAGAGCCCCGTATTCACGTTCCACAGGGATCAGCGAGGTAATTTTTGCGCCCCATGCTGTAGATCCTGTTCCAAGGGTGGCGGAGAACTTGCTCGTTCCTGCTGGCGGATTCATCCGATATGTAATTTCTTGCTTGCCGCCCTTTCGATTGATGTGCCATACGCGAGCTAGTACATGGCCAGCAGTCGGGTCGTTCGTAGGATTAGATGATGCTGAAAATAAGATCAGATCGCCTTCACTCAAGAAGAAGTCCTTGGACATTTGGCCAAGAGGCTGTGTGCTGAATTCAATCCAGGAATCGACATTCGCACGAGACATGACTTTCACTTCAAAAGGCCGGAAAATGCCTTCCTCCTTCGATTGCTGGAATCCTTGCCAGGCTTCGAGGATCAGTAAAGGCTCAAATGTGCCTTGATATTCATGGGGGGAGCGAAACGTATTGGACACTAGGGTGTAGTCCTTCTTGGCCGAGGAAGGAGGAGAGTCACCACTTGCAAAGAAGTCCCAGTTCAAAATAGCATGGTGAAGTGAAGAGAGGTCGGGGGAAAGCCGTGCTCGCATATCCCGCATGGAGCGATTGCGTTTGGTCTTCTTAACAGGCTGCTGTTGCATGGACAACTTCTTGCTTTGCTCGTACGCGGCAACAGCATCTGGCTTTTTCGCCTTTGCGCCAAATAGATCTTTATCAAGCTCATCTTCACTCGACGAGTCAGAGTCAGACCCAGAAGACACCATCATACTCTCCCCTGGAATTGCATGATCTTTACCCTTGATACCAATACCTTTAAGCCCTGAACCTTGCTCGGCTGTCAGCTCCGCAACGCCATGCATGGGCAGATTCTTCTTCAGTCTGGCCAAGGCTTCTTGGTCTCGTTTCTTTTTGGCTTCTTTTTCACGTTCACGCTTCTCGCGGAATGAGCTGACAAGGCTAGCATCGTCTCTAGACCGAGGAGGTGCAACCTTGCTCGAGCCGACCAATGCAGACGGCAAGCGGGGCCTATTTGCCATCGCAAGCGTTTTGGCTGCAATTGTCGGTTTCGATTTGGCTTGTGCAGCCATGCGATCTTTGTTGAGCTCGACAGAGCGAGAAAGTTCCAAAAGATGAGCATCTGGGATATCGTCGAAGTCATCATCACTGGCGCGAGAAGTAGCCGGGCTGGAGAGCTCAGAGGTCTTTGCAAAAGACGTGAGTTTAGATTGCTTCTTCAGCGAGGCAGTAGAGGCTGTGACCACAGGCTTCTTGTAGTATGCCTCTAATGATCGCACAAGCTCAGCCTTGTCGCGAGGTGTGAGGATTGTTTTGATGGTCCCGTTCACAGCGACGCCTTCGATGAAATTGAGCGCATCCAATTTAACGGAGGTCACTTCCAAACTTCCCAGTCTCCGCAACAATTGAGCTACGAGGTTCACTAAGGTATTGGCCAAGTAATCATCCTTAAGTCTAAGCCACTTCACCATCGCACTCATGGTCAGCGTGGGAGGCTTGAGGAAAACCTCCGATGCCTCCGTAAGAGTGTCTCCCACTGCGCCCAAGAATACTGCATACTGATTAAAGAGAAAATCCGCAAACTCGATCGTATCTCGACAGAAATCAAGCATCACCGATTTTTCGTTGCCTCGCATGTGCCAAGCCTCGGTTTCGTCGAAAATTGTGGTCAACGCGAGCCATAAAAATTCCCATAGCTTTTGTAGTGACAGAACTTCCCGGCGGTCTCTGAGATTGCGAGTCCGTAAAATGCCAGTTTGGCTGTTACACAAGATTTCTACGATATCACGACCAGTATGTAGCATTCTCGGGGCAGGGGCAAAGGTCTTCATGTTGGAAATTCGTCGGAATGACCAACTGAGACCATACATGCTGGTGATGAAATATGAATCCAGCAGGTAGGATATGGCGTCTCGCCGAGCCGATTGGCCGCTAACGTTCTTGATCATATCAATGGCAGCTTGGTAGGTATTCAAGTCAGCTGCAAAGAGTGTCGAGATGATTGAGCATGTAGTATCTTGACTCTCAAACAGCTTTTTCACGTGGGCTGGGTCGAAGTCTGCGAGCCGCTCGATAATTTGGCAAGAGAGATGTGTAAGATGGCCGTAGATCGTGTTGAAGTGTTTCTTCTCTTCGGTGCTCTCGCCCTTAGTAGGGAATTTTTCCAATCCTACAAGTGGCAAGATACCCAGCAAGGCGGAAGAGGATAGCCCGATGTTGTCTTGATGGAGATGCTTCACCACGGCATCCCAAATACGACCTGTAGATGTGGACACACCGTGCGAAAGGGTTCCATGCTTCAGAATAACTTCATAGTCGCTCTTCAAGGATTGGCATTCCAGTGCTAATGTGTTACGAACAACATCATAGCACAGGTTTACGATACCTTCTTGAAGGCTCGCCTCCACAGTAAAAGTCGGCGGCTCAAGGATTATACCAATGGTATCTTCAAGAACCTCCATGGTTTCCTTGAGGACGATCCTGCCAACCGAGCTTCTCTGTCCCTCATTATCCGTAAAGAAACGAAGAGTGTGCAAGAGGCACTGGAGACCGACATGGAAACAGTGGTAGCGGGCCAGATTTGGCAGTTGTTTGTCTTGGAAGCGCTTCAAAAGCGGTAGTGCAAGAGCCCGGCAAGCCGATGGTTGCTGGGCACCTTTGAGAGAAGATAGGAAGGGAACCATCCATGAAAGCATGTCTTTTAAAGGTGATTTGTCGTATGGTTCGCCGTCTGTTGTTTGCACCAAGAATGTGACGAACTGAGAGTTGTGCAATGTATGTTCAATGATCGCTTGTGGGGAGATGGTTTGCATTGCATCCCAGAAGTCGCCTGGGGCCTTTTCGATCATCGTTTGAATGGTGTTGAGCAGAAACCGAAGCCCTTGGATAGGAATTGCGAGATGGTCAACTGATAAGCGACAAGGGTCAATCTCTAAAGCTCGGAGTTGATGAGTTATTTGCGCCTTGTCTAGTTTCTTAGTTATAAGCTGCATCCCACGCCATAAGCGCTGGACTAGGGCAAATTGGGGCGGTTGTGCTGAGGCCGCCTGGAGAGCACTCAGAAGTCCATCTCGGATTGCCCAGTCAAACTCGATGGCGGTTGGAGGGCGAGAATATCGGGTCCATGTAGAGACTGCCCAAAAGCTTCGGTCCGAATTCGGGTCGAAGAGGAACCGAGTGACTGCAGGCACGTAATCATTAATCTTGAGGCTTCGTCTAGTTTGAATGAGCTTGAACGGCTTATCAAAATGTTGCTGTAGCAGTTCCTCATTCAGCAACATCGCCTCGCAACTTAATGTTTCGAAAATCGACAATAAAGCTGGGCGATCCAAGACATTCAGGCCTCTTTGCTCCGGAGGAACACTATTCAGTTGTTGCTCAGCATTAGACAAATTGCGAGTGATACGTTTGATGTCCAACTCGTCAATCCGCCGAGAAAAAGTCGCAATGTCATCGTCCTCATAATCCTCCTTGAGCAAATCCATGAGCCAGATTTTGCCAGTATGATACTGTTTGATGCAAAGGTCACAGTTTTCCAAGGTATCATCGAGCTTGTTTAGAACCCAATTTTGAAGGTCCTCGACTCCATCTGCATTGTAGGCCAGGATACGCATGCAAGAAAGGAATTTCTCTTTCCGCGCCTTGGCTTCCTCCACAAGCTGTTTGGCACTCCTGCCTTGGTCGTCGACCTGACTGGGGTCATCGTACTGTCCGTAGTCATCGGCACTTTGCCGCGCGCATAGGAGGTGGTTGCCATCTGGAAGAGACTTGAGCTCCCTAACACAATGAGTCTTTGATTAGCCACGGCTTCTTTTAAAACACGTCCAAGACATTGTTCGAATATTGCTTACCCTATAGCATCCACAAACTCCATGCTTCTTTATTCCAGAAATAGTTTTCAATCATCAAATCGTGGTTTCAACGCGCATGTCTTGTTTCTGATGAAGAGCCCTTGCACATCAACTTCCGGGAGCGAGAGAGGAACGGCACCTTCAGGATCAAACGGGGGCTTTCAGTGAGGGTGTGAAGGGTTTGACGATTGGAGGGCGTGTATGAGATTCTAATTTCGGTCGGAAATGTGTATTTTCGTCCTTCAGCGAAGTAAGAGCTGTTCTGAGAGGGAGATAAGATGTATCGTTCGAGGCGTGGAAGGATGAAGGGCGTGATTGTGTAGCTAAATAATGCGGGGTCACAGGTGGTAGAGATAAGCAATTTGCCTCCCTGTTCTCGAGGAAAAGACAAAGAGATGGCAACCCCGAGGAGGAGACCTTGAAAGGTTTGAAGACTGTTGCTTGAAACGCAACGCCAAAGGCCTCAGGAATAATTTGCCGGTAACAAACGCGGGCAGGTGCAGCGGGCTCGGTGATTGGTTAGTCTGCCAGGGCGGTGAACAGCTGAGACGCGACGCGCTGCGGCTTCACTTTTACTACTTTCGGATCTAACTTACTAGATGCTTCTAGCCCTCGCAGGCGCTGAGTAATTGAGGGAAGTTGATTTAGGGAGGTTCGACTAGATCTAGACTCTAGAGTGAGTTCGCGAATCGCAGCCTACTAGTACTGCTACCACTACTCTGTACTACAGCCAACTTCAAGTTTACTTCTCCCCTAGAATTATTGAGAAGCTAGTATGTTCCAAGTACGTGAGGTGACGACTAATTAATTAGCTACGAGCTTTGTGAAGGCGATATAGTACGCTACTACACTGGATATGGTGATTATAATGTCTGCATTAAGCACTTCCTCACGGATACTTGGAAAATAATACATGAATATCATTCCCGGCTCTGTCTGAATCCTCCCGGAGGAATCACAGAGGAACAGACCGTCAAATAAAATCCCACTAAGAATCAGCGCGGGATATGAATCGCAATGAGAAAGAGAGCCATCAAATGCGATCAAAGACGCTTTTGTACAAGACGGAAATCAGGAGTATGGGACATGCAAAAAATAAGGAAAGATCAGTGCATTCAGAGCCGAAGCTAGATGAAGCAAAGAGAATGGAGGAGAGTAGCAAGGAAAGAGGTTAAATAGAAAAACAAAGAGCGAGAAACGATGCGCCGCTCCTCCCACCAGATGTAATGTACCAAAACGCCTGCTGTCTATCAGGGGAATATCAAGGCTTGTTAATGGAATGAATGATAAAAGGGGGGATCAAGAGAAAAAGGAAATCGCAAGAGTGCAAGTGGGAAACACCACAACAGATAGCTCATGAATATGGAGGGAAAACAGCAAAGTAAAGTAAAAAAATGGACAGGACCAGATCGAGCTAGCCGACAGAATAAGATTCATCACTGACGGGTCATCACAGTTGATCTTCAGAAGAAGCTCCAGTGCCTCCTTAGATCATGTTATGTGCAAAGTTTTGTTCGTCCGGGGTTTGAAACGGATTTTGAGCGTGGTGTGTAGGTTGAGGCTGCTGATAATGATGCTGGTGGTAAACCTGCTGGAAGTGGGCCTGATTGTTCATATGATTGAACTCATTTGACTGCTCAAAGGAATGGCGGGTTCGCTCTTGCGATCGTCGCACATAGTCCACCGACTGTGGTCGTGGATTTTGATCCAAACTGCCCGTGTAATTGGTCCCATTGCTTCCATTCTGGCTGCGGGGATTATGTCGAGTAGTCCCGGCCATAGTGTTAGGGTAAAAAGGCCTATCATCGTCCGGGATAGAAGGGTCTTGCTTCATCACGGGTTGGATGGGTTTGGCCAGTTCCGAGGATGTTGCCGAATCACTAGAGGCGGGGACTTTGGCCTCATCCGCTTTTTTTAACGGGATCTCTGCAAGTTCGTCCAGGTTGTCCATTTCATCGAGGTATTTGAATTTACCCAGAGTCACTTGTTCACGGATAATGTCAACATCCAGAGGGAAGAAAACCTTCTGGAAAGCATTATAAGCAAAGCGAGGGAGGAGGGCAATCATCACAGTCAGGAGCAGCACAACCCAGAAGCTGAATGACCCATAAACCTCAGCGCCCGACTTGTAGAACGTCGAGGCGGCGGTAAACGAGGAGTAGATACCAGTCCAGAAGAAAATCAGCAAGTTACTGATGGCGTTGATCAAGCAAGTGAACCAATCCCAGCGGTACGTATTCATCATGACATAGAGGTTACTAGCAAGGACGGCACAGGTAGCAACAAGGACACCCATACGACTAGTGTCATTGATGTCACGACCCGAAGAGTTGGCAAAGTTTGCAACTCTGTACAGCAGCCAAGGCATGAAGAAGCAAATAACGGATTGGTATAGACCATCGGCCATGTACATCCAAAATTTGAGCTGCGACCATTCCTTGCGCTCAATGCCTCTCATGTAGAGCTGAGGCACAGCGAGTGACACCTTGTCATCAACGTCCTGGTCAAAGATACCCATGAAGATAACCGGCAAGGAGGTGAATGCCAAGTTGACAAGAACAATGTAGGTGTAATCGAAGAGATAGGAGCAATCAAACTGATTGAAGATACAGAACCAGAAGAGAGCAAAGGTCCACACCAAGTTCTTGTAGAAAAAGTTGGCGGTACACTCTCCCAAACGACGGTATGACCATCTTCCATGGACTAGAAGCAAACGTTGGAGAAATCTGAATTGACCGATGGCATAGTCAGATGACATAACAGCCTGTCGACCTTCTTCACCCGCAATACCAACACCGACATCAGCTTCCTGGATCATAGCAACATCATTGGCACCATCGCCAATTGAGAGAGCCATGATGTTCAGACCATGACGAACCATGTTCACCACAGCAGCTTTCTGAGCAGGACTAACACGACAGCAGAGAACAGACTTGCACTGTTTACAGAGCAACAGGAACTTCTGCTTCAACTCATCATCAAGCATCAGCTTAAGGGTGTCACCATCAACCACAACAGCATGGGTAGGTTCGGGCGGGGTGTGATCTTGACGAGCAGCGATCAGTTCTTCGTCGGAGCCGGTCAGGCCAAAAGTCGAGAGATTCTTATCAAGTTCCTTGTGCGCGGAAGCTATGTCACCGACGTTGAGGACAAGGAGCTCCATATCGTTGTTCAGCAAGTTGCAAGAGAAGCCAATGTTGATAGCAGTCTCAACTTTGTCACCGGTCAAAACCCACAACTTGATTCCTGCGTCAGCCAAAAGCTGAATTGTGTCTGGGACACCATCCTGCAATCGATCTTCAATGGCAGTACCGCCAAGCAGGTTGAGATCTTGTTCCATTGCACTGGAGACAGCTTCAAGCTTATCCTCGCGGTTCTCGATTGCAGCGGCGGCGACATCGTGCTCCTTGTTCCATTTGTGATATTCCTCTTCATCCAATAGCTTGTCAGCAATACACAGAGTACGCAGACCCTCTTTGGCGTATTCTTCCAGGTGTTCAGCAGTCTTGCGACGCAAATCTTGCTGCTGTCCACGAGCAAGACGAGAGTAGATAATACTATCGGCACCCTTGCAGAACAAACGAATGGTTCCATCAGGCATGCGAACAATTGCACTCATTCGCTTTCGGGATGAATTGAACTCGAGAGTGTTCAGAACGGTATAAGTACGCTCTTGGCCCATGACGTTAAGGAGCAAGTCATCGCCGGATCGACCAAGTACAGTAAAACCACAGTCACGAGCAGTGCCGACCAGCGCGGCTTCATCGGGTGACTGAGCCTTGAACTCGATTTGCGGGGGGTCACCGGGGGTATGCTCAGTGATGACTGAGTGGCAAAGAGCCAAGGCAAGCATGAAATGCTCAGCAGCTGCTTGTTGCTCCTCTCCAGATTGGCCTTCGATGTCGTCGACGAAGGTTGGAGCGACAAAGGTAAGGTTCTCGTCACGAAGGTAAGGGTTGTCGTGCACACGGCGAAGGCCTTGGAGCATTCTTTCACTATCGGCTGCAATTTTAGCACGAGCGGCGGCCACTTCTTCTTCAACATTAGCGCCGTCACGACGCCTCATGCCAATTTGTGCCTCGGTGTAAGCTTCTCCGTAAGAGCGCCCATTAATCGTTGCCTTCTTGAACTCCATGACGTTCTGTGTCAGTGTGCCGGTCTTGTCTGAGAAGATGTATTCCACTTGTCCGACGTCGTCCGAGATATTCCATGACTTCGGGACACAATACAGCCCCAGCCTCTCGTAGTACATATACAAATCACTGTGAATGAAGACCGCTTGTATAGTTCGAACAATTTCCAGGGAAATGTATAAGGAAATCGGGACCAAATTCTGGAACAGAATAACAGCTGTCCAAAAAGTGATGATACCTGTCACCGGGGGCGTGTCACCATAAGCACCGAAATCAAAGTATGTGAGAGACTCTCCCGTGGATGCCCAATTGACACCGTTGATGATACCGGCAATGAGACACATGATGAACAAGATAATGAAGTTGTAAATGACGTTCCAGTTGAGATCTTTCGCAAGACGGGCACGCTTGGCGGGGGTTGCACCAGCGTTAAGCATGATCTTGCTCTCACCACCAGTGAAAACGACGACACCAAGCACCCACTCAGTACTGCGGAGCGAACAGCCACGAAGCAGAAGATTGTTGATGCTAATGGGCTCAACCATCTCCTCTCGCTCAGCTTCCGGGTGCAACGGGTCACGCTGTTCCCAGCGAATAGCACCGTTGTAGGCGTATAAATTGGGGTGAGGCGGCTCGCTCTCGATCTTGAATTCGGTCTTTTCGCAATCTCTGGCGTGGCGAACCTGGCGACTGCAGTGCAGCGCTTGACGAACCTTCAGGTTTGTTTCACCATCCAGGCCCTTGGTTTCGACGTAACAAGCACCATCTTGGTCGGAGGTTGAAAGAATCACTATATCGGCAGGGATAGGGTCTTCGTTATACAATCGAACAAAGTCTCCCACTTGGAGACTCTTCCAAGCGTCGCGCTTGAAGCGAGCTGTGCCTGGCGTCTGCTTGGACATATCCATAATACTCCCCGCTTTCCTAGCTGGATGTGTGAGGCTCTCGCGATTGGGGCTCATAGGTGAAAGGTATTTGTCCTCTGAGTGGTTTGGCATAGGCCAATCTTCACGCGCTTCAGGGCGGGGCGAAGGCACGTCGGTCATTTGAATAGCCGTTTCGCCAATTGCCAAGGAGTTTCGAGTAGTATAAATCGATGCTCGCGGATCATTGGTTGTGCTGAATGAGCCCTGTCGCGCATGTTCCATGTCACCTCCGTTCTCGTTCTTTTTGGCAAAGGCGGCCTTTGTGGATTTCCAGGTAGCAATTGTCCCTCTTGTCGATGCTTTCTTGATGCGACGCCACAGACCAATATTGTCCTCGGTTGAGTTAACGTTGTTCCATTCAACCAATCGGTATACGGGCGAATTGTTGACCTGATTGTCTGATACTGTTCGGCCCCAATCTTCAATGGCATCCTTGATGGCTGTGACCACAATAATGACAATCAAGGGGGTAGCGTTCAGACCGGGATTGTTGGCACCGAAGATAGGGAAGAACTAGATCCAGATTAGTACACTGGTTCGCCGAAGGGGCGGGGTGAGGGAAATGTACGTTGAGAATAATAACAAACAGGAAATAGATATTAGCGATGTTGTGAAACTGCAGCCAAACGTTTTTGGGAACGAAATTGAGAGGTGTATATTTAGCCGTGCGAATCTTATTTCGTGGATAAGTCTGCATCAATTGGCCTTCTTCGTCGCGCTCGGAATCCGGGATGGGGATGTTGAAGTAAATCGTTCGGTTCTGGCCGGAGCTCTCGTCGGCGCTAGGATCGGGTGAATTTTCAGTCGGATTACTCATGTTTGATTTGCGTTTCTCGTCTTTGAGCTGTTGGCGTTTTTGAAGGCGATCCATGATGGAAACCCGTTTCTTGACTCCGCCGGCACCGCCGGCTCGCGTCGTTGCCCATCGTTGACGCTTGGCGGTGGGTTTGGACGTGGACATATTACTTGGGACTTCCTGCATATGATTGTTTTCCCCGTCCTCAGGGAACTGCACGGAGGAGGCCATTCAGGCTACTGGTGTGCCCAAACGGGGCATACAATCACTGGCGGCGAATATCGTAGAACTCGGTCGATGGGATGGGATGAATCCAGATGAATCCGGAGTAATTCTGCGGTCTCAGACGACCAAGCCGAAAGGGAACGACCTTGTGTCACAGCGGGAGTCGCAAGGTCGAGGCCAGAAGTCGCATATGGGGCCCCAGGGATCGCGACAGATGGAACCAGTCGAGCTGGGCGCGACGAGGGGGGAGAGGCGACAAGGATGAGGATAATCCAAGAGAAGGGATAAGAGTCACCCACGAGGGGCCATTCGAAGATGGAAGTGAAAGGGGGTGGTAGGGGCAGGGAGGAGATCTTTTTTTTTTCTCGAGGGGCCTTGGATGAAGACGAGCCAGATTCCAGATTTGGGAGAGACTCGGGGGGGGCGATGCGATACCGATGTCTTACCGTACGGTACGGGCGGTAAGCCCGGCGCGACCTAATAATTCCCGGTGTTGGCTTGATGAATCGCTCCCGCCGTCACTTGGCGACCCATAACTCCGTTTTGCGTACGACTGCTATCGTAAGCGGCCGGAGGCTCCGGCTCAGGCGTTGCGTGGATTATAATTAGAGCCTGCAGAGTAAACATGGTTCTTCCAGCCAGCATATGATTTCATACAAGTGCACCGCTAGAAAGTATCCCAGATACGAGTAGGTGATCCACGATCATTATGATCAGCTTGGCCTCTTCCCCAGGTACTTCTGCCCCTACTTCAAGTATGCCGATTAAGGGGGCCCCGTAATCCCGGTATGGTAATTGACGAAATCCTGATACATGCCAGCCTCGTTCCGGCCTCCCACACCCGCTGGTTCCAGCATTCAATCTCTGACGGTGGCAATGGGTTCAGGTACAGTGAGGAACCGTTGATTCTTGGACTCGGTGGGACCCTCATTATGCATAATTACACGCGCAAGCCTGGGCAAGCCTGGATGCCTGGATGTTATTTTTACATTTAATGTTTGGAGTTGACCCCCGACTCAGCCTTCGGGTGCATTGCTGTCTTATGCACGATGATTCAGGCGCCGTCATCGCCTCTCCAGGCCTCCATTGACCTCGTGGAAAGATACTGCTTACCATGTGCCGACATTATGGACACCGTGTTGACACGCTCAGGTATATGAGGACCCCACCTCAGCCGCTTCCGGTATACATATACAAAGGACCTCGAGCTCCCGAGTCCTCCGAGCTGCCTAGATTTAGCCTCAGCACGTCCATGCTTCTTGCATCACCAAGGCGGAGCATCGTGCCTGAACAGGTAACGCGGTACTGTGGGAGTCGATCCACCGGCCTGAACAGAGTATACCTGTACATGTATGTATACTACCAAGGTGGAGAGGTGCAACCCCAGATGCATAACTCCATGTCCGCACAAAACGTGCCATCTGCATGGGATTCGTGTCCACTCCTCCAGAGCACTGAGGCCCCCTATTTTTTCTGCCCCCTCAAGGTGGAACGCAGAGGACGTGTTATGTATCGTGCCCCACGGGCCTTGCTTGAAGATCACTGCAGAATCTTCGAGGAGCTCCGACGGTTCTGGATATGATCGGTCGCCCTGCACCGTTCCCTCGGGCTCGAGTTCGCAAGGAGCGATGGATGAGGTATCCAATTCATATCCGCTAGCCCAATCACAATATGACAGCCCGTCGTCTGCTCGATAGCGATCGACAGCTTAACGGGGCTTCGGATTCGCACGCCCACGAATCGGCTTCTTGGCTGCGCCCCTGACTGGCGATGCGAACGTGCCGGATACAACGGTCCGTTTCAGAGTCCAGTAGATCGTTCCGCGTAGACAGTATGTACTTGTAGTAGGTGATGAGGTGCAAATAAACCATTCATGCATACTATACTCCATTTCGTACTGCTACAGTACTATAGCGTAAGTAATGCGTGGATCCAACACCATAGATCGGGAGCCCAGACCACACGCTATAGGCACCGAGTCTGTGGACATGCAATTATATACTCCGAACTCCAGTCCCTAGCAACATTTTGAACCATTTGCCTGACCTACATATGAGTATTCATGCAGAAATAACATATTCGAGACCATTCCAACTTTACCAAGTAGTGTCACGCCAGCCAACTCTATTCTCTTTGACACAAAAACGGAGCCAAAGGAAAGTCATGTGACCGCGCGCCTATTGTTCGCGCGACGCGGCGTGATGGGCGGCTCCATCCCACCTCAACGCTGTGGAACACCATGAGCGAGAAGAAAAAGATCACCGATTTCTTCAATCGCCCCGTGTGCGCAAAGGTCAACCATGGCAAATCCGCTGAAGAAATGCGATCCTCCGAGACCCCGTTCATCTCCTCCCCGCCATCTTCTGCGTTAACGGAGCCAACATCGTCTTTTCTCCGCGATATCGCCCCCGACAATGAAGCAGTCGACGTGGGCGTCTCGGGCAAGGCTAAGAAAGACCGCTCGAGTCCGAAATACCCAACTCCGCAGGTTATCATCCCACTATCGTCCGAGCCTGACCCCGAACCTGATTCCGAGCCGAAACCCAAGACTGAGCCCGCGCCGTCATCTTTCATGAGCGACAGTTTGTCTTCCTCTCAGCGGATAATCAAGGATGGGAAAGAAATCGTTGTTGATTCCGATGGAATGGAGTCGGATGACTCGAGCAGCGATTTCGAAGATCCCTCGCACTTCTTCGCATTCAAATCGGCAAACAACCCTACAAAGCCCGTTGCGCCAGCCGTACGACTTCCGCAAAAGAAATATAAGAACACAATGGACTCTCTTGTACACGAGGCTGTTGATGCACAAGAACAAGCCGGAATTGTTGCGAAATCAAGAGCAGCTTTGTTGACTGCAAAATTGGACAAACAAGAAGCTGGCCAGCCAAGAGAGTCAATGCTCGCCTCTGCAATGACTTTCGAAGATGATACAGAAGGACCCGACATGCGGCGGATTCTGGATGCTGTTCGGAGAACCGAGGCCCTCGATCACTCAAAACAATGGAGATTCCTAGAGAATACCCACATTACAGTAGAAGCGCCAGAATTTCCAGCGCATTTGTTTCCGCCTCGTTCTCGTTTAGCTGCCTTACAAGGTCTGTTGCCATACACTTTTGCTAGGTAGCAAGCCATTGACTACAATTAGATACCGAGTCACGGCATCGTATGCTCCAGTCCGGAATCTTGGAATATGCAGCAAAACTGCAGCGTCTCCCTGATAAGTTCCTTCTGTGGCTGTTTGAATCAGGTGTGTTTTCAAACTCTTTTATCACGGCCTTCGCTCACCTATACATAGTCTCTCATGAACCTCGGGAAGAGTCGAGGAGTGCCTTCTGCAGGATCTTTGCGGTTGGTCACATACCTATACTGTTGAGTTATATCTAATGACCTCGATAGCAAACCTCCAAGGAGCGAGTCGCGACATTGATCCGGCCTTCTCATGTCGAAAATCTATTCAAGAACTTGGGAGCTAAGCCACAGGCACTAGACCTTTCTCATATCATCGTTGAATGTCCAGAGCGTAAGTCATAAAATCAGCTGGCTCTGATATTTGACTCATTCCTGTTCTAGATCTTTCTCATTCCTCCATGGAAAATAAAAAGTTCAAACCACTGCTGTTGTCTGTTTGTACTATGCTCCGGGACTCTGCCGAGCTGTGAGTTCAGACACCTTGACATTGCCAACGGAATAACGAGATCTTATTTATAATAGCTATGCAACCGACACACGGGCCCATGCGGTGCTCATACTACTCCGTATCGCAATCGATAGCACCTTGACTGTGGATATGGCCATTCGTTCGGAACTTCAAAGCTGTCTCACCGCATTGTTAGAAAATGTGTCAGGTGCCGATACAACCGAAATGGTATGTGGCTCCATGACATCCGAAACTCCAATTTATAACATTTGCTAACTTTAGCAGGATCGTCTCATTTGTAAACCCGTGTTTGAGACGGTACCGCAGCCCGAGTTCTTAGCTAGCATGCTTGAGCATATATTGCCTACCAGCAGCTGGATCTCGCTATTACGGTACCGTCTAGCAGTGGCTTTTCTTCTTCGGAGCCCCGCGCCAATCACCGAGTCGCCCAAAGTTGTGGTTGATCTGAAACGCCTCACTCAATTTTTGGTCAGTGACGAGCGTTTCCATGCAAAGTCACATCAAACAAACGACAAGTACGACTATGGCGAATTGATCGGCATCGCCTTACTTTTGGAAATCTCGTTCAACTCAATGTCCTACGACCTTACATCTCAACAGCCAGATGCAGAGGAAGAGTTCAACAAGGCCGTTGACAAGTTTGCAGCGCAGATCAAGATTATCTTCAGCTCCATCAAAGATACAGGTGCCTCCCATCTGAAGCGCATGATGGCGAAAGGCGCTCTTGAAAGCATTCATTACCGTGCCGTCTATTCTATCCGCACAAAACCCATCGCCAGAAAGACATACTTCCAAGACTTCGGAAAACAAAACGGCAACATCAAAAGCATGTTCCAGAAGAGTGAAAATCTTGTAATCAGGAGCCCGTCGAAACCGAAACCGGAACCTGGATTCTGGCAGTAAAAGTTACGAATGTTCATGATTAATGATAAATGATATCCACATGGCAGAGGATCTCGCCATACTTCGCATTTAGCTAGCAAGTCTTTCCTTATTTTCCTTTTGAATTTCAAAATAATTGAATACCATATGAACGCTCAGCGGTTGGGCAATATCAGCCCCAAAATTTGATGTGCAGAAAAGAAACAACTCTAAATGGCCGAGGCCTATAGAAGAGCCCGAGAAACTATGGAACATGAAACACCGAAAAGGCGTTGAGAAAAGGAATGCTTAGTCGTAGAATCGCCGGTTCTGGTTCTTTCCGAACAGCGCTTCTCGTACTGCGGGAAGAGCATCGATCTCGAGTAGCCGCAGGCGCTCCTCGAAGGTGTTGTTGATCTCAATCTTGCCCTCTCCTCCAACGATAACGACACCGCCGGCACTATTGATAATCGAATTAGTTTCAGTGAGCCCGTCAAATGATAATGGAATAGGAGGACATACGATCCTTCAGACAATGGCTCCGACTCGTCCAAGGTCACAGTAGGCTCATATCCGACCTGGGTCTTGAACTCCTTCACAGCTTCTGAAGAGGCCTTCTTCACAGCATCGGCGTCCTTCTTGCGGCCACGAATCGAAACCTTCTCCTCGTTCAGAAGATACAGGCCTTCCAGGACCAATCCCTTCAGCGTAGCCTGGTACTTCTTCTTGTCATTCCCAGCCACACTGTTCACCTTGTCACGAGCCTGCTGGAAGAGAGTGTCGAGAAGCTCCTGACGACCACCGAGCACGCGCAGACGAGTACGGTTCGAGAGGGTAGAGCGGGTGATCTGCTGCGACATAGCAGCCTGCTTGTGCTTCTTCTCGTAGAGGGTATCGATGGCGGCGGTTTCCTGGCGGACCAGTTTGGACTTCTCGATAGCAAACTCCTCATCGGCCTTGAGCTGAATCTCGCGAGCCTTCTCAAGAGCTTCTTGCCGGATGAACGCGGTCATCTTGCGGAGCTCACCCGCGACCTATCATTTGGCAGGGATCAGCCAGCTGCATCGCAGTCTCGGGGAGACAGATCTGGACAACTCACCTGATCCTCCGACAGAGGATGACTTTGCGACATGATTGCGAGGGACTAGCAGTACCGGAGGCAATGCAGAAGTGTGGGTGGTACGTGGTTGGAAGGACACTGAATGACGTGGGGTTATGGGAAGGGAGGTTGAAGGTCGAAAGAGTGACCCAAGCTCGGGATCCGCCTGCTTTGCCTTGGCGTTGTCGCATCCGCATCCAAAACCTCCACTCCCTCCCCCTCGTTCAACTCCTCTTGTTTTCGAGTCCACCCCTTCGACCCTGGGCTCCCTGCAAGATCTACTGCACTCCTTGAGCCATGGCACTTGTGTTCCGGTAGTTATATGCGCACCTACGGTCCTCTTCCCGTCGCCACAAGACTCAGAAGATGGGCAAACTAGGTGATTTGTCGCCACAGGGGAGCGTTGCGGTGAGTAGATAGCTAAAGAGCTTGATAAGATGCTGGAGCCTTTGCTGATAGAATTTCTCTAGGTTGGTATTCTCGTTGGCCTGATATCTACCAGCTTACAGGCTATCGGCTTAACGCTGCAACGGAAATCTCACCTGCTCGAAGACGAGAAACACCCATACGATGTGCGCCGACCACCGTACAAGCGCCGGCGATGGCAGCTCGGCATGGCTATGTTTGTGATCTCAAATATCGTCGGTAGCACTATCCAAATCACAACGCTTCCACTTCCCGTGCTATCCACACTCCAAGCTGTTAGTCTGACGTCCTTTCCCCCGCAAGTGTGCATCAGTAACTGAAACATATTATGCAGTCTGGTCTAGTGTTCAATACTATATTCGCGACCCTCATTCTTGGCGAACCCTTCACTCGTTACTCCTTTGCCGGTACTATCCTCGTGTGTGTTGGCGCAATATTGATCGCGACATTCGGTGCCATCGGAGAACCGGCGCACAGCTTGAACCAGCTCCTCGATCTCCTACAGCGCCGAGCATTCCTAATATGGATGAGTGCAACTTTTGTCGTAGTTGCAGGTATCCTGGTAGGCTCAAAGCTTCTGGGGTATCTTCATCCTGGCGTCCGAGGGAAGCCTGCCTCCGCTGGCCATTTCACGCCAAACCTTCAAAAGCTCCAGGGCCGGATCAAGCTCTTCCGGGGCATGTGTTATGGGTCCGTTAGCGGCATCTTGTCAGCCCACTCGCTATTGCTGGCCAAGTCGGCAGTGGAGTTGCTAGTGCGTACGATAATCAACGGAGAGAACCAGTTCAACCGCTGGCAGTCCTGGGTGATCTTGCTGGGCATGATCGCCTTGGCACTTACACAGCTATTCTATCTACATCGTGGCCTGAAGCTGTGCAGCACCAGTATTCTTTACCCTTTTGTGTTTTGCATCTACAACATCATTGCCATTCTTGATGGCCTGATCTACTTCCGGCAGGTATCCCAACTCACTGGATTCCATGCCGGCTTAATTGCCCTTGGCACCATCATCCTCTTGGGTGGAGTTCTTTGTCTCTCATGGAGATTAGAGGTTATCGATAACCATGCCGCCGTCACAGTCGTGGGCAGCACGCAAACCGGCCTCGGTCCCGGTATGGCCATTGTCGAAGAACACTCACCTTCATCGTCAGCACTGCTGGACGGTCGCATAGACGAAGAGGCCAGTACTGGAGAGCGAGAGCCACTTTTGGGTAGCACCCGGGCCCGTCATTACTCCTCATACTCCAGGGGACGTGCTCCAAGCCTTCCATTCCTCCCGTCAATAGATCGTCGCGAGGCCGCGGACCTCAACGCAGCGTCTATATGGGCCGAGCTCGATGAATCGGACTCCGATGCGGCACATGCACATATGCAGTCCGACCGCCCGCGGAGCTCTAGCAGCAGTGCCGCATTCAATGCCCCCAAGCAGGGCCTCAGTCGTCATTCTACAATAGGCCCGATCTCATACCATCGTACCAGAGGAGCTCATCGTGTCGGTGCCCCGGCCTCTGAAAATCCATGGCGAAGCACTTCCATGCCATGGGCTGGACTCATAGGGTCGCAACGCAAGAGGCAGACATCATGGTTTAAGAAGCCATCGAACGCCCAAGGCGCAGCCGGATACGGGTCAATCGAGAGTCCCCAACAATCAGGCTCTCGGACAGGCGAGGACAATCAGTCTATCCCCCCAAGGAATACTGCCTCTGGCATCATTGGTCTATCCACAAGACCATTCGTCAGCGCATGGCAATCAAGTCGGCAATACTTATCTCGATGGACCAGCCCGCAGGCGGGTAATAACGAGTCCAACGCGCAAGACGGCTCGTCTTCTCCTCTTTTACCACATTCAGAAGCTCGCCCCCCAAGACCAAGAGATACCCAGGACCCCCCTGCGAATGACACAGCACCTCCGCCATCATCACTTTGAGCATTCCCTCCCTCTCCAATATCTCAAGCCAAGCTATGGATACAAGCGGAGCTAAGTTCTGCTCTCATGTACAGTAACGAGCAAGACCCAAAGCACGCCTATCAAGCCGCTTCCTCTCCCACCACACCACCCATTTCCCTCGCTCACCATCACATCTCCTTACTCTTCGGGCTCCAGATACCAGGACGTTGATTCGATTTATATAGTATATAAGGGAAGGATAATGTTGAAGGACACCTGCATATAGCACACGCCCTAATCTCGCTCTCAATAGAAAGAAACTTTTCTAAGACAAAAAAAGAAAGAAAAAAAAGAAAAACCTTCCACCCCGTATCCCAGTCCACCTTCCAATAATCCCTGCAACTACCCTTGCACGATGCACAGTGCTCAAAAAAACGATCCATGTCGATCTATCCTGCAACGGTCTGGCGTTGCCGCAACTCTAACCTTCCGGGGAAGCCTCCGCATGAAGACATCGGCGCTGGATCGAGGCCCCACCGCTCGAAAGGGTTAAAGCATAATACTTCTCCAAAAGAGGAAGCAGGCCTCGATTAGCTCAGGTGGATCAGATCCGGTGATGGAAGACCGCGTGTTGAGGACATGCTTCTACTTGTAGAAAGGAGATATACTTAGAACCTCAATTTGCCAAGATGAAGCTGCAGGTACTCGTACATGTATACTCGTATAAAAGATCGGAGAGAACTACAGGTTCAACGAAGCGTCTTACAGATGGAAGATAGTAGCAAGAGATTATATCACTTAGATCCAGAGTACAAGACTTCGCAGCCATAGAAATCAAAATACGAAGAGTGCAAGTAAAGATAAAACACAGTTGAGATTAGACAATGAGTTAAAGAGAAAAAACAGGATCACTAATGGTCGTATGAGATAAACAGAAGAGAAACAAAGAGGCATAAGAAAAACTAGCAAAAACAGATAATAGGCAGGGAGGAGGACCACTTCGCCAAAAACTGACCATGCACCACAAACACCAACAGCCTCCGCCATTTGGTCTAGGTAGAGGGGGGGCAAATCAGAAACAGCCAAGGATAGCGTTGAAGTCCAGACTTGCGTGCTTGCGCTCTTTTGTTCTCTTTTTGGTTGCATATTTTTTTTTTTTTCATTTTCCTTTTTCAGTGGTTGAGGGATTTGAGGATTCCCGCGTGATCTTGATCGATTCCTCGCGCGAAGCAGCATGGGATTCGCAAAAATATCAAAGTAAGGTAAAGAAATTATCGACTTTGTTATCATCTTTGCCAGAAGAAAAGCATATAGAAGCTGCCGCGAGTCCTTTCTCAAAGACAAGGGATAGAACGAGCAAGCCAAAGACGGTATCGAGAGCCAGATACCGGCGATCACGCGTGATGTTGACAATATACACTTCACAGATCCGCAACGTGACACACAGAGCAAGACGTCAGGAATACATGAAAGAGGAAGAGAGGAGGGAGGGATCAGCAGAGAGGGACGGGTATCAAATGAACGCGGGAGTAAAACAGAGAGAAGAGGCGGTATCTGGGCCCCGTCAGCAACGGCGCGCAAAGCCCTTTTCTTCTTCCGATGACAGATGGAAAGAGATTGAAGGCATTTAAGCCGTGGGTTGATGCTGGTTGGGCATGCGGTTGCCCACGGGCATGGGATACTGGCCGCCAGCCTGGTGCTGTTGTTGGAGGTTCTGGTAGTAGGCCATCTGTTGTTGCTGCTCATTGGTCATGTAGCCAGGGTGCATGCCAGGACGCATGTTGGGCTGTCCGGCGGGCACGTTGTGTTGGGCGACGTCCTCGGGAGCCTCGGCTGGCGCGTCGGGAGCGTCGATCCCGTTCTCGTTGGTAGTAGGGTCAGGCGCGTTCAAGCAAGCCTAGACGCGACGATTAGCGTGGAAAGCACACGAGTGGTCGTGATTACTTACCTGGATCAGGTTCTTGCCCTCGGCCTTGGTCACCAGAGGCTGGAGCTTGGGGGTAGTGAAAGTGTAGACGAGACCGGTCTCGGACACGACCAGGAGCAGCACTTGGGTGCCGGTCAAGACAGACAACTCGTAGGCCTGTTGAGGAGAAAGTTAGCAGTGCATTTTCCCACAGCGACCGAGTGAAATGGGAAGTAGTGGTCGAAATTGGGAAGGAATTGAAGTGAGGGGTCTGGGGGAGTGATGTCTGGCGCGTACCTTCTTCATGATTCCAGCCTTCCGCTTGGAGAAGGTGATGTGGCGACGCGACTTGTCCTGGATGAACTTGATCTCGATCTTGCGACGCTCGCGACCGGGCTTGTCATCATCGTCGTCGTCGTCCTCGGCGCTCATGCGGTTGCGCTTCGGGACGCGGGCGTCAGCGCCGTTGCCGGGCTGCTGCAGGTCATCGTGACCAGGGGAGAGTTTGTCGTCGGTGACGGCGGACATGTCGGCCATGAGAGATATGGAGAGTAGGATTGGGGACGTAGGGACAAAACACGGGTGGGTGGCTTGTAGATGGCCAAAAGGGGATGATAATCGAAATAACCCAATCGAGTAACGCTTTGGATCAGAAATGGGAAGGATAGGAAGGGGGGGGGGAGAAGAGCGAAGTAGGGAAAGTGCGATTTACGATGGGAAGGCGGTGTGCGCGCCTTTAGTGGGCCGCCACTGAGGAGGGTACGTGTATTTCGGTAAGTTACGCCCTGGGTCACTCACAGGGAAGAGAGATACCTGCATTCCCATATAGAATGACACCGTGGAGTCGGTCACAATACCGTCACCTCCTCCTCTCGCAGCCATGGTTGGCTCACTTTCCGGCCCTCGCAGACCCTTTCCCCCACCGCCTTTTCCCCAATTGGCGCTCACCAAAGGGGGCCAACTCAGCCCCCGCCTCCGCTTGCGTCTTTTTCGAGGAAAGCGCCAATCTGGTCTGGACTCAGCCTTAACCTTACTATCTACGGAGTACTCATGCCAGGAGATTCACTGCCTTGACCGTCCCCAGTAAATTCTACGGAGTTGTAGGTACTGTGCGTCCTCCTGCCCCCGTTATCGCTGACCCTACATTCCTCCGGGTGCGGAACCCAGCCACGCCTATTACTGTACGGGCCATCCTTCGCAGCCGCAGTGGGACCGGAGTATGTCTCCCGTACATTAGCTTCGTGCAGACGCCGTAGCATCCACGGAGAAGTTTACGGAGCAGCGGAGCAATTGAGGACCCCGGGGATCTCCAAAGGACTAGAACTCATCTATGATATATGGACAATAGACTACCTGTTCAGAAGCTGGGGGGATGGAACTTTGCTGCGGAATGGCCAGAGATCGAGACTCGGTCGGAATCCGGCGGCTGCATACCTGGGGATAGGGCCGCGAACACGTAGACAAGATTGCGGGAGCCCTGCTTTCAGACTACTCCGGATAGAATGTAGATACATATTAATAGTCTCCTGCTATAATTGTAGAGCTTCTTAAGAATCCATGTTTCGCCCAGACTCGACACTGTCGGAGAAAGACTCCAAGTAATGCAAATCAGCGCCAAAATGACTCAGGCATGGCATGGCCGAATTCAAGTGGAATGAAGTATACGTATTGATATACTAATTTCCCGCCGTGGATGGTCACCGCAGCTCCCAGCCAGGTTCAATGGCCAGCACTGCAACCGCAGGCAAATCAATACAGAAACATGCAGTGAAAATTGGTTTCATCATATTCTTCACATAATGAACGAGTTCAACGCTAATCGCCAACGGAGACCCAAGCGCGGTCTTCGGTTCAAGTCTATTTTTACAAACACGATGCATGATAAAGGCCCGCTCCCGGTGACAACGAGATCAGAGCACTCAACAAGTAGCAAAGATAAAAAAGAAAAGTAAGGAAAGACGAGCAAGCCCAGCAGGCATCGAGATCTTTCTCGCGTTCAGCCATGGGGTGCCACGAAGAATATGGCCTAGAGAGCCGGGATATAGGGCGTACATAAAACCACCAGGTTCCTGCACCAGAATGGACTCCGCCAATGCTAACGCCGGATAAATGAATAATCAACTGGAGGACGCGGAAGGCAGGTCACGATCACGAGTCTCATCCGGGAGGGGGTAAAAGGGTTGTCAGAAAGGTTTGGTCGATGCAAAGAGATTTGGCGTCGTGAGGGGGGTAATAAAATCGAGGTATGAAGCTGTAAAAAAAAAAAGGCAATCGAGAAAATATTGAAGTCATGTGCAGCGAAGTGGTAATGATTGGACAAGCGAAGTGAAATGTCCCTCATGCCGACCTCTCGAATCATTGAAAGAGGCCGATGTGAGAGCCATACAAGCAAAGAAAAGTCGTTTATTGCTGCTGGTAGGTACCGTGCAGTTGGTGGTCGGTGACTCCACCGCCACCACCGCCCTTGGGTCCGAGCCAGACGACCTCGATCACACTGTGGCCCTCATCCTCCTCACGGACGTAGAACTGGTGAACGTTGTCTCCGACAACGTAGGCGTCGTGCATCAACCAGCGGTCCTTGGTGACACCTTCTTCCTCAGCGGGGCGCAGAGGACCCAGGCGCGATTCGTAACCAACAGGGTCCTCGGGCCAGGTCTTCTCCACGGCATCGAAGTTGATAGCATCGTCAGGAGCGTTCTGGTCGTAAGTATATTTAACCAATGAGTATCCGTTGGTCAGGACCCAGAAGTGGCGGAGGGTCTCGCCGGTCACGTTGTTCACGGTCTCCTCCTGGTCAAAAACCCAGCGACGAAGCACAGACTTGCGACCAGCGGCCGCGGCAACGGTGGTCATCTTGACAACGTCCTTGGTGTACCAACTGTTCCAGTGGTGCATGGATTCGATCTTGCGACCGGACTCGTAGACACCATCGACGGGGTCAGTCATGTCCATCTGGAAGAGCGAGGGCCAGAGGGTCAAGGGAGTGTCGCCGAAACGCTGGATACACTGTCCAAGCTTCTGGTCACCGGGCTGCTCACCCCAAGACTGGCACTCATCGTAGTACTTCATCAAAACATCCAAGAGAGGTCGCGAAACGAAGACTCCGGCACCACCGAACGCAATGTGACCGAAGGTGTCGACTTGCCAGCTAGCCTCAGACAGAGATCCAATGTAGTGCTTCTTCTTCTCATCGAAAAGCTTCAATTCCTTGGCAACGGTGGGCAGAGACAGGAAGTAGGTGTCGTCGTCACTGAATCCGAGCCAGGTGGTGTGAGGGCGGTACTTGCGGATGTGCTCAGAGAAAGCCTCGACCATTCCGAAGTAACGAGCAGTGAAGTCCAGGGGAGAAGCCTTGAGAGTCAGGTCCAAACCGCGGTTGCGGAAGTAAGTCTCCTGGCGCTCCAAGTCGTCGTCAGACTCGGGAACCAAAACGATCAAGCCAGCCTTGGTGTTACCGTAGCTGTATAGCAAAGATGGGAGGAGGCGGTCCAAACGGTCAACGGTAGTAGCGAGACCGAACAAGAGCTTGGAGGTCTCCTCGACGTCATCGTCGGAGGCCACATCGACATCAATGATGTTGGGGCAGGCAAAGCTGTCCTCATGGTTATCAGGAGAGACGACCATACCACGCTCCATGGCGACGAACGGAGGGAGCACGGGCTTCGCGATATCCTCCAAGGTGTGGAACTCGGTCTCAGGGGCGACCATACGGGGGCGCATATAAGTGCGAGTATAGTTCTTGCGAGGAAGCCATTCAGAGAAGGGAAGGGGAGCGGCCAATTTGGGGTCGACTTCGCAGGTAGCTGGGGCACCGGTAGCGCCCGGTGAGAGATCTATTTGGGAGTTGCTTGTGCCCAAGTTGGCATGCTCGATAGGACGCTTGAAGCGAAGGAAGGCAGAGCGGTCATAACGGTCCATGCACCAAAAGAATATTCCGATGGAGACCAGGGCGAGCAACGGGAAAACCGTCTTCAGCCGGAAAACAGGCATGTTGACGGACTGTGGCGATGATTTTTCGAACATGTACGTGAAAGTCGAGAAAAAGGCAACTTGTCAAATGGCCCAGGGGCGGATCGAGATTGGTTGCAAAAATCACCCTCGGAGGATTTCAGGTATCTTATCGGGAGCGGCGTTCAAGCGAGGAATGTCGTGTCCCGTGGAATCGTACAGCTTAGGCTGATCACAGGAGACAAAGTCGCGAGGTAGGTAGATTTAATGAACGACAGGCAGTTTCAAATGCCGGAGAACAACGAGAGGCTGGCAGCGTCGGGGCCCGCGACACGGTCCAAAGGGGGGAGTGGTTGTGAAGAAAGGGGGGAGGCAAGAGGGAAGTCGGAGTGCGAGACCAACGCGGCTGGACAATGCGCCCAGAGCTCTCGAACACAGTTCTGAAGAAGGGGGAAAGAGTCGTGAGGAGCAGGAGAAGAGAAAAGGGAGGAAGTGTGATGGCGAGCAACCACCATTAATTGCGAAAATTAGGATTGGGGGGGGGGAGGACAGACCGCAGGCTGTAAGGGTAATACGCGCGGTAACGCGGTATCTTCCACGCTTGCAATTGATTGATTATTGATTGCTTTTTTTTCATGATGACTATAATAACATTTTTTTGTTAGAATCATCTACGTTCTTTGACCTGGCTTCAAATATCATACTCTCTACACTTGTTTGTAGACCTCTACTCGTAGTCTGTATCCTTTGCTCTGTACAGAGTGTACAGGCTGCGTGGCGTTTGCCACGCCGATCACGACGGGAAAGGAATGCTGGGTCGTCAGGAGGTCCATCAGCGCCCATGGTCGTGTATCAGCTTGACTGTGCGATCGGCGATGGAGCCTTGGTCGCTCTGATCCAGTTCTGTGACGCGTTCGAGAACGGAGTCCGTTTCTCGGTATACAGGATGTACATCTAACGGTGATCAGGGCCACCAGATCGACTTGATCATCTGCGGTTGTGTCCGTCGGGAAACCGGCCGAGTTCGATCTTGATCAATTCATGTAGATAGTTGAATCGTGCTCACCTACTTGTATACATGTAGATGGCTTTGATACGTTGTAATATTGCTGGGTTCCGCGGGATTCTCATCCATATATCCATCATGATGATGCCGGTTCAGCACGTCACTGGTAAAGTGGCAGGAACACGGGGCCGCAGGGGTGTAAGATGATGATGCTACGATACTGCTATACATACTATGTATACAATGTATACTGCTGCTATGCTGCTACACTGGACTGCTTCTGCTATGTATACTGCTGCTATACCTCTATGGATCTAGATAGCTGTATATGGACGCGTAATATTACACAGTACAGGAATTCCCCCACCGGAAATGATCGCCCAGCCCAGCCGCGCAACGAATCAGCAGACAGCAAAGCCCCACTGACGCGTGTCCCTTCTCTTCAAATGAGGCCTCAATGAACGCTTCAATTGATCGTCTTGATCGAGTGGCAACCAGATTCAGCTGGTGGACCGCGATCGGCAGTAGGGCTTGTTCGACTGGGCTTTTTCTGTTCTGTGCTTACTTCCAAGGTTGTGTCCTGGGCCAGGCGAGGCCAGAGGCTATGGAGGGAGGCTGCACAGTGGTTGAGACAGCTGCGTCATGAGCGTCGTGGTCGGCGTTCTATATATATTGGCCTCTCAAGGGCGGGTTTCACCTGCGGGAGCCTCCGAGGCCAGGGCTGCCAGGCACCGTACTGTAAGTCATACCGAAGTACCTGCTTACTGTGTAGGTTACAACTGTCCTCGGGATTACGTCTGGCTGTGTTTCAGATCCCGCCGTTTTAAGCGAGCCCGAGAAATTAACCTTAACCCGCAACCCTGGACACTATCCATGGATCCGTTTCCCGGCTAGGTCTCGAGGTCTCGTGAACATATCATGTGTATTAATATTCACACAATTTCACAAATGTCTGTCACTATACCTAGGAATACTCGAGTAAAGACCACTCTAAAGAACCAGCCTCCAACGAAGTACTCCGTACAGCCCTGGAATGTATGAAGCCACCGACGACAGCCCCACAGAGGTAATTTTACAGACCCTGGAAATGGAGTGGAAATGGGGTGTCAAGTGGAGCTGCGCCCCTGATCGTCACTCACGCTTGCCGTCCACGCCAGAGCGGCTGCTCCGTGTCCTTGCGAGACGTTCTAGAATCCTCAAGCTTTGAATGGTGCAATCTGTCGCCATCCCCTATCTTGTGGTACCATTACTTTAGTTACTGACATTATGTCTGGGTATGTGCAAGTACGGATTGATCCTCGTCCCAGGTTTACCTGATAACGGCATGAACCCCAATCTCAAGTGACGTACATGCATCAGTGCCAGGTGGAGAACCTCAGGGTCCAACACCACTGCACTCCGCAGCCATCCCAGGAACTGCTTCTGCAGTTGGATACACATGAAACACTCCAATCGCCAACCACAACCTCGAGGCCATCTGCTCCGCCGTGCCATTCGCCCTGCCAGAAATCGCCAAGTCCCGTCTCTGGCCCAATCACCGCCGAACGAACCAGGGCAGGATGCGGCCCCCCGGCGGTGATCGTCAGTGCGTGGATGACAGAGTGGCCAGGACTATCTTATTAAGCCTGCCAATTTATATGCAGTCGGCCGTTGATGCTTCAGTGCCAGACCTCCGTCATCCATGGCCCCAAGTTTAATTGTGCAATTAAAGTAGATGGGCCCATCGATCATTAGTGCCTTGGTTAGCGTCGTGTCAGACCGGCTCTTCCGAGTCTGCGCCTACTCCGTCGTAGCGCATTTTATAGACATTCCAGGTTCTCTGCTAACCTTGGAACCAGAGTCGCTTGATTGCAAACAGAGTGACTATCTGTTCAATGTACCGATGAATATGAGCGACTGTATCCACGGATCTTGACAACCTTGGAACTGTCAGTGTTCCAGATGTCGTCGCCTCGATTTTTTTTCACTTGGGGTTCTAGGGTTGCCACGATATATATTTAGTGTGGCTCTAGGTATTTCTGCGTGGAACCTAGAAAATTCCCCTCAAATGTTATAGCGTCCAGTTAGAACAATAATTATTAGAATAACCAAAACCAACACACACAGATGCAAATTAAAAGCCATCTAGATAGCGATCAAAATATTCTGTGCGAGAACTCACCGACTCGATCACCTGCATAGGCTATGCATTATCGGGAAGGCGTTCGCACACACCCGCAGCCCCACGCAAGAAGTGGCCCAGAATTCGAGCACTTGCCAGTAGTTTGACACTTCCACTTGTGAACTTTATGTACATAGAAGATTGACACTTGACACTTAATATCCGTCAACGCCTCAACATGTGGTGCCTCCGAGGCCGTCCTCGGTCCGCGCTTTCACACCCACGCAAAGGCACAAATGCACAAAATGGAGCAAGTCGGCATCGGCAATCGAGTAGTCCGATGGCATACCCACCCAATCGCATATGCGCGATCCTGATCGTGAGAAGCAGATGGACGAACACTGAGATTTTCCCCACTTAGACTAGCGACGAGGCAGGAAAGGGGGCATGCCTGTTGCTAGCTGCATCTGATTTCCTGCAATCCCCTCCAGCACTGCACATGTGGATGGTGGGAAGGTCGCACTCTTTAAATCGAGGCTGCCCCTCCTCTATCCTCGCACATCATTTGGCTCCTCTCCGACTGACAAAATGGGGTTTACCACAGCAGCTGAGTTCGATCAGGTGGGCTGATCACTTCCCATGCGATTCCAAGGTTGCGCGCGCTAACCCATGCCAGGCCTACGCAAAGCTACAGGCGACATTTGCGAGCGGCATCACCAAAGACAAGCAATGGCGCCGTCAACAGCTCAAGCGGACCTGGTGGATGATCGAGGAGAACAGAGAGCGTCTTTGCAAAGCCCTATACCAGGATCTACACCGTCACAAGCAGGAGAGTGTCCTAGCAGACATCGCGATGCTACAGAATGACATTCTCCACATCTTGCAAAACCTCGAGAAATGGACTAAAGACGAGCTTCCAACGCGATGGGACCCAGTCAACCTCTTGGGTGGCACAAGAGTGCGCAAAGAACCGAAAGGCGTGGCCCTCATCATTGGCGCCTGGAACTTCCCAATCCTACTATCTCTTCAACCCATGGTGGCTGCTATTGCGGCCGGGTGTGCTGTCATGTTGAAGCCATCAGATATGGCACTCGCTTGCCAGGATCTTCTGGCGGAGATACTCCCTCAGTATCTTGATACTGATGCGATCCGCTGTGTCACTGCCGGTGCGCAAGAGATGCAGCATATCCTGGACCAGCCTTTCGATCATATCTTCTATACGGGATCAGCCGCCGTTGGGAAGATCATCTATGCAGCGGCAGCAAAGCATCTGACACCAGTTACATTGGAACTCGGTGGACAGGCACCGGCTATTGTGAGCTCTGCTGCTAACATTGATCTCTCCGCGAAGCACATCGCAGCCACTAAATTCCAAAATGCTGGCCAAGTAAGTTACACATAACTTTCGATCATACCAGACTAACAAAGATACAGATCTGTCTAAACGTGAACCACGTTATTGTGGACCCCAAGGTCCGCGACGCCTTCGTCTCCAAGCTCATCCACTACTTCGACATCTTCATGGGCGGCCGAGACAACCAGCCCGAGTACTATACACACATAATCAACGACCGAAACTTCGACCGCCTCGAGCGTCTCCTCGACTCAACCTCCGGCTCAATCGTCTACGGAGGCCAACGAGACCGCACAACCCGTTTTTTCGCTCCAACGGTTGTCACAGGTGTGAAACCCTCCGACTCCCTGTTCTCCGAAGAACTATTCGGGCCCATCCTCCCAATCCTCGACGCAGACCTAGACACAGCGTTTTCAATAACGCAGCAGACCGGCCGCCCTCTCGGCATCTACGCCTTCACGAATAGCAAAGCCGAGCAAGAACGCATCCTCAACGAAACCCAGTCCGGCGGCGTGACATTCAACGACTGCACGCTCCACGTTCTCGGCCGCGATGCTCCATTCGGAGGCACCGGCGCCTCAGGCTTTGGATACTACCATGGGCCGTATGGAGTGCGGGAGTTCTCGCATCTGCGGACTCACATCCATGCGATGCCCTCGTGGATGGAGAGGCTGTTGAAAGCGCGGTATCCACCGTACTCTGTGGAGAAGACGAATGCACTTGCTCCACAGGTGAAACCGCCGTTTGATCGGGATGGGAATGATGTCTCGATCGGGAGTGCGACAAAGTGGGCGCTTGGGCTTGGGACGCTCGTGCTTTCGGGGGCTGTTCTGCAGCAGCGGCAGCAGGTTTTGGCTATAGCGGCGAAGTGGCTGCAGTAAGGTGTAGCATGTGTCTCATGCGTTATCTCTTTGATATGCTACTGAGAGCTACTTATGATATCCAATGCACATGAAGGTTATGACATGAACCTATTTCAATAAGTTCTTATGATTAAAACAAGATTGAGAAAGGTTTCCAATTCAGATATTGAACAGTTCATTATATTGTATTTACGAGGTAGATATCAACAGTACCTAAATCATTCATCAGAGGCACCCTCACGGTCATCAAACATCATAAAGTCATTCGGATCCACGTCACCCGCCACTCTCAACCACGAGTCCTTGACCGTCTCAACGAGATCATCCTCAAAAGCAAGATCAAGACTCGGCGGTGGTAGAGTGTAGACATGCGGCGAGCGAGTCTGAATCCCAGACTCAGTGCCATCATTACTTAGCCGACCAAGCTGGGTATACTTCATAGTCCATAGTACAACGGCTTCAGGTCCTTCAGCTTGAACGAGCTTGTTCACAGCCGCTTCGAGCAGGGCCTGGCCTTCAGGACCTGGAAGCGCAACGCCACCGTAAATAATACCTGAGAATCCTGTTAGCGAGGCTCACAAGATAATAGTGAAATAGTGAATAGAACGAATGCTCGTGATCAGATAATGATAGAAGAAATCTCATCAATGTGATTACAGCCAATGTAGATAAGTAAAGAAAGCATCATGCGAGCAGGGACGGAAAGGCAGGGGTAGGAACAGCGAGACTTACTCTGTTGACGGGGGCAGTCGCCCGTGTCACTCGAATGAATCTGAAGGTACACAGGCGGCGACTGCGGGCTGTCCAGCTGATCGCCAGGAAACATGAGAAGAGCACTAGCAGGCACAGGCGCTCCCTCAGTAGTGACGGGGAAAAGCGAAGCAAAGTCCGAGGAAACCACGGTGACCGACCTTGCAACCTTCGAGCCTGAGAGTTCTTGTTTATCTGGGGAGATGTCCCAGACCGAGCCGATGACGGACTTTGTGCGGACATTCTCTCCATTGGAGAGATGAACCTCTACAGGGTAATCATCTGATTTCTCGAGAATATTCTCGATTCCCGTATCGAGGGCATAAACGCCTCCGCCTACGGCTGATGCACGGCAGGCGACCTGGAGGATTTCAGAGCCACATCCATATTTGGATACAACACCTCCAAATCCAGGCCCTAATGAGCCGATGGATGCAAGGTGCCGCTTGACGCGAGGTACTGCATAGCTCGCAGTCGTCTGCTGCCGTGACAGCTGGGACAATGAAAGCGAGATCAATGGATCCTGGAGATCTTCCGGCACGCTAAAATTCGAGGATAAGTAATCGCCAAATGGCACAGACAGATCTTCGTCCGTTGGTTCAGTTTCCTCATCCTCTTGTTTGCTAATATGCCGCAAGAACCGTATCAGTGTCCGTTTGGACTTCATACTGATATTTGTGTCCGCGAAGATATCCTCACGGTTTCCTGGCACACGATGAAAGATCCGCGTCGCAGCCTCATCACCACCAGCATCAGACCCGGCTGGCGAGTAGATCCACCAACTCCCAACAGCCATGAACTCGAGCTGGCGATAGACTTTCGAGGATATGAGGACGGAAATTAGTGCGGAGCGAGTATAGAGGAAGTAAGGGGAAAGGGAAAGAGTGTAAGCGCGGCTAGACGAGAGCTTCGGACCATCCAGCTCAGGCTCATTCGACTCGATCTCGACATCTTCGAACGGCGAGCGGCCCGGACCTACCGTTGGACAAGGATCAGCAAGCGGCCAAATTGGCAGAGCATCGCAGCGACCCACGTTGATTGACACAGTTCATCCACTCCCTGGCATCGTCGAGGCTGAAAGCCGCTTCGGACCCGCCATAATACTGGTTCTGGTCCAAGTGCAGAATTTTCTTCCCCGACCGCGAAAGAGATCTTTAGAACTCCGCGTCAGTACTTGGGGGGACCGAGTAAGGCGATGAGACTCACAAGGCCAAGAGGGACTGTGCCAGACCTGTTCCTGCAATGATGACATCCCAGGATGTCTCTGCGAGAGTCTCCATGGTGCCGAGCAGGAGCTGCTGAGAGTAAGTGATCAGGCTACAGCGGCATGTAAGCTTCCAATCCCTGACATTCCAGGGACCAGTGATGAAACGCGGTCATGCAGTCTTGCGGAGGAAAGAAAAATTGGAACGGAGCTTTGCGTTTTGTGCGCGAAGGCGGTCAGTCGGTGGGGCATCGCGAGAAGTATGAAGCTCACGATGAAATAGGAAGTTACGCCTTTGTTGATCTGGCGAGTAGGGCAGCAATTTATGGGTAGCATGCTGCATGAATAGGGAATAAAGGGAAAAAAAAGCAGGTTGCGGTATACTCCACTCCGGTCCTTAGCATGACTCTGTAAGCAAACAAATCTAATATGGAGCATAGGATGGGCTTCAAGGCAGCTGTAGAGCATGATCAATCCGTGGATATTACTGAAATATATGATCTCCACAATTTCAGCTGGTCTAGAAGTCTAGAACCTTGGAATGGAAAGAGAATTGCGTTTGATGCAGAGGTGCGCAGCTAATCTACTCTAATCAATGCCGCTTCCTCGTAGCCTCGCAGGATATTCCTTTTTGGGCAATAAATAAGCCCGAGAGAGAAGGTGGACTTTACCGGAAATCGAGAAGCCGGGAAGCTTGGCCGCCACTTGGACAATGCAGTTGATTTCCACTGCCCTGGACAGCCGAGGCTTATGGCTCGACTTCGTTCATCATGTCATACATCCGTTCCGTGTTCCCCAGCTTCATCCGCGCAAGGACAACTGATCAACCTCCAGCCCCAAAGTATCTCAAGTGATATCCATCCGGCCCAGCTACACAATCACTCATAGTGATGGCCAACGAGTCTCCAGTCATCATCGTCGGCGGCGGCTTAGCCGGACTGGTCGCTGCGTACGAGCTGTCTAAACAGAACGTGCATACCATTATAGTCGACCAAGAGAGCGAGGCCAACCTCGGCGGACAAGCATTCTGGTCACTCGGTGGCCTCTTTTGCGTGAATTCTGCCGAGCAACGGCGATACGGCATCAAGGACAGTCGCGAATTAGCACTACAGGACTGGCTAGGAACCGCGAAATTTGACCGCGAATGCGATTACTGGCCAAGGAAGTGGGCCGAAGCTTTCGTTGACTTTGCGACAGATCAACTCGAAGACTACGTCAAATCTTTGGGACTAAAGTTCGTCAGTGTAGGATGGGCTGAGCGAGGAGATGGAAGCGCCGGAGGACACGGCAACTCTGTTCCAAGATTCCATGTCACTTGGGGAACTGGGCCCGGGGTGGTGCAGATATTCGAAAAGCCAGTCCGAGAAGCTGCGAAGAAGGGGATTATTGAATTCAGATTCAGACACCAGGTTGATTCTCTTCTGGTAGACGAGCAATCGGGCGCGATCAATGGGGTTAGTGGCACGATACTTGAGTCATCAGAAAACGCCCGTGGAGAGTCAAGTAGTCGGCAAAGCATTGACAAGTTCGAGCTCCGTGGAGCAGCTGTTCTAATTAGCAGCGGTGGAATTGGCGGCAATGTTGAGCTAGTCAAGAAAAACTGGCCGGTTGAGCGACTTGGCAAGCCACCATCCAAGGTTGTCGTTGGCGTGCCAGCTCATGTCGATGGCCGGATGATCGGAATTGCCCGAAAAGCTGGAGCCGATGTAATTAACGAAGATCGAATGTGGCATTATACCGAGGGTCTTGATAACTGGAATCCGATCTGGCCTGGACATGGAATCAGAATCCTTCCAGGGCCATCGTCTCTATGGCTTGATGCATCAGGAAACAGATTACCACCTATGCTATATCCCGGAAGCGATACGCTTGCAACCCTGAAGCATATCGGCAGTACTGGGTATGACTACACGTGGTTCATCCTGGATAAATCGATCATTTGCAAGGAGTTCGCATTTTCAGGCTCTGAGCAAAACCCTGACATTACGGGGAGAAGCATTCTAGGAGTGATACAGCGTTTCTTAGGTTGGTCACCAACTAAGCCTGTCCAGGCTTTCATGGATAACGGCCCGGATTTTGTGGTAGAGGCAACTCTACCGAGCTTGGTTAATGGTATGAATAAACTAGCCAAAGAACGAGATGGACCTATGCTTGAACTGGGGAAGATTGAACACGAGGTTCGCTTGCGAGATATGCAACTCGACAACAAGTTCACCAAGGATGCACAAATAATGCTCATTCGAAATGCAATGAGCTACTGGCCGGATAGTTGGACTAGAGTGGCGAAGCTTCACAAGTTCACCGAGCCAGGTTATGGACCATTCATCGCGGTTCGTCTGAACATTTTAACCCGCAAGAGCCTGGGAGGTATTCACACAAATCTGGAAGGAAATGTGCTCCGTTCAGATGGGAGTCCATTCCCAGGGCTCTATGCTGCAGGCGAGGTGGCTGGATTTGGTGGCGGCGGAGTCCACGGATACAGCGCCCTTGAAGGGTCATTCTTAGGGGGGTGCATATTTTCAGGAAGGGCTGCAGGTATCAGTATGGTGAAGAAACTGAAGAGCACTTCCAGTTAGGCAGACTGTCATCCATCCAACTTGCTGTCTCCAAGCGAAGCATTATGATAATCAAACTTATTGCACGGATGAGTGGGTTGTTGTCTCAAGTTTTGCATATTGAACAAGCTACTAGAAGACATGGTTTATATGGCTCAACAAAAGTCATCTATAAATGTCTATAGAAGTAATGGCTACATTTGAAGAAGCCATCTTTAGTAGCACTTGGTAAGAATCGATCTATGGATGCACATATCAAGCGTCGAAACACACAATAATGTGTAGGCTGAATGCCATGTTTAAGCGCTGAAAGGTTCAGATGAGCATCCGCGCTGGAGGGCTTGCAAGCCGGCGCTGTTAAAACTTCACAGGTAAATATTTGATGGGGGCTATGACGGATTCATGAAGCCCAGGCCGAATCAGTACAGCTTACAACAATGATAACATTGTAGCAATACCAACCAGGACGATCTTGCACATTCGGACAGTTTGGCATTGAGCCAAGGCCGCATGCATGAATGAATGGGCTTGTAGAAGTATCGAGAAGACACGCTGGAGCAGGGCTATTTCATGCCGCTTTAGGTCGAAACTGCATCATAAGATCGGCCGTAGCAGATGTCACCCAGCCCTTGATTGGAAAATCACACGTCTTTCCAAGCTTCCCTCCACAGCATTCTGCCTCTGGTCCCATCCGCAGGTCATGAAGGAAAAGTGTCCGCGAAACTGCTACACTGATTTCCATCAGCGCTAGCTTCCAACCGATACAAGACCGCGGTCCCAGACTAAACGGATGGAAGCCGGCATGCGCGTTCTTGATCCCCTCTTCAGTAACGCCTGTTGATGAATCGGCGATCCACCGCTCTGGGTGGAACTCCTCTGCATCATAGAAGTGACGGGGATCACGCTGAAGCGTGTAGATTGAAGAGCCCAGGGTAACACCTGCGTCGATGAACTCGCCGTCGACAGTCATCCCGCCTTCTTGGACTACCCGGGGGAGTGCGGCTGTCACCGGTGGCGTGAGACGCATGCTCTCGTTGATACAGGCGTGAAGGAGATCAAGTGAAGCAAGTAACTTCCCTGGCCGGATGTCGTCTTCGTGGGTGAATGTAGAGCGAACAAGTTTGGTGAGACGGCCCAGGATCTCGGGGTTATGAGCTAGTTGGAAAAGCGTAGCACTCAATGCGGTAGATGTCGTGTCGGACCCTAGGTTAGGTTAGTCTGTGGTCTCCAAACATGACATCGGAGAGAAAAGGGCTCGGACCTGCGGCTAACAATGACATGGACTCTGTGAAAAGGTCTTTGGGGGTAAAATGCAATCCATGTTTTGGGTCGGAGGCATTCATCATCTCGTAGAATAGGTCTGTTTGCTCGATATTGTTCCCAAGACTCGCTCGCTGTTCCCCATGTCTAAGAATCCAAGTCCCACAGGCGATGATTTGTCGATATCGAGATGCCAGGAAAACTAGGTCAAGTTTATTCTTGTGGAATTTTGGCTGGAAGGTGCACTGCAATATTGTTAGCGATTGCTGACACCCGTGACTGCTATTCTTACCATAGTCCCCCGCTGAAGGATTTTTCTGATGATCGGTAGAAACCATCGCACATTGGGAAGATGCAGTGTATCAAAGTCCTCACCATAGGCAAGGTCACAAATGACATCGAACGTCAAATGATCGCAGATATGCGCCACGTTCTTGCTTGCAGTCCAACCATCACCTGGCTTATCCCAGCCAGAGACAAGTATACGAGAAAAGTCTTTGATATTCTGCATAATGCGGTCTTCGAAAACCTTCAGTCCCTGCTCGCTATACACATGCGCCTGCATTTTTCTCTTGAAAGCGTGTACGTTATTGTCACGAGCGCTGAGAATGTTGGGTGACCGACTCGGGCTCAGCGTGGCGTAGCCCTCAGCTTTGCTTACGTTGGCTCTCACTCCGTATATTGTATTCATGGCACTGGAAGTATTGAACATGAGAGACGATGGACCGAAACGGACAATGTCACCTGGAAAATATGAGCCTTGAGGATCATGGTTGTTGTTGAAAGAGGGGCGAGACTGACCGTATTGATCATGCCAGCGTTTGCTGACAAGATGCATGTCGCCATTCCATGCATGTAGGGCAAAATACCAGTTTGTGATGGCTGCAAGTGGTGGCCCTGGATATTTCGACAAAGGGTGAAAGAACAAGCGGTTGATTGCGATTATGCAGCCCTGGGATATACGTCTCAGATTATGAGGGCTAGCGCGAAATGAAAGCACTTACATATAGGAGCAGGCAGCCCGCTGCTGTTGTTATTAGTAGAAGAGTAATTTTGCCCTGATGAAGGCCTCGTAAAACCCAAGTCTAATATTGAATGTTGAATGTTCGGGCATGCGAACTCATATTATCTTGGGACAAATTAATTTATCCTGGGCAATCATCTTGATATGGCATAGCCCCAAAACCTAATAATATTCTCTTTACGGAGTAATAATGGGACTTGATTCTGGTGCATCACTATTGCCAACCCAATCGAAAGCCAAAATAATATCATACCAGGAGTGACTTGTTCAACAAATGCCGATAATGATACGGTGAACCCGCAATGACGTGCGGAGTGGAGAGCTGTACATGTGCCATCACAAATAGGTGGGTCAACTGAAACTTGGGCAGGAAATTATGACGATCTACCATCGTGAATCCCCTCATCCAGATCCAGACCGCCTCGATGGACGATAAAGCGCCAAGTCATTGGTGCGATTGCATGTGGATCTAAGCCATCTTGTTGAACAGTATTTACATAGGGGTGGCTGCCAACTAATCCAACTAATCCATGATTCATTCACCTATCTACAGTACACACAGAGTTCTCGGAGAAATAACTTCGACGACTTAGTAATTACCTGTACGTGGGTTGGCGCAAAATAGCCATTTACGTAGCATGGTATAATTACAGAATAAACCCGGCTCCCTTGTCGACTGGATTGGCCCAACCTGTGGAAGATGGGGCGTTCGCTCGAATTTTGAGATTTCAACTAGTTGGCCCACTTATGGGAGAGATCAGTCACAGAATTGCACGTAGCAACCCAACTATGTACAAGTAATTACTGTGGCTTGATTCTGGCGCGGATCCACTTCGTTGATCGATCTCTGTCGTATTCTCTCGGTAGTTATCCATTTTCCCGATTAGTGGCTCAACTCAAAGGCCCATAATTGTATAAATACATAGAACGCTTGCAATCTCGCTCATTTTAACATCAGTAGGTGGAAAGACCTTGACGGGGACCTTTTGAGGAGCCACGTTAAGAGAATCTGCTAGCTTGTGGAAATGCTGCGCATAAAACGACGTTGCTCCCACGCTCTGCGACTTGATGGGGAAAAGAACTATATCAGGTGGGCCATCAATATCCATCAAGTGATGAGAGGCTGAATTTTGATATGCCCCCCGAATCCTCCTCAGGAAAGCTAAGAGGGCTAGCAATGTTGACGTAGCTACTAAAATGCCCGAATAGTAGAGATGGGGGCCCGGACGCCAGCACTGTTCGCAATATCAATGCCTTTTTCAGTCGTGCGGTCATGACTCATCCTCGAGGACTTTGTACTGGACTTGGTTAAGATGGAGCATACCAACAAGGTTCAGGAAGTTGATATGGTCGTGCCCTCTCACAGAGTGAATGCGTAGCTACAGAGAGAGGTGTGCATCGCTCGGCAGGGTTTAGTGAAGTCAGATCAAAAGCGCCCTTGCGGGCTGTGCACGATATCGTATCGTATCGCATCGCAGGGGGTAAACAATCCGTGATACGATATGCGATACGATAATCACAAAAATACTGTGATATCGTATCGCATACAGCTCTATATCAAAATTGTCTTCTTGGAGGCCTTTGATGATCAATCGTAAAGGTCTCCACGATGTCAGGGTTCCAGCCTGTTATAGATGCGCCCTTTCATTTCATCAAAGTCAATCTTTCTTCCAGCCTCAGCTATCACAACAACATCCAGACAGATATACCATCTAGGGTTATAGGTAATTATCCTAGTACACAGCGATAGCTCTCTCGATGCCGTGGTTATCTCGCTTTTTCGTAGACAAAGCATGAAGTTGCAGTATGCTGCACTAGTGGCATCGACACGTGACACATGACTCAGCAATTCCATTTTAAGGCAAAATCTGCTGCCAGTGAACTTTTTTCCTCTATGCCACCCCCAGTGCTTGCACAGCTCGGTTGTCTCACCATGACAGTCCCGGGTTAATGACGCGGCCTTCACTGGTTCTCGTCAGGGGGGTGGTAGATGAGATTTCACTCTGTATCTGCTGCTCTGGATAAATTATCTGATGGAAGCGGTTCGTTTTGTAGTGATACATTCATATTATCTCCATGATATTATTTTCAATTAAATTCGTGTGGCTGGGCCACTAAAGAACCTTGCATATCTTGTAGACTATGTAAACTGCGTATGCTCGTATCGCCTGACTGTAATTGAAGCTGCGAAGCTTCAAAGACTGGGAGCTTTCCTCGAGGTGTTGACCTGTACCAGACAGGACGCGGCATAGGCATATGTATGTCCACGATGGGATGATTGCAATGATGCTCCGCATCAAATGCATGCTTCGTACGGAGGAATAGCAAATCTCCCCCGACAAGTGATTGTGAAAGATTTTCGTCTCGCACCTCACGCTTCTCACTCCTCACCACCCTGCTCCACGACCTTCGCCCGAATAATTTTAACCTCGTCGACAGGCCGATCTTCTCCCTTAGTCTTGACAAGCCCCATACGCTGAATAACTCTCATGCCGCTCTTAATTCGACCGAAAATCGTATGCTTCCCATCCAGCCATGGCGTCGGCGCAAGAGTAACAAAGAACTGGCTGCCATTCGTATTAGGGCCGCTGTTCGCCATGCTCAAGACTCCAGCGCCAGTGTGCTTGAGATCATCGCGGATCTCGTCCTCGAATTTCTCGCCGTAGATGGAACTTCCGCCGCGGCCGGTGCCTGTCGGGTCGCCGGTCTGGACCATGAAATTGGGGATTATGCGGTGGAAGATAACATTATTGTAATAGCCGCGCTGTGCGAGGGTTGAGAAGTTTTTGCAGGCCTAGCGATTAGAGAATTAGCAAGAAAGCTTTGCGGTTCATGGAGTGGGGTATTACCTTTGGCGCGTGGCTGTTGTAGAGCTCGACGGTGAAAGAGCCCTGGAGGGAATTGGTCAATAGTGAACAGAGAATTCAGGGGGAGACTGGATTACCATTGAGGTATCGAATACTACTTCGGTCGTCATGGTGGATGTGTTCTGGTGGCCTTGATTGCGAACGGGAAGACGAGATGGTGCAGAGCGGAAAGGCGGAGTAGATTGGCAGTCGACGCATTGATATGGAATTGCCGACCAAACACCACCGTGAAATTACTACTATGAGATCTATCTTCACCTTGAAGTTTCAAGTTTGTGGTGATCGTGTTTTTTTGTCTTTTTCGTTTTGCGAATCCGAGAAAATATTGCCGAGTGATTTTACAAGACCTCTGGAAACTGTGAAGGCTGATGGCTGCTCCTGCTCGCAGTTGATACATACCTCGAGGTCAAAAACCATGGTACTTAGCTATCCTTTTATGCAAATTGCGCGCTTCAAGGGGACACCTCAAGTATGTTACAGTATTTATATGGCGGAGGGCCATTCATCTCATTAGGTGGTATCATATTCGTTTTCTTTTTGACTTGCTCGAGCTGCGCTCAGCACTGATCTAAGATCTTCTTCATTTCGTCCCACCTCTGCCCCGAGATATCCACCAATTTTCGGAGATCTTCGGTATCAATCGTCCACCCACCGTGCTTTTCCATCCTCACAATCACGGTCTTCCCCTTCTCTTTATCAACCACAAGGTAAGCGCGTTCCTGGCTCAGACCTTCCTCATAACCATCTGGATCAGCAAGAATCCAGTATTTTTGAGAGCCCTTCTGCTTCGGCTCATCAGCATGCGGGATAACGACAGGCCGCCACGAAGCAGCAGCATCGGCATCAAAAACACAGAAAGAACTAGCAACAGGGAGCCCACGTAGTTGAAGCTTGCGCGCTTCCTTGATATCGTCTGAACAAACGATTGTCTCGTTATCAATGTCCCACCAAGCCTTTGGAAGCTTCGTATCGCGCAGGGCGGCAAGGACAGATGCCCAAGCAGCATCGAACGCATTCCCAGCGAGCGAAATGATCATGATGTCGATATAGAGGACCCAGAATGCCTTGATTTCGCGGGGTTTACCGTCACCGGCGGCTCCGGGACCAGCGTCCACATCCATGTGCTCATCCTCATTGTGTTTTTCGAGATCTTCCGGCCCGAGATTTGGAGGCTGGTACCAGACGCGCAGGTCATCTGCCCTCACAAGACGCGAGGTGTGAAGAAGTGAGAGAATTTGATGAGAGAGAGATTGAGCGAGGTTGGAGGGTGGGGCACCAGGAGTAAAGCCTGGCGCACAGCCAGTGCTTAAGGAAAGATTTGGGACAAGTAGATTGAGGTCTTGAATGTGAGAGCGGTCTTCTTCATCTTGAGCATCTGGATCAATATTCGCATCTTCGGAATCCTCGGTTGGCTTCTCGCCGAGATCAGCTAGACGGCGACGTTTGTGGGTGTTCCCAGAGGAAGCTTGCGAGACACTCCATGAAGCGATATCTTCGGTATGTAAGAGTTCAGCACGAACACCACAGACGGCAGTCGTATCGCCAACCCGCACTACCGCACTGCCATTTGTGTGTGTCAGAGAGCCAGAATTGGCAGATGTAACGCGGAATTGGGCTGGAGCGCGGCCGTTGGCTCGAATGGACGGCTGGTTACTGGCTGGAGGCGGGGAGAGGTGGGCAAGGAGATAGGCGTGCGGTTGGAGACGAGCGAATTGCGCTGGTGGAAGCGACAGTGATTGTGGAACTGCCGAAGGTGCATTTGCTCCGGGAGTCGCCATGGTAGTCTTGACGATTGTCGTTTATTGAAATGGCTGCTGGAAGCTTTGCCGCAGGCTTTGAAAAAGTGCTATCAATTTTGCTGGCAGAATAGTTCCGCCCGAAGGCGGTATCTTGCGTGGGACATAAATGATCGCTATTTACGAGTACGAGTCGAGGTAGCCCCAATACTGATGCAGGACCTGGCAAGAAGCTCTCATAAATTCAACGCTATCGATTATTAGTAGAATGATCCGGGATATTGGATAAGCTTCATCATTTACAATCATATGCACCGTATGCACTTGTAGATGTCGCATTGTAGAGTACTGCGAGTATGCCCTGTTCGGCTAAAAACACTATTTGAAATGCCCGTGATGCTAGCATGGAGTATACTTACTGTAGTAGGACTGCTAAGCTTGAGCTATATTAAGCAACACCGCGAATCACCCGATTTGAGTATCTCCTGCATACGATGTTACTCCTGTCGTCATCACGGAGCTTCCTGCAGGGAGCCTTCTAGATCTCGGGTAATCGGACCAAATCAACTAACAAGGCTTAGCCCGAGACACTACGTTGATTTGTTAGAAGGCAGATGGATGTGAGGCAAGAGCAGAGGAGGTTCTTGCCGTGAGTATACCTCTAAACCGAGTTCTGTGATTGGCGGAGATAGTAGAAAGCCCCACTGCGCTAATGCGGCCCGATCACGGCAATCACGGGGTTTCCAACTGTCATTGGCCTGCAGGGCGCTAATTCATCACATCTTCTCCGCAGCTTCTTTGGAGATCACGCTGTGCGGTCTGCGTTGAACGGAAGCGCCAGTCATCCACGGTGTGGTTAGCTCGGTGTGATTCCTGGAAGGTGCCATTGGTGCAGGACTCGGGCGAACTCATGCAGCATGCGCCCGCTTATCCTGTCACAGTCCAGCAACGCCGTGTATGCCGGTGGAGCCCCCCGCTGGTGCTCGCCCATACAATTAGGCGGCATTTCCCCCGAGTCTTTTTCTCCCCTGCTCTCCTGGCGAAGATCTTCCAAAGCTTTCTGACGACATGATTCCGGCGCTGTTTTAACACGCTGAGAGCGCTGTCGCGTATACAATCAAGACGGAATTGCGGTGCTAAACGGTAAGCTAATCAGAAGCTGTGCGCCAGGAACCAAAGCTAACAAGGCCTAGTGAGGTGCTGGCACCGGGATTCAGGGAGGAATAGGTCTTTCAAGACAGCCGGCACGATGCAAGACAAGATGCTCTCTCTTGCCAAGCGGGTCTATGTCGCGGTCACGGCCTCCACGACCGCTTCCGAGCGCAATGAGATGAACCGTGACAACTTCAAGAACGCGGGCAAGTATGGATATGGATTCGTTTACTTCGCCGTTGTGCTGCTGGTCTGCACATCGGTAGTGCGTTTCTACCATAAATGGGGTGACAAAATGCGAATTGTCTTACATCGCGAGAACGGATCACCAGATCCCACGGACACCTTTAATAATGTATCATCGCCTGACGAATATGAGCTTCCCAGTGCAGGCACTGATGCTTCGAGCGCGCAGTTCTTCCCTTCACCAACCCTCAAATCCTCCGCGCCAACAACCCGGCCCCCGCGGCGGGAATCCTACATACAACAACTGGTCCCTCTGAATAAATCCATTGCGCTCTTCCGCTGGATATTTTACCGACCCATCCCTGCGTTCAAAATTGGTGGCTTGGAGTTTGCGTTTCCCTCCGGAGCTGTGGTGGCGATTATCTCTGCAGCCTTGGTTTTTGTGACGCTGTATTGCTTTGTTCCACAACCGCTGTACTACTGGTCCATCAAGCTGGGATCACCGCCGTTGGCGATCCGAGCAGGCATGTTGGCAGTGTCGATGGTCCCTTGGATTGTAGCATTGGCTACCAAGGCAAACTTGATCACAGTGCTCACAGGACTGGGTCCCGAGAGATTGAATGGACTGCACCGTTGGGCTGCTTACATTTGCCTCTTCCTATGCTTGGTACACATGGTACCCTTCTATATCACACCAATTTGGACTGAGGGGGCGTTAGTCAACTACCGGAACTTTGTCAACCTCCCAATTTATGTATATGGAACCGGCTGGGCTGCAATGGCACCGATGCTGGTACTCGTCGTTCACTCTCTCCCCTTCTTACGACACCGCCTGTACGAGCTATTCATCTACATTCACATTCCCGTATCCTGGATCTTCGTGGCCATGCTTATCTGGCATACGAAGAATTATCTCAGTTCATGGGGCTACCTGTTCTCGACGGTAGCGATTTGGGCCATCACATATTTCATTCGTCTGTTCTATCTGAACTGGTCCAGTCCGCTGCGCACAGAGTCGTTCATGATCGGAGAGGAGTGTGCTGTTACTCTACTTCCCCAGAACGCCATTAAAGTGACTATTCCAACAGAGATGCGCTGGCGTCCTGGTCAGTACGTGTATCTGCGTATGCCGAGGGTTGCATTCTTTGAAAGCCATCCCTTCACTATCTCTTCTCTCTGCAGCGATGACCTACCATCTGCATATGGCGAAGACTACCGTGATATGACACTGGTCTTCCGCCCATTCCAGGGATTCACCCGGAAAGTACTCAACAAGGCTCTGGAGATGGGCCCCTTCCAAACGTACTCAGCTTACATCGAGGGGCCATATGGAGGTATGCATCGCCAGCTAGCCGCATTTGATGATGTTGTCTTCTTTGCTGGTGGCAGTGGAATCACGGCCATCGCCAGTCAGCTATTGGATCTAATTAAAAAGATCCGTGATGGAAAGGCAGTTACGAAGTCGGTGAAAGTGATTTGGTCTTTGCGCAATCCAGAGTCAATGGAATGGTTTCAAGAAGAACTTCGGATCTGCCGTGACCACGCACCAGCCAATATCGTGAACTGCCACTTCTTCCTCACTGGAGTTGACAAAGATAACCAGACTGAGCGTGACCAGGTCCAAGAAAAGATCTATGACATGCTGCAAGGAATTGACAAGCGAAGCTCCGCTTTCATTCAGGAGGCCGCGGCAGGTGATGCTGAGAGGGAGAAGGAATTGCGTCGCGAAAATGAAGACGGCATTGCTCCTCTGCCTAACGCTTACCCTGCGAACCATGTGTCCAACACCCGGCATTTCGCCCAACCTAACTACCACCAAGCTGGTATGCTCCCACCTGCTGCGCCAGGAACCCCCCAAAGCATGCCGTTCGACTTCGGCTTTAGCGGCCAACAGCCTCAGCAGACCGCACCAAGACAAACCCCACGCTATGCATCATTCCAACCAACAGCGCGGAGGGATAATTGGAAGACCGATTACTTCCGCCCAGACGTACCGAAGATGCTTACTGAGTTCTCTAAAGGATTCGGCCGTCGTGCTTGTGTTTTTGTCTGCGGCCCTCCAGGTCTGCGTGTTGATGTCGCCAACACCGTGGCAAAACTGCAGATGCAGGTTTTGACTGACTCGTCTAAAGATGAGATCTATCTACACGCAGAGAACTATAATATCTAAGATGACAGTCCACTGTCATCCAGTTGTGCTTCTTTCGTGCATGCTTTTCGACTTGATACCCATGGCGCGTTGAAAGCCATTGATGAACCAACAATTTCTTCCCTATTAAAATACAGTATTAGTTCAATAAAGTACATATACGAATAAGCCAATATCCTGATAAGTAGGTTCAAACTTTCGACCTGGCTCGCTATGCTTTCGAGTTTTTTCCGCACTTTGATCAACACATTACGCTTCAACATCGCAAGATTGGCGGTGTCTTGGGGGTCTCTCTTGCTCTTGGCATCAAGTACATGTTCGTATATTATTCAACTTATCAAAGGGTATCCAAAGCATAGAAACAACAAGAAATATCGACACAAATCATGACCTCCGCTGAGCAGGACTCCCAGTTTGCTCTTCAGCCTTACGTTTCCTAGAAGCCCCATCTCGTTCATCCTTATCAATAATCTGCGACTCATGCAGAACACCATGGTCATCGTCGTCGTCATCTCCATGTTCAACTTTCTCCCAGTCCTCATCATCAGCATCATTGGGTGACAGGCTTCGTCTTCGGAAGGCACTAGTCTCTGGCAAATGAGCTTGGACTTCAGCACTTTCTTCCCAAGGTACGTCCAATTGCACAATTCTCGCCCCAGAAGGAGTAAGACGACGGTAGTACCCTTCAATAACACCCTCTTTCAATTTAAATCCCCGCGACTCATACCATTTCAACGCATCCTCGTTCGCCTCATGGACATGAGCCGTCACGGAGCGGATATTGTAGTGCTTGACAAGGTCTGAGTTTGCGCGACTCCCATCAGCACCCGAAGTATCGTAAAGCAGAGAATTCAAGAGCGAAGCCGCAACTCCATGTCCACGATAAGGCGACAACAAGTGTAGCGTTTGAATATATAAGGTTGTGGCAGGCTGTTTATCTTCGGGCTCCGAGTCAAGTCTCTCCAAACGGCACCGAATACCTCCGATCACTTTATCTGCCCACGACGCTGCACTGTCGTCCGTCAGTGTAGCGCCAGGGTGGTCATGATAAACCGCGACGCGTGATATTGACGCGACAACCGGGTCTGTTATAATAGCGGTATAGAAGGAGTTCGGGTAGCGAATAGGCAAAAGAAGGCCCGTAATCCGAGTCAACGAAGGGATATACGCGGTCTTCACAGTCTCGACGGTGATATTAGGGTGTGGCGTTGCATATCCCGGCGCAATATCATTCGGAAACGGCGTGAACGACTCCTTCTCTTTGCTGACATGGGCTGATGGGGCGGATTTGGCAACACCAGGCGGTTGCAGTGGGGGCGGGTGTATAGGAGGCCCAGCACGCGAGGCAGTAACGGCAGCAGACCTGGGCGTAGAAGACCTGGACTGTGATTTTGGGAAAAATTGGTAGGCCATCGCGAGAAGCAAGCTGTTGAGAGCGAGCAAGTGTCGCAGACGCGAACGTGAAGGTGCGGAGAAGCGATAAGATAAGCGGGGACGTGACTTTGACAGTTCATCTTCATTTTGCCAGCGCCGGTCTTTTTCTCATCAACCCAGCCGTGAAAGCTCGTGGTGAGTGCTCATTCCTTTTGTCTTCTTTATCGGAGTTGTCGCCATTGGATCGCCTTTCGGTTCTATTTCAAGAGAGATCTTTTCTTTCTTCGCCGGATCGGCCCCCTATTGGTGCTCCTGTTTCGCGGTGGAGGCTCTCCTACCTCATTCCTCGCCTTACCTCTTAGTTCCTGCGCTTCTACTATCGCATCTGCATCTGCTAGTAAACGGGACCGAGGCTAATGTGTGAACTTGCAATCTAGTACAGAGAGCCCACTAGCGTCCTTTTGGGGGTTCTATGGTCGCCACCCTACGTTAGCTCGGAACGACTCCGATCCTGTTGCACCACTCGGCATCTCCCTGCGTACAGATACAGCACATGGACGACTAGATCCTTGGACCTGCGCGAATCGAAGCGTCTGGACTGTTGCGGGCAGGCGCATCCTCGACTACATTGGACTTGTACAATTGAGAACCGAGGGCGTCAATCTCTTACCCACGACCCCGGGAAAATGGCCGGCTCCGACTCCACAAGCGTCCAGCCGGTCTATCCTGCTGGCACTGTTGCTAAGGTGGTATGTGTATCTCACTGGTACAATGCGATGTAGGGCACACCTCTGACGACTTCTTTAGTCAACCGATATCCTTAACGAAACCTTCCACAACATCATCCACGACTTGGTCGCCAAAGTCCACCGGGAAGAAAAAGTGGCGCGCATGCGCTCCGCTGTGGTATTGGCGCGACAAAAAGCAGAGGAGGAAGCAACCGTCCCCGATGAATCTCCCAGCAAGTCTGTCGCGGATGGCAAGGCCAAGGAGATGATTGTCGATGCGAACAAACTCGCCAACACACGCCTCGAGACGGACGCTGCCATTTTCGACCGTGGCAAAGTGCATCTGAAAGGCAACCCAATGCACACAGTCAAGGAGATTGTCTGTCCAGACTGTCGACTCCCACGGCTCGCCTACCCGCCGGTAGGAGCCGGATATCGTCCTCCACCAGACTCAGACCGCGAATATTGTCAGAACGGCCCGCTCATAACGCTTCCAGGGCATGATGTGCATGGCAAGATGTTCGCAGTTATGCCGAACCCGAAGAAACGCAAGAACGAGAAGGACAGTACGATTCCTGAGATTCCGACGAGCAAGTGCCCTGTTTGCCCACGCTATTTCGTTATGAATCGCGTTGCCCAGCACCTGGATCGATGTATGAATATCTCCGGTCGTGGAAGCAGTACACGTAACAAGACGCCTACGGACAGTGGTGCTAGTGGCGCTAGCAGTCCCACATCATCAGCGCCGAAGCGTGCCCACACTGACGACGACGAGGGGAGTCCCAGTCCCACGAAGAAGAAGAAGCTTAATGTGTCAAAGAAGGCCTCTGTCAATAAGCCTGGCCCTAGCAAGCTCAAAAACTCTTTCACCGTGGAAGATAATGACGATGACGCGAAGAGCGAGAATGCAGATGCGTAAGGGCAGAACGACCGCAATTGTCCTATGAGAACTGCTTCTCGCCATCTAAATCATCTGGGTGTTCATGGCGTTCTTTTCTTATTGTCCTTCTCTCTTCATTTTATTTACCTTCTATTGTTACGCTACATTCGACCACAAGGTCCCCTTTCGTTTGTTTCCCTTCGAGTTCAACTCTCATGTTCACGGCGTCTGGGTTGGTCTGATACAGAATTTGCATAGATGATGATGACGATGGGTGGAGACAGGATTTGTACATTACTTGATACCACACTATGCGCGTGGCACTACCATGGAGACTGGTCCAGGTTATCAGTAGGAATAATGCAGCATGCCGACAGTTCAGGCTTGAGAATGACTACTCTGTAGTTCTCGCGGGTATATAAAGCAACTTAAATCAAAATTCCCAACAAAAGCTTAACCGATATAAGTAGCAAGCCCATTCCAATCCGGATCAGCCCGTAGTCCTTCAATCTCCTCATCCTTCAAACATAGCAACACATCGATATCACCAGTCGGCAGCATAGGCAAAAAGTACAAAAGAGACTGCACAGGCTTCGCATTCGGCCTCCGCACAAACGCCGGCGTCCCGAGCAGCCCATACTCAAGCCTATGCGTAGCAGCACCAGCCCAAGAAGAGGCATTAATCCAGGTATCGGGATCAAAGCCCTTCACAAAATTGAACGTGTTCTTATCAGGCTCATTCGCAATAAGTGTCGAGAGGCTCCGTAAAGATTCACGGTCTCTAAGACACTGCACGTCTCGACGAAGCTGGGCGGCTATACTCTCTAGAGAGGAGTTGCTCATTTCAGCGAAGGTCATTTGGGAAGCTGTTTTCGCAACCACGACGCCCATATACTCGGTTGCGACATCGAGTGGGCGTCGACAGTCTACTGCGCGCGAGAAGCCAGTGATAGCATCGGGGCTTCGGCCTAGAGACTGGCGGACTAGACTAAGTCGTTGCCAGACGAAGGCACTTAGGGCATCGTCTTGAGAAGGTGTTTGAGCATTGAGAGCAAGGAGAGATAGATTTGCGGCGCTAAATCGGAAGTAATGAAATGCTGGTTGAGTGCCTGGTGGAGGTGGAGGGCGTACGGTTGGTGTAGACGAAGGAGGACAACGTAGAAGAGAGTGATCGAGTGATTGCTCGCCCTCTTCGAGTAGTGGAATAATCTTTAGTCTGTCCTGGGTATTGGCTTCTATTGCAGCTGGATCAAATTGCTCGCCTTGAAGCGCCGTAGCCAGGAGCTGGAAGAATTGATCAATGCCGCCCATATCAAGAATGTTGTGTTGAGCAGCGCATGTTAGGATTAAACCACCTTTAATCCATGTTGCAGTGATTGTGAGCACCGGGGCCGGGGATTCTTCGGATTCCGTATAGCTATCTGGAAGTGCGGATTCAGCTGATAGTAAAGATCCTTCGAGCATCTTGCTTGCGGCACTATTCTGAAGAATATCATCAAACGACGGACATTCATCAGAGCGGTCTTGAATCTTGAGAATAGCTTCGGTCTCTTCAGAGCGTGCTACAGTGAAACTTCCAGTGTCGCCTGCCTTCTCTCCTAAATGAACAACTGCTCCCCCAATCCAGGGTATAGTCGATACGATGCGGCGAGTAGCGCCTACAAGTGCAGCAGAAGTCGTGACGCGAGATGTAGCCTCAGGGTGAGCGAAGCAGGCTGCCAGATGCGTATAGCCTTTCATCCGGGGAAACTGGCCCCAAATGTCCTGCATTCCTGGGAAGTGTTCCATTTTCGACATATTGAATAGGGGTCGCCGGCGATATGAAGAGGACAACCCTGAAGGGCCGATCGTGAGGTCTATACTTCGAAGGCAGCCTTGTTTTCGGAGGGCATCGTTCCGTCATAGTTCCCCACCGAGCTGGGCAACAGGGCAGCAGGACTGTGCTCCCACGAATTCCAAGACTCTGGAGCTGGGTTCCCCAGAAAATCGTTGGTAAGATATCTGCGCAGATATCGTCATAAATACTCTATACCGTCGATCACAACGCTAGATGGAGGTTACTCCGGAGTTCCTTCTCCGCGGCTAGTACATGATGTTCGAGGGCCCGGGAACTACTCCGCCACTACAGAATTATGTGTACCTTCTACATGATCATGTACGAGCACTGTACTCTGAGACAGACCATGAGAGTTTAAAACACTGTCACTGTATAGGGAATATATGCAGTCTATACCCCTGTGTCAAATATCCATACCCGAGAACGCTGATGTGTATATTTAAGCATCCTAGATGGCAGTAATAGGAAGAAAATATGAATAAATAATTTCCCTGAAATCCAAGCAAAGGTGCTCTAAATTTGGAAGAGACTCCAAAACAGCATAATACACAGATCTCTGGTTGTGAAAGACAGCTCAAGTATAGGCACGAGAACAGGCCGGGTGACTAAGCCCACGTGACCTAAATATCGGAGGCTCGGGTTGAGCTGGAGCGCCGCCTCTCATGCCCGCCCTTCTCGAACCCGACGTCACTATCCAAGGCCATTCGCAATCATGGGTGCTGGCAGCTCTAAGCCCGAGGCTACGGGCGGCTCCAAGCATGTCTTCTCTAGGTAATAACCGCTTTGCCACCCTGTCGCAACCAATTCGTCCAGTGGGAGCCCGGATCAGGTCATAGCCATTGGAAGTCAATTGCGATATTCCGGCGCTCTTTCCACGCGGGCAAATTTTGTTGGTTGCAGAATTTTGAATGGAACTCGAATGCTAACGTTCATTTCTTGCACAGCAGCTCTCCTGTCCAATTCTCCTCCAACCTAGTCGACGCCCTCCAGTCTACCTCCGAGGTCAGTCGGTATCTCCAAATCTCAAAAAGCCACAAGAACTAACTCAATAATTTGCATAACAGACCGATTCCTCGCGCGCCAAGTCTCTTGAGCTCGAAATCCAAAACCGTGTCGCCGAGGAATTGAAGCGCCTCCACGAGCGCGAACAACAAACCCTCGCCGAGATCGAGAAGCGCCTTGCCCAAGCCAAGGACACAGGAGCGATCCCCATCAGCGCCGCTACAGGCCCAGTTGCCTCCGCCCCCTCCGGAAAGGTCATTGGCTCATTGAACCTGGATGCCCCGCGGATCCCCTTCGCCGGCCGCGAACACGATGCTGTATCAGTAGGCGCAGTCTCAGAGGCCGCGCCCGCTCAGCCCGGTGCCTTGAACCGCGAGCTTTCACACACATCCTTATCGAGCGAGATCGAGCAGCTGCGTACCCGATTGGACGGACGAAGAAAGTTGCTGGACTTGAACGAGGATGTTGCCAAAGCCAAGTCAGATGTGGTCGGTTGCTTGAAACTCAATGACCGCCGCCCGCTGGATTGCTGGCAGGAGGTTGATGCTTTCAAGCGTGAGGTCGCGAAGATGGAGGCTGCGTTCGTGGACCGCATTGTGGGTTAAATTACAGCGTTATCGAACACGCTCCATCTATACTCATTTCTTGCCCACCTGCCGTCGGCTGCTGTACTGTACTATGTATAGACTGTGATTTTCCTTTATCTTTTTGAGCTAGCTATGAAACTGCATAGGATAAAACTTCCTACACGAAAACCAACTTGAATTGAAAACAGGATTGGACGAACATACTTTGGCTTAGTAGGAAATTACTAGTAGTGCTAGGAGGAATTATTGCTGTGGAATGTATTTACATTAAGGAGACTAAACCATGGGTCTCTAGGGTATCAAGCGTTAATATAATCATACAAGCTCCCATACACCAAGCCGTCCAGCTTTCTCTCCAGATGCTCGAACGATACACATTCGTCTCTCATTCTGTTTGACATTTGGTTCTAATACCTTTGTCAATAAGATCGAACCGATCCCCGTTGCCTTTCCCTCGGAGAGGTTGTAATTCCCAGTAGTAACGAAGCCAATAAGGTCCTCTTCAGGAGGAACTTCTAAGAGATCTGAGCCTGAGATCTCGGGAGCAGTAGTTGAGATAAGTGACTCGGCGAGCTGGCGGCGAGCTTCCTCACTCGGGACTGAAGGTGCTTGGCGTCCTTGGAATTTGCGGCCATCTGATTTAAGACCAGAGTTCGAGTTCACATCAAGCCATTTCTGACGCAAATCTTTATCACTCGGTAGGCGGTAAATGCGTGCACAAGGAGTCGGCGTGCCACGATTGGAGAGCGTGATACACACGGTGGCAAGGGAAGATGGGGATGGAGGGGTTTTGCCAAAATTTGCAAGGACGCGGTCGGTGTTGCTCGATTGGTAGCGGACGTGATGGATGTTGAAAGGCGGAGCCTGCAATTCCACCGCCTCTTTGCCTTCCTCGGACAACTTGTCGTCGTTTGATTTCGTTTTGTCTTGGGGAGAGGCCTCTTTTGGAGTCTCTTGGACCAGTCTTTCCCAATCACAAGCCCACCCATGGCCAATTTCACCCTTGGGATGGCCTTGGCCCAAATTGAGACTTTCATATTCAGGTCGGCGACCCTTCGGCCGTCGTTCCCATTCGACTTGGGATTTCTGGGCTTCTGTCTGGCTCCATTCCCAGCCAGCCCGAGTTCCAGGGAAATCGCCAGGGAACCAAGGTTCTCCTGCTTCAAAAGCAAGCTGTTGTTGCTCCTTTAAGCCACCGAAGCGCGGGTTGCCCCCGCTTGATAGGGGGTAGTACATCAGCGAATACCAAACCGGCGTGACACACTTCCAAGGCAACAGCACGGTCCAGGATCCGGGTGCGCTGTTCTGATTGGAGTGGGCGGAAGAACGGGTTACGAAGGCAGTAATTGGGATTCTTGGATCAGTGGGCTGAGGAACAAGATGCCTTCCAGGGCCAAACTCCTTACGGCTCTGCTCGCGACGACGATTAATGGCTTTCTGACTTGGTAGTTGACGAGACGAGGTCAAACGTCTCGAACGATCGAAGATATTTGAGGGGCCTTGAGTTTGATCTGGTGTCCATTTGGAAAGTAGGTTGGCCAGGTCGACCATATGAGCTTCATCGTAAGGGACCTCTAGCCGTTGAGGAGGGAAGTGGAGACGAGGATCGGAAATGTCAAAAGATAGAAGAGCGTTATTTGGAAGAGATGCTGGATTTGAAACACCGAGGAGCGCCGACCAGGTGCTTTCAGGGCTGCGTGGATCTGGCGCTGTGCCCTCTTCAGCCATTGTTGGACGCAAGGCAGCTATTAAAGCCTCCGTCGAGCCAGGACCTGTAACTTCAATGCTGCCAATTTCAAAACGCAGATCCTCAACTGTTACATGAGGATTTTGGTGCTTTGAGACAGCAAGTAGATCCGTCCAAAGCTGGAGGAATGCAGATGGGTGAACACGAACCCAGAGTTTTCGACGGGGCCCTCTGAGGGCGGGATGGACATGAGTGGAACTGCTTGACTGTATTTCTTCCGGCTTTGTGTGAACAGACCATATCAATGTTACTGGCGCGATGGGCCGCGTCTGGTTATCTTTCTCATACGCCCAAGTTTGTAAAGCTCGAGTTCCAAGCCTCCATTTCTTTCCCTTAGAGCCCCATGCTTCATCTCCGTTGATTCCGACTGCTCGCAGGACAGCTTCAATACAAGGTTCATCCCCATCGAGTTGTATTGTGGACATGTAGCTCATATCCCATGCAATGGCTCCTCGAGACCCTCGAGCTCTGTGTGTAGGACGATAGCTTTTCTCCGTCGGAGAAATAGGAATTGCGAATCGCCAGATTGGGCTTTTTGAAGTAGCCACATGGGCGCGTTTGGCATGGTAAAGATGGGTGGGAAGCCATGTCTTGCATTTCTGGCGCTTGCGATATTTGGCGTCAGCAGGCGTTGGCCGTGAGAGCTTGTTCTTTTTGATTTTAGGTATGCGTGGCGCGGTATTGAACGAATGCGACCCTTGATCCTTCAATATTGTATCGTTTTCTTTCGCTTTTTGCGTCTTTGCTTCCTGTCGTCGCCATTTGGACTTAGCATTCAAATTCTGGAGACGTCGGGCGGTTTCGAGTCGAATGCGCATTGTTTGAGAGGGGTTACGTCTTCGAGCTGTGACAGTTGGCGCGTTATCTTCTACCATCTATTGGAAGACCGGAGTCTGTTAACACAATCTCCCCAAGTAGTTTGTCAGACAGCATACCTCTCGCTTCGCGCGTGTCCTTAACCTCCGCGGAACTCGTTTAACATTGTGACTCGCGGTGCGGCGACGTAAAAACCGGGGGAGCTTCTGGAATGCTCGTGTAGTCAACGCATTTTTGGATCTTTGCATACCCTTCTCCAGAGCCTGGATCTCGAAGGTGCGGGCGGCAGCGTATGCAGCGACGTCGAGTTCGCCTGTCGCCGAGAGTGCGGCGTCGGTGGATTGAGCGGCCAACGTACGCGCGTCGAAGGCTTTGCGTTTCCGAGCGACCCCAGCGGAGCCCGCAGGCTTTCTTTTTCCGGGGACTGAGGCCATTGTTCAAGTGCAGCTATGGGAGCTGTGGAGTGGAAGAGGGCGATCTCAAAAGTCCCGCGATCAAAAAAAGTTGCCGTGGCTTGGCGCGTCATTCATACTTGAGCCCCACTGACCAAGACCCGCTTGATACTAGAAGCACTCAAAGCTCAGGTCTGGTTATCTTTTTATCCTAAATTTGTTTAGACTAATGGGAGAAAAGCTTGTGGCTCTTGACTTAATTAACAGGACTATTTTTATTGATATCCATTCTTCGTGCAATAATTCAAATGTCAACATCATCCACCCACCCAAGCCCTAGATGGTACAATGCACACGTGTGAGTGGCTTCCTCACATCACCACAGCCACATGATCAGTCATATACTTGCTGATATTACCTAGGAAGCAAGCAGATATGATAGAGATGACACCAAAAGCAATGCTGACATAGTAAACGTATTTGTACCCTTCAGCGTAAGCAAGCTGTCCAGCCGCGACAACCATGTCGTATGCTTTCTCGTTGCCTGCTATGCCCGGGACCTCTTTGATATGATCCAAAAGAGATGCCCCAGTCAATTCGATGACTTCTGATATCACTGCAGTGTCTGTGATGTTGAGTTCCTGGACCATGACCCCTCCGATATACTGAGTGCACGCCGGAACGAATTTGGAAAGGAAGACGTTGTAATAGATGGTGTACCCAATGCCTCCCCCAACGACGCGAATGGACAGAGTGAGAGCGGATATTGTGGCAATAAGATCCTGCAAGAAGTCAGTCACGGTTTCTTTAAATCACACTTATGCCAAGAGCGTCTCACATCGGGGCAGATAATGGTTGTGATGATCGAGGCAGGGACAACGATTCCTCCAATACCAAGACCTGCAAGGACTAGAAGCCCCCAGAGCTGATAAAGATTGTCGACTCGTCCGATAGACAGAGCACCACAACCTATGGACAGAGTCATTAGAATTTGATCGGTTTTGAGGAAGAGACTACTCACCTGCAGTCATCAAAATGCTACTGGCGATCAGAAGCTCCTTGTTATGCCCTTTGAAGACACTCAGTAAAGTGAGTACAATGCACGCGCCTATACAAATGCCAAAGCCGATCGGTAAGCTTCGAACTCCCACATCCACTGGGTCATGTCCATAGACATTGAAAGATTGGGTTGGCCAGAACATGAGCACTGAAAAGAAATTTGCTCCCGATATAAATGTAATGACAAGAGTCAGGCCCAGTGTTCGAGGCTCCTGCTTCAACCGCGTGGGGAAAATGGGATACTTGGCGCCGTAGATTTCCCAGAATGTAAAAGCAACCAGAAGGAAGAAGCCAATGATCAACGGTGCAAGTACGTGGGCTGAACCCCAAGGATACTGATAAACGCGTTAGTGTTGCTTATATCTACAGAATGTGTGTGACATACCTGATAACCACCCCATTGGAGCCCGGCCAAAAAGATGATCAGCCCAGCAATACTCAAAAAGCCTCCCATGAAATCCACTCTTTCAATAATCTGTCTACGAGTCAAGCCAAGCGTATTAGCTCGAGGCGGAGGGAAGTAGAAGAAAATGGTGGTAAGGAGACCGAAGCCATTCCAAGCACCACAGAATGCGCCAACGTATCGCCAATTGCTGTAGTAGGCGATGAGTTGTGCCCATAATACCGACGGACAGAATGGAACGATAGTAAATATAAGAACAGCAACGTATACGCCACGCTTACGAGTGGGCGCCATTTCTGATGTTGCTGCGAGAGCAGTCAATTCGTTGACACCTGCTCCAGCTCCAGCGAGAGCCATGCCAGCTATAATACTTGTCAGTCTTCGCGGATAACAAGTATCGGCAACAAGCATACCAATGAATGTATTCATCGTGTTGGCTGTACTACACACAATCGTCCCAAGACAAATGAGAGACGCTCCTGCAATGGCGACATAGCGACGACCGAAAAGATCCGACAAGGATCCGACAAAAGGGCATACTCCAGCCAGGCTAAGTAGATTTGCAAGGACCTGGAAGCGTCACAATAAGAAAATGAAGCTTTCTGACAATGGAAAACAGGTATCTTACAAACCAAACCCATCGGTCTGCACCTCCAATGGATCCGTAAATGTATGGCGGAATGCCCCCTATGTCAACCATTAGGATATATTCTTAGATGCGCGCTCGATATAACATGCGAAAGCGTACCGAATAAATAGACAGGGATTTGACTTCCAGTCCACAAGAAAGCCATAGCTGTGAAACCCATGAATCGTCGAAAGGTCATCTATAGACGCAAATACATGTCAGCGAATTCGTATAGATCAGAGCATTGAAGGTACGAACTGGAACATCGTGATCTGACTCATTAAGAGCTTCATCATTAGAGCTTGAGTAGACAACCTCTTGGTGACTATGCTGCCCCTCAATTTCACTGCTCTTGCGTGGTCCAAGCACCAATTTTTCGTCTAGAGGCGGAGGGGATGTAGATTCCACTGAACCCGCCATGCTGGGCGATTCGATGAAATTTTAATGCCTTACTTGGGAGGGAAGTAACTGAAAGTAGAAATAATACTGCAAGCAAGTGAAGAAATGAGATAAAAAAAAGTGTAGTAGTAGTAAAACTTGCAGTTGACTACCTACTCATCATCCACAATCGATCCGCCAAGTGGGGAGTCAAGCACGATATATCCCTTCGCTTTGAATGTTACATGGTATATTAGGCTGACTCCACATAAAACAAGTGGGCCAGAAGGGACTATCGCCTAGTAGACCCGTTTTTCGCCGTTGCGCTCGATTCTTTGACGATCTATCCAATGACACTACTCTCTGTGGAATTCGAATGAGGGCTTCCAGGTTAGCCCAGCCATGGAAAGACATTTGGAATAAGCGATAGCCGGGACTCTGGTGCAAGGATTGAGAAAATGCCGAGGCTCGATATCGAAACAAGGGGCGTTACTACTGCAATAATTCGCGGATAAGAAAATGCGGGGAAGACAAAACGTGGAGAAGGTGGAGTCCATCCCCGCCAAACGAATAGAACAGTGATTGGGCTTGAGGAGGCGTCATGAGCGCAGGTCTCGATCGTCAGCGCCGGGAAAGTGTCCGGAATAGGTTCGGTTCCGAAGCCATCACGAGTCTTGTCTGTAATGAGACACCCATCCCGTCAAACGAAGGTCTGTGCCCAATTGTAGTCTTGACGAACTGAACAAGAATAAGATGATGCAGGAGATATGTCATTGCACGTCAAATATATACATTGAATAGAAGTATAAGGGCTCATCGGATGAATGGAGCTTCCTTGATTATTGTACAGCACAGTCGATTGGTTGGGCCCCGGAGAAAGACCTTCCTTCCATGATTCATGTCTGATCCCGACGGGCCATGGGAGTCTGGTACGAATCCTACGCTTTGGCATACTCGAAAGAGACCGCCACATTTCTCCCCGCAAAAATAAAGACAGGCAATGACAAGCGACAAGTCACCAGACCCTTATCTGACAAGGGATCGTCGTCCAGGGTTCATTGTTCAAAAACGCTCGCCCACTTCCGCAAGCTGGAGCTTTTTGGGAACAACAAAGAGCCCTGAAGCCTCGACACAAAGCCGTCCGCTCAGGTCTCGTACTTGACAAGTCGCATAGGCCTTTCGGTCTGTGCTTCGTTCCTGGTCTAGCTTGGTATGGAATGTATAGTACTGTGATGAATAGACTGGGGCCCGATAATCAATGTTGAGGTTTGCGGTGACACCAGTACGTGCTGGAAAGTGTCGGATAGCAGCACGCCCCATATTCTCATCAATCACAGTGCCTATCGCTCCACCATGGATCATCGTCGGCCAGCCATCAAGTCCAGATCCGAAGAAGATCATGCTGATGACTTCCTTAGCCTTATCGTTCCAGAAAACTCGCTATGAAGGAAAAAAGCTTTGGTTAGCAGAAGTTAATTGCAAAAGAAATGCTTAGCAAAGGACCCCGCGCGCGGCATGCAGACTCGTTGACGCGCATTTGGGAATCAAAATGCCCACCTGTAATCCTAAGCCGCGGCTTCCAGCCATTGGGCCACTGGTCAGCCGATGTGGCTTCTTTTCCTCACTAAATGACTCGTAGACACCGCTCTCCAAGTAGTCTGGATCCTTGCGCAGCTGTTGTACCAAAGGGAGGGTGTCAAAGATCATCCGAATGTTCCGCAACGCGTGCTCATCCTTTTCAGAGCCAGGGGTTGCGGGGTAAAGAAACGAGTGTATAGCCCCTTCTCCATATATCTTTCCCATAGCGCCGAATATGGCGATGTAGAGTAATCGGCGAGGCCATGGTGACCGCTGTCGGGCGGAGGGCTGGGCTGCGTTTGTGGCAAGATTTCGGACGGAGAGTCGCGATAGGAGGTTTACTTGGCGCGCGATCGGCCTCAATGGTAATTGAAACATTAGGCGAGAATGCATCCTGCTTTCATCGCAGCTTGAGCAAGAAGAACAAAGCTGTTGAGATGGACCCGCTAGGTCGGGGAGCTGTTCTGAAGCCGAGGTCCCTCCTCACGTAAGCGGGCCAACGCTCCGCAAAACTATGTACATGCTGCTCTATCGAAGTATACAGCCGCTAAGGCCAAGCCTGACCAAAAATTAATATTGGTAATATATTTACGAGAACTACAAAGGCGGTTTGTTTCCATGAGAATCCATAGTCATAGTGAGCATTGGCTCGTGATCATCATGTCTATTCATCTAAGCGTAGAGAAAGCTATCTGAGCTTTATGAATCCAGCTTGGGCAGCTCGATGGCCCGATACAAGAGGATCAGAGCAGAATGAGATTCACCTGGGGATCTTGTTAGCAAATAAGTTTTAAAATAGAAGTCACAAATACTCACCACCACCCGACAGAGTCTCGATCTTCTCGGCTTCAACTTCGGACACCTTGTCATCGTTGAACCACCACCATTTGTTGTCATCATCATCGCGGCGCTTGTCACCAGCTCGGGCCTCGGCAGATTTGAGCCCCTGCTTTTTGACATACGCAGTGTAGTGGCCGCTATCGGCACTAGCGCCTTGGTGAGTAATAACGCCACGAAGCTCGTAGAGACCAGATTGGTTTGTCCCGCTGTCGGACCCAGCGCCATTCTGCTGCTTCAGCAGTTCGTAGAGCTCTTCTTTGGCAGCACGGATAGATGCGTTCTTTTCGGCTTCGTATTCCGCGTCAGTCTTGAAGGTTTCTTCCATAGACGCGTCCCCATCCTTGTCGGTCTTCTTTTCTTTATTTTCTTCCGTTGCCTTTTTCTTTGCCATTGGTTCCGAGGGCTCCGCAGATTCACCCGCCTCCACGTTCTTCTTGTGCTGCTCTTCTCTCTCGAGGGACAACTTTTGACGTTTGCGAGCGCGATCGGCATCGATCTCGTCCTTGCGAATCTCGCGTACCTTATCACGCACTGGGATAAGTTCCTTGCGAAGCTGTTCAGTGCAGAATTCAACGACATCCAATTCCGGAGGGAACGTGACCTTGCGCATGATCTTGGCTTTCTTTTGGGTCTCGCGTTTCCAAAAGAAGCGGACGAAGTGAACAGTCAGGTACTTTGGCAGCCGAGCGATGCGGGAACGTTTGGTGTACATAGCATTTCGGTCGAGTACTGGAGAGTGCTTCTCAATCTTTTCTTCCAGACCGGCCATGATACCATCTTGTAAGTGATTGGTATCCTTTCCAATGTGACAGTCCAATTTGAAGAAGACATCGGAAGAATTATTAGGCTCTTCTCCAGCCTCCTTTGCCGCGGTCTCGTCGCATTCTGTAGCGGAGGAGAACTGACCGGCCATGTACTTGTCGACGAAGGAAGTTTGGCTCGCCGACTCACCACTTCCGTCCGAAATGGTCAACTTGACTCGCAACTGGTTCACAATTTGAGACCAAGCCTCTTCAGCATCCTGCTGTGCGTAACCGTGGCCATTACGGTCTTGTTGAGCGAACTGAGGGTAGACATTACGAAGAGCATTGAGAAATACAAATGGTGGAACACCATCCTGGGTTTGCGACATCTGCTTGAACAGATCGCCCAGAGAAGCTGCAAGGTCACCGGAGTTCTCAATACCACCAAGGCCAAAGTTGCTTAAACTCGAAAGACTCTGGTTGGCTGAGTTGTTGGGCTTGTATTTGAGCAGCTCCTCCTGTAGCTCTGGGAGACCTCGCAACGTCTGGATAGTAGAGTTCAGGTAACATGTGTTGCCCAAGTTCTGTAATCCCGCAGGAGTCGCACCTTCTTGACGAGCGACTTCAGCCTCAGTCATGTCCTCCAAGAACTTCATCTCCTCTTTAGGTCGGGAGATTGCTCCCTGTCCTCCCGAAGGAGTTCCCATCATCATGAAGGTTTGTCCAGGTTTGGCGTTGAGTTTGGTCAAGGGAGTGTCATCTTTGAGCTGGCCACCCTTGATAAGAACCTTTTGTCGGTCTGGTTCGACGCCGGTGAGGGAGAACAGCTGGTATTTCAGGGTTTCGCCGTTGGACGAGGTATCGAGATCGATCTCATAGCGCTTGCCGGAGTGTTTGACGATGACTGGAGTCTATTAGTCGGACTGAAAGCGATGATTAATCCCGAAGATAGGGTCCCATGACTTACTTGGAATCGACGCCATTTTGACGAGTCTTCTGCGAGCTGTAGACGACGTCGAATGGAGGAATTGCGTAGAAGGTCCCGGATTTGGGGCGTAAACAGCTGCGGGTGATTAGGAAGGCGTGGGGCATTGCAAACGCCTCAAACATCGCCGTCATTACCGCCTCCGCAAGCGCGGGACTTCAACCCCCATCTGCCTAGACCACCAGCACCTGCCAGCTGTCAATCTCTCGCCATATCGCCGAGTGGACCTTGATCGGAACAGTGGGAATTCGAGATCTAGCAATTGCACTGTCTAAAGCCTTCTCTTAACTCCCGACGACCCCTCCATTGACTGCTTGATAAACAATCGTCCCCCACTCTCCCGCATCATGGTATGCCCAACCCCTCGAATGGTCGGCGGAGGTCGTGTCTGGAGCTTATGTGTTAACACGTCACGAACAGTCTCAATCCCTGCGGCCGTATCTCCAGTGAGTGATCAGACATGCCCCGAGTTTGACCGCGGGCCTGTATCATAGCAACAATCCTTATACCGCTTCCAGATGCGTTCGCTCCTCTTTAACCGCCGCTCTCGCTATTTCGAACTTCGCCTCGCAAACTTCAGAACGCCGTCAGTATCAATCTCTCCCAGCTTGGAGTGAACATATCGTTGATGGAATTTAGACAATGTGCCGGAAATTGAAAGCGGAGCATCCCCGGAGCTCATTCTAAACCCATTGACAGTGTCGCGTAACGATTCCGAATCCGTACTCATTGAACCGTCCGTCAACTCTGTCAGAGTGTCAATCAGGATCAAGCAAGCAGATGAGATCGAGCATAGTGAGTAAACCTTCCGCACGTCAAGCAGCAGAACCAACAGCGGTTAACATATGAATCCAGTTCTTGTTCACAAGTTGGCTCGCTTTTTGACACAGCGTGCCGAGTCCTTCTTTATTCTGCGAAGAAAGCCAGTCAAGGTTTGTAGAACAGCAGATTTGCCGTTGGGGCCGCCAGAAGCTAATTTCTACAGGGCTACGATATTTCGTTCTTGATCACGAATTTCCACACTTCCTCCATGTATAAGAATCAACTGGTCGAATTTGTCATTTCATTCATGGAAGATGTGGACAAGGAGATCAGCGAGCTGAAGTTGTTTCTGAATGCTCGAGCTCGGTTCGTGGCCGAGTCCTTCTTGACTCCTGTAAGTAATGGGCGGATCCGATAGGCAGCAACCCGGCTTACCATCCTCACAGTTTGATTAATTGATGCGGCGTTTTATTCACCTTAGCGAATCGAGACAATCAAACAGTTTTTACCCTGCCTAGCCTCGAAATATTATTGCCTTACTCAATTATTCAAATGTACCTAGGCATCTCCCAAAACACACCGTCTCTCGAGTACGAGGCTGCATACTAGGTAGGGCTCTGTAAATATTTGCCCTACATCAGTTCAATGTATCTCATTTCCTTTAAGACTCATGACTCAGTGAATCGCTCATCTCTCACTTGTTAGGCTATCTTATAACCTGCTGGACTCGGCTTCTGACTCGGCTGCCTGGCCCGGCTGCCTGGCCCGCTCGCTCGAGGTCCGAAATGTATGTCCCAAAACACACCATCTCTCGAGTATGAAGTTGTATATAGGATAGGGTTCTGTCGATATTTGCCCTACTTTAGTTCAACGTCTATCGTCTCCCTTGGGATTCACGGATCATTAAATCGCTCATCTCCCAGTCGTTTCACTTCCAAGGCGGACATGACCTTAAGCTCAGCTGCCTGACCCTCTCGCTCGAGGCCTGAAATGTATATCCAAAAGCACGCCGTCTCTAGAGTATGAAGCTGTCTACTAGGTAGGGCTCTGTAAATATTTGCCCTACATCAGGCCAACGTATCTCGTTTTTGCTGGGATTCATGGGTCTGGAAATCGCTCATTTCTCAGTCGTTTCACTTTGGACGGTTATCTTAAGTCGACTCGCGTCTTCCTCCTCCTCTCCTTCTTCCATCTCCCCCGCCTGTTTTCTCTTCTTCCTCTTCCACGTCTCCCAACATCACCTTCTGCACCATCCTGAACTTGATCTCCTCCCATCCAAGGTTGCTTTCCTATCAATTTAACTGACCGATCCGGTGGACATCTTCTCAAGATGTTTCACTTCGGACTTAACAGTCAAACTCGCGATGAGTTCCGCCGAGCAGCGCTCCCCTTAGAGCGTCTCTCCCTGGATGCTCTTCTTGCCGACCAGAACATCCCCATCGACACGACGACCCAACGTCGTGCAGCTTCACAGAATGGAGTTATAATGATTGAGAATGTGAGAGTCCTAGTCTTCAATTATCCAGTTACTTGACGCGTCTAACCAATGCTTTTCCAGATTCCTTACGGCGTGACACGCCAGGAAATGCGGCAGCTTTTTGCCCGCAGCAGCCTGGCTGGCGATAATCCTGTCCATATTATTATGGAAAGGTCTACCGGAAAGACCATGGAATGTTACGTCGAGTTTACTAGTGAAAATGAAGCTGAGGCTGCTTTGAGCCGTTTGAGCCGCGGAAGCGAGGAGGGAAATGGTCCTCGACTGGGCGCTCGTCACCTGGAAATCAGCAGGAGCTCTCCTAGTCAGCTCCAGAAGGCCCTCTTTCCCCTTACAAAGTGCATCCGCTGGGATGACACTAAACCTATCCAGCTGCCCACGCGACCTGATGAGCCATGGTCGACTGGCTTCAACGGATTCCTGACAAACGAGGAGATATCTTCTAATCTCCGTCATGCTCTGTATCCCGGCCGTGTATGTTTCATTGATTGGTGCTTATGTTATGATGATGAACTAACATTTCTTTTTCTCTCTTACAGAGTACCTTTATCGGCAAAGTTCCGCAGCGGCCCTATGAGACGATGTCAAGCACTATGGCCAAGGTAAGCATCCTTGTGCTTTGCTATCGTCCTAACTCTTCTAACAACTTAATAGTACCCATGGTTTGCCACCAATCTCTACACGATGAGAGAACGAAATATCATTTTCGAAGTTCTGCGCGGGATGATAGAGCACCTCGTACAACGAGTGAGCAATGAAAGGGTGGTTGGCCTCACGGAAAGCCTGGTCCTCGAGTTGGTTCAAGCTGGCTATAGATGCCCAGCGTTCAACCCGCGCATGAAGTTTTGCCTGGCCTACGTCGGCAATGATACCAATACCCTTGCTCGTCTGAGTGAAGAATGGCTGTCATTCTTCCCGTTCGACTCGTTGAACTGGAAAGGCCCCCACAATCCATATGTGCTGGAGGTAATGTATCCAAAGCTCCAACTTCAAGTCTGATATACTAACTCTGTCCCAGTTCTATGGAGCGATCATCGCCAAAGGTACCGCAACAGTCCCCGCAAACAGTGGCTTAAAGAATCAATACCCCAGTGGTCGGAATCTGCTGGAGCCCTATGGACGCATCTGGTACGAATGGGACACTAAAGAAGGTCCGGCCCGCGATATCAAGTTCGCAGCTTGCGTTGAAATCGAGAAGAGAATTCTACGCGCTCTGATAACCTCCGGATTCCACCGAGGCGGCTCCTCATTCCGAACCTCTACCCTGAACACCATGCAAAACCGTCCACCTGGCCAAGAAACTCGCAACGCTTCCAGTCCAGTTAACCCTCTCATGTCTTACCAGACCTTGGGAGGGGCTCGCACTCACGGGCCTCATCGTCGCCCTGAGTCTCATGACACCAGGGGCTCTGGCCGAAACCACCATAACGCTGGCCATGTCCCAGGGCCTCGTGGAAGTGGAAACTGGCGTCGTGGCTCTCGCGGTGGTCGTGGCGGTGCTGGAGACCATTGGCGGAGTGGAGATGCTCCCGCTGACGAAGCTCACCCTGCTCATGGCTCTGGTGAGACTTAGATTCCCTTACATGCTGATGGACGAGTTCATATGCATGACACGACCATCATACAATGGAGCGGAACGAACGATCGAAGGAACGAATGGCATGACCATCGAAAGCACGAATGAATGACACGAACGAATGGCATGACCTACGAACGGCATGACCAACGAATGACACGAACGAACGGAACAAATGAATGGAACGAACACAGCGAACCAGCTGAGTTTGAGCTTATTTCCATTTTCTGATATTATGCTGCATGCGCTACCTATGGATCTGTGCTCTTTGTCCATGCCAATGGCGGTGCTATGGTACTTTTGTATCTTTCTCCTGGCAGCGGCCACGAGGACAACGATAACATAGCTATGCAGCTCACATTCAAGTTTTATCCCAAGTATTTCTTCACTAGTGCAGCGGCATAGCTTGGTATTGAGGAATAGCCTTTCGTCCCAATCTCTAACTAACCAGATAGTATCTTGCGCCCTTGACTTGGAAGATTTATCTTCTTGTCAGGCTTGACAATCCGGCTGTGATTTGAATATGCTGTAGTAGACTGACGCGAATTTAGGTGGCTGATGTTCGATACCTAGTCAGAGTGCATATTGGAATATCGGTTTCGCCTCTGGACTTGAACTCGAGTCTTCCAGAGCGCGTACTAACAAGCCCAGATCAACACTTTTGCAGTATGAGCCCTTGTCCGAGTAGCAAATGGCTATACTTGGTCCTCAATATGATCCATACTATCGAGGACATCCCCAGAATTCTGCACTCCGGACTGAGTGGCTTTCTGACTCTCCACGACTTTCTTCCTAGCTAACCCTTCAGCTCTCTTCCTCTCTTTTCTTGCCACAGGATCCTCCCAATCGTCTTTATTCTTTGATTTGCCTTTGTGCCCCTGGCCATCTGGCGAACAGAGACTGAGTAGACTTGACCGAAAGCGCTCTCGCCGCTCCGTATTGATTTTGAATCGGTCATTCGACATGGCCACAAGCATCGCCAGATACTCTTCAGTCACGAGACTGCGAATAATCGGCTCGCCAGTGCTGTCATCATCATCACAGTATCCTATGACGGACTCAAAGGAGAGGCCGGCAGATCGGACAGCAACAATCGGACTGGGGCCCTCTTCGCCTTCTAAACAGCGTAGACCTTGTAGGCCACTCTCGCGGAATCCTGATGACGATGCCGCAGATAAGACAGGCTGAGCATGGTGTAATGTTGCCGCCATAATGTGTAGGATCTATAGAAGTCGGTCAGGGATTCGAGCTAGCCTCTGCATTGCTAGAACACAGCCAAAGTGCCAAGATGCTCCTCATCTTCCATGACATGTTCCGCACCGCAAGACAACTTATAAAAAAAACATACCAGAGGATCGAAATGAAACCGCACCAACCGATTCGTCCGATTCGAAGGTGGCCTGCCATCGCCCGCGACAAGGCCAAACACCTCATGCAGCGACCTACTCCCTTTCTCTGGAAATACAAAAGGATCATGAGAGACAAAGAGCCAGCGACCAGCGCCTTTCCCACCAGACGGCGCAAACTGCGCCTCCGGCTCTGTTTGCGAAGCTTTCTTCAGCCCCTCCAAGAAAACGCTCATGCGCCCCGCACAACTACTCGTCGTGACGAGACCAGGTAAAGAATTAATATCATGAATCAGATCACGGACGCCTTCATCCACCGAGCCTTTCGGCGAGAGATCAGTATACTCTGCATCGGGGATGGCGAGGTCCTCGAGGATCTTGGCCTTGCGGGGGTGAAACACCGCGGGGATCGGGAGGCTCATTGTCTCGGAATAGATATATCGGAGCAGGTTGCTATGGCCGCGGAGGAATGCGAGGTGAATTGCGTCAGACAGCTCGATCGGCGATCTGCGATCTCCTCGAAATTGGCAGAAAAAAAAAAGCGAAATAAAGGGTTTGCGGCAAAAAGGCGGAGCCCGAACGTCCCCCCCGTTTATTGCGCAGAAATAGAAGAATAAAGCCGGTTTTAAAATATAAGGAATATAAGGAACGCCCGCTGCCCCTTCGATTCTCTTTTTCACTTATTTCTCTGCCGTTCTACAAATATCGGGTTCTGAGAGAGCCACAACTCAAAGTCATATTATCGCCTATCGCTGCATTTCTAGTTTCGAGTGCTCGGGGCTAATTGGTGGGGACGCAAAAAACAAACAAACCTACCTCGAAAGAACGCAGTATTTCGCGAGTTCCAACGCAGGAGCCAGTTATATCTTGCTCTAAGCATATAAAAAATCCGCTATTTCTTTTCTATCAAACGATCGGCCTACGGAGTCTGTCCAGTCCCTAGACTACGATTATGGCTCGACGATCGTCTCGGCCCGCTCCCGCCGAGGCCGCTGCAGCGTCCAAGCGACGCGCCTCTACACGGCTGTCTGCCTCGGACGGCGAGGTGAAACGGGTCAAATCCAACGCCTCGCTTGCTGGAAAGAGCACAAGCAAGAAGAGCAAGTACTTCGAAGGCGAGGACTCTGACGAGCCGTCTGAATCGTCTGAATCCGAAGGGGGAGAATCGGGCTCCGCCTACGAGGGTAACGAGTCGGAGGGATCCGCAGACGCAGAATCAGAGCCCGAGGACCCGGAGGAAAGCGACGAGGAGGCAGGCGACGTTCGAGGTAAGGGAGGGCAGCGGAAGGGCGGATCGGGCGCCGGTGCACTGAAGGGCAAGGAGCTGTGGCGTGAAGGAGTGCGGACTGGACTCGGGCCTGGTAAGGAGGTGTTCATTCCCAAGCCGAAAGCGCGAGACGCCGGAGACATAGAGTACCAGGACGACAGACTCCACCCCAATACCAAGCTGTTTCTGCTCGACCTGGCAGAGAACAACGACCGCGAATGGATGAAAGGTCTGTCTTTTTTTTTTTTTTCTTTCTTTCCCTTTCCCTCTGTACTTCGTTCGCAAGCCAGCTTGGGCGCGGCTAGAGCTGACAGGGTTGTTTTGTTCAAGCGCACGACCCCGACTACCGCGCGGCAAAGAAGGACTTTGAGACATTCGTCGAAGCCCTAACACCGAAGGTCACCGACGTCGACGCAACTGTCCCTGAACTGCCACCAAAGGATCTGGTGAGGTCTTCCATGCATATTGTATGCGCGTCCTGCTAATATACGTCCAGGTGTTCCGTGTTCATCGCGATGTTCGGTTCAGCAAGAATCCCTTGCCCTATAAGGTATGCAGGCCCATTGCGTAGACCAGGGCTAGTCGGGTGATGAGATGCCTGAGCTGCCTCGTGTGACTGTACTGCGTGTTAGCGTGATACTGACGACGAATAGGTTCATCTCTCTGCTGCATGGTAAGTGCTTCGATTGGGGGGACATGGTCGACGATCCACTCATACGTGCAGGTCCCGCACTGGGAAGAAAGGCCCTTATGCGGCCTACTATGTGCATTTCCAGCCTGGTTCGAGTTTTGTAGGTACGTTTGCCCAGGGCCCTGTTCAAGACCCTGTCCACTTCCGCCCTTCTCCACGATCCCTTTGTTTTGTCATCTGCAGTGCTGGCTTTTCCATCGTATTTCCCATTTTGTTTTCTTTTTTCTTTTCCCTTTGTAGTACTTCTATCAATGGATAGGATGACCGGCTTATCTTTGCCTGGATACAGGCTGCGGTCTCTGGAACCCAGAGGCCGACGCGTTGGCAACGCTTCGAGAGGACATCGACACGAACGCGCAAGGCTGGAAGGAAGTACTTCGAGCACCAGACATGCGCCGCGAGTTTCTCAACGGAGTATCTGACGACGACGACGCCGTGGTGAAGGCCTTTGCCCAACACAACAAAGAATCGGCCCTGAAGACCAAGCCTAAGGTAAGAAGCATCCCGTCCTCGCATCATCTACCCCGTTAGGGCTGCGGTGCATTTCATCTGCTCAGCTGCTCTTCCTCCCTTACCCTTGCCCTGCCTTTTATTATGATTCTCGGAGGTGTTGCAACCTTGGACGATGTTGCCAGGACTTCGGAGGTTGGTCAGCTGTATTCGTCGACGAGTTTCATTCATCATGCGATCGGCCATCACAAGAAGGCTCATCTCATCATCTTGAGCGAGCATAGCTTCTTTCTCGGCATGGCAAGACCCTTCCCTGAGCTCCCAGGGATGCAGCCCCGAGATCCAGGCACTCGTAGGTTTCCTTCCGCGATGGGACTACCAGGGCCATCCATCTACCAATGGATCACCACGATCGACGAGGGGCCATAGGACGAGCCAAAGAAGGCCAGCAAGGCATGAACCGGAGGCCCGACGACCGAAAAGCCCTGGATCGTAGGGACAGGTGGCGGAAGGCATGACCGCGCACGGGTGCGGGAGGACACAACAGCGCAGCCCGTGTTTTGGCGAGAGACGCCGCGGGTGCCAAAGCAAAAGAATCTCCATCAGCAGCGCCCTGCCACCAATGACTGCCCGTGTCTGCCCCTAACTTGCCGCGCCGTCGTCTTTGGTTCCATGGTTCACGGGCTCCATCGTCCTCCCCTTGAGAATAATCGTGCAGGCAAGGACTTTGTGCTTGCTGCTGGTGCACATGTTCAGATGCTAACCATCTATTGTGACTGTAGGGCTACGACGCGGACAACGCCAACATCGAGCTGCTGCGGCTGCGCAGTTTCACCCTCGGACGAGCCATCTCTGATGTGGAAATCATGGCGGCGGATGCGCAGGACCGGATCGTCGCGCTGATTGGGGTCATGGAGCCCTTCGTAAGCCCCCTCTCTTCCCTCCTTGATGTATCTGCTTTGCCCCTCTGGCACGTCCACGCCTGCCGATTTTGCCCCCCTCTCGACTAGCCCATTTCCCTTCTGAGCTAGTCACTGCTCGGTTGTTCCTCTCCCACGTTTGTTTTGTTTTCAGAGCACTCGGCCTTCGGGCTTCATTTCACTTTTATTTTGTTTTGTTTTTTTCTCAAAGAGGTTTACTTTGGTCATTCCTTGCTGACCGCTCCTGTTAGGTGACGTATCTCAACAGCGTGGTGATGCCCGATCCATAGCAAGCATGAAGGAGGAGAAAGGAGGGGCGCCATGCAGTGGAGGGGGAAACAAGATCTAGTCGGGGGCTATTACGGAGCTGTTCTTGGCTCAGAATCTGCGCGGAAGTACCCTCCCTGCACCCGCCTTGCTGCCATCATGTATGTAGATCCGGAGAATGTCGCTATTTCGCTTCTAGCGTGCTGCGAATTCGCAAAGCACAAAAGCACTCAATGCACGATCCCTCGTTTTGACAGTATTGACCGGGATCAGGCACAAGGGGAACAATCCGCTTGGTTCAATCTCCCTCTAGGCATTCTCGTAAATCTCGGAGCTGCTTTCCGACAACACGCTCGAGTCGTCAGTCGTGCGTGGGCTGGGCTTCTCTCCTGCACTTTCCTCCTCTAGGTATCTGTAGATTCTGCTGCTCTGCGGTGGGCCATTTCTTTGTTGTCCCCCGCCAAACTAAGAAAAGCCCACTGCGTTTTCTCGTCCCATCCATCTGCAAGAACAACGCAAGCCCAAGGTGTCACTGCACTCTCATCACATCCTAGCTGCAGCCCAGCCAGCAAAGTTCAAAGGCCTTTTTACGGTAGGATTATACTCTGACTCTGACTTTCTTTTGTATTTCATTATTTATCATTCTCCATTCTGATCACCCTGATTTTGTCTAAGTTTCGGGCATATCAATCACAAGGGACACCCTGCGTACCACAGCCACCAGATGATACGCATCACCACCAAACCTTGTTACCTCGCTCTGCACCAATAGCGGGTTGGGCCGCGAGAGCCCCAATTTAGCCATTTTGCCAGGCGAGTGCAACAGTGGAAAAGAAACGACAGGCCAGGAAAAGCAAGCAAGCCCCAGCCCCAAGAGCCAATGCCCGGCCTAAACCTGGCACCTCGTATAAACCAAACCGCACATTTCGTAGCTACAGCAGTAGGTGTAGTATAGCACATCCCGACCTCGGGAGCGGGATATACTTCTCCGTAAAAGACCTATCAACCCTTCTTACACACCTAGGTAGCTGTGAACAAACTCAAGCACTGTAAACGAAGGCCCACAGTATTCCAGAAAGTAATACGGAGTAATTCTCGCCCTCGAATCCTATGGAGCCTGGAGCCACAGGAAGACCGAAGTACTCCATATTTGTAGACTATCGAAGCCTCGAGCCACCCGTCCCAAGTTCTGCACCGCAAAACCCACCCTGACACGCAGCCATCGCCACCAAGCGCCCGCGCGGCCGCGTTCGGCCCGTTGTCGGGCATGCCCGCTAGGCAAAACCTTGGGAGACTCCATACATTAATTGGGTCGGGGCGGGACTCCGCCAGACCCTGTGCACATCCATCCACAGTCTTGGAAGGGAAGGAGAGATAATGTCATGGGAGCAGCACATGGCGGATTGAGGAATGGACGAAATGGGAAACAAAAGCCAAATATGCAAGCTCCTGCCTGGATGGGGATGGTGGGAGGAGTAAATCCATGGGCAGGGAGGGAGGAGAAGGAGGGAAGGCTTGGGGTCGGAATCCGGGATGATGGGGCTCGCAGCGCAGGCCGTTTGTGGCTCGCGGTTGACGGGACTAACGCGAGGCAAGCCATGGGCTCGGAGACTACTGTAAGTGTCCGGAGTGGGCATGTTTGACATCTTTTCCTTCCCAGATTTGACGGGGCGCATGGAGCCATGGTTCGGTCTGGACCGGCTGCATGGTGTCTGAACGCTAGCTAGGCAGGGAATCAGGTAGCTGGGTGGTCAACAAACATTGGCCTGGAGAAGCGGTCTTAGGACTTGTTTGGATTGACTGGAGTATACTGCGTAGCTGTGCAGTACAGAGGATGTGCATGGTGAGGCTTGCGCTTAGATAGTGGGGTTGATCGCTCAGTTACACTTGTCTAAAGTCCGAAATGAGATCGACGGGGTATAGTCAGCACAGCCAACCATTCCTCTTCCACGATGCGTGGCACCGGATTCTGACCGAGCAAGGATCGTATAATCCGTGAAAGACGCAAATCGGTGGCAATGACTAGTTGAGACGGCAGGGCCTGAGCTAGCAGTCCATGTTCCGGACGATCAGTCGGTGCGTTTCTCAAAATTGAGAGCGGCCGTGCGTTGACGACGTCGCTTAGGAAGAACGTTGGGGACTGCCTATTGGATGACAGTGAAGAGCTAGCTTGGAAGAGCATATAGTGTCTAAAGCTTGCCATCGGGAATTAAATCGCATCCCGGCGTTTAACTTGTGGAGCAAACTCTCATTTACATGTAGTGAAGACTGGAGTGTAGACGCCATATTGCATGCTTATGGCCGATCACGGACCCCGCAGATCCAGATATCTGTAGATATATCAACCTTGGAATGATCTACCCCGTGCATCTTTATTGTAGGTAACCCAGCTATGGAGGCACGAAATCAGTTAGCTGCTGATCTTGGAATGCTCACTAGGAAGTCACAAAATGAACCTCGGGAACGCTTGTTCACTTGAAGAAAAGCGCATACTCAGGTTCTTTCATAATGGCCTCATGTAACAGTAATCCTACCAGGTTTCCTGCGCTTGTACTAGGCACCGGCATGCCCGGAGCAATAGACGGGTGCAAGCGAGGACCCCCGGCGTTTCCGCGAATAACTATCCAGATCTGAGCTGCGCCAGAGCGATCCGTCGCGGGACGTCTAGTTGCAGGGGTGTGGCGTCGACAATCCGGCTCTGATAGGCCCAAAGATGCATGCCCTGACGATAGGGACAGGCCTGTAGGGGTGGTTCACGCAAGATAAGTAGTCCTATAGGTTGAGCCAAATCCGCAGAGTGATCAGCAAAGCCATGGGAATGGCTGAGCCCGTTCCAAGGTTGCTGCTTGGATGGGAATAATCCCTGCCTCGCGGTCACCGCTACTCCGTGCGTTGCCCCCAGAAGTGACTCAGACGGAGATGTGGTGATCGCGTATACGTTCGTGAGGGCAGATGGTTCGTGGAAAGCGAAGATCAGCTCGCACGATCTCTGTGCTCCATCCACGTCAGATACCGATCTGGGCTATCGTCCGGGTGGATGATGGTCTTGTGCATCCCACATATCGGAGGTGTCTGGGGCAGCTACGATTGGATTGCACGACAGTTCATGACTAGCCTCGTGGAGAAATTTGGGTTCGGGATGCTGTGTTCACGCTCATGGCCCATGCATTCAGCCCTGTGGCTTGGCTACTTGGGTACCTGTGAGGCGATGATTGGCCTCGCGGTCTCGAACGAGAACTGGGCAACCATGCTTTTGACTGATTTATTTTGTGTTGGGCCATATTCCCACGAACTCACGCCTTGATCTGTTATCTTTAAAAAGTAAAAAGAAAAAAAAAAAAGAAAAAAAGAAAAGCAAAGACCGCCAACCAGCGGTACAAAAGCACAGGCCGCTAGAAGTACTCGCCTGCGCATCGGCTCGCAGCATCAAAAAAAAGCAATGTGATCGACCCTGTGCGACAGCACTGACAGAACCTCCAACTTCGGAAGCACTTCTTACAGATAAAAAGAAAAAGAAAAACATTATTTACTCGAAACCGTCCAAGCACCAGACTCCGCTCCAATATTTACCGAGCGGAAAGCACAATCCCACGGTGTGACTAGAAGGCCAGCCATCACACGACCTCGGTCAGCAGTGCACAGCCTCCAGCTCCCCTGCCCCCCCTCCTGGGGCCACGTCAGGAGCCCAGCGTCATAGCCTGTTCCCGTGACCGTTCAGCCATGCGGGCTACTGCGGGCTGCGCCTATTAGTGCCCGAACGGCTCCCCTGTGATAGACGCGCTCCCGTGTGGGTAAAGGGGAAAGGGGTGGCCCGCCACAAAAATGGGCGAACAAAGTACGGAGTACGGATGGACCGGGCGAAAATAACGGCGTACTCCGTGTATTCCCATTGTACTCGGTCATAAGTACTAACTCAGTATTAACGAGGGACAGTACAGCAGCCTGTGCTCAGCTTGGGTCCGAGGATCTCTGGGAAAAAGGCATCGAGTGGCCAGGGACGTTGGGTCGGGTGTGGAGAAGAGCGAACAGAGCCGTCCTTTGTCTGGTACGAGTCGAGTGGAGAGCACGGAAAGGGCAGGCCCGATTCGGTGTTCCTGGAAAACATGGCACAGAATCCACCCCGAGCAAAAACGTGGCAGATCCGGTGCGGTTTTTAGCTTGATTGGGATCTCAGCTTCTTCGTACTTTTTGACGTTCCCGGGGAGGCCCGTTCGTGTGTCGCATAGATAACACGGAAGCAAGGTTTGTGTTGGAGAAAAGGCCAGGCGTGTCTAGAATGTCTGAATGTCTGAATATGAGAATGTCTTGTCCCGATGCCTCTATTTTATTCTGGCAGAGGATATTAATTAGGAGCGGTGCAGTCCGACACTGCGGTTCATGAGAAACCCGGGGGGCCAATCAGTCTCTGGGGCCATAAAAGTTGCCCTAACGTTATTACTCCGTAAGGGAATTAATGAAATAAAAAGGTGAAATAAAATCTGGAAAATCCATAAGCCGAGTTTCCTCTTTCGGCATTTCCCCCCTTTTCCCTTTTTTCCAGATGCCATGCATTAGATCGGCGGGAAGGCCGGAGCGGCCCGTGGGACAAGTACCCCGATCAGGCCAAAAGTTCTCATCTTGAGGCAGGCTGGCTGGGCAGACCAGCATGATCCTCGTGGATGCCGATAGTCACGGTCTAGACCAGGTGCCGGGTGTGCCGCATGTCTGATCTCTACTTCGGACATGCAACGGCTCTATCGCTCTATCTGCAGCGCGGGACGGGAAGCGCGGGAGGGTTGGAGATCAGCTAGTACTCCGTCAGAGCACGCCAACGGCATTCCCAGCAACCAAGATCCCGACGAGCGGTGACAGCAGAAGTCCAGGACAGAGTACTCCGTCACAGTCGAGAATAATAAGTAGGAACAGTACGCTAATGCAGGTTACCCAAGACGAGCCGGGCCATCGGGACGGCAGACCGCCCTTAAGCAGGTGGCAACAGCTGAAAGCTGAAAGTCTGATCGCCACTTCACACCGCCCAGCACTGCAGTATTAGCGCCTGCAGCCCGCCCAGAGTAGATACTCTTACAGGAGTAGGAGACCTGTCGTTAGTACGAGTATTGTCTGATTGATGAGAATGACAAGTGAATTCCAAGTGGACGGTCGCACAAGACCAATGGTATGAAAAATATAATCAATTACAATCACTCTGGATAATCAAGATTGGGTTGCAATGCAGCAGATTCGCCCCGAGCCGCGCGCGCCCATCACCATGGGAAAGAATCCTGGTTCCGCGGGGCCGGTTGCGGTTGTGCGACGACGGTCCGAGTCGCTCGTCCCCTCCAGGTCATCCGTAATGTCAGGCGTCACTGCTGCGCAATACTGCTCAGATGGTCAAATCAGAGCCGCCCTCGTTCTTCGGTTGCGATTCTTCTGGTTCGATCGGCCATCGGTAATAATCTGATTTCATGTGGAGAGAGCCTAAAGGGGGGCCGTGTTGGGGGCCGAAAAAGGATGCCATACTTCGACATACAGTAGTTCGCGACTAGTATCTTTAGTCGACTCATATTAGCTCTCAGTTCATAGCTTTTCACAGGGCTTCACAGCATTTTACCAAAGATATTGATCCCAGGTGTGGTGGCGATCGGTTAGGACCCAACCGTACAAGGAAGGTCAACTTGGCAGAAGAACCCAGTGTTTCCTTGGTTCAGCTGATGACTGTCGACCTGTTCCGCCGCCATGTTACTGGGTTCGGGTCGGCGTCGTTAGCTCCTGCGCGCTGGCCCGGACTCCACTCGTCCTAAAAGAATTACATCTGTCGGAAATTCCACCCTGGAAATTGCGAAAAGGGGATGGGCGAAATGGAAAAAATTGGAATATAGGGAAAAAAGGGAAAAAAAGAAATTCTACCCCAAAATACCCCCCTGTCGGTTCCAATAAGAAAATTTCATTGGCGCTAGCCCGTCTTTTCTTTCCTTTTCTTTCTTATTCCTTATTCCCTGGCCTCGATAATCCTGCTCGCCCTATAACCGTGAAAGAAACCCTCGATCCGCGTACTTGTGGTAATCGCATCGTTGCGGGTGGATTTTTCCTTTATACTCCCGACTCGCTCAGGTCTCACGTCATAGTCTCGGAGCCTCTCTCTTTCTTCCCTTTTTTAATTTCTGTCCTGGTCTTCGATTAATTTTTCTTTTTCTTTTTCTTTTTTCTTTTTTGATTTATTTCGGAATTTCCCGTCCCTTTCATTAACTCGACCTTCTGGGACCAAATTGGATCTCCTGCATCACCCATCTTCCCCTGCGTGACCGCGCTATGCTGGCGTCGCCCGTGTGATTCGACTCGTCCCCCTTTCATTAACTCGACGTCACATCCCTGTACCCTTGACTCATCTTCTCCTCTCCTCTTCTCCCCAAATCATACAAATGTCCGGCCATCCCCCTCCCGACTACGACCCGAATCGCCAGGGACAGTATCCACCCCAGTGGAACGGGCAGCCCGACGATCACGCTTCATATCCTGTACGTGAGAGCTTGTCTTCAGCTGAAACTTGCGAACACGCGAACATGCGAACGGCCTCTGACTTGACTTTATATCCAGCACTACCCGCCGGCGTCCTCCTATCCTCCCTCGGACGATCGTCCTTACAACTACCCGGCGCAATATCCTCCGCAGAACATGGCTGCCATCCAAGGTCACCTCCAGGGAGGGGACCCATATCGCCTGCCTCCTCCTCCAGGCGCGGGCTATCGACCAGACGTCTACGCGCAGCCACCACCTCAGGTCGTCTACCAAGCTGCTGCGCCGCGCCAACGCACTGCCATTGCCTGCCGCTACTGTCGTCGACGCAAGGTACGGCCTTTTACTCGGTTCCCCGCGGTTGACTGTCGCATTGCCTTCTCTACGACTACCTTACTGACGCGGCGATACACAGATTCGATGCTCTGGATTTGAGACCTCGCAGGACGGCCGCTGCACCAATTGTATCCGATTCAACCAAGAGTGCATGTTCACACCCGTGTCCTCCCAGGCGCAGGCGTTTGTGCCCGCGCACGCTGCCTACCCGCATCTTCGCGGAAACACCCAAGGTGGCCGCGGACCTCAGCCAGTGCTCTACGGCGCCCACGGACAACCTCTCCCTCCCCAACAACAGCCCGAGACCACCCTGCCGCCGCCTCAAGGGATGTATCAACCCCCGTACGGCGGGGCTCCGCCCCTTGCGTCTTCCATGCCGGATCCGGTAAGCCCATTCCCCTCTTCGCTGGGACGCGGCGATCTAACTCTCTTGTTATGTACAGAGACAGCCTGGAGGCCGCCGAGGCTCGGGCTCAGGATATGACTACCCCGACCCAACCAACCTGGCGCCCGTCACGCCTGCTGGCTCCACCCCGGGATACCAGACGCACACCGCCCCGGGCCCTTACTACCCCCCGCCGCACGATCGGCGCACCTCGCCGCAGTCTGCCTACTCCTACGATGCGCGCCATTCTTCCTCGCCCCACAGCTCGCCATATCCGCCAATGCAGCCGCCACAGGGCGGTGTGACTCCGCCGCCGACGTCCACGCCGGGCGGCTCGGCGCGCGGTGGATTGAATGTTCGCGACATGCTGAATCCCGGAGGCGATTCCCACGGCCGCTCGACCACCGATAGCGACATGCTCAATGCGCTCAATCGCCGAGGCCTGAACCAGTAACCGCGCGTCCATTTGCTCCGGACGCTCTGGCCCGGATTATTCCACGGTCCAGAGTGGAAAGGGTGGAATGCGGGAACATCGGTGAAGGAATTGTCCGTGTGCTGGCCACACGGCTGGGAGGACCATGTGCTGAGAGGTATGGCAACAATTAGAAAAGGGCAGACGTGACGAAAAGGCTCGGAGCACTTCCGTCGGGCTATACTCTTTCGTTGCGAGCAAGAGGGGGGTCAGCATATTTTTTTTTTTTCTTTTTCTTTTTCTTTTTTTTTTCGTCTTCGGATTTTCTCTCCTTGGCATGGTATCTCTCTCTGGGACCACTTTCATTCGGCCCCCTTTCGGACGATCGTGATCCTGTGAACAGGGAGGATGCCCTGCCCCGCACGACACTTGGGCCCTTTCTAGGCCACTGCGAAAGGAATGGAAGCGTTGTACCCGAGATACTGGGTACACCCGAGATATGCGCCGAAAGGAACCTCCCCTAATCCTTGCAGCGAAGAATTGGCCCTGGAATCTCAATCCTGAATCCCGACACTTTATGCCCACGAAACGCGGACCCATGAGCTTTACGAGCCGCACGATTTGATCCCGACGCCAGAAAGGCTCTACCGGATACTCTTTTTCTTGGCCTCGGCATACGATTTTATTTTTTCTCTATCTTATCTTGAATCCCTCATACATTTCGATTTTCGACATCTCTGATTAATTGCGGAGGGGCTCGAGCCCCAGCTGAAGACATGGGAGGGGGGAAATTGTGTTTTGTTCCCGCTGCAGGTTTGCTTATTGCAGATCCTGCACTGATTGCACCAATCGTGACTCGTCAACAGTACGCCGTCGGCTATTTTCAACGGACAGCTGCGTCATGCTGAACTAGTCTCTGACCGCAGTTCTAGTCGGCCCCAGACTCGGACTCGGTCTGATGCATACGTTGCAAAAAAAAGAAAAAGAAAAATCAAGAAAAAAAGAGTGAGTGAGCGAGAAAAAGAACTCATCACATTGACCCCATCCCGCTCTCTTCTATTCCCCACTATCTGAACTTCGGGCGGCATCCACATATTCACGTTACAATTTCGGGCGGCTTAGTCTTTTTTTTACCCAACTTGTTAGTTTGTTTTTTTTTTTTTTTTTGCGTCAAGGGTTGGATTCGTCATTTTCGCCAACATGGTTCTATCTGTCTATGTTTCTCGTACATCTTTTCTTTATGAGGACGGCAATCTCCTTGGAGCGTTGGTCAGCGACACAAAAGATGGTCGGTATCGTGCTTTTATCTCGTTCTGAACGCTTCATGCCATTTCCTATCGGTATCTGTTTCTGCGCATCTATTTCTTGTCACCTGGGAGGCTGTCTGATCACTATTCGTCATTTTCGCGATCGCATGCATGCTTCTTCGTTGGTCTATCACCTGCTGAGCGCTTATTATTGAATGATTCGATCGAGAATTCTCGCATTGTTTCTGCATGAACTCTTCTAGCTTCTCCCAGTAGTCCCGTAGGATCCATGTGTATACCATTGAAACAACTGTGGTAAACTGCTCTCGCAGAAACCTCAACCCTCAGATCTGATAAGAGCAACACCCCGGCAAACATTCTCAGAACTATTCTCGGTAACCAAACTAGCACTAAGCCTTAAACCTGCAGATCAGATCTACAGCAGAACCCCATGGATCCCACAGATCTAACCACTCAATCTTAAAGAACAAGCAGTAGACCCAGAAACTCTCTAGATATCATCATGCAGCCAGCAAATGACCTTAACCCACTCTCTCCAGACCCAAACGCCTCCCCCGCAGATTCTAGAACAACTTCTTGGCCTTCCTGCGCTTACGAATAACGGCCCACTGATCTCATTGATCAGATTAGCCGCCGTTTGAGTAGTTAGGCGCTATGGTATATCGGTGGTCTGTTCACGGCAACCTTAATTTAACTTTGTTTGCAATTTTTGAAGATGGGATATCGGCGAGGGTTGACTATTCGATTGAGTGGGATAATCGAGGAGAGTCGATAATTTTGAAAATAAGTCTTCGAGCTTGAGTCTTATGGGGGGTTTTCAACATGGAGAGCTCTGCATCTCTGGGCTTTCGCCTACACCTACATACAGCATCATAGGCCTCCGCTCTCTTCTCTTCTTAATCATTTCCATCATCTTTTCGACTTATGCTCCCTTCCCATTTCTCAATATCCACTCGTAAAATCACGCTTACTCTCCTGAAGTCTACCAAATAGACATTCTTCCCAGCAAGCGCTCAAAATTCACCCACCACTTCCAATGTTAAACCTTCGAGAAAAAAAGCATTAACCATCCTCAACAAGTACCTCGGAATATCACACCTCAGATTCATCGTCAGCCCCGTAACTACATCATTCCTCTCCTTCTAAGTCGGCTCAAACCCTCTACCCTCAACACAGCAAGGACATTCAACCGTGCAATGCCCAACACCCTTTTCAGAAGAATGATTCGCGCGTAGTTCACAACAACCACAAGAGCGGCTACAACATCCGCCCTGCCCAGCACAATATTTTACTAGCTCTTTTCGCAGGAACCGTTTTGGGTCTTTGCGGATGGATTCGTAGTTCCGCTTGATCTTGCGCGGAAGCATGACTTCGATTTCCCAGAGTTTGGGGGACTTTTGGCTCTGTTGCTGTTTAGCATCCTCTATCTCGGATTGGAGGATTTGAGAATCGTTTTCTCCGGAGTTTAGAACTTGCGGGTGATGAGTGTTCTGAGGTGCTGGAATTTGAGCAATCCTCGCGCTCTTCGATTTTGCCGAGTGGGATGATTCTGATGACTGGCGAAGCAATGGCGATAGATCACTGGTCATACTTCCGGAATTATCAATGTCCCATATCAGTCTCTCATGATCGTCATATGCTGGTGGGGGAGGATATAGACTATTCATCTTTTGTTCGAGTCTCTCCCGTCTTTGCATACTCATGCGGAGATTGTATTCACTGACAATAAGAGAAAGAAAGTACGAACGGTCGTATTTGTGAATAAATGTAATACGACCATAATGTAGTCTGTTATCTACGGGCAAGCCATACTTTCTCACGGTGTGCAATCGCCTATGCAAATGAAGCCTGGTGACGATGCCCTTCGCGGCCACTTTTTCAAGAGCCCCGTTACGTTCTTCAAAGCGAGTTGGTGTCATTTTGAAGCCGAAAAAGATATTCTGAGTTTGTTTTCGATGGGGAAGAAAGTCTGAGTGTGTTGGTGTTGAAGCACGCTCCATCGATCTACTTACAGTGTGATTCGGGAGTCCCAGGCGCCTCAGGTAGCCCGCAACCAGAAACGGCGCGGAGCCTCAAGACTAGTCCATAATGAGCAATCATCTTGTAATGATGGCATATTCGAGATGCTTATACGCTATAGGCTATTTTTTCCATAGTACACGGTGTAAAGCGGCGCTTAACCCTTTCTGACTCAGACAGCACCGGCCAGTCAATAATGCAGTGTATGGCTACATGGGATTCTGACATTTACATGTTCCCTCATTTTTTGACCTTCGGAGAAAGACTCTTCGCTTCTTAAGATGAAGGATTGTTTGTCGATATTAGCTCATGAGCCCATGGAAAACGCCTGAGGGCAAGGGTGACTGGTGAAGTGATTTGGCGTCTTGGAGAGTCGAAGAAATTCCTCAGATGCCTACTATTCCCCTAAGGCCCCGAAGCTATGACTGAGTATGTACATGGGAATGCACTATTGGCCCCATTAGAGGAATCCCGCTTGTCAGCATTCTAAATTTGTGCCAAGCTGTCCATAGTGAGCGTCGATCCGACTATAACGTGGTCCTCGGGAGCAGCCGAAGATGGATCGTGGGAAAGCTTGCCTGGTTTCAGATTTCCTCACGCCTACGCCCGATCGGAAAATCGACCCGCTAATTGACTTCCAACCTCTTCAAGATGATGCGAGAGCTCAGATCGCACCGTGGCGAGGAATTATCAAAATAAGGCTTCCAACATGTGGGGGCGATAGTCTCCGCCCCCAAGATACAAGAACACGCAACTCACCCTTTAATTCCCGCTGAGCCGCGACCTTTCTGCATCAAAAGAGCCGCACCATCGAAATGGCACCAGCAAAGCGTAACTTCCGGGTCATCATCTCCGGTGGCTCCGTAGCTGGGTTGACGCTGGCTCTGGCTCTGCGCCGGAGAAACATCGATTTCGTGGTGCTGGAGGCGCGCGACGAGATCGCGCCCCAGGAGGGCGCTTCTATTAGCATCAACGGGAGTGCGGGGCCTGCGTTGGATCAACTAGGCGTTTTGGATGATATTCTGAAAGAGACAGAAGTATTGACCCGGCACAATACATGGGATGAGACTGGTAAACATTGGGCGACTTTGACGACCCCTGAAGAGATGGCACGGAGGTAAGTGGCCACTTTGATGCCCTGTTTTATCTGACTATATCTCTCTCCTGGAGATTTAGAGTAATGCTGACGTGGCTGATCAGGCATAACTATCCTTTGGTATTCCTTGAACGCCAGGTCCTTCTCCAAAATCTCTATGACCATCTCAGAGAAGGAAAGGAATCCGTATTGACAAAGAAGAAAGTTACTAAGATCGACAACTTTGACACCCACGTCCTAGTTCACTGTTCAGATGGCTCCTCGTACGAGGGAGACTTGATCGTAGGGGCCGACGGGGTGCGGAGTGTCGTGAGAGAGCACATGTGGGACTACATGGAGCATCATGGCCTTAAAGACGAGGCTGAAAAAGAGCGCAATCGTATGGATCCTCACAGATCAGTGATTTAAGATACTAACATGTATAGATTTGACCTGCAGCTATGAGTGTACCTTTGGAATTTCCACAGCAACACCAGGCTTACGCGCAGGAGATATCCATCGCACTTTGGGCGAGGGATGGAACTTTCTCAACATTGTCGGAAAAGATGCCATTACTTACTGGTTTCTCATCAAGAAAATGGACCGCGAGTACCGCGCTTCAGAGATTCCCCGGCTAAATAAGGGGAATGTTGATGAACATGTTGCACCTTTCTTGCATATGCCAGTCACTGATTCTGTTACATTTGGCGACATGTATAAGAATATGGTTGTGGCGAACAGAGTTGCGCTAGAAGAAGGATTACTTGAGAAATGGTCTATTGACCGCATCGTACTCATGGGTGACGCTATCCACAAGGTATGTCCCATGAACCCTTCCTTCGAATTAGCTAGTCTAACCTGTGGGTTTAGATATCGCCTAACTCTGGCCAAGGTGGCATGATGGCCGTTGAAGATGGAGTTTCTCTGACAAACAGCATTTGCAAGCTTCTCGAGAATTCTCAAGAGCCCAAAGTCGAAGATATTGATTCCTGTTTCCAAGATTGGCAAGGTAGTCGCAGAGAGCGAGTGACCTCGATATACGGCATTTCCCGCGCGATGCTTCGAAACGAGGCTTTGGCCACCCTGCAAGCAAAGATTATGATGCGGGTGCATCAATACCTGGCGCCTTTACTGCTAAAAAGGGTTGGGGCCTACTACCGCGAAGCTGAACTTCTCGACGACGTTCCCTATCCAGAAAGAGCAACGACAGCCCCAATCCCATATGTGCGTGCTCCTAGGTTTTGGAAAGACCCTGAAGTCGGCCGGGAGCGAACGATTTGGAGTATTCCATTCGTGGGCTTGTTTCTTGGTGCCTGCATCTCGATGGGGGCACTAATTACTGTCATCGGGCCAGGCATCCATACAATCATTGGCGAAGGAGTTTATCCGACAACCAGTGGCGAAGTTATTGATGTCCTCTCACCCATTTACAGGAATCAGACCTTAAATGAGATATTCATACCGCTGATTACCGCTTTTCTACCATCGATCTCGTTCAACGACCCCCAATCCTGGGCACAAATGCTGACATTCATCACCGATGCTGGAACTGTTTACGGCATATGGCTGCTGGAAGGCTACAGAAAAGGTAGCTCACTCAGTAACATGGCATTGTAAGTACCCACCTGGCAGAGTAAAGACGCTAGCTCACAATAACCCACGCAGCACAATTACTCTAGGAACTGCCTTCCAATTCGGCGGGGCTGGGACCATCGCGCAAGTCTACTACCTCACAGAATACCTCAAAAACTCCTCGACCCGACTCCTCCCCGGCAACTTCCGTGACATCGAGATAGGAACATCAATCTCTCTCCTCGCAGCCCTCGGCGCAGGACACTACCTCCCCGTCTTCGCAAGCTTCCTCGTCCCCAGCATGCAAGGCCGACGATGGTGGAACGCTGCATGGCAAATCTTCCCCATCACAGTCCCATTGCTCCAAGCCCCTCTGGCTCTCCTTGCAAATGTAGGTTCAGAGAAGAAGACAACAGAACGCCGTCGCAAGCCAAGCAAGAAAAGTCTTCTCGGAATCCGGATAGCCTATGGCTCTATGGCCGCTGTCTCTGCTGCAAGCTATCTATACGCTTACTACACCAGGCCTACAGGCAGCACATTAGCCAGTATCTTCTGGCCGGGATTCACGGGCTTTCTCACTCAAGGAATGTCGTTCTCAGAAGGCATGGCGCGGTTCCTGCAATATGACCAGCTTTTCTCGATGGCAAGTGGGTTCGTATGGCTTGGATTGCGATTCCGTGAGCTTCGGCGCGCTGGAGCTTCCTTCTCATGGTTCAAGACTATCACTGGGCTGGCGGGTATGACCTATGCTATTGGGCCTGGTGCGGCCTTCGCGATCGGATGGGGCTGGAAGGAGGAGCTGTTGCAAAAGCTTCCCGAGCACAAGTGGTGAACGGTATGCAAAGGGTAGTCAATATGATGAGGTCCACTTGGAGCGGTATTGTATTATTAGATTCTGTAGCTAGGTGCAGATTACTGTTAGATTCTCTAAGAATTGGAATGTTTTCAAGTTATACTCGAAGTGACAACAAAGATTTGTGCCATATCGACTAGCAAACTTACCCTACCTCTTCTACTAGTAATCCTCCGGTACCTGGACCACTACCTTCACAGAAATTTGCAGCATTATTAATTACGCATTAGTTAAGCACTGAAATAAAAGCCATCTCCCGGCGAGGACGTGACAATTCAAAGACAATGTAAACAAAGAAAGCAAATGGGATTGATATTGAGCGAATGTGTGGGGTTTCAAATGATCGGATAACTAATTTCAGATATTGGAATGAACAGGCTTGCCAGTCATTTGTGTGAAGATGCAGGAACATGGGCAAGATTATCATTAAACAATTACAAACGAGAGTGATATGCAGAGGCTTTTGCAGAGCTGAAACGCAGCGACAGAGATGTTTGAGTACAGAGGCCCGCCTGAATGAGTGAAGTGAGAAAGGAGAGACATTTTCGGCTAATGGGCGTGAGGAATGGCGTCGAGCACACGGATCATTTTGCGAGCGCGCGAGGGATCCTCAACGATGAGATCTAGGTCTCTCAGTTTCATGGTCATTATTTCGACGACCCTGTTGAAGGAGGATGCGGCGCCGCGCTCCTGCTTGAATTGGACAAGGCTTAGGTTTGCTTGGCGACCATGCTCGAGAACGGTATAGAACTCGGCGCTGAATGCAACCTCGCGAATGTTCAAGACTATTGAGTTGTGAGTCGAGGTTTTTTCTTGGGCTTGGTATTCGGAACGTAGTTGAATATCAAAGACTTACTATTAGTAACACCCACACGGGCGCGCACGATGCTGTTACCCTTGTCCATTTCCAAATCTTCGATGCCCACTTCTTCCCAAGCGCGGAGGACCTGGAATACTTCCTTGCGGGCCTTGACCTTGGATGTGTTCAAAGCAAGTACCCTTGACACAGGCTTGATCTGGAAAACCCGGGCAAACCAATTCTGGCTTGCAATGGACCGGCGCTTGTTGGTGGAAGAATTGTTAGGGTCTTGTGCTTCAAATGAGCTGTCCGTATCTGGCATTCCTCGGCATAGGAGGTCCGGGCTGTTGTGGTCCTTGGGGGATTCTTGGTTTCTTAGTGAGATGTGGAAGCAGTTGAAAGGCGTGAACATACCAGTTCCATTGGAGGCCGTTGGAACCGTTTTGGAATTCTTCTTTGGCATAAGCTTCAAGAATCCTCCTTTGAAGCGCTCCATGGACGATTTCCGGGTGGGGACTCTATGCTCTTCCTTCCGAGTCGGTGATTGGAGGTCCTGTGGGGGGTGAACAACGACGGTGTCGTTGCTGGCGATTCGAACCTGGTTATCCTTGACTGGGAAAGGCGGCGCCGGGTCGGAGAGTTGAGAACGGTGCTTGAACCAGGACCATTTCTTGTTATCTGGTGCTTTCTCACCTCGCTTTGGGGATCCTGGAACTTCATCAATGGGGGCTAAGCTGCAAGCATTGCGACTTTGCCGAGAGCTTGCAGAAATGTTGCGGGTCGCTGTCGCGTTGGTCATGGTGTTTTCGCTGTCTCCTTGGTTCTTCTTCCGAATCATTAAAGGCTTTACTTCTTCCATGGAGCGCATAGAGCTGTGAGGAACCATTCGAATGGTGGCTTTACCATCTCCATGGCGGTTCAAGCCTCGGAGCCTAGACTTTGGCTTCGAGGTCGGTTCATCATAGCCTCCCACGGGACTTGCAAGCTCCTCACTGATTGCGGGTAGAGAGCTCTCGTGGGCAATCGTAATGAAAGGATCCGAAGCGTCTTGCTTCATACCGTGACTAGATTTCTTCTGTTGCATCATTTGATCCTCTTCAATCAAGCGATCGAGGTGGCCAATGACTCCTGACAAGTATGTTGGGACGTTATCGTTGCGGCCCTTGCTGTGTTCCACCAGCTTCCGCCGAGTTTCTGTCAACTCCTCAATGCTGTAGGGTCTGTTGGAGTCTTTAGTTGTTTCCACTGTATTTCCGGATGTCGCCTTTGCGGTGTGAACTTTGTCAGGGCTTCCAACAGAAACTGGAGTGGCAGGAGTCTCGTAGCCAATGTCAGTAGCAGTGCTTGTTGTCCGCAGCGTTGTTACTGAGCTGCCGTTGAAAGCCTCTTCACAAATTTGACCCAATTCATTTGACACCTTCCGGGCATCTTCTTTCCAAATGAAATCTGGCGCTCTAATCTTCCGCATCTGGCCAAGGCTCTTGACGGTCATGCCGCCCTGTCGGACAACAGTTGGCTGAGCCGGAAGGGGAGGACTGCTAGGGATATCTTGAGCACCCAGCCCATCCGCAATGACATTCAGACTGCAGGCACTCGGAGACCGCTTGAGATCAGACTGCTGGTTAGGAACAATCTTTCGCTTCTTTGGCTTTGTGGAACCCTGTGAGCGATTGCGGATGTGATGAAAGGAGACATTGCGACGATAGCTCGTGGAATGGGTAGAAAGCCCGTGAACCCTTGAGCTTGACGGAGGTACTTTCGACGAATGGAAAGATTTCATCGAGTTAGGCTTATGCTTTCGTTTCTGCAAGACCGTGAATGGTGAGTCTGTCCCTTCATCATCCTCTTCTGGCTCTACCTCTTCGGCAATTGATGGAGGAGGCTTCACAGCAGGTGGGAAATCTTCGGGCTCTGGAATTTCTGCCCCAGGCCTGTGGATGGTAATCTGTGCGTATTTTGCCTCTGCTGCTGCCTTGTGGATTTTGGGACTTCTAAAAGGATCGTAGCTCTCGACGCTTGCCGACGACTTTGGCTCTTGTGTGGAACTGATCCGAGAGTGAAGGTCCTTGACAATAGACAGGTGGGTACGACGCTTCGAGCTAGAGCTGGGGTTCTGGCTTCGGCCTCGACGACCTCTTCCACCTGGTCGAGAGATATGATGATAGTCACTGGCGGAGTAGTCCAATGTTTGTCCTTGATAGTTTTCGAGTTGTTCGTCTCGGAACTTCGCAAGTGCGTTATAGAACATTCGCTCGTGCGTAGGCCTATTGGAGTTATTAAAGAAAAAGTCATGAACCCGCCGTAGGACCTTTACTTACTCAATACACATGATTCTTTCAATCAAGGTTTCCGGCCTCACATCATGCCACAGGGTCTGCAGATTGCGAAGGATGTCCATATCAACATCTTGCCGGGAGGTTACAATCTCACCACAATCCTTCACAGACAAGGGGGGAGGCGGGCCAATGGGATGATCGGCCATAGCTCTATGAAGCTTTTCGTACTTGGTCAAAAGTGGATGGAGCCATATGTTTTGCATCGAAATTCGATCTTCTGGTTTTTTCTGGAGAATTCTGGTGATGAGATCGGCCGCCTCATCGCTGAGCTCAGGTGGTATCATATAATCCCCTTTCTTCACCATGCGTAACGTGGTCGCAAGATCGCCGCCGTCAAAAGGCAAGAACCCTGTCAACAGGGCATACAAGATGATTCCACAGCTCCACATATCAGCTCGGTCACCTCGGTATTTGCGACCGTAGATAATCTCTGGTGCGGCGTAATGCGGGCTTCCGCAGGAGGTGTTGAGCCAGTGTCCAGCGGGCTGTAGAGCAGCCATTCCAAAATCTGCTAGCTTCACATTGTGTTTTCCATCAAGTAGAATGTTTTCGGGCTTCAGGTCTCGATGACAGATGTTGAACCTATGGCAATATCCGAGCCCAGCGATTATTTGACGAAAAAGACGAACGGCTTCTTCCTCCGGAAGAGGGCCATTCTGAGATACGTAGTCGAAGAGCTCGCCTCCTTCCACGTACTCCAGCACCAGATACCTATCAATCCATTAGCTAGGGAATGTGTAGAATCATATGGTCAGAACTCACAGCTCCCCACGGTTCTCCCAAACATCATACAAGCTAATGACATTTGGGTGTTCGATCAATTTCATGATAACAACCTCCCGTTCGATTCCACAAGGCATTTGCCTCGCAGTAGAAAACCCAGAGAAGTTGCTCACATTGCGGTCCATCGCCGCGATACTCTCACTCTGTACCATAGCAGCTGACTTCTTCGAGACAATCTTGATTGCCGCGGTTTGTCCAGTGACCGCGTGCTTAGCAAGTCGAACTCGACCGGTCGCTCCTTTTCCAAGAGTTCTACCGAGCTGCCATGGTCCCACGTGTGTTTTCCTTTTGCCCTTGTTTGACAGCAGTGAGGCTGCTGACATCACCGAGCTACGCGCCGATTCGCATTGGAAGTCAGTTGCGACAGATAGTCTCTGATTTTCCTTCTCCCGTGGAGTTGGAGTAGTCACAATAGACATCCGATCAGGTGTCTTCAGTTGGTCGAATTCTTCAACATGAACACGAGGTGTCGACGCTCCAGGTGATTTGGAATGATTAGCTCTGCTGGACGCATCCGAGAATGGGTGACGCCTCCGAATAGGGTCATCCAAGTCCATGGGATCCATTCTAGCACTGGTTAATCGAGTCTCCAAGTTGGCATAGGTATATCTCAAATGAAATGGTGACTGTTAATAAAACCAATGTTCTTTTTCTCTTGTTAGCTGCTTGCTCCAGTATAACGCGTGGTATACTCACATTCGACGAATCGAGGCGAGGCAACGGCAATACGCTCTGGGCAGCTGAGGGGGTTGTAAGGAACGACTGGGCAAAAGCGAAGACGGAGATCAAAGAGTGACAAGAGGCTGGCTAACACAGCATCGCGGGGTGAACTGGGTGAACGAAAGACGCGGCGACGAGCTGCGGGAGCTGTATACCCGGATTGGCGTGAGGTCGGCAAGAAGGACGGAAAGAAGTCGCGTGTGAGGAGAGCGAGATCAAATGGACAGACTCTAGACGAGAAGTTGGGTGGCATGCCTTGGCCCGTCTGTTTGTGGAATGAGAGAAGATGAGATTCCTCCGTCACTTGCAAGCAGGAATGTCACTACCACCACAACTGCACTCTCAATCGCCCTCTCACCACAAACAAACGCCAAAATAAAACCACCACAACACCCTCTCTTTATTTGACAAGATACGTTTCTATTGTGAACAGTCTTCTCCCCGTCACGCCTTTTTTGATGATGGCCATTGAGCACAGTTTTATCAGGTTCTATGTACTATGTACGAGCCTCACTTTGGCTTCCTATTTGTTTGTTTACCGGCCGAACAAAAAGAGAACTGAAACACTAGATGCTAATCCCCAGCGATCGCCGAGTCCCCATATGCTTAATGAGTAGCCACCAAGACCTCCGCTTGTTTGGTCAGGTCCATCAACTCCGGTCGATGCATTCCGCCGCCGGTAGGGGGAGGGGGCAACATCGCCTTAACACTTACCATCTGACGGGCACCCAAGGGATAGATTCACTCCCTTTTGCATTCTTCTCCCCTACAGTCCTCTCCAAATCTAAATGTCGCATCTATTTTTGATCACCAGCTCGATAGGCTGGCTAATCTTGGAACAAGTGGGCCCGTGGCTTTGCGGGAGGGCTCTATAGTTCACCCCTGCGCAAGTTGACATCGACAGAACACCAGTAGTTGGATACAGTATTTAGGATGAGAGGCGCTGTCATCTAACCATTCAGAAATTAAGAAGGCTTAGATTCAATGTTAAACTACTTAAAGAACTGCATTGGAATATTTAAGTAGTCTCTTCCAAGCACTTGAGCAGGTTCAAAATGTTGCGAGCGTGCGGCCCCGGGCGGAGCCCCGAGGAAGGGTCCGGCAACATTAACTGTCGCCTCCCGAGGTCGAAAATATATTCCCGCACGACTCCACCACGCCATCTGGATCTCAAGTCCACGCTGGGTGATTTCCCAAAATAATCACGGAGGTTAAGCCTTCAAAAAATGCTCCCTAGCCTCAATTATCGTATCCTGAAGCCCACAATCTATGCATATTTCAGGGTTGTTGAACTTATTCAACTCCAAGTGCCCCCTTGATCAATTCGCACCCGGATTTTACCGTAACGTCAACTTGAGACGTTGAAACTTCAGGACTTATCTCGACAAGATCCAAGGCAACCAGATTTTGACTCTCGTGAAGACGCTTGGCAATTGTTAGCCCTTCCCGAAGTGAAAGGCCAGCGGCTACCGGAAACCCAGTTGATGGAGCCCATTCCGGGTCAAGGGAGTCGATATCGTAGGATGCATGAATGGGGGTTTCGTTTCCAATATGCTTTAGAGCCATGTCCATGACAGTGTCCACGCCATACCTGTAAGATGTAAGCTTCGCGACGAAAAATTGGAGATGTCGTCAGCATCAGAGATTACCTTTTTGACGTCGTCCATGTGGAATGCCTTGATGCTGTTCCTTTCAATGATCTGCAGCTCAGCTTCATCTACATCGCGTAGCCCTATGTATACAAATTTCCGGAGATCGATCAGATGGGTCTGCTCCAACCAATCAAAGACCTCTTCTTGGGAAAATTTTGCGATCCCAGAGAGAAAGGCCACAGGCATGCCGTGAAGCCTTCCACTAAGGCTAGTCTCAGGTGTATTGATGTCGGCGTGTGCGTCAATCCAGAGGACACCCAGATCCTGACCTGGCAGTCGTTCGCGGATAGCCTTGGAAATACCAGAGACTGTTCCAATCCCAATAGAATGATCGCCACCTAGTGTCAGGACAAAGCGCCCTTCTCGTGCTTGCTGGCAAACGGTATTGCTTATGTGCTTCGTAGCCTCGCTCACTTCGCGAGGATGTTTCACACCTCCAATTGCAGGGTCCCGCGGGGGTCTGCCTTCAAGTTGAGTTGGGTCTAATTCCTTGAGAGTGACATTGAGACCGGTCTTTTTGCTTATTTGATCAAAAATGCCCGTCTTAATAATGGCTTGAGGGCCTTTCTCCGCACCGCCTCGAGGCTGATTGTTTAGTATGTGTGAAGATAAGATAAGGGACTAGATCTCATACCGCTCCGCAAGAGAAACTGGCTGCAATAACGGCCAAGTGCGATCGATCAGGAAGAAATCTCATCGTGTTCGGTAACCTTTGAAACATTGGATTCGCGATAATATGTGATCAAAATTTGCATGATTTGGGAAGAACTCTTCTGTCGTTTTTAAATCTGTATGAATCGGCTCCATTCAACTTCAAGAGACAAGCTGGCTCCATTCTCGTGCCGACAATATTCCGTGTCCCCTAAAGTTAAGTTTACGCGACCTCACCAAAAATCTCATTTAACTTGGTCACAGTGACTGCTATGGTTCATCAGTAGCTCCAGAGATTTGAGTGACGGGGTTTTATGGATTTGACTCAGTTGTAGAAAGTAGCAGACCCCACATCGAGTAACAAATATCTTCCAGTTACGTCTTAACATGTCATCAACACTAATATCTGTTCGCAATCTTGCAATGTTGAATTTTCTCTCATCAATCCAGGCACGAATACTATTGCACTCATCAGTGTATTCACAGGTATTGATTCAAACGGTCAATTGTGCTCGCTTCGTAATATGCTTGAACTCGTGGATTTGTTGACCCGTGGTTGATCAGAACTCTCGAAGGCCCTCCACGTATTTACCACGCAATCTTCGCAACTGGGAATTCGTCCCAAAAATAGCGATGGAAGCTAATTGAGGTTGCACTGAGGAAATATGAACGTCATGAAGACATAATGAGCATGCGTTCCTTGCCTGAAATTGATTCAATTCCTGCAGTAATTTCCTACAAGTCAACTATCCACCACCATCAAGATGTCGCGATCTACAATTAAACATCTAAAACGCCTACAGACGGCCATACAGGCTCATTATCCGAGAACAGCAAGATCTCCAGCCTTAGTGAACCAGGACGACGCAGTTCTAAACAGAATATGTAAGTACCTATCGGTAGTGGATCGAGCCTGTTTATCTCTGAGCTGCAAAACGCTTTACTGCAAGCTCGGCGAAATCGCCAAGCATAGTCAACTTGCATTTCCTCGACTGCTAAAGATCCGAATCCCAATACTATGCGTCAATAGCCCCAGCGTACCCCGGAACCAGCTCCTCATTCGATTGCAGGATCGCCATTGGTCGTATTGCTCCGAATGCCTGAAGCTTCATCCACGAAAAGAATTCAAGAGATGGCTACTCCCAAGCTGCCCCTGGCGAAGGGCCTGTTCTGACCATGCTGGCATCGTTGACATCTGCCCCTGCATCTCTTTGACCGTTCGCGACCGGGAGAAAATCTTTGAAAGGCTCAATTCATCAGTCAAGCCAGAGAAATCAGCTTTTGGAGCATTCAATTCCTTCTTTGTGAACGGCATTGCATCTCTCGGACACTCCTGTGCCGAGAATGGCGTTTCCGAGGGCGACGCAAGGGTCGTCGTCCATCTCAGAATCAACAACTCCGGCGCATTGGAGGCTATCCTACGATACACTCTGAGCGGTTGTTCGGTAAATGCTCATCGGCTGGCAGAGCCTATATTTGCATGCCCGCATCAAGACCTACAGTATATTGCATGCGCAGACAAGGCCACCAAAGTCTGCTCAAGGTGCGAGACGTACATTTTTAAATCCGTATCACCCAAAGAGAACTCGATTACATTTGAAGTTATTCGGAACCTAGGATGGGTTAGATGGCCTGCAGATGATACATATATTAATCAGTGCCGGCTGACGGGGCATTGGTTTGCGCATAATGCTTTGTATTGGTGGAGGTCTCAGGAACTCGAGAAGAGCATGCAGGGGGAGCTTGCGAAATGGGAAAGGAACTACTGTCTGCAGCAGAAAGCTTTGCTTCAAAAGGCGAAGGAACGTGAGACTGCAAAGAGCCTGTTTCAAGCCAACACAGACCTTCTGGCTTCTCTCGCTGTAGTCTTCTGATCCTTTCCGAGATTTTGGTCCTGAATGCTGGATTTGCTCATCTTCAAAAGTGCAATAAGATATGACAAATATGCTGAGAAATGAAGAAAATTTTATCCATCGTTCGATGTTATTAACTTGCTGGCCATTGACGCCTGACCCGGCCTCGGGGTCTCCTTCCATACTTCCCTCGGGAGGTGGGTCTGGATGGCGCCGATTGAGACCATGTCCACCATTGCCGCACCCTCGACTTGTTCCCATGCGTGGGATCTAGTTCTGGAAGAGTGGAAAGGTCTTCTATAGACTGTGAGGGAATTATCTCTGAGAGTAAACTGATGATGAAAGCAATTTTGTCAGCAACCGATGGCCGAAATGCTTAAATTGCTCGCCATCCCTCCTTCCACTATTTTTCACAAACCAATTCCCAAGGATTCTCTACACCAGCCGCAGGCTTAAAGATGGCAGACATAAAGCCCCCATTCACAGAAGAAACTGCACGCAAGAAGGTCAAAGCAGCGCAGAATATGTGGAACACACAGTAAGCCTGATCTCATCTTGATGCAGCCCCGATCCGCCCATGTGGCCAAGACAGAAGGGGCACTGTTTTCTTATCCCTTGCATTCTTCCCCTCCTGTTTTGTACTTGTGAGAAGTCCAGACATGCTTTAACTGCCGACCTGGATGCTTGATGAAGAGCCACAGCTTGTTTTGAAACAGGATCACGATGGCGCGGTTGTGACGTAGTGATGGCTAACCTCTCTATAGAGATCCACCTCGAACCGCGCAGGCATACACGCCACATTGCATCTGGCGCAATCGAACATCATTTCTCACTGGAACCGAAGCGATCATTGAGTTCCTGACAGTCAAGTGGGAGCGCGAGAAGGGCTATAAGCTGCGCAAAGAGTTGTTCGCTTTTACGGATGATCGGATCGCTGTCCAGTTTTGGTATGAATACCAGGACGCAAGTGATGAGATGCGCTGGAAGCGATGCTATGGTCTGGAAGATTGGACATTCGATCGGGACACTGGCAAGATGCGAAAGCGTATGATGAGTGGTAATGACATTCTCCTCGGGCCCGACGGCAATGGTGAGGGGCGCTGGTTTGTCGACGGAGCAAATGTGGATGAAGTGTCTATCAGTGAGCAGCACTGGTAAAGGATTAGACAATAAAGTTAGTCATTCTCTGGATTGTGAGCTAGCAGAGAACCAGAGAACCAAAGAATATGGTTATCTTAGTCGAGCTTGATGAACAAAAGAAGCTCCAAATTGAATATTTGGCGCCGCTGACGCCAATATTCTCGACACGAGACCCTAGCAGACCCTAATTATGTTATATTTTCTCTATTTCTTTGGTAGATCAGTTCTGGAAGCTTGCTCATAGCCATAGATACGATGGCGAGGCTGCGGGGGCGGGGCATCGGGAGGCCTCCCGGTCGTTGCTTTTATCGGTGGATCGACCGGCTTCACCTCCCGACCAGTTTAAGCTGAAAGACGCCTGGACCAGGCGGAGATCGTGACATCAACCCGAATCTGGGGAAGAAACGCGCCCATGTTGCATACTAGTGGCTTATCTTTCCGACAACGGGCATCAGGTGGGCGCCTGCAGGGGCTTTTGCCGCGGACTCGCATGACATTCGAGGGTTAGCTCTATGCAGTGTCTTGGTTGTATGCGCCTTGTGCAGCCCCATGTACAAGCCGATAACGGCGCATGAGCATATTGAGAGTGTAGTCTGAGGTTATAGATCCTCAGATATGTCACCAAGCGCGGGTGGCGAACAATGACAGGGTAGAAACCCCATGACTTTATCCCACATAGCCACTTCACGGTGTCATAAAATAAACCAATAAATAAAAAAATCAATTATAATCGAGTTTCATATCGGTATCTCATAGTGGAGGGCTTTTATCGCGATCCACTGTTATCTCGCAGGCAAACCAAGGCAGCACAGACGACAAGCTCCACCGGCAGCACCCCCGCATTTCTTCCTTGTAACTGATATTTCGCACGACGGCACATCATCCGATCTCAAGCATCAACTATACACATGGCGGGAAACGGAGCGAAAGTGTCAAAGAGATCGTTGAATGCGTACGCACCACTCCAGCCACATTTGTGACCTATCTGACCCCGACGCAGGTGCACTCGGTGCCGCAGGCAAAAGATCAAGTGTTCTGGATCTCAGCCCTGCGAAGGATGTAAAAAGCGCAAATTGACCTGTATTTTCGACGATCGCGACCAGAAGATCCTGGTCACCAAGGGGTATGCTCCCGGCCATGCCGCAAAATCTGCGATAAGAGAAGCGCCCTAACTTGCGACGCAGGTACCTGGAAGAACTACAGCAGAAGCTGGCAAGCTTACAACACCATGACCGAAGTGGCTCTATTCAATTCAGTCCTAGCTATATCGAGGACCGGTCTCCTGGTTGGTTCACTCTGTTCTCTCATCGGAAATAACTGCTGATCATGCCACGCAGAATCCAAGGAGCACAATGACCCGCCCGAGGGCATACCAGATAACATCCCTAGGTCTTCGCCAGGGGAGCCGGTCGATGAGTCTCAGCTGCATTATGAGCTTGAAGATCCCGCATCTGGCTTGACGAATCCATTGTCTTCAGGGCCTCCAGCATTCATGTCAACCGAGAATGGGCGCACTTGTACGTATGATGGCCTATCTTAACACATCATCTTCTAACAAGCCTATAGTTTACTTAGGCACTTCATCAAATTGGTCATTTACACGTCGCATCTTGAGTTTAACCCATGAACACATCTACCATGAGCCCCTGCCGACAGGCGCTCTACTATTCGATGGTTCAACATACGATCTCGGCTGGGATGGGTTACGAGGAACTCAAAAGCCAGATAATGTATCGGTCCCCACATACGATCATGCTATGTACCTCATTAATACGGTGAAATTTCGCTGCGGGCAGCTCTATCACCTATTTGATGAGGCTGAATTCATGGGTGGCTTGGCAGAGTTCTACGCACAGCCTCAGCCGAATGCAACCAATAGCTTGTGGTACATTCACTTTCTATTGATGCTTGCTTTTGCTAAAGGCTTCGTACAACACAAGCTTCAGGGTAATCGACCTCCGGGCGCCGACTTCTTTGTAAAGGCACTCGAGTTATTACCCGATATCAGCGTCCTGCATCAGGAGCCAATTGAATCTTGTGAGATTTTATGCTGCGTGGCCCTCTACTTACATGCTGTCGATTGCCGATCATCGGCTCATGTTTATGTACGCACCCGCTATTGTTCTCTTTTTCGCATGGCACTGACATTAAATAGATTGGTTCAGCTATGAGAATGGCTATGGCAGAGGGAATGCATACTCAAATGCCGGTTGAGTACTTAGGAGAGGCCATGGTCCAGAGGTGTCGCAAGATCTGGTGGACAGTCTACATTCTGGATCGAGAAATGACCTCGTTATTGGGCCTTCCTCAGTCTATCAACGATGACCACGTGAATGCTTCACTTCCTTCATTCGCGGGATCAATACAACGAACAGCGGCTATCAATATGCACATCAAACTCTCACGAATCATTGCTGAGATTAGCAGCAGTAAGTTGCTAACCTAAAGCCCCTTCCGTTGCCTCGCTAATAAGATAAAAAGCCGTCTATGCTATCGATGGACGTCTCAAGAGAAACTTCCTTTTGAGTACCAAGTCTGCTCTGGCAGGCATTGCGCGTCAAGCCGATGATCTCCTCCACGCATTTCCTCTCCAACTCGATCAAGCGGCAAGCGGTGTTTCAAGAACAGCTGCATACCTCCACCTCCAGTATCACCAATGTATTGTCCTCGCAACGCGACCGCTACTTTTCTGTTTTATAAAGATTCGATTTGAATATCCCGAGCACTGCATCGAAGCCATCAACACCTCGAAGAATGTCCGCAATCTAATCCAGATGTGTATGGACTCTTCAATTCAGATGATCAATATTCTCAACAGCCTTCAATCCGAGGGCCTTCTTGGTAAGACCCCACTGAAAACGGTTCAAATTGAGAATTCGAGACTAATTAGCTCAGAAACCTTCCTCCCCTTTGACCTCGACTCCCTCTTCGTCTCAACCGTTGTCCTCCTCCTCGGGCCCGCAATCGACACACGCTGGAATTACCCATTATGGCTAGAAAAGGCATACGCAATATTCGAAGATATGATCGAAAACGGCAATCTCATCGCCAAATTCCGAAGATCAGAATTACATCTTCTAGATGAGTTATTAAGCTGTTTCGCTCAACATCCGCCACGATGCCTATCAGCACCGGTGTCATTCCCTTCATTTCCCAATGACGTTCTCAACCCTTCAAATTCTAGCGTTGAGATCGCTAGTCCCTTTCCGCCTACATCTCAAGCTCTTACACATGATATCCTATCCGATGCACCAATAGACGAAGAGGGGACTTTGACTGCTGGGCTTACTGCCGCCCAGATTATGGCAGTAGCAGATTCTATCGAAAGTATTGACACAGAGTGGATGTCAAATGCTATGATTGAACATGAAATTTGGTAATGTGAAACGATAGAGTTATGAATGGCTTATGTATAGGATCATGCATTCAATTGTACATATTATTTTTGATCGCGAGATCTCGGTTTGCGATCTTGGTCCAATTGGTGTTAGAGCAGCGAAGACAGGGGAACGTAAAATACGGGGATGGAAGATAGATGGATGTAACTCTGATTGTTCTAAAATGATAGTTTAGAATTTTTATAATACAAACGCCTTATATAAGAAACAACTAAGCTATTTTGAGCGTGGCTTCTCACTTGTAATAATCTGGTAATTTCAGTGTCAAATATACTGCGTTCCGACAATTGGCAGTGGCTTGATCAAAATGATCCTGCAGATTTATTACGATTACTTGATTGAAGTCTTGCTGAAGTTCTCATTTTTGCCCCATGAATAGCATTTGTTGAAAAGGATGCGGAGACGCCACTTATTGCTCCATAGGTATCATGAAATGGCTATCCCGTTGCTGGATGGCTAGCTTGGAGGTTGAAGCAATATTGCAATTGAGTTAGATGACTCGGCTAGTTGATAGATCTGGAGCAATCTGATTGGCTCTCGGGAAGCCCGGGGCCTTACCCTAATATATTACATGTAAATAGACTATTGTATACATTAGAGCTAAAGATCTCTAAGCTTTGATCTGTATTATAACTAGACTATTATTATCTTTCTAATTATACTGACTTACTATCTAATCTTTATTAATTTCCTAATATTACTTAAATCTAGTTATTAGTCTTTATAATTCTAAAGCTTTTATAAAATTATATTAAGAGAAATACTCTAAATATAATTAGATCTATAGAAAAAATAAGAGTATTTTAAATAATAATTAATAGAGACTTAATAAATTAATATAAATAAGAACTCTTATTTTAAAGACTAGTTAATCTCATATAAAAGTTATTTATACTCTTCTATTTTATTAAATTTCTCTTAGAGACTTACTAGATTTATAATACTTAGAGTAAATTTCTTATAATCTAGAGAATTAAATTTAGTATTATTGTTAATAGAATTTAAAAAGAGATTAAAATTAGAAAAAGCTTAAGTTAATTAGTAAATTATATAAGAAAATATTATTACTTCTTTAGAAGATTCTAAATCTAATTAGTTTTTTTTTTTTAAAATTAAGATAAAATATATTAATCTATTATTAGATTAAATTCTAATCTTATACTTATTACTAAAATTCTCTTATTATTTAATTTATTTTAATCATATTAAATATTTATCTAAGTCCCTTATATTATTAAGTTCTTTATCTATTTTATATTATAATTATTATAATATATTATATAGGGTAAATTTAGTTATTATAATATATTATATAGGATAAATAGGGTTATTATAGTATATAATATAGTACTATAGATATATTATTAGAGTCTTAAGACTATTATTAAGCTATAATTATCTTAGGGCCTAATAGTTACTCTTTTTCTTTAAAAATTATAGTCTTATAATCTTATAGTTTATATAGTTTAATCTAGTATAATAAGTAGTATTTACTTATTTTATATATCTATAGATATAAATAGTATTTATTATTATTTTATTTCTTTCTTTTATAATATTACTTAAACTATATAGTAGTATATTTTTATTTAGATCTTAAGATAGTATAAGTTAGAATTATAATTAAGATAGAATAGATATCTTAGCTTTATTATTATTATTTAAAATAGATATATTAATACTATAGTTAGATTATTATTATTAAGTTAGAGTATTAATACTTTATTTATTATTATATTATCTTAAAATAGTATTTAATATATTATATACTACTTATTTATTATAGTAAGTTAGTCTATAAAGATAATACTTCTTTAGAATACTTATTACCCTAAGATTATCTTATTACTATTTTATAATATCTATTAATTATATATAGTAATAGATCTTAGTTACTTAAGTATCTAAAAATCTTATTTAATAAAGGAGATACTAAATAGAATAATACTAATAAAATCAGATTCTTATAGATCTCTTCTTATTATTAAGATAGATTTATTAGATAAATAATAAGAATAATTATTATATTCTAATCTGAATCTTAAGTAATAATACTTTAAAAAATAAGATTAAATATAAAGAACTAAATATATAATTACTAAATAAGTATTCTTATATATCTATTCTTTACTTATTACCTAAGATACTTAGATCTCATTACTAATATACTCTATATAATATAATCCATAAGCAAATGGGCTATATAAGTAAACAGATTGGTAATCCTTCTAATTTTTTTAAATTTTAAGATATTTCATTAATTAAACTAACTAATTAAATTATTGCCTAGTAGGGTAACTATTATATTAATAGCTAATAATTCTACAAATTAAATAGGTCAGAGGCCTCTGGCTAATAGGCTAGGGGATTAAATTAGACTCTGCTATAACTACTTCTATTCTAGGAATTTTATCTTGTTCTTCTACTTAAAGTAAATTTTAAACCTCTAGAGCTATTAAACTACCTTTATAGGATAGTTGTTTTTTTAATTTATTATATTTTTAAGTTTAACACTTATTTTCTATAATAGATATTATAATTTAATCCTATAATATTACTAACTATTAAAACTATATTATATTACTTTTAAACAATTAATTAATTTAATATATAATTATATTAGGACTTTGTAATTATAACTATTTACTTAGTAATTTTTTAATTAAAGTAACTTAATACTCTAATTATTATTGATTTTTTAGTATTTTAAATAAAAATATACTACTTTGATTTAATAGTAGTAGAGTAAATATATAGAGTTGAATATTGAGTTTTAAAATAACTTATAATAAATTCAATAGAATAAGACTAGTTATAGTAAAAGTATTAATAATTATATTAGTTTTAAAAGCTTAAAGTCAAGCTTGGGAATAGAATTATAAAAAATTAAGCTTATTAATATAATTAGTTCTAACTTAGGCAATATTCTATATTTTAGTTCTATATATATATTTTAAGATACTAAAACAGCTAATATTAAGAGGCTATAGTAAATATAATATATAAATAAGTATATATAATAGAATAATATTATAAATTATATATAGCTAATCAAATTCTAGTATTAAATAGCTATTATGACTATTAAGGATTAAAAGGTAATATTATCTAATTTATTAAGTTAGAATTAATAGAATAAAGTAATTTTTAAGTTATTTAAGGCTAAGCTCATTGGTTATCTAGTTATTATTACTATAGGCTAAATACTAGATTAAATTAAGATTATTAAACTATAATTTAATAAACTATTTATCTTTAAATATAATTATAGATAGAAGAGTCCAACTAGCTATTAAAATATATTTAATTACTATTATCCATTTATAATTTCTAGACTATAGAATTTATTTTTTACTATAGTAATTAATTTAAGTAATAACTTAATTATTTACTAATATTTCTATAGTAAATCTAATTTTATTAAAATTATAAATATTATAAGAGTTAATTCTATAGATAATAATTATTTTTTTAATTAGTTTAAATTACTAAGATATAACTTTAGAATCTTTATTTAAAGCCTATTAGTAATTATAGTGTCTTAAGCAAGCTATATAAATATCCTAATATTAAATAATAAAGTTTTATACTTAATTTTTACTAATTATAGATAGTTAACTATTACTATAGTTAGTAAGTAATAATAATACTATTTTATAAACTTACTATATCTGAGATAAGGTACCTTACTAATCCAAAGATAAAATCTATTATTTAAGTAATTCCTCTTTAGTTTCTATTAATTTTTTGTAATTTGAGTGAAGTTCTATATGTGATTATTGATCTTTAATACAAGTAGCTAAGGTTGATTGGGAAATACTAAATATATATATAGCTTTGTTAATAGATGCAATTTTTTTAGAGTGGATTGTATTGATAGTAAGCTCAAAGTAACCCTCAATATTTAACGTTAATCGTGATTGATCTGGTAGTATAGTTAATAGTTAAAGGTTGAATAGAATATAAATTATTGGGGGGGGGTTGGGTTGCCGGCCTGTTCGCTTGTACGGCCCATTTGCTTGTGGATTACGTTATTACTAATATATATATATTTATTACCTAATAAATACTACTTTAGAATACTACTAACCCTATAATAGTCTGTATCCTATATTAGTCCCTACCATAGAGTCCTTATTCCCTCAGGTTATCTCCTATCCTAGAATATATTTAATTATAGAGTACTCTTAACCCTAGAATATCTAGGATCCTAGATTATATTATATCCTTAGGCACTTAGTAGAAATACTATAGTTTCTATCCTAGTACAGTTCCTGAACCGCGTCCCTTCTCACAATACTACTTTCCTTATATGTGTCTATGATCCTCAATCACATATGACGTATCCTTGTTGTAATGATTGGCTGTAGTTGGTTTATTTTGAGTTGGCCCCCGTAACAATAGTACAGGACCTTTTATTATTATATAGTATCTATATATTATTATATATATTACTAATACTATATATATAGTATAGGAGTAGAAATCATATAATTAAATAGTCTAGAGAGTTTCCCTAACTTCAGAGATTATTAAGAATTAGTCTTTATACTATTACAACATATATACTCAATATAGCTAACTTAGCGATCCCATTCCATACTCGTTCCATAGCCCGTCCGCTATCATTCCCCATCACCTATCGTTACTACTCTCTTGCCTAATCCACCCCATCTTTACATTGATCTCTCGGAAGTCTTGGTCCTCACCAACGATACGTGAAACCCTCACATCTGAGCCTGAACTACTCATGAAAAAGAAGACTGGGTACACAAAGCCCTTGGTTCGCTCCTAGGATCACAACGATTAATGCAGCTTCAAGATCTGGTTCCCTTGCAGCACGCCGTCGCTTTTCGTTATGAATGAGGTCAGAAGGATTGGCACCCAGAGATTCGTATTTTGTTGATAGAATAGCAGATAAAGTGAACCGTAAAGGACGATGGTTGCATTGTATATATCAGATTACCCTGGGTTGGAGAAGAAACGGATCATAGTTGCTATATCTTCTTGCTCTATATTGTCCTACTGGTCGTCTTTTTCGGGGAAATTGATCGAAATGAGAAGCTGTGAAGCGAGTCTCTTTCCGGGTCGTATTGGAGCCTGTTGCCACCCGCAAATGCGGATGTGTTGGAGCAGCGAATACAGGGGAACGTAAAATACGGGTATGAAAGATAGATGGATTTAACTCTGATTGTTCTAAAATGACAGTCTGGTATTTTTATAATACAAACGCCTTGCATAAGGAACAACTAAGCCATTTTGAGCGTGGCTTCTCGCTTGTAACAATCTGGTAATCGCGGCGTCAAATACACCGCGTTCCGACAGGATGTGGGGCAGCCTAGAACTTGGAGCCACTCCCAGCTCATTCTCGTTCTCGTTCTCGCTCGTTCTCTCGCTCTCGCTCCCAACCTCCCCTGAATGACCTGAGCCGCCCTCAAACCGAAATTAAGCTTTGGCATGAAGAATCTCGCCTTTGAGAAACTGCAATAGCCTTCCCTTTCTATATTCCCCATAAAAGGGAAGAAAAGGTTATCTTCGAAGCAAAAACAAAGACTCCGAGAATTCTTTCTGTATAAATTTTACCGAGAGGATTTCACTATCAACTCGTGATAGCTTGACATTTATAGTCGGGCAATACATTTCCGTGATTCAAAAGCCCATATTCTCAAGAAAAGCGTTTACTGTTTCATTGAAATCAATTCTAGCAACATTTAGCTTTCTCATATATTTCGCCTACATTGTTGCTCAAAGGTCTTCAAATCATCTACTTGCTGCTGTTTCGGAATGACGAGAGTTACCCCCCGAACTTGTCTTTATCCTCTTACAGGTAGCCTTCTGCTTACATTTGGTCTCTCGACCGGTCTGACATTTCGATCGAATCATCATTGCTATGCTGGCACCTGCGGTGAATGGCTTTTCCCTCTCCAGGCACGGTTACATGTAGTGGTCTGGTACTCCTGGATATTGATATCCATGGCGTTTTTCGCCGTTCGCGCCTTTCAACCCAGGCTGCGTCGTTTTATCCAGCAACGGTTGTTCAAGTTCAAGCTTCCCCTGGTGGGTGAACCGTTGTCTATCAGCGCATTACTTGGACTTACCTGGATTGTCAGCTTATATGGCATCATCGTAGGTGTCTGGTGGATTCGCCTCCGAGACTATTTCGTTGACAGGGGCCAGAAACGTGGAGTTCTGGAGGGAAACCATCGTCTCGCTGCAATTGCATTGACTGGTCACCTATGCGATGTCACTATGGGAATGATCCTGATCCCCGTCTCGCGCCATAGCGCGCTTGCATCCTTCTTCAAATTATCCATCTCAACAACACTTACCTTTCATATGCTGATGGCTTATACTCTTTTTACTTTTGTTATCATTCACGGATTAATATATGTATCCTGGGTCCCAGCTTTCAACTCTCTTTCAGGGGGGCTTCGGAAGGTATTTCCTGTCTTAAACCCAACTTACCTATACCACGAGACTTGGCCGGGTAACTCGTCGGCTTTGGGTGTGTGGCGAGCCTCTCTTATATTTACCGGCATCGTCTCTACTACGATAATGGGCGTCATATTCGTCACTACGCTGCCGACAATTCGAGCGAAGCATTTCAACCTCTTTTACTTCACCCATCTCCTGAGCACCGTTACTGTCGTCATCATCTGTTTGCACGCAAGTACAGTATTTTACTGTGTGGCTCCAGGGCTAGCCATGTGGGTACTTGACTGGGGTATGCGACTGTACGAATTGAGAGAATGTGTGCAAGGCAAGGTAATCCATCTAGGAAATGGATGGTATTGGTACCTCGAATCTTTCGTAAAATCAAACGGACCAAGCTAATTTGACTCATATTTAGCATCGAACTGCCACTCCCTCGTCGCCGACTTGACGGGTGTGCCTGCGACTCACCGCTTGCGCATTTCTATATTCGCCACGCACATTCCTCCGTCTGGGAGCTCCATCCTTTTACCACCATTACTCCTCTTAATTCCGAAAGCAAAGTTACTTCCGCTTCCGAACAAGATATTCCAATCCAATTCATTTTTCGCAAGCGTGGTGGGTCCGGCAGCGTCTCTCAGCCCCAGGCTAGGAACATTATCTTGCCGACATGGTTCAACTACTTTCGTAACCCAGCGAAACCAACTTTTGAGTGGACAGACAAGCTGGCTAGTACCGTCGATGGAATCAAACCATTATTGGGATCTAGAGATAACAGCGGTATCAATCAACCAACTTCACCGCCTTCTATTGAGCGTACCGGCAAGATTGAATTCCCCACTTGTTCCTCACAAAATGCGGACGTTCCGTTCCGTCTCGAAGGGCCATATTTTACAGTAGCAGACCCTTCACGGTATAAGACTGTCATATGCATTGTCGCTGGTACAGGAGTAAGTGGCGCTATAGCCATAGCCCGCGCCTTTCTTGAGCAGAAGAGACAGCAAGCGGCAGCCCTTGAAATTGGCAGTGAATGGGAAGCCAATGACAAACCGGCAGCTACGTCTATCTGGGAGAGATGTGTGATTATCTGGAGCGTGAGAGCAGATGCCTATATGAATCTACCCTATATGGAAGGTGAGCAGCCAATCTCCATGGCTCATCGTGTTGAACTACACTGATACTTTGATTAGCGGACCCGATCACATGCCTTGAAATTCATGTGCATCTGACTGGCAAGGGAAGGCCTCGTCTAGATATTAAAGAAGAACTGAGTTCCCTTTGTGGCCAGTCGCCTACCGGTCCCATTTGGATCTATTTGGCTGGTCCAAGTCCATTCATTGCTTCGGGAGAAGACGCATGTCAAGCAACCCCAGGCGTTGAGTGGTATAGCGCCAAACAAACTTGATGCCCTTGCCCCTGATTCAAAATATTATTGTTTGTACAGAATCGACAGCCCCTATCGCGTCATGCCCCAACCCTATATGAAGTTTTTTTTTTTTTTTATCAGCTCTACATCTGGATATATAAAGACACTTGTTCAGCATCATATACAGTATTTAGTTCTTCACGTTCAATATTCATCTTACTGTTACTTAAGACCCAGATTGGAATACGACAATTGTTCTTGTTTGTTTTATCTGACAAATCCACCTTAACAACGAGGGGAGATCCATAAGAACCTGACCTTGCCAGTGCTACTCTATTTAGTACCTTCTTTACTAAGCAAGATCTCTAAGGACTCGAGTGACTAAGGCCTATTGCCATGTGTGATCGGTAGGCATTACAATAGAGTAATGAGAAAATCTTAGGGTGATGAGTATTGTAGAGAAGTATTACCTTTGTGGACCAACTTGCAGTGCCTAATAAGCAGTGCATAACACGGAATCCATTACAATTACAAAAAGAAAATCGTCAGAAATAGATCATAGACATACATATTACCTAGTGGGCTTAAGAAGGAGTTCTCTTGGGACCAATACATCAAAAGGTGGGCTCAGGCCTGAAAACGTGCTAATCGTAGACTTCCGAAAGGGGTTGAGAAAAGTATGATGTATACCCTAGTAATTCTTGTAATACTAAGCTAATATTTATATCTAGACTCAGTTGACTACTTAGACTAGATTTATCCTTATGAGTAGGTACCTGAATATACTTAGTGAGTATATACTTAAGAGTATTTATAGAATAAGTATTTTAATAGCTGTAGTCCTGACTAAAAGGACTAGATACCCAAATATCTCTTAATTGTTAGTATACCTTGGGCAATTGTAAGACCCGCAAGGTCTAGGGGAGATTTATAGTGCGGGCAATACTTGATTTTCGAAGTAGAACTAATTGCTGATCTGCTTAACATTGAAGAGTTGATGCTATATAATCTTCTATCCTGTGTTTGCTGGATATCACTTGTTGAGCTTCACCGACTCTTTATGATATGTTAATTGTTTGCCTAAGTTCCTTGTGTTACTAAGTTCTTTATCTATTCTGTGTTGTGATTATTATGATATATTGTATAGGGTAAATGTAGTTATCATAATGTGTTGTATAGGGTAAACAGAGTTATTGTGGTATATAATATAGTACTATGGGTATGTTATCAGAGCCTTAAGGCTATCAGTGAGCTGTGGTTGCCTTGGGGCCTGATAGCAATAGCTCCAATATATCCTTCATAACTAGAATAGCCACTGTTTATTTATCTAAATTAAGAATATTACTCTAATAAACCTGAATAGTACCTAGCTTTTATCTGGAGTATTGTTCCAAAAACTTTTTCATTACTTCTGACCACAATCAGCTTCTATTTTATTTAAACTCTACTAAAAGCTATTTCTCTTTAATAGACTATTACACTTGCCTACTAGTCTTTTATTATATATTACTATAATTAGCTTAGAATTATGAGCTTAATTCTACACTTATTAAAGATTTGTTTAATTCTACATCTCTATCTTTATATAATAGGGATAAATCTTATTTATAATATCTCCTATATACTCTTAACTTCAAAGTTATCTTCTGAGAGAGTTTATTATGGAATAAATATACTAGGCACTATATACCTATTTACAGAGGATTCCATAACTAAATATCTCTTTTCTTTTATTTATAGTAAATACTGAATAAATATCTGAAATCAAATTATAATCAGTATATTTCCCAATAAACTTCTTAGTGAAGACTAATGTATTTCCTATAGATATCTTGAATTATTTCTATAGTCTTTCTTGTAACTAAAATAAAATTTACTTAATAGTACTAAATATCTTCCTATTATAGCTTATTTTTACTAATTTTTATTATAATTATTTCCACCTCTATAGCCATATTATATTACCCTAATAAGAGTATGTATATTAGTCTCTATAGCAAGATCCCTACTTTGATAGACTGAAATCTCAATACTAATAGCTTATAATCTTCTAAATAAACCAAACTCAGAATTTAATTATAAATGAAGAAAGTAGATGTAACTTGTTATAGTATACTGTTCACAATTGCTGTCCAATGGCTTTTCGGGCCCCATCCAATGGTAATCCAGATAAGTACAGGATCTCTCATTATTACTCTGTGTCTATGTATTATTATATATATTACTAATGTGATATATGTGACTTTGGGGTTAGAAGTCATATAATTAAATAGACTAGAGGGTTTCCCTAACTTTAGGAATTATTAAGAATTAGTCTTTTTACTATTACTATATATATACTCAATATAGTTAACTTAGTAGTTCTATTCTATACCCCTTTTATAGTCATTCTACTACAATTTCCTATTATCTTTTATTACTACTTTCTTATCTAATCTATCCTATTTTTATAATTCTAATTCTTCTTTCCATAGATTATCTAAGAGATAATAGTAAATATATATTAAACTACTTTCTAGGAGGAATCTATTAGTCTAAAACTAGAAAGTATTCTACTCTTTCTGTTAGAATAAGGGAATCTATATATAAACTTATAAAATCTTATAATATCTAAAATTATAGTATAAGAGTAAGCTATTAATATATAAATTTAAGTAATTAATAACTTATAGTAATAATAGAAAGAACTATAAGTTAGGTAAAATAAATACTTATACTAATTTAAAGATTTAATATTAAATTATAACTCTTCTAAAGTTACTTTAACTATTATCTTATATTAGAGTAGTCTATCTATTAGGACTATATTTATACTAGTAATATTAATCTATTCTAATAAGTATTATAATCTTAAAATTAAGAATATTAATACTTTTATCTAAAAGTATACTATTTAGTAATATTATAATTAGCTTATTAATTTAGATTTTACTTTTACTATAGTATTCTAGTAATATAATAGTAAAAAGAATTATATTCTAAAAGGAATTAAATATATAGATTTCTAATATTATTTATAATAGAATAAATATCTTTATAGTAAAGATTCTAATATATATACTCTACTAAAAAATAATTAGTAGTCTTTTGAAAATTGAATATTAATCCTAATTAGTAACTCTATTAATTTATAACTAACTATAATAAACTAAATTAAGAAAGTCTAGTATATAGAAAACTAGAATCTATATGATTTTTATATTTATCTCTATTTTCTAAAATAATATTTATCTAGAAAATTAGAACTAAATTATATTCTGAAATTTTTTATAAAATTATATTCAAAACTATAAGAAATTATTAGTCTTTATTATATAGAACTTCTATAAAATTATAAAGAAATAGTAGATATAATAATATATATCTAAAAGATAATCTATAAGAGATTTAAAAAGAATTTCAATAATAGAAAATATAGTATTCCTAATAAATAATCTTATTTTTTCTTAAAAAAACTCTTTTATAAAACTTAGAATAATATTAGAAAATATATAGAATAATCTCAATTTACTTAGAGACTAAACTAATAGACTAAAAGATATTATATTTTAGTATTAGAACTAAGTAAAACTCCTATAAATAAGAACTAATTACTAAATTAGTATTTTATCTATTATAAAATAGACTATTAGATAAATAAATATTCTAAATTAAATAGATAAGTATAGAAGATTATAGAAGATTATAGAAGTTATAAAGACTATAGAAATTACTAAAATTTTAGAGAAAGAATAAAAATTAAAGATTTTTCTATATTTATAATTTACTATTCTATAATAGGAAATATATTCTATTTAACTATTATAACTATTTTATAAAATAAACTTATAATTTATATAGACTTTAATATATATATATAACTTAATATTATAAATATTAATTTTATTAAATAATAATATTTATTCTAAGCTAAATTATAAGCTCTCTAATTATATATTATAGATAAATTAGAATATTCTAAATATAATATATATAAAATAGTTCTAATTCTTATTAATTTTAGAAGAATTATTAAGATTATTAAGAGATCTTATATAATAGTAGATTAAGATTTAAACTCTATAAACTCTCTAATTCTCTTTTCTATAATTATATTTAATTAATATTCTATTATTATCTTAATAGTAAATTAATAATAATAGTTTATTATATCTAATTTTAAATTAAGAACTCTATACTAATTTACTAAAAATTATAAAAATAAAACTTATATTTTTACTATTATTTAATTATTTAAATTAAATAACTCTCTTATTAAGAAAGAAAATAATTATATTCTAATTACTAACTCTATAAAAGAGTAGTAAATTCTCTCTAAATTAAAGAAATTTATAAATATATTTTTATATAAAAATACTCTATAATTACTTTTATAAAAGAAAATAGATTATATTATTAATTTATAGAAAAAAGAATAATTTTTTTAAAAACTAATTTATATATTCTTCTAAATAGAATTTACTATTTTATATAATTATATTAATATTAATATTAAGATAGATAGAATTAGACTATCTAAAAGTCCTATAGGTATACCTATCTTATTTATCTCTAAAAAAGATAATATTCTCTATTTCTATATTAATTATTATAGTTTAAACTATATATTAGTTAAAAATTAGTACTCTTTACTCCTTATCTTAGAGATTTTAAATAGGATTATTAGTACTAAACTCTTTTTAAAGATTAATATTAAAAATATCTATTATAGAGTCTATATTAAGTAAAAAGATAAATAGAAAACTATATTTTATATCTAATATAGTTACTATAAATATATAGTTATACTATTTAGTTTAACTAATATATTAGCTACTTTCCAAAACTATATTTATATTATCTATCTAACTAATATTCTTATCTTTTTATCTAATATAGAAAATCTATATATAATATTTTAAAATTATTCTCTAATACCTATATTAAGTAAAACTCTATTGTAACTATCTAAATATATCTTTTACTAAAATTAAGTTAACTTCTTAGAATATATTATCTTATCTAAAAATATCTTAATAGATTCCTAATAGATTTCTATTATTACTTTATAATTAGAATTTAAAATCTTTTATAATATTTAAATATTTATTAATTTCTATAACTTCTATAGATAATTTATTAAGACATTCTCTTTTATTATATAACTCTTAATATTATTATTAAAGAAAACTAAAAATAGGAAATAGTCTAGTTCTATAAAATTCAATAAAATTAAATTATAAGTATTTTATACTTTAATTAATATTTTTATAAATACTCTTATTCTTATTTATTTTAATCTAAATTATTCTATTTAATTAGAGACTAATATATCTAAATATAGAATAATAGATATTCTTTTATAATTAGAAATTAATAAAAAATAGGATTTTATAGTATTTTAGTCTTATAAATTTAATAATATTAGGATTTAATATATTATACTAGATTAAGAGCTATTTACTATTATTTATTTATTTAAATACTAGTAATATTATCTAGAGAAAAGTAGATATACTATTAAAGTTTTATTAGATTATACTAATTTATAAACTTTTATATAATAACTTAAACTTAATAGATATTAAGTCTATTAGTATATTTCTTTACTACTTTTTAATTTTATTATTAAATATTAGTTAAAGAAATTAAATCTAATTAATACTTCTTAAAGACTTTTTAAAAAGACTAAGAATATTTAAAATTCTAATATTCTTATATCTCTTATATTATAAATACTTTTAGACTAAATACTATTTCTCTATAGAATATAGTTATTTAAGAAATTTATAAAATAAATTTAATTAGTCTTAAATTCTAATTTAAAATATAGTCTTATTCTATTATAGATAAGAATAAATTAGCTAATTAAACTATTTAGAATAATCTAATTTTAAATTAATTAAATTCTTAAAAGACTTTATATATAATTATAATAAAAGAATCTATATATATTTTAAATTTATAAATCTCTAATAATCTAGTTATAGAGTTATTAAGACTATAGTTAGAAAATCTCTATTACTAATATTAAAAGAAAATTCTTCTTTATAGATAAGGAAATTAAAAGAATTAATTACTAAAAGATAGTTTTATTCTCTTTAAGAAGTATTTTTTTATATTTTCTATTTAAGATATTAAATAATTAATTTTAAAATTATATTATAATAAATTAATAGTAAAATACTTTAAAAGAAATTATATTATTAAGCTAATTAAAAAGAAATTTTATTAGTTCTTAATAAGAAAGGATATTAAATAATATATTAAAGAATATATTATATATTAGAGTTTAATATTATATTATTACTATTCCTATAATAAACTAAAGTTATTATTAATTCTTTTAGATTTCTAAACTAAAATATCTATAAATTTTATTATTAGACTATCTATTATTATATTTAGAATAAAGGAAATTAATACTATTCTTATAGTTATGAATTATTATATAAAAATATATCTTTTCTTCTCTATAAATACTTTAATTAATATAATAGAACTTATAAAACTATTATATAATAAGATTAAGTTTAAATTTAGAATTCTTTTAGAAATTATTTCTAATAGAGAAAGTATTTTTACTAGTACTTTTAAAATTAATATTTATATAATTTATAATATTATATATTACTTATTAATAGTATTTTATTTTAAAACTAATAGTCAAATAGAGTAAATAAATTAAATTCTTAAGTATTATTTATATTACTTTTTTAATAAAGAGTAGTAAATATAGCTAATACTATTAGAAATAACTACTTTTATTTATAATAATATAATTAATATTACTATAAGAATATTACTATTTAAGATATTATATAACTATAATTCCTTCTTTTATATAAATTCTAAAATTAGTATTTTAATTAAGAAAATATTAGTAGTAAAAGATTATTTTTTCTAATTTTAAGACTTATATAAAAGTCTATTAGAATATTAATAAAATACTATTAAAATATATATAAAGTACTATAATATAAAATATAAGAATATAGAATTTTAGAAAAGAAATTTTATTACTTTATTAATTAAAAACCTTTAACTCTAAGAATCTAAAACACTTTCTCTATACTTTATTAGTTTATTTTAAATAATAGAAAAAATTAATATATAGATATACTAACTTTATCTTTTAGAAAAATATATCTAATATATAATATCTTTTATATTTCTCTATTAAAACTATAGATAAATTATAATTAATTTATAGTTAAAATAATATTTTTATTAGAATAAGAAAATAATTTAGACTATATAGATTCTAGATAAAACTTATTATTTATTAAAGTAAGTAGATTAGTTCTCTAAATATAATTAATAGATTATAGAATTAGATATGAATATACTTATTTTACTTAAAAAATAAAAGAAGTTAAAAGAGAAGCCTATATAAAATAAGAAAAATACTTTTTAATAAATAGATTCCTATCTAATTTATATTAATTATCTATTTAATATTAGAGCTAATATTAGAATAATTCCTTTATAAAGAGATCTCTTATTATATATTATATTCTCTATTTATTATTCTCTTTAGATTATTAAATCTAGTATTAATTATAAATAATCTCTATATAATCTTAATAATAGTCCTATAGATAATTCTTTAAAATATATTCTAAGATTAATAATATAGAAATCTACTTTTATAAAAAAGTATTATAATCTCTATTTCTAAAATAAAAATATAAAATAGTATTCTAATTCTTATAAGAATAGAAAGAAATCTTATAATTTATAATTATATTAGAATAATCTTTATAATTAGACTAGAGAAGAATAATTAGATTAATAATAGATTTCTTATAGAATACTAGAAAAGATTTAAATTTATCTTATTTTTATTAAGTTTAAATTAAGATTTATAAGCTTTTAGAATCTTATTAAAAAATTATATATAATTTTCTATTATAACTAATAGAATTTTTATAAAACATTACTTATTCTTATAAGAAAATAAAGTAATAATATTTAAATATTAGAAAAGATTATTATAATTATTAATTATATTAATAGAAATCTAATTAAAATTATAGATTAATTATTTTCTCTCTATAAGTATTTTAATTAAAAGAGTTTATAAATTTATATATTCTCTTAGTTTATATATAATTCTTATAGAATATAGCTTTTTAAATATTAAATTTATAAAGAATCTAAAAGAGAATTCTCTTATAATTTTTTTTAATTTTAGTTTAGAAATAGTACTTATATTATTTCTAATAAAAGAAAGTAGAGAAAGAATATATTATTTAAAATTTTAGAAATATTCTAGATTTTATATAGATAAAATCTAGGGGGAAAAATAATTTTAAAATAAATTAAATATAATTTAATAATAGAAATAAAGGCTAAAGAAGTTATTAAAAAAGGAAAAGTAAGATTATAAAAAGCTATTATTTATATCTATATCTACTAAAATCTCTCTTTTAAAATTTCTATTATAATTTATATATAGAATAATTAACTTTAGATTAGATAAAAAGATTTAATTCTAACTCTACTAATAAGAATTATCTAAATCTATAAAAAAACTCTATTCTAAAATTTTATACTTTTAATAATTATACTCTAATTTATTAGAATTATTATTATTAATATAAACTATTTCTTAAAGTATACTATTTATTATAATATTATAAGCTATATATATTACTATTTATATACTCTTAAATAATAAGTATGTTATTAAAACTTATATTTTATAAATATAGTTCTCTTTCTCTAATTATAATAATTATTAATCTAAGACTTATTAATAAGTTCTTATTAATATATTTTCTATAATAGAATTTATCTATATTAATAACTTTTATTAAGAGTTTATAATATTATAATATATAGTTAAATTACTCTATCTCTCTATTAATATTAATAATATAAAAGAACTATAAAAACACTATAAACTAAAGATAATTTCTTTTTTTCTAATAGGTTTTATTTTAATATATAAATATTAATAACTCCTATAAAAGTCTAAATTTAAATTAGTTTAATCTCTAAGTTAATTAAAGTCTATTTTAATATATTATTAAATAAAAAGGGAATTAATAGTAGTTTAGTCTTAAAAAATCTTATAATTATAGGAGTAATTAGATCTTATATCCCTAAGACTAATTTATATCTAATTAAAAACTCTACTATATTCTTTTAGTTCCTTATTATTTCTTTAGAAAACTATATTATAATTAGATTATATACTATTTATTAGAATTTTATTCTATAATACTTATTAAGATATATTATTTATTTCTAATTATATAGTCTCTATAGAAAATAGTTAAAATATTATTAAATTTATATTCTATTACTATAAGATTAATAATTAGAAGATCTATTTTTAATATATAGAGATAATAAAGATAAAAGAATTAAGATATTACTATAAAATAACTATAAATTATCCTTAAACTACTAGGAGAACTATTATTATTCTCCTTTCTATCTCTATTACTATTTCTATCTTTACTATTATTCCTAGTAATAATAGCTTTTCTTTTCTTTTTAGCTTAGATAGCTTATATTATTATAGTCTTATCTCTATTTACTCTAAATATATTTACTATTCTACTAATTTAATAGACTATAATAATTATAGATAAGGTTTTATATCTCTATAATCTATTTTCTATAAGATATATTTAGTCCTTTGCTTATTATAGAGGAAACCTACTAGATAAATAATAGAGCTCTTACTATTATTCTATAAAACTTATCTATATATTTCCTTTTTATAAAAGGTTATAATTACCCCTCTCTCTATTTATCTTTCTTATCTTAATTTCTCTAAAACCCAGTTCTTTCCATTACTATCTATCTTTGACCCAATAGGTTAAATAAAGAGAGGGAGGATAATTATTATAATATGCTATTTATAATTACTATTTAATAGCTTTCTGAACCCCATCTAATAGCAATCTAGATAGCACAGAATCCTTTATTATTATATATATTACTAATACTATATATATAACCATAGGGTAGAAATTATATAATTAAATAGTCTAGAGGGTTTTCCTGGCTTTAGAGGTTGCTAAGGATTAGTCTTTCTACTATTGCTATACACATACTTAATACAACCAACTTAGCAATCCCATTTTAGACTTGTTCCATAGCCAGTCCACTATCATTCCCTACTACCCAATGTTACTCTTCTCTTGCCTAATCCACCCCATCTTTACATTAGATTACATAGCTCCTAAGGATATATAAAGGTAGTAATAGGTAACAGAGCCCATTTAGTACTAATATAGGAGACTATGTCTATTCTAGGGTATACTAAACCCAACAGAGGTTACAAGAGGTAGGTACTAAATCGCAATAGGGGGGTTGCCAGAAACAGTAGCTGTTTAGTAAATATAAAATGTACTATAAAATTCATGTAATATACTTAGTATTTTTCTCTTAGAATTAGAAGAAAATTAGAATATTATTAAAATAGATAATATAGATATAATCTAAAAGTTTATATAAAGTACAATTAAAAGATAGTAAATATATTAATTAAATTAAGAAATATAATAATATATTTGAAGTAATAATATTATATTTAAAAAATAGTTTTCTATTCTTCTTCTAATACTATTTAAATATAATAATAGATATTTTTAATTTTAATTCTAGAGAAATAGACTAATTATAAAGACAATTCAGAATTTCTAAAATAAAGAGTAGAGAATATTAATTTTTCATAATTATTTAATTAATGTTTTCATAGTCTATATAGAAATAGAGACTACTATTTTTATAGATATAAAAAGAAAAGAAGCTTTAATATAATTAAATAATTCTTAGATATAGTTTTTTTATAAGTTTTGATTAATAAATTTTTAAAGAATAGTAAGTTCTTTTTATAATAATAAATAAATAGAGTTATATAATAAAGTCTTATTAAAATTAAGACTAATTTAATAATTAGTAAGTCTATAAGATAAAAGATTTATATATTAATTTATTTAGAATATATTTTAAAAATTATAGAACTTACTAAATAGGGAATTTGTCAGGCTTCAAGACAACTATAGCTCACTAGTAGCCTTAAGACTCTAATAATATACCTACAGTATTATATCATATATCATAAGAACTATATTTACCCTATATAATATATTATAATAATTATAATATAGGTATAAAGACAGGGTGGATTAGGCAAGAGAGTAGTAATAATAGGTAATAGGGAATAGTAGTAAATGGGCTATAGAATAAGTATAGAATAAGATTACTAAGTTAGCTATATTGAGTATATATATAACAATAGTAGAAAGACTAATTCTTAATAATCCCTAAAGTCAGGGAATCCCTCTAGACTATTTAATTATATGATTTCTATCCTAGGGTTATATATATAGTATTAGTAATATACATAATAATATATAGATACTATATAATAATAAAAGGTTCCATACTATTCGGATTATAGTTGGGTAGAGTCCAGAAAACTATCAGGCAGCAATTGTGAACAGTGCGCTATAATAATATTATAGTGAGCTCTTCTATCTTAAGTAATTTACTATGTGCGCTACTATATCTACTATTAGGTACTAGCCAGCTACCAACCTCCCGTTGGTAGCTACTGTGGTCTTTTAAGATCTGGCTTAATCCGGTTAGAAGGCTAGGCTAACCGCGCTTTAACATTAAAATAAATATTATTATTTAGTAAAGTTAATACTTATAATATTAAGCTATACATATATATTAAAGTCTATATAGATTATAAATTTATTCTATATAATAATTATAATAATAAAATAAGATATACTTCTTATTATAGAATAGTAGATTATAGATATAAAAGATTTATAATTCCTATTCTTCTTCTAAATTTTTAGTAATTTTTATAGCTTTTATAATTTCTATAATCTCCTATATTTATTTATTGGATTTAGAATATTAATTTATCTAATAACTTATTTTATAATAGATATAATACTGAATTTATAATTAATTCTTATTAAAAGAAACTTTATTTAATCCTCATATTAAAATATTAGATTTTCTAACTTAGTAATCTAATCTTAAAGTAAATTCAGATTATTCTATTTATTTTTTAGTATTATTTTAGATTTTTTAAAAAGATTTTTCAAAAGAAAAAAAATAAGATTATTTATTAGAGATATTATATTTTTTATTATTAGAACTTCCTTTAAATCTCTTATGAATTATCTTTTAAAGATAATTAGCTTTATCTACTATTTCTTTATAATTCTATAGAAATTCTAGTCTTCTATCTAATAAGCTTATTTAATTTAATTTATAATAGTTAGTTATAGATTAATAGAATTACTAATTAGGATTAATATTTAATCTTTAAAGAACTATTAATTATTTTCTAGGATTATATATATATTAAAATCTTTATTATAAAAATATTCAACTTATTATAAATAATAATAGGAATCTATATATTTAATTCTTTTAAGAATATAATTCTTTTTATTATTATATTATTATAATAAAAATAAAATCCAAGTTAATAAATTAACTATAATATTACTAAATAGTATATCTCTAGATAAAAGTATTAATGTTTTCCATTTTAAGATTATAATACTAATTCTTTTTATTATTATATTATTATAATAAAAATAAAATCCAAGTTAATAAATTAACTATAATATTACTAAATAGTATATCTCTAGATAAAAGTATTAATGTTTTCCATTTTAAGATTATAATACTTATTATAATAAGCTAGTATTATTAATATAGATATAGTCTTCATAGATAGACTATTCTACTATAAAGTAGTAGTTAGAATAGTTCTAAAAGAATTATAATTTAGAACTAAGTTTCTATATTAATAAAAATATTTATTTTACTTAGCTTATAGCTCTTTCTATTATTATTATAAATTATAAATTACTTAAATATATATATTAATAGCTTACTCTTATTCTAAGATCTTAAATATTATAAGATCTTATAAGTTTATAAATAGATTCTTTTACTAAGATAAAGAAAGTAGAATACTTCTTAATTTAGAACTAGTAGACTCTTTCTAAAAAGTAATTTAGTATATATTTACTATTATTTCTTAGATAATCTATAAAAAGAAAGATTTGAATTATAACAATAGAGTAGATTAGGTAAGAAGTAATAATGATTTATTATAGGGAATAATAATAGATTAGCTATAAAAAGAATATAAATCAGAATTACTAAGTTAGTTATATTATATATAAGTATAGAAATAGTAAAACTAATCCTTAGTAATTCCTTAAGTTAGGGAAGCCTTCATAGCTATTAAAAAGGGGCGCTACTGGGTACTAGGTCTGTCTACTGGAAGCAGTGGAAGATAGAGAGGGAGACTAGGGGTAGCTAGAGTATCTTAAGGAGAAGAAGTAGTCTGTATTACCAGTTTTGGGTGCTGTATACCCCTATATATCATACTACTTAGTTATACTATCTTACTATTATCCTATTAAGTCATTACCTATATAGTTAGCTTTCCCCACTATATACTACTCCTATTAATATATTGACTATCTCTTAGTTAATATCTAGACTTAAAATAAAAATACAAATATATTATAGATACTCTAGTACTTATATAGTCTAAATATGCCTTTTCACTTAGTAGATATTTTAGTACTTATATAGCCTAGGTATATCTCTTCTAATTGTACTAATGGGCACAATAAACTAAAGTACTAATAGTATATATAAAGATTATTAGTTTGTAGGGTAAGTATTAAATTTAGGTTATTCTTTAGCTAAATAATATTACTCTTATAATTATAAATGTAATTAAGTATAGGTCTTTAATAGGTAGTAATACTAGCTTTATCTTTATTTATTTTAGGATTTTCCATAATAACAGGTTAGTAAGAACTTGAGCTACCCCTCTCTTGCTATCTCTAGTTAACACTATGCCCTATCTCAGTTACCATATAAAAAGGGACACTACTATATACTAGGTCTGTCTGCTAAAAGCAGTGGGAGATAGAGAGGGAGACTAGAGGTAGCTAAGGTATCTCAAGAAGAAGAAGTAGTCTATATTACCAGTTCTGGGTACTGTGTACCCCTATATACTACACTGCTTAGTCATACTATTTCACCATCATCCTACTAAGTCATTACCTATATAGTTGGCTTTCCCCACTACACTATTTAACTTATATAATTCCCACTATAGGATTATAATAAATATAATAATATATAGATACTCTATAATAATATAGTGGATTTATGTTATCTGTAATACTGTTGGATGGGATCCAGAATGTCATCAGATAGTAATTGTGAATAAGGTGCTATAACATTATTATAATAACTACTAGACAATATATCTTCTTATCTCTAATAATCCTAGAGTTAAGATAAAATTAAAGTATGTTAATATTACTCATAGTTAGATATATTAAAAAATCTAGGATAGTACACTTAAGATTAAATGAGTTTCTATAGTAAAGATACCTGCTAATAGCTTAATAAAATTGCTATCCTAGTAAAAATTTAAGGAAAGTTATAATATAATAGATATATATAATATTTAATATATTCTTGAATCTAAGATGGGATAGAATGATATGAAATAGTCCTTTTACTGTTAAAATTGAAGTAAAATACATAGTTTTATAGAGATTATTAGTCAAGTAATCTCCCTAGGAGGATGCATTAGAATATAGTATATCTTATACCGAGATTACTAGTTAGATATAATCAAAAAGCCACGCTCAAAATAGTTTAGTTGTTTCTTATACAAGGCGTTTGTATAATAAAAACTCTAAACTGTCATTTTAGAACAATCAGAGTTATATGCATCTATCTTCCATACCCGTATTTTATGTTCCCCTGTCTTTGCTGCTCCAACACTTTGGAGTTGCCTCAATCAGCCGCCTCTATGAACTATGCCCATAGTTCTGGGAGAAATAGAGTCCCAGTTTACCATCCCAGAGGCGGTTTCGTCGCGCTACATCTCGTATGGAGAGTCAAATTTAGATTCAATTGTCGTAGTTCCACGAGCTCCACTGATCTCCACCCTACCCTCACAGTATTGAGTGGTGTCGCTAATCTAATTTGGGGAACACCACAAGCGATTTTAGAGAACCATTGGCTTTCGCCAGGAACTTTACCTGTGCTGGATACTGGCATCGTTTCTGGCCAGTGATCTCAGTTTGAATGCATTAGCTGACAAGTTACACGCAAAGATTCTGTTTGGGGGTGGGGACCCGGCACGGCCCAAGGGCTCGGAATAAACTTTGGGCGCGACCATCGAGCAGGGTGTAATGCATTTGAGGAGCATGGGCCAATCAAACATTTGCAACTGCCGCGGCTAGATGATGAAGATGATTAATTCATTTGCACGATGTAGCACGCTGCTATGCGGGAGTGCTGTCAGGTCAGACTGCCAACTGCTGGAAAGTGGTCGCTAGCCCACTTGACGATCATTCCATGACATCTTCTAGTTTATGGATCGGTCACCCCTGAATATAGAAATGTAAAATAATACATACAAAGGACACTGCACCAGAACAGACGTCAAGCTCATTCGACGAATAACCTTCTACTTAACTATGGAATTTCTTAGTCCCATGGGGAATGGAAAAGTCTAATCATACCGTTCCGAGACACTACCGACCTTCGGCCCCACTACCGACCCGTCGGTCCTATCCCCGAAGATTGCCGATGGTCAATCTCCAGTTTGAAGACGATAAGGGATGAAAAAAGAGTGGGGAATATACTAGAAAATCAAGCATTCGGCAGAGGAATTAAGAGGTAGTCTGACAGTGATTCGAGAATACTTGACTGGACTCTACTTATCCGAGTCTTACTATGTAGTAATAGCTGTAGGTTCCCGACTAATCAATTGTCACAACAGCAGATACATTAGGCTAAGAATGTCGCCCATGAAGCAATGTTGGTCTAGTGTTATTGAGCCCCATCTGGTTTTTGATACCAGTGAACATTAGACATGACTAGAAGCTACGAGATCCTGATTGTTTCAAAGGTGAAATGAAGATGGAAGTAGAGATGCACATAGATTTTATAATGATTTTCAGGACCCTTACACTGGAAGAAATACTAATACTCTTTCAAAGGATCTGCAGGAGCAGGATCGTACTTCAAGCTCTTTTCGAATGCCGCCCGGAGTCTGTACATTGGCTGCAAAACCCACGTATTGAAGGTGAGAATATCAGATTCCTCCTTTGGATCTCTAACAATGTTGAACAGATATGGGGTTTCTAGTCGCCCGGATGAGTGGTTGACTTTAGGTTCCCAAAAGAAATGCAGCTTCCAGTCCTTCCACTTGATGGCGCGCAATTCTTCTTTGATATAGAATGGGAAGCTATCTCTCTTCGACCCAGACTCAGGGTTTTGGAAGAAAGCTACCTGATCAATTCCATCAATGGGACGGTCTGTTGGCATGGGGGATTTAGTTATGGAAAGAATTGTCGAGAAGATGTCCGTCACATGGACCATTTCATTCGACTTGACGTTCACAGGGACTTTTCCTGGCCATCGAATAATGAAGGGCACACGGAGACTACCCTCCATAGAAGTGTGATAAGTTCCAGTCCAAGGTCCTGCGGTACCACGGAATGGCTCTCGATACTCAGGTCCATTGTCGGAAGCAAAAATGAAGATTGTATTTTTGCGGACATCAGGGTCAAGACCCTCAACATGATCCAGAAGCTGGCCAACACGGTAATCCATCTCGACCATACAATCGGCGTAGTCTCCTTGTTGAGTTTTCCCAGCAAAATCGGGATGGGGAAGAGTAGGCCAGTGGAGGTGAACGATTGGGTGGTATAAGAAAAAAGCCTGCCCGTTCCTAGCCTGGCGTGTAAGCCAGTCTTTAGACCTTTCGACAAGCTTCTCGTCGATAAGACGACGCTGCTCCAAGTCATAGACACAGACGTTTTCTGATGCCTGGCCTGTAACACCCTTCATGATAAATGGCATCTCCGCAATCTCTGGCCTAAAGCCAAGGGCAGATGGGAACTGGGTCTCATCTGTGGTTCGAGGAATTCCAAACCACTCATCAAAACCTCTGTCTGATGGGTAACGCCCAGGAATATCTCCTAGATGCCACTTGCCATGGTGTGCTGTCGCGTAATCGTTTTTCTTCAAACACTCAGCAAGCGTTTGTTCCCACGGCGTCAACCCTTGGGGCATTCCAGCGGGGACGGACTGGCGACAGCCTGTGCGAATTGGGTGTCGACCGCTCATAAGTGCAGATCGAGTTGGAACACAGTCACTCTCAACATTGAAATTGTGAAGAAGAAGACCCTCGGTAGCCAGCCTATCGATTCTGGGTGTTGGCGCTCCTCGCAGGCTACCGCCGCCGTAACAACCAAGCTCACCCCAACCGAGATTATCGGCAAGGGCGAGAACGATATTGGGGCGGTCAGGATCTTTGGACATCTATGATTGTGATAGAGAGACTCTGAATAGGGTTTACAGACATTTTATCGACTACATAGGGTATTTATGATTTACAAGCGAGTTGCTAGGTTTCGGGGCCCACACCGACGGCGCTACTATTCGGAGTCACTCCGTCGGCTGACCCCGAAGGTGTTATCATTGCACTCGACGAGAAGTGCATGATATCATTGTAGACTTTCTGGTTCGTTGTTAATATCTCATCCGGATTCAAGATTGCGTGCGAGTTCAACTGTTCGTCTTTGTTATCGATACAGCGGGATTGACTATTGAAAGCTTTGCTCGTGTCGGAATGATAGAGATTATCCATATGCGGCGTGGCCATTTACTCAGCTTATTTATTATTCGAGCTAGTCCCAATTGTTTTCATCAATTCATACTATATTTTATCAGTAGATCTACTGGATACTAACACATGGCGATCTTGAAAATAGAGATGATGGACGCTAAACCCATTTCTCAAAGCCCGGACCTAACCAAATCCCTCTCGGGACGTCAAGTAACTCCCGAAGCAGAGGAGTTCTCATGGACTCGAGATGAAGAGACCGTAGTAAAGAGAAAGTAAGTCAACCCTCCTATCCTCAATTCCTCACTTCAACTCTTCTAGAATTAATCTGGGACGAGATCACAGAATCGACTTCCTTCTACTACCACTGCTTATGAGTGGTTTCTTTGTTTTGCAACTTGACCGCAGCAACATTTCGAATGCTCTTTCCGACACCATAAGGAGTGATCTTAATATTAGCTCTGATCAAGTGAATACCGGTAGCCAACTCATGTTTGCTGGAATTGTGATTGCCGAGATCCCTTCAAACCTTATTTTGCAGAAGATAGGAGCATCAAAATGGATCTTGATACAGATGTTCATCTGGGGTATCATCGCATTGGCACAATCTTGGTGCACCGATACCCAGTCCTTTTATGCCACTAGATTCCTCCTCGGCATGTTTGAAGGCGGGTATATTCCGGGAGCGCAATACATGCTTGCGAGCTTCTATGTTGGTCGAGAATTACCACTACGCACTTCAATCTTTTACTTTGGAAATTATCTGGCCACAGCATGTGGTTCTCTTATTGCCTCGGGTATCCTTCAGATGGCGGGCATACATGGACTGTCCGGGTGGCAGTGGCTTTTTATTAGTAAGAATTTCCGGCTTTCTAAAAGTCCAAAGTCAAGTCAACATGTGGCATTAAGAGAAAGCTAACATTCAATTCTTTGGCATAGTTGAGGGCGTTCTGACACTCCTAGTCTTTTTGGTGCTTTTTTGGCTCCTCCCACTAAGCACACAACATACAGCACCTATACACGGTCTGTGGGACATGTTTACCGAGCGCCAACGAACAATATTAAGTTCACGTGTCGTTCTCGATGATACCTCGAAATCAAATTCACAGGTCAAAATAACACTCAAAGGACTCATGGATGCTTTTCTGTGTTTAGACTCTTGGTTGCATATGCTACTGAATGTGGTGAGCTTAGCCCCGAAAGGTGGCATACAGCTTTATGGACCTACACTCATTGGGCAGCTTGGATTTTCAAAGACAGATGCCAATCTTCTTAATTCAGTCGGGAGCTTCTTGACTATATTCCTTTTGACACTGCTGTCTGTTGCTTCTGACAAAACACGTCTTCGTGGTATTTGGTGTATTGTCGCCTTCATCTGGTCCTTGACTTTGTCGGCCGCTCTCTTCGCTGTTCGTCTCGTTTCTGACAAGTGGCCTAAATACGTCATATTCATGCTTCTTACTGGCGGCAATGGGATCAGCCAGAGTATCAATGATGCTTGGTTAAATATCAATGCAAAGAGTGCTAGCAGAAGAAGTATCGGTTTGGCGATGGCTGTTATGGGTGCCAACATTGGTGATCTTATTGGTCAGCAATTCTTTCAGTCCAAGGATGCTCCAGCCTATACTGTTGCTTTTATTCTTCTCCTGACATTCTATGGTCTGTCTATATGCGTTACTTTGGTGTTAATATGGGTATACTGGAGGACCAACAAGCAGGAGGGAGATGTGACGGATCCGGGATTCACTGGCGTGCGGGCTTGTGAACTCTAGTCGGGTCAATACGTGGAGCTTTTGAAGTCGATGTTTGCATGTCCTCAATATGGAATATGATAACAGTACGTTGAGAATCATAAATACTAACGTTACTGTATATTTGAATAAGTCGATAGAATAACTATCTGTTTGAAATCAAGTACAAAAACCAAAGATTAGCAGCCTTGGAAGTGATCAATCAAAACCTATTTGAGTACGCTAAGCCCAGTTTAGACATTGCTTTTCTACCATTTTCTACCAATTTTATTGGATCAAGGAGATTCCACTGACTGACCACGAAGCTTGAAACCGTAAAGCTGGCTAAGTGTATCCCACCAGCCTGGCCATGTCTTACTGACGCAGGCTTTTTGGTGAATTACTGTCGGTCGAGGCGCAACAAGGGCAAGCACACTGAAGCTGAACGCGACACGGTGGTCATCATAGGAGTCTATCCCACCAGTTGCGGGAAGCAGGCTACTACGGTTGACGCCGAAAATCTCCAGGCCATCGGCATGACCCTCACTAGAAACTCCAAACTTTGCCAGGCCTTCCATCACAGCCTTTATTCGATTGCACTCCTTCACCCGCTGATTGGCAATTCCATAAATATTTGTCTTGTGAGACGTTCCTTCTTCACCACGGGCGACAGCAGCTAGTATTGATACTGTGAGGAACGCATCTGTCATAGGCTCCATGTTCACACTAGGGAGCGGCTTCAATCGACCATCGAGGGGCCCACGGACCGTCGTGGATAATTCTGTCTGCTCCACAGAGCAGCCCATAGGCTTCAATACATCTATCGCAAAGCTAGCATCGCCCTGGAGTGAGTCTGAACCAATATTTGGTATTGTGCAGCTAGTTCCAGTGATCGCTGCTATCGCTAATGGGTAGGTTGCAGCTGTGGCATCGCTTTCCACATTGAATTCGGATGGGCTCATATACTGTCCCTGAGGAATATGATACGTATGCTCCTCAGTTGGTGACTTCTCAACTGTGATACCGAACGTATTCATCATGGCGATAGTCATATCAATGAAAGGCTGCGAGATAGGCTTTCCCCCAACGAGTTTCAGCGTCAAAGGACTCAGAGCATATGGGGCGCACATCAATATCGAAGAAACGTATTGCGATGACGTTTTTGCATCCAGAACCACAAGACCGCCTCTGAGGGTGCTGGTACTTGTACTGTTGATTTTAAGAGGGAGGCTTCCCTCATTTTCGAGGTATTCAATCGACGATCCGTTTTCTCTCAAGGCTTCAACAAGATCGCCAATGGGCCTCTTTTTCATCCACCTATTTCCAGTCAAGATGGTGCTTTTGGCAAACCCGGGACGTGCTAAGGTAGCTACGGTGGTCAAGAACCTTGATGCAGTACCCGCGTTGGCTAGGAAAAGAGGCGACGAACACACCTGGACTCTTCCTCCCTGGCCTGTTACAGTAAGGGTCTCCCCCTCATCTTTCCAGGAAAAGGTAAGAGCACCGAGACGCTCAAGAGCCTGAAGCATGACTCTTGTGTCATCAGAATGCAAAAGATTCCTGATACGGCAGGTTCCAGGCGCCAGCGCGGCCAGAATAAGGGACCGATTGGAAATGCTCTTGGAGCCTGGTGGTGTGCAAATGGTATGATCCGGCGTAGGCATTTGTGGATAGACTTCAAGGCTTGGAGCCAGTACTATTCTCACATTGTCATGCGATATGGGAGCATGGTCTGGCCTCCTGGGGTCTCCAATACTTGACAATAGGGAAATCTTTGTCGGATCAAGATTGGCTTTGTTGTAGGTGGCAGAAAGAAGCTGTTTTCCCAGTTGGTCCATATGTGCAGCTGATTGAATGGTGGCAATATCCATCAAGGAGGTTGGGAGTCCATATGATGAAAGGCAATTTGTAATACGGGCAGTGGCCGCGGGTTTCAGAAAGCCTAGGTGCCGGGAGAGCTCGGCCTCCTTCACCATCCCGACTGAAATCATCTCGCCACCAAGAATATCACGAGTAGACATTGATTTCAACAGCCCCGCAATAGAAAGGCCCCAATGTTCGGGTGATCTTGCTGTGTTACCCGCAGCGCAGGCGAACCTTCTTTTGAGTCGAATGCATGCAAGAAGTCGTTCCCCGAAAAGTTGTCGAATATCTTCCAGCCGGAACTTCCCGGGAGTATGCTCTTTCTGCAATGTGCTGGTGATTGTCTCTGCACTTGTTTCGAGGGCGTGGAATTCTTCTTCACATAAAATGATCGCAACGCGAATGAGCTCTGCCACGGTCGCGGAAAACTCTCGTGTAGAGATGCCCCCCAGGAATTCCAGATACATGTACACCCTTGATGACTGGTGAGGGGCAGTGTTTTCGTATCTTCTAGCCGACTGCTCGCTGACCGAGGTATTGAAATTGGTCGAGCATTGAATCATCGCATCGAGAGTAGTCGGAAAGTGGGCGACGTGCATCACTCGATCTCTGCTGCTGATGGCCAAGCGATAAGCCAAATTTCCAATACATGCCCCCCCAATAGCGACAAGCACAACATTTTGATCAGATGATGAACGAGTTGACTTGCATATTTGAAAGGGGGCCATTGCATCCCCATCTGTTTCATACTCATCAGAGCTAACAGGATAAAAGAACAGATCAGGGCTGGGTGAAGGCAGATTCGACAGAGCCTTGAACCTTGTCAGGATATCAAAGATATAAGGGCAATTGACTTCTGTAGTATGAATGATGACAAAAGACGTTTTCAGTTCGTAGCTTCCCACTAGATCGCTCACAATATCTTTGTACCACGGACCAAAAGTGATTGAGGGCCACAATGAATGGAAGGGCATTGTGGGAACTTCAAAGAGAAACAGATGAAAGCAACAAAGTGATTCTTGATTAAACCTGAGATGATTTTCATTAAGAAATTTTCTATCATCCCCCTCGGCCTTTATACTCGGCCTTGGTATATCTCTAGATCATTAGATCCGATCGGAGGTTGCTCCGAAGGTTTTACTAATCGGCTCCACCTGACTTCAGTGAACATTTGAGGCGACAGACACTCCAGCGCGATACATTCTCCATGCAGTAGTAAGTTGAAGATTGTGATTCATTCAAGAAGGATACTAGCTGTTATTTACTAGGAAGGAAACCGTGTGGTAATTAGATCATCTGACTGTAGTCCTTCTTCTGACTAGCAGAGATAGCCGTACCGGTTCTCTCGTCTTCCTTTAGCATGATCTCGTCCTATCTCAAGCCTAGTAGGAATTGGATCATGGCACTCATTACCCTTTGCTCAGGAACAATCCACGTTCAAAGTGCGAAATAACGGATAAGAATGGCGTGATAAGCACCTCCTGGAAGCCAATCATGGTACTCCACTTGTCAGCACGTGACCCTGACTTGACCATCGATAGCTCATCGCGGAATTTCGTTATCGCCCCATATGTCGATTTTTCTTTACCAAGTTGGACAATTTGACGATATCCATGGTCTATGTCGGAACCAAGTCCGATTAATCAACGACGATCTCGAACACGTCGGCCTCACGCCACAGCTTGCACTCGATGTAGATCACGGAAGCAGCGATGTGATCAGAAATTACCAGCTTGCTCGAATTGCGAGCGCGCTGGGCTGGACTGCATTAGTGCCGATATCGATGGAAGTATTGCCCCACGGAGGTGATATCCCCACCCTGATATTGTTCGTGTCGATCTCTAACCTACTCATAGCTATGTAAAAAGTCTGGAAGATCACATCGTTTACCTAGAGGAACAGCTCACGTCCGCTGGTAGACTGGAAGCCTCGACAATGTCTATTGGAAATACCAATTCGGACAGTCCGATCCCAGTACCACAGGATAGAGATCCTCCAGAAAGGTTCGTCAGCCGCATTGTACACGACTGCGCGCAGCCTGAATGCTTCACTCAAAATATCACTTACAATAATGGCCAGTCGTTGTTACGGTCACTTCTACATGGTCCACTCAACAATTTGCACAAAAAAGATAGTTCAAACTACGTTTCTCTCATTAGTGAGCTTCCTTATGAGATGCGAATTGGTATTCCTGCAAAGAGTGTCGCCTACCAGCTAGCAAATGTTTACGTTGACCACTGCGAGTTCTTCTCGCCGATATTCATCTCCAAAGATGAGCTGTTTGGGATCATGGAGTCTCTCTATGATGAATATTTATCGGCTGATAAACTCAAGACCACAAAGTTTCAAGCGTCACTCATCTTTGGAACTGCCCTCGTTCTCCTGAATCGGTCGAACCCTTCGGTTTCCCTTTCTCGATCTGAGGGATACTTTGCATCCGCCATTAAAGCTCTACACACAGATCCAGATTTGATATTCACAGGCGACTTTGCTCATCTCAAAAATCTTCTCCTTATTGTTCAACACTGTTGCTTCGCCTCCAATTTGACTGCAGCCTGGCATTTCTGCGGCCTTGCTACGCGACTCACAATCGAGCTTAATTTGCATACTGAGCCTAAGCATATTGCAGAAATTGAACCGAATGCAGTCTCGGCCAAGCGTTGGCTCTTCTGGGCAACATATACTTTTGAGAGAAATCTTTGTACAATCATCGGGCGACCTTTCTCAATACCCGATGAGGCGATCGACATATCACTTCCTGTTTCTACTGGCGATGAACATAACCGAGCTTCGGCAATCCACCTCATTAAACTGAGGCGCCTGGACTCTGAGCTGTATACGACTTTGCATCAGAGCCTACCCCCAAATGGGGCTTTTTTGGACTACGCGGTTTGGAGAAATGGCATGCGCAACCGTCTTCTAGAATGGCACCAATCCGTTCCAGAGCTTCATGTCGCAAGTCAACTAGCACCGAAAGAGCTGTTTGACGTTTATTTCCTGAACTCAATGGTCGCACTTTACTATCCATCCTGTCATTTCCCAAATTTGATCACAGACGACATCATTATTCTGGCTCAGAATGCATCCCGCTGCATAGACTGTTACAAGACATCGTTTCGGGACGGAAAGTTAAGGTTCTATTGGCGAACCATTCACAATCTATTTCGAAGCGGTGTGGCGGCGGTGTTATGTGTGCATCTAGCTTCCACACAAGCCGCTGCTGTCATCGATGTCGTGGCCATGATCGATGCTATCAATTCCTGTTCAACCACGTTATGGGCTATGGTTGAAAGATTTCCCACTGGACATGCTTATAGAGATGCCTTTGAGAGCCTTGTCGGTTCGGCTCTCAAGGGAATTGAAACTGGTACTCGATATGCTAGTGACCATGTAGCTGACGGTCAGGCTCTTGAGTCGTTAGACATCTTTGACATCTTGCGCAAGAATGATGTAAACGTCGATCTGCCTACTTCAGCTATTGATGCTCATTGGTGGGGATTTGGCGAGCCACAATAGCATCTGAACCATAAGAATTCTTGTATTCGATAGCTTAAAGCTTCTATTCTTCTTTTTATTTTTCAAGATATTTAGTAATAATTCATTAGTTATCTTAATTAAATTACTTAACTATTTTTAGAGTAACTTTATCTAGTAGTATTAGATTAATTTATATAACTTATCTAGGATCTATATCCAAGTCTTTTTATAGGTTTTAGCCTATAGTTCAACTAGAACACCAGAGATTATAAGTAGATATAATATAAGTTAAGGTAACTAGTATACCTCTCTGAGAGAAAGAGTGATTAGAACTATGAGACCTAGAAGGTCTTTAGAGAATATTATACAGGAGTATAGCTCAATCAAATTAAAGTTGAACTAATTACTAGTCCTTCTAATGAGGATATACTATTCTATTTAATATAATATAATTCTATCCTGTATCCTAGAGAACTGAGCCCTTACCTTCACTTGGATAAGTACAGACAATATCCTGTGCTTCACTTGGATACCAGTGTCTGTCGTATATCAACTTGGTTTAGAATCCAGCTGTCTTTGTCCCCGTGGTGTGTTGTCAGAGCCTGAGGCTTCCAGCGGCTCATGGTGGTCTTGGGGCCTGACAATATCACACTTAACATAACGATACTTTCAGCTCTATCTATGTTTGAAATATTCTGAGCGTCCAAAATCTAGCACGCAGCCAATTTCTCCTCGGGCGAAAGACCAGCAATATCACCCAGCCAAAACCGCGACCGCATACGTGCACCGTGTGATTCATCCTTGATCAAGTGAATTAGATGACCAATGTATTGAACCTCACCAGTTTTATCATTCCACTTACCGACCCGTCCACAGATCGCTGTGGAATACCCATGTTTCTTGAAGTCGGCCTTCCATCCTGGTCCGAAATACTCCGCCGGGTCCAGGAAAGAGATTTTCAGCTTTGCGAGGTCACCAGCAAAATATTCATGCACAAGGTGATGTCCACCGATGTAGGTGCTGTTGTTGTCGCGGAGGCCCTCCCAGTCGGAGAAAACATGGTCGCGGGGATGCCAGAGCTTGTATTGGTCGGTGGTATGAATCCAGTCAAACCACCAATCCACCAAGGCACTACTGGAACCTTTCATGTAGGTGGATACGGCTTGTCACGCACTGCTTATCAGGCACTGTGAGTTTTGTCCTCAAAGGGTAATACTTCTCTTGGATACTCGTCACCCCAAGGTTGTCTCGTCACTCTGTTGTAATGCCTACCGATCACACACGGCAACAGGCCTTATATACTCAAGTCCTTAGAGGTCTTGCTTAGTAAAGGAGGTGCTGAATAGAGTAGCGCCGGCGAGGTCAGGTTCTTATGGATCTCCCCTCGTCGTTAAGGTGATTCGTCAGATAATAAACAAGAACAGTTTGTCGTATTCCAATCTGGGTCTTAAGTAACAATAAGATGATTGAACGCGAAGAACTAAATACACGATGCTGAATGAGTGTCCTTATATATCCAGTCCTTCCCATTCCCGATGGGCTCGGGTCCTATCCTCGATGGGATCCGATCCTATCCTCGAAGGGTCATCCCATTCCCGATGGGATCGTTGCCTTGTTGCCTTGATTAGGTAATTCCTTCCTTGGGTCTTGCCTGGTCTGGACAATCACGTTGTTTCCCTGTTAAGGTAATGTCATGGTGTCTGGCTGTTCTAGCCACGTGACCCAATCCTTGCCTAATCGGTTGGTTGTCATTTTCCTATCCTGGAGTCAGCCCCAGTGGGTCCGTAACACGGCTACCGTGAAGGGAGAGGTAGGAAGGTAGTGTACAATGGTAAACTGTGATATTGGCGATGGTGATGATCTATCTAGATGGTAAGCTAGAAGATATATGGGGAGGTCATGTGACCTTCTTATACCCCCCTGCTTATAGCGGCTATCTAGCTAGAAAAAAACAGTTACCTAGTCATATAAAAATTTGTCTAAGTAGGTAAAAAATAAAGCGATTTGGATCTCAATCTTTCTCCAATCTTCTCAATCTAAGGAGATCTTGTACTTATCTATCAAAATTGGTAGTATCTAATAGTTTGGTGAGTCTGTCCATGAGGTTATCTTTAGTTATAATATAGTGAAAAAATTGTAATGTCTTACTCATGTAGGTTATGTTAATGATAGTATTGAATATTAATGTGTTTTGTCTGTTAGTAGTATACTAAATTACTTGCTAAATCATATGCTCTCTTATTATTAGTATTGATTATAATGGGCTTATTAAGCTGGATCAGAAAGACAAGTCTAATCTCCTGAAACTATTAGTATAGTCAGAGTAATTCTTAGTATATATAGCCTTATATAATATATTCTATCTTAGTACTTAATAGAGTAACCTGTATCTGCTTTTTAGATATCCAATAGATAGGAAGCCTATTTATAAGGAAAATAAAGCCTAATATAGACTGGAATTTCTCTAAGTATATACTAGCCTAATTAGAATTAGTATATCTAATTAAGTTTATTGACTGGTCTAGCCTGTCGACAATAACTTAAGGGAAGAATAATATAAGATCTTAGTATCTCTTCAGATATCTCTTCAGATATTTTATAGCTATTATTATAAACTACCAATGGTAGTTTAGCTAGCTATGGCAGGCAGTTGGCAAGGCAGACAATCATATGTCAGACATATAGTTTACATAGATACCCAATTAGGTTTAGTATAGGGAGTAAGTTGCTTTCTTCTATATACCCAATAGAAATAGCTTCCTTTTTTCTCTTTTCCCCTCTAGCTTAGTTATTTCTACTATATTATAGATAGACTAATAAACTTTATTTATCTGGATTCTTAAGAGTAATAATAACTAAGCTTATCTAATCTCACTTTTAATTATGTATTTAACTAAAGACATAGCTTACTATTATCAAAGTTTACTATATATCTAATTTTCTTTTTTTCCATCAAACTAATAAACTAATTTATTACTATTAAGAATAGCTAGCTCCTCTGAACCCTTAGTAACTCTAGAACTATTTCCTGAATCCCCTAAAATTATAAAAGTATATAAGGACCTCTAGCATAGTATTTAAACTAGCTTTATACTAATTAACTATATATATTATAATAAATCATTTTTTATTTAAAGTTAAAGTATACTAAAAGATTTAATAAAGAAAAATCCTAAAGGAATTTAGAACTCTTTAGTCCTAACCTTTAAGACTTAGTATTGACTTAGTATTGGTTGAACTTAGAACTAACTAATTCCTAATAGAATCTTATAGAGTCTAAATAAGTAATTATTAAATCTAATAAGAATAATATTCTTATCTTAATTAGAGAAATTAAGGAGCTTATTACTAAAGTATATTAACTAAAAGATAGTCTTAAATATACTAAATTCTTATAGAAATAATACCTAATATTCCTAAAGATATCTAATAATTTAAATCTAATTATATAGAATTTAGGACTGAGAAATAATATATTTAGTCCTAATATAATAGGCTATAATAAGATTTTACTATAATAAAGGAAAATTAAGATCTTATTCTATAATTAACTTAAAACTAAACTAGTTTATTATAAAATATAACTCCTATCTCAAAATCCTATAAATCTAAATATATTACTAATTCCCTACTTCTAAATAATAGTAAGAACTAAAACTTTTGAGAATAATATACTTAATAGAAATTAAACTAAGGTTTAATATTAATTAATATAATAATACTAAATAATAAATTACTTATATTAAGAGTTACTATATAGGGATTACTATCTTATAAGTTACTATTTAATAATAACTAGATAAACTAAAATCCTATAAGAATATAATAGATATATTTAACTACCTGAAATCTATCTTTTATAACTCTTATAAAAAGAAAAATACCTAAAGGGAATTTACCTATTTCTAGATAAAGCTAACTAATAATTTTAATATATTCTATAAGAAGTTCTTATAATTAACTACTATTTCTAAATATCCTCTAAATAAATATAAGTAAAATCTATATAATCATCTTCTAAAAACCCTTTAAAGTAAGACTATATAGAGTATATAGAACCCTACTAACTTCTTTAATATCTTTATTAGTTTTTACTATTAATAAGCCAAGACTATAGATATAGAGTAATAATATACTACTACTTATAATTATTAAGCTACAAATAATAGTAATTCTTTAAATTCTCAAAAAAAGAAGTCTAAACAGAAAATTACTAACCTCTTAGAAACTAGAGTTACTAGAGAATATACTACTCTATTATAAAAAAAAAAAGAGAAAAGTACATAAGACTAAATATATATTTCTGATATAGAAAGTAAGAATATATATCTACTTAGTATCTAAAGAAAAAGAGTACTATCTAAGAAATAACTTTAGTTATAGTAGTAGTAATCATAGACTTAGTAGAAAAGATAGTTAAGCTTAAAGATTTAGAAAATAAATAAACTTATAAAAAGTCTTTACTATAAGTAAACTAAGTATATTAAGAATTAATTTCTCTTAAATAATTCATAGAAATAGTTAAATTTTTAATTCTCAAATAGTCTTTAATAGATTTTCTTTTACAATTACTACTCTTAATAATACTAAAGCTAATATAATTACTCTTATTAATCCTAAGATTATTATTACTTTTAGTAAATGTAGCCTTTAAAGTAAATAATTATCTAAGGAGATTTCACTATCTAAATATAATAGATAACTAAATATTAGTATTATCTATAGAGTCTAACTCTTACTAATAATTAATAATTAAGTCCTATTAAAAATATTTTTTCTAATTATCTAATTTACTCTAGATTAAGATATTATTCTTAATTAGAAGTTCTTTAAAAATCTAGATATTTAGATTAACTATAGAGACAGAAAACTCTATTAGTCTATAAATTTCCCTAAGAAACTAGAGAAAATTCAGATCTTAAAATATATTTCTTATAAATAGTAAAAAGGGGAAGATGTACTAAGTATAGCTATATGAGCACAGCCTGAGTTGAGAAGGTAATAGAATCTAACTCAACCATATAGCTCTATAAATAGACTGATAATAATGTAATACAAAGAGCTTACTATAGCTAAATCAAAGAGAAGGCTTAAGTGTTATGATACACTGTTCAGAATTGCTGTCTAATGGCTTCCTGGACCCTACCTAATAGCAATTTGGATAGTATAGAACCTTTTATTATTATATAGTATCTATATATTATTATATATATTACTAATACTATATATATAACTCTGGAATAGAAATTATATAATTAAATAATCTGAAGGATTCTCCTAACTTTGGGAATTACTAAGGATTAGTCTTTCTATTATTACTATACATATACTTAATATAGTTAATTTAGTAATTCTATTCTATACTTATTCTATAGTTAGTCTACTATTATTTCTTACTACTTATTATTACTATTTTCTTATCTAATCTATCCTATTTTTATAATTCTAATTCTTCTTTCTATAGATTATCTAAGAGATAATAATAAATATATATTAAACTACTTTTTAAAAGAAGTCTATTAGCTTAAAACTAGAAAGTATTCTATTCTTTCTACTAGAGTAAGAAAACTTATTTATAAATTTATAAGATCTTATAATATCTAAAATTATAATATAAGAATAAGCTATTAATATATATATTTAAGTAATTAATAACTTATATTAATAAAAGAAAGAGTTATAAGCTAAGTAAACTAAATACCTATATTATGGACCCATAGGGGCTGACTTGAAATAAGTTAACTATAGCTAATTATTATAATAAGGATACACTATATGTAATTAAGGATTATGGATATATATAAGGAAAGTAGTATTATAAAAAGGAATGTGGTTTGGAAACTATATTAGAATAGAAACTATAGTATTTCCACTAGTATTTAAGAATATAATATAATCTAGGATTCTAGGTATTATAGGATTAATAGTATTCTATAACTAGGAATATTCTAGAATAAAAGGAAATTTGGAAAGACATAGATCTTAAAAGAGAAGAGATTCTATAATAAGAATTATTATAAGATACTAGCTATTATAGGATTAGTAGTATTCTAAAATAGTATTTATTAGATAATAAATCTCTATATATTAGTAATAAGTATAAAATATATTAATAATAAATTCTAAATTTATTAGTAATAAGTAAAGAATAAATATATAAGAATACTCATTTAGTACTATATATTTAGTTCTTTATATTTAATCTTATCTTTTAGAAAGTATTATTATTTAAGAATCCAGATTGGAATATAATAATTATTCTTATTATTTATCTAATAAATCTATCTTAATAATAAGAGAAAATCTATAAGAATCTAATCTTATTAGTACTACTCTATTTAGTATCTTCTTTACTAAGTAAGACCTTTAGATATTTAAATAACTAAGACCTATTACTATATATAATTAATAGATATTATAAGATAGTAATAAGATAATCTTAAAGTAATAAGTATTCTAGAAAAGTATTATCTTTATAGATTAACTTACTATAACTAATAAGTAGTACATAACAACCTATACTAATTTAGAAATCTAATACTAAATTATAATTCTTCTAAAACTATTCTAACTACTATCTTATATTAGAGTAGTCTATTTATTAGAACTATACTTATACTAATAATATTAATCTACTCTAATAAGTATTATAATCTTAAAATTAAAAATATTAATATCTTTATCTAAAAGTATACTATTTAGTAATATTATAATTAATTTATTAACTTAGATTTTACTTTTACTATAGTATTCTAATAATATAATAGTAAAAAAAACTATATTTTAAAAGGAATTAAATATATAGATTTCTAATATTACTTATAATAAAATAAATATCTTTATAGTAAAGATTCTAATATATATATCCTACTAGAGAATAATTAATAGTCTTTTGAAAATTAAATATTAACCCTAATTAGTAACTCTATTAATTTATAGTTAACTATAATAAACTAAATTAAGAAAGCCTAGTATATAGAAAACTAGAACTTATATAATTTTTATAAGAAAAGTCTATATAAGATAAAAAGAGTACTTCCTAATAGATAGATTCTCATCTAATTTATATTAATTACCTATCTAATATTAAAGCTAATATTAGAGTAATTCCTTTATAAAAAGATTTCTTATTATATATTATATTCTCTATTTATTATTCTCTTTAGATTACTAAGTCTAATATTAATTATAAATTATCTCTATATAATCTTAATAATAGTCTTATAGATAATTTTTTAAAATATATTCTAAAACTAATAATATAAAAACCTACTCTTATAAAATAGTATTATAATCTCTATTTCTAGAATAAAAATATAGAATAGTATTCTAATTCTTATAAGTATAGAGGGAAATCTTCTAATTTATAATTATATTAGAATAATCTTTATAATTAAACTAGAAAAGAATAATTAGATTAGTAATAGATTTTTTATAGAATACTAAAGAAGATCTAAATCTATCTTATTTTTATTAAGTTTAAATTAAGACTTATAAGCCTTTAGAATCTTATCAAAAAGTTCTATATAATCTTCTATTATAACTACTAGAACTTCTATAAAAGATTTATTACTATTATAGGAAAGTAAAGTAATAATATCTAAAGTTTAGAAAAGATTATTATAGTTATTAATTATACTAGTAGGAATCTGATTAAAAAAAAAAATTATAGATTAATTATCTCCTTTCTATAAGTATTCTAATTAAAAGGACTTATAGACTTATATATCCCCTTAATCTATATATAGTTCTTATAGAATATAGTTTCTTAAATATTAAATTCATAGAGAATCTAAAAAAAAACTTTCTTATAATTCTTTTTAATCTTAACTTAGAAATAGTATGAGAAACCACATCATAGTACATACACTCTGGGTTTTCTAGCTGGAAACTAGATAGTAATATAGGCAGCTCTATAGGTATAGTCTATCTTATATATTAGAGATCTATAAAGGTCCCTCTTCTTCTTCTTCTTCTTTCCTTAAGTTTAGAATTCTATATTAAATATACTTTTCAGCTCTAGTTCTTTCTATATATTATATAATTCTAAACTTCCTCTTTTCCTTTTTAATATAAATAGGTAAGTAAGTCTTTTACTATACTTATAAATATATTAATATATAACTAACTTAAAAACTTTATTTATAGGTAATATATTCTTTAGAGAATAATACTATATAAATAACCATAGAGACTAAGTAAGACTTAGTTAGTAATAAAGTAGTCTATAAGACTACTAAGAGTATACTAAGTATAATAGTAATCCCTAATCCAATTTATAATAGTATATACTATCCAACTCTTTTCCCCAACTCAAACTAAGATCCCTAAGTTATATTTAATTATATATATAAACTCAAAGAAGAATTTAAGCTATTCTACTAATAATATAAATTCTAGTAGGACTAGTAGTTATAATATATTACTCCAGAATAAACTTAAGAGAAGACTAATAATAAGATTACTATCCTTTAAATATAAGTTAATTATCTACTTATAATAAATAAATAATAAAGTCCTATATCTACCTTAATATCTAATTAGAGTTAATTAGCTAAATTACCTAATCTAGAGAAGCTTACTAATAGTAAGAACCCTTTATATTACTATTGGAAATAGATAATATACTAGAAGCTAAGATTTAATAATAATTACTTTCTAATAATAGAGTAGAAGATCTACTATATTATAATATATACTATAAAATATATCTTTATAATATTATTCTCTTATCTCTAAGAAGATTATTTAAATATATTTATTATAATTAATAAGGTCTTTTATTTCCTCTAAAGTTAGTTTAAAGATATAAATCAGATTACTAAGTACTAATATAAGTTCTAAATACTTTAGTAAAAGAATACTTCTAAGTATTAAGACTTTATATCTTTATTCTAGTATTTAATTAATAAATCTTATTTATCTACTAAGTTCTAAAAGAGTAAAATATAACTAAAATTACCTTACTAGATTTAGTACTATATAGGAATAGCTAAATATAACCCTATAGTTTTCTTTATCTAGTTTAAAAGACTAATATTAATATAAGTAGATATTACTTCTAAATCTATTAATAAGATCCAATTCTCTTTCCCTAGTTCTAATTCTACTCTAAAGACTAATACTAAGATTAAGTCTAAGGTTAAATAGGAATTAAAGTTCTAATTATCTATCCCTACTATAAATACTCTAAAATCCCAGATCTAGTTCTTAGCTAAAAGAACTTAACTTTAAATAGAAGACTATTACTATAACTATAAGAAATTAGAATATCTTATTATTATATACTCTAAACCTAAAGTATTAACTTAAGTCTAAATCTAGGAATAGAGGACTAAAGAGACTCCTAGAGTAACTAAAGTTCTCTCTAAATTAGATTTAGCAAACTAGTAGACTTAAGTAAAGTCTCCTATTTAGATAGTTTATTATAAAAAGATTTAAATAAGAATAATATTTAAATATAGAATCTCATAGATTCTATATTCTTATATCTAATAGTTTTAATAGTAAATTCAACTATATTCTTAGTTATAACTCTTTTTAATAATAAAGTAAATATAAATATCTTAATTTAAGAAGATCTAGTTATAAAATTAGAAAAAGAGTAACTAATTGAGTACTACTAGATTTAAGTTCCTATATAAAATAGAATATAGAATAGAATTCTAAAAACTCCTTTTACTAAGTTAATTTGTCTTATCTTTATAATAAGTAGTTAACTATTTAAATACTAATAATATATTATTATAAAAGAAATAGTCTAACCAGTTATTATTGGCTAATATTAAATAAAATCCAATAATATCTAATTAGAAATAACTACTAATACCCCATATTTTGGGGATTAGAGAGACCTAATCTTTAAGAAAGTCCAATACTTATACTAATTCATAAATAGTATCCTACTCAATAAGAATAATAATATAAAGGCTATAGAATACTAGACTAATATAAATTAAAGAGATAAGTAAATAGACTAAACTATTTAAAATAAAAAGTATATTTAATAAATTCTCTAATAGTCTAAGTTAGAATTTAGTTAAATTAATCTAGATATCCTAGAAATTACTTTAGTAAAAGCTATAGGTATATACTAAATTCTTAAGAAATCAGAAAATAAAGTCTTTACCTCTTACTTAGCAGAACTTAATCAGATTATTAATAAGAAATATAATAAAACTAATAGAACTAAATTAGAAAAAGAACTTTAAGGGATTTATAATTCTCTTCTAATTAAATATTAAGAATTTATAAAGGTCTTCTCTAAAACCTACTTAAATAAGCTATCTCCTTTATAGTTAGAAGTAGATTATAAAATTAAGTTAGAGAAGCTCTTTATACCTTAAAGCTACTTCCTCTATAAATAATTAGTAGAGGAACTCAAGACAACTAGGACTTACATTAAGAAAAATTTATATTATAGATTTATTATCTCATTAATAAGCCTATTTATATCTCTAATTCTAATAATAAGAAAACTAGAAAATAATCTATAGTTCTATATAGACTACCAAAAGCTAAATATTATAACTAAGAAGAATAGCTATCTAATTCCTCTAATTAACAAGATTCTAAAGTAACTAGCTAAAACTAAATAATTTATCAAACTTAATATTTAATAAGACTTTTATTATATCTAAATATACTCTAAGAGTAAAGACCTAACTATCTTTAAGAGCCAATATAAATTATTTAAATATAGGATTATACTCTTTAATATAATAGGAAATTCTATAATATTCTAGTACTATATAAATAATATTCTATATAATCTACTAGATATTATAGCTATTATCTTTATTAATAATATTTTAGTCTATTTAGAGAATCCAGATCTCTATAAATAGCATATTAAGGAAGTTTTATACTATCTCTAAGTAATAGATCTTTAGGCCTTATTAAAGAAGTATAAATTTAATATAGAGAAGACAAAGTTCCTAAGATTTATTATAGAAAGAAATAGTATATATATAGACTCTAAGAAGTTAAATATTATTTATAAATAGAAAATATCTACTATAATTAAGAGGATCTAGTCTTTCCTCAGATTCTATAACTACTATTAATAATTTATTTAAGACTATAACTATTTAGTAAAACTATTATTTATCTTAATAAAGAAGAAGACCCTATAGATATAGAGTTTAGTCTATAAGACTATATTTAACTAACTAAAGATTATCTTAATAGAACCCTTAGTTATTATATATTTTAACCCTATATAGCCTATCTAGATTAAGACTGATTCCTTAGATAGAATAACTAGAGTAGTCCTAAGTTAGTTATAAAATAATAATAGCTAATATTTAGTAACCTTTCTATTAAAGATAATAAATAATACTAAAACTCAATATAAAATCTATAATAAGAAGCTATTAGTTATTATATAAGCCCTTAAAAAGTAAAGAATAGAATTAATAAGTATAGATTAAAATCAGTATATAGTTATTTAGTTAGATTATAAGTCTCTTAAGTATTTTATAACTAAATATTAGTTAAATATTAGACAAACTTAATAGTTAGAGTTTCTTACTAACTTTAACTTTATAATAAAATACTATACTAATAAGACTAATATTATAATAGATATTCTATTAAGAAAGGGATTACTATTAGATTAAGATAGGAAGAAGACTATTCTACTTCTATAGTATTAACTAGATTTAGAGATAGTCTTACTAGTAGCTATATAGAAACTTTCTAATTAGAAAGTTTCTAATTAGAAACTAATAGTTAATATACTAGTTTTAACTAATATGTTCTTAAGTCTAATTTTAAGTATCTCTAAGAAGATAAGAAAGATTCTCTAAGTAAATAAATAGATAGATAATAATTAATTAATAATTATATATAAGAAAGCCTTATTAAAAGAAGAAAACAACTCCTAGAAGCTTATAGAAGAACTACTCCTCTATAAAGACTAAGTCTTTATTCTATAAGAAGTAAGACTAGAACTACTAAATTATATTCATAAGTAATCTACTCTAGTATATCTTAGAGTAAAGAAAATATAGAACTATATCTAAGAGTAGAACTTTATATAATTAGGAATTATATCTAATATTAAATAATTTATAAATAATTATATAACTTATAAGAAAACTAAATCCTAATAGGATTAGTTAGAAGAATTACTAAATCCCTTACTAATACTATTAAGACTATAGATATATATTCAGATAGATTTTATAGAATTACTAAAAGATAAGAAGAGATATAACTATACTCTAGTAGTTCTTAATTAATTCTTAAAAAGATATATTTTTATTTTATACTATAAAATAATAATAAGTAAGAATATAGTCTAGCTATTACTATAAAATATTATATACCACAATAGGCTATCTAACTTAATTATATTAGACTAGAATTAGATATTTATATTAAGAGTATAAAAAGAGCTATATAGAATACTAAAGATTAAATATTCCCTATTAATAGTATATTATCCATAGTTAGATAAGGAATCTAAGAGAATAGTTAAAAGTATTAAATAGTACTTATAAGTCTTAGTTAATCTAAAACAGAATAATTAGTTAGATATAATATATCTAATAGATATTATTTAAATAGTATTATCTTAGGAATTAACTAGAGTATCTTCCTTTAAGATAGAATAAGACTATAAGATAAGACTATCTATAGATCTAAATAGAAAGAAACTCAAACTAATAATTAACTCCTCTTAATAGGATATAGTTCTATAGTTTATAGAGTAAATATAGATAATATAGGATAAAGTAGAATAGAACCTATTCTATATATAGAAGTATTAGTAAGATTAAGTAGACTAGAGAAAATAAGAAATTAACTTTAGAGTAGATAACTATATTATACTTTTAACTAAGTACTTTAGGATAAACTAATTATTAAGGAAAATAGACTATTAGGCTATAGAGTTCTTTAAGATTATTAAGTAAAAATACTCTAATATATTCTATTTTTAATTACTATCTAATATATTACTCTATCCTATTGTAAATATAGATTAACTATAGAAAGTATTCAGAAGTAAACTATTATTAGACCAGAAGGTTAAAAGAAGACTAATAATAGTAAATACATTAGAAGTAGAACTAGAGTTTAAAGTTAACTTTATTTAGATAAGCTAGTAATTCAGAGATAATTAGATAACCTATTAAGTTAAATAAAAGGAATATAATATTAATAATTACTAGTATTCTATAAGGAACTTTAAGAATATACTAAATTACTTATTAGACTTCTACTATTAGAACCTATTAAAGATATAACTATAGAAGCTCAAAGTATAACTTTAAAATAAGAGAGATAACTTACTAGATACAGACAATAACAATAAATTAGGAATAGGTAAATTTAATACCATATAGAGTAAATTTCATAATTTCAGAGTTGAAATTAAGTTTAGAAGGGGAGTAATGTGAGAAACTATATTATAGTATATATACTCTGGATTTTCTAATTAGAAACTAAGTAGTAATATAGACAGCTCTATGGGTACAGTCTATCTTATATATTAGAAATCTATAGAGATCCCTCTTCTTCTTCTTCTTCTTTCCTCAAGTTTAGAATTCTATATTAAACATGCTTTTCAGCTCTGGTTCTTTCCATATATTACAAATAGTACTTATACTATTTCTAATAGGAGGAAATAGAAAAAGAATATATTATATAAGACTTTAGAAATATTCTAGATTTTATATAAATAAAATCTAGAGAAAAGAGAATAATTTTAAGATAATTTAAATATAATTTAATAGGGGAAATAGAGACTAAAATAGATATTAAAAAAGAGAAAGTAAGATTATAGAAAGCTATTATTTATATCTATATCTATTAAAATATTCTCTTTAAAAATTCTATTATAATTTATATATAGAATAATTAATTTTAGACTAGATAAAAAAATTAATTCTAACTCTATTAAAAGAAACTATCTAAATCTATAAAAAAACTCTATTTTAAAATCTTATATTTTTAGTAATTATACTTAAATTTATTTAGATTACTATTATTAATTTAAACTATATCTTAAAATATACTATTTATTATTATATTATAGACTATATATATTACTATTTATATATTCTTAAATAATAAGTATTTTATTAAAACTTATACTTTATAAATATAGTTCTCTTTCTCTAGTTATAGTAATTATTAATCTAAGACTTATTAATAAGTTCTTATTATTATATTTTCTATAATAGAATTTATTTATATTAGTAACTTTTATTAAGAGTTTATAATATTATAATATATAGTTAGATTATTCTATATCTCTATTAGTATTAATAATATAAAAATACTATAAAAATACTATAAACTAAAAATAGTTTCTTTTTTTCTAATAGATTTTATTTAGATATATAAATATTAATAATTCTTATAAAGATCTTAATTAGTTTAATCTCTAAATTAACTAAAGTCTATTTTAATATATTATTAAATAGAGAGAGAATTAATAGTAATTTAACTTTAAAAGACTCTATAACTATAAGAGTAATTAGATCTTATATCTCTAGGACTAATTTATATTCTATTTAAAGCTCTATTATATTCTTTTAGTCTTTTATTATTTATAAGGGTTTTACCCTAAATACCTACTAAGATATATTATTTATTTCTAGCTATATAGTGCCTATAGAAAATTACTAAAATACTATTAAATTCATATTCTATTATTATAGAATAAACTATTAAAAGATCTATTACTAATATTTAAAAATAATAAAAATAAAAGAGTTAAGATATTACTATAGGATAACTATAAATTATTCTTAAACTACTAAGGGAACTATTATTATTCTTCTTTCTATTTCTATTATTAATTCTATTTTTACTATTATTTCTAGTAATAGTAGTTTTTCTTCTCTTTTTTAGCTTAGATAGCTTATATTATTATAATCTTATCTCTATTTATTTTAAATATATTTACTATTCTATTAAAGTTAATAGTCTATAATAACTATAAATAAAGTTTTATATTTCTTTAATCTACTTAATATAAAATACTCTAATTCTTTTCTTATTATAGAGAAAACCTATTAGATAAATAATAGAATTCTTATTATTATTCTATAAAACTTATCTATATACTTTCTTTTCATAGAAGATTTTAATTCCCCCTCTCTCTATTTATTTTTCTTATTTTAGCTTCTCTAAAACCCAGTCCTTTCTATTACTACTTATCTTTAATCTAATAAGTTAAATAAAGAGAGGAAGAATAATTATTATAGTATACTATTTATAATTACTATTTAATAGCTTTTTAGATCCCACCTAATAGTAATTTGAATAGTATAGAACCTTTTGTTATTATATAGTATCTATATATTATTATATATATTACTAATACTATATATATAACCCTAGGATGGAAATTATATAATTAAATAGTCTGAAGGGTTCCCCCGACTTCAGGGGTTACTAAGGATTAGTCTTTCTACAATTACTATATACACACTCAATACCACCAACTTAGCAACCCTATTCCAGACCCGTTCCATAGCCAGTCCACTACTATTCCCCACCGCCTATTGTCACTTCTCTCTTGCCTAATCCACCCCATCTTTACAATCAGAGAGGGCAAGCCCTGTAGATAGAGATGTAGTGGATGCGCTCATTGTGTAGAGCGAGGAAAGAATGGAGATGTTGGACGATGAACGAAAATTAAAACACTTTAGAACTGGAACAGGACTTGAAGTTTAAATCTTCTTATATGAAATATATCTATGGCCCGAAAGTGGTACGGAGTTCTCTCAATGTGGGGAAAGCAAGAAAATGCGGGGAAATCTTGCAGCAAGAGACGACAAGCCCGGGCCTTCTGTTCCTTGTCGATTGGGCATACAATACTTCCTCATCTTCCCAATTTTTCCATCAAATTCCTTTTGCCTCCATTTAGAATAAGTCTTGTGATACCGTGAGATGTCTGACACAATCAAAGAGGAACAGAAGCCGCAGTTGGCACCAGGTATAGAGTTTTTGATAGACCAAGGTGATCTGGCGGGTCAAAATTACAAACAGATTATCCATGGGGGTAAGCACATCTTAATTGTTCCACAGCCATCTCTCCAAGATCCGAATGATCCACTGGCATGGCCTCGGTGCAAGAAGTGGGCCGTCTTTAGCAATGGTCTCATCTATGCTTTTCTCGGAGCTGTAACAGGTCCAATGATGGCAGTGGCAATGAACCAACTAGCTTCATTCTTTGATCTTGCTCTCTCCAGCATAACCTACAGTAATGGTGCAACCCTCATCTGTCAGGGCATCGGTACGATTATTTGGATGTAAGTGCGAATTTTACTCTGGAGATCGTTCATCTGAATTCTCTCGAGAAATTAAAGACAAGAGGGGTTTCCACGGAGAGAAACTGACCTGCACGATAGGCCTCTTGCAGTCAAGTTCGGCCGGCGCCCAGTTTATCTTGCATCAAATGTCCTTATGGTGGTAGCCTGTATTTGGCTGGGGGTAGCCTCGCAGAAGAACTACACACTTCTCTTGGTGGCGCGCGCTTTCCTCGGTCTCTTTGAGGCCCCCATTGAAGCCATAGTTCCTAGTGCTATTGCAGATATATTTCAACTCCACGAGAGATGAGAGATGATAGCTTTATACGAATTGACCGTCCTAGGCGGCAATGAGCTTGGTCCTCTGGCATCCGCATACATTATTCAATCATTGAACATGAAGTGGGCATTGTGGATCGTCGGATTTGCCATCATCCTGAGTGTGATTACAATGTTTCTCATCATGCCAGAAACTGCTTTCCATGGTCCCCATCCCCATATTGTCCCTATTATTTCTCAAGAGACGGATAATCTCAATGAGCCGAAGGGTCAGACATCAAGCGAGCATATTGAAGGAGACTTGAATACCACCTTGGATTTAGAACAGCAGTCATTTATTATGGCAAAGCGATCATATCTATCAGAGCTTCTATACATCGCTGTGGATAGGAATATCAGCCTTCGAAAAATCGTTCTGCGTCCTATTATTTTGATGATTTATCCCACCGTCTTGTGGTCAATCATCACCTATGGTATGAGTTTGGGTTGGAACGTGATTTTGGGATGTCTAGTAGCTCAATTATTCTCCGTTGAGTAAGTCAATTCTAATCAATTGATACTGGTGGAAAACATTTCCACTGTAAAATTAACCTGCTAACGAGAATATATCTTTTAGAACATATTACTTTCAATCGGGGGCACAAGGCCTTGTATTTCTCTCCCCACTAATTGGTTCGCTCGTCGGCACCTATCTCTGTGGCCCTATGGCCGATAGAATAGCGACCTGGCTCACGGTGCGCAACAAGGGCATTCGTGAGCCTGAAATGCGTCTACCAACCTGTATAGTTACCGCTATTCTCACACTTCTTGGGGCAGTGATATCCGGTATAAAATACAAATACAAGACTCACTGGGCTGGCCCCATTGTGGGGTACGGAATTCTCTCTGCGGGCGCCCAAATCGGAGCGACCATTGCAATCTCCTACAGCCTTGATTGTCACAAGGAACTATCCGCAGAAATTATTGTAACTATATCGTGTCTGAAATCAGCAATCGCTTGGGTCTGGACCTGGTGTATAAACGATTGGACTCTGTCCAGTGGTGTTTTACCCGTTTTCATGATTCTCATGGCAATTAATTTTCTCATATATGGTCTAGCGGGCGTCTTCTATATTTACGGTAAGAGGACTCGCCTTTGGTTGCACAACGTCGATTTATTGAAAAGCTCTTCTCCTGCTTAAAAATTCTGATAGGATATATTACGCGAAAGGCTTACCGTTACCTTTCAACTCAAATCTCACTTTCTTGATTCCATAGTCTACTTTAATGAAATAATCGAAGATAATTAGAAGTATTTAGGAATCAATGTGTCGGTCTACGTTCATATGGTTGAAATGCATGTTTAAATGAAAAGCGTAATAATTATTCTGCGAGAGTATTCTGTAGAGATGATAGCATAGTATTGCAAACAGTGTTCAAGTCAAAATAGCAAGGTGTAAAGAGAATAAGATCTGGAATGAACGTGAAAGTAGAAGTTAACATAAATAGATGCAAAATTAGAGCAAATCAACTGTCTCAAGATCTTAAACTATGTCACACATTGCAGCCTATTTCGAATAATCTCGAAACCGCAAATTAATCGCCCTATCTTCAAAGCCTCAAATCCTCATGCCAAACCAGCGGCAACGGCTTTGAACCTTGTAGAGAAGCTCGCCAGCCTTTAAAAACCCCCCTCCACCCTGGACTCTAAAAAGAATTGGTTTTCCTTTTCTCTTTTCTTTTTACACTTTTCTCTTTGACCAGGTGACTATAACGTGCCCAGCAAGTTTTGAGCGCCGTTATTGAATTTCTGTTGTCATTTTACTTTTCCACCGGTGTAATTTCACTCATGACAAGGCTGAATGACGAGCCAATATAGAAACATGTGCTCAATTATACAATGCGATCACTAGTCCTTGGCACGTAAATACCCGGGGATTTTTTTGAGCTCCACTACTCTAGTTACCGGGAAGATGAAACATATCAATGGTATTTTCTGATAAAATCATGAATAGTATTTGGGAGTGGGTCAGTGCATTCATAGACCGAATAAAATGTACAGGTGGGACAATTCTGTTAGTGCGGATGCCCCTCTCAAATGGAAAAGATATTGGAAAGGTGATGAGCTTGACTTATGAATTTCATAATGTTACAGACACAAGAAATAGTTTCTTTCAATACAAGCCGAGTTTTGCATTCCGATATCAATCCTACCGAAGAGGCATTATGTCTTAACGAAAAAAGGCCGACCCCCCAAGGACAACCCTTCCGCACCCGGATCAAGAGCGACTCACCCCCCATTAAGAAGTAGGTTCCCCGTGCAACTTACATCACTTCACTTATACAGTAAAAAAAAGAAGAACTGGGAAAAAAACATACAACAGTCAGGATTCCCATGTGGTCACCCACCATAGTACTAACTGACCGGCGTGAGGCTTAAGTACGGCTGAGCGGACGGGAAGCCCTGTTCTCCTCACCCTGTGGTCGTATGTGATAGGTGAACCCTTAAATTTTACTATATTACAAAAGATTAAGAATCGATATATACATGCAAGCATTAGCCTTGCCTTTTCCACCGACGGCTTATCATCTCGCATGCCTGTTCGCCCGGGTTTGAGGCTGCACTGGAGCGGGGTAGTTCTAAGGTTCTGCGGTCTTCTTCTTACAGGCTGGCAAGACATCACTTGTCTCTGCTTCATACCCAGGTATATCCATGGCGCAACGAGAATCCTAGTGGTACCAATCGCCTACGAATCCTTTACCTTGCGTTGTTCAAGATCGTTTGAAAATGCCTTTATCGGACGGCTCATGTCGAGCTGAATACTTCTGCGACCAGATTTGCCAAGCTTATAACTTGAGGAAAAGCCCCGATACTTAGTTAGAGAGTTAATACCATGTTTATACACATAAAGAAAGTACTTTTCAAATATCTACTCGCATACTAGCATTGAGCCAGATCGTTGTAACAACAGAAAAAAAAGCAGCGCCAAAATGATCTCTATTCCAAGAACTCTTCTCATTGACCTTATTGCTTTTTTTATGCGGTCCGAAGGTCTTCTAGCAATGGAATGCTTTGCTTTCAAAGGCTATCATTTACGACCAAAATAATCATCAATTCCTACAGTGGGAACTCATCGGTATTTATTCTTTTAAATAAAAAGCCTCACAGAACTGCCCTCTTCTTCATCCATAGTCTTAACATTTGTTCGAAGATAAGGGAAACCCCATGGGACAAAACCTTATCAAGACTAGTCAGAAGACTTTCAATCCTGATGAGGGCATTTCTCTGCCTGCAAGAACCAATGAAAATCAATCTCCTGTAACCGTGTCTATGTATATATGAGTTTCAGCAAGGTTTAGCCATTCATGAGCGAGGTTTCCGGAGATACCTTCCGAAATTCCTTCCCAATTTGGCGTTTAAGTTTATAAAGCTGCTGTCACTGTCGATTGGATTAGCGAAAGCTTTCTTTACACTCTAGGCTTTTCCTTACATTATCTTTGAACTACATCACCCACGTCGATAGTCAGTTTCAATTTCTTATCAAAAAGCGAATTCAAAAGAAGAGATTCACTTACGCCCTCTAAGATTTAAATTATTAGACGGTTTCACTTCGGCTTCGAGACCATAGGGCTTTCTGCACTTATCAATATTAAGCTTTTCACTTACCGCCTGATAATAATCATATGTATTCATTATTTCCCTTTGCCATATATCGAAATGGGATAGAGGCAATCACTTACTTTCTATTCCATTGACCCGTGTAAGTATACCCATTTATGTATACCTAGTTAATACTTATGCCCATTCACTTACCCGCTGTATGAAGAAATTTAGCTCATCTTTAACTCCAGGAGATACTTTTCATCCAGCATGTGGCGCTAGTGGATTCACCCACAGCCTAAAAAATCCAGTGTAACTATACAGAATTCAAAGATATCCATCAGGTTGCAAAGGGCTATAGTTGCTCACAGCCTTGAAAATTGAACGTCAGTCGTGAGCACTCTTTGCTGTCCCCTAGTCAAATCACCGTAGTCGTGCACTTATAAACTGGCGATCCCAATATTAGGTCAGTGGTATAAGGATAAGGATATCAAGATTCACTTACATTCTACAACAAATTAAGTTAGAAACAACCCGGTAGATCAACGCATAACACGACACTCACATTCTTTCCAAGTGAACTTGTAAGCCAGTTTCCCTTATGTAACTTTACCTAGGTATGTAGTATCACCTACATCCTATTCATATTGATAAGCAAAAATAAGTGTCAGATTTTGATGAGTATATGCATCGATAAGCTCTTACCGGCTGCAATTTCAGGCTTTTCAGCTTTTAGCCTTTCACAAAACTTGACTGGATATAGCCTTACCGTCTAGTATATCCACGTGAATTAACAAGTCTTGAATAATCTGTAAAGCCTCTATTTGCTACCCATATATTTACTTGCTAAATATTCCATATATATCAGCGATTAGTCTGACTTAGCCTTGGACAGGTTTGTAGGTATGACTACCTCCTGGGTTATACATCATCTTCAGTCTGTGCTCTTTAACTCAACACATAGTCTGTTGAATTCTTTACCTGCTATATAACTTATCTCCATTAGCCATGGATACTAGATCACTTTCGCGACATATGCCAATCTTCAGTACTGACCGTCTAAAATATCGATATTCGGTAGTTAGGTTTCATATGAGATTGGTCAGTTAGAGTATGTTTAGATGTTCTCTCACCATCTAAAATAAAGGTCTTAGAAGAAGAGAATAATATTATAAATCTATAGAGACTAACTTAAAATAAATTAATTATAGCTAATTATTATAATAAAAAAGAATTCGCTAACGTGATGACACCGATCAGTCGGTCAGTGAATTTCCATATTCAAAACTTCCAGGTTGGAAAATAGCAAATACTGAGTTTCACGGGAGCAGAATGTAAAGACTTTGCGTACCTCGGTGCCCTTGGAAGATCTTTAATGTGGAAATATGCAGGGGCAAGCGCAGCAGCTAAACGGGCAACGTATACGCAAATGGGGGAACAGGCATGTTCCTTAGTTATGATAAATCATTTTACGGGTGAAGATTGGCTAATTAACCTGGGAATATTAGGAGGTAATTCTATAACTGGGTATCAACTAATCAGGCTCGAGTTATGGCTAATAGATTTCGGGTTCTTAACTAGGCGGTAAGCAATCAACTTCGAATTCCCATAGTTACTTGTTGATAAACGAGCGAAGCTGAGAAAAGACTAACCCCATATAGGCAGTATGTAGCAGTTTGTGTCTAAACTTTGAGTATCCCTTTGCACTGGCTAATGTACGTGAAATACAAGACGGTAGATATTCCTGGAGATATCAAACATTTTCTGAGAAAGTATAGACAAACTGATGGAAGACGGCATCAGCTTGTAAGTCATTGGCCGTGTACTGACTTAAGGAGTGCAAAATGCTGACCGAATCAAATATGAAAGAAAGTAAGGGAATATTCAATCATATTCCCACTATCAAATGGATATTGGCTTATCCATGAGATCTTATTATCCAGGCGGTAAGTAACTCTATGTTTGATTCCATAGATGTCAAATTCAGTAACTTGACACTTAATTTGTGCTTGATACAGGCTGTAGGTGCTTTTCCCCGATGACAGTTAACTGTGAACTCAAAGTGGCCTGGTGAATCTGTGACTAAGAAAGATGGTACAGTCAGTAAGTTGATATCACGTTTTCCCTTGCTTGACTTCCTGGGTCTCCTTCATCCTTCCCCCAATTTCTGACATATCTTGTCTCATCAGAACGTGAGTGTGCCACTGCTGGATGACACAGCAAGATGGAAAATTTCACCAGAATTGAGCTCAATTACGACATAGAGAGTAAGGAACTATTGTTCAACGTGAATACTTACTTTGGAAAATGAATCTTGGCTGAATTCTAGGCACTTTAGAAGGTAGATCCGACCTGTTTCACTTATCCAATCCGTGATCTTCGAAGGCTAACTTGTCCTTTCACGTGGTTTAGGCAGTAAGTTATCCATGTATTGGCCGAGCAATAAGCAACAATATGTTAATATGAATGGGCATTACTCAGGATGTTAGTGAACTCTAATTTCAACATTTGAACTATTCAAATGCCCAAGGCTGACTGGCGCATCTGATCGAGATAGTACGTCAGTGGATCAATATAGTCCAGCACCTCCGACTATGTCCGAAGCCTGAGATAAATATTGATTGATCTGATCGGTTTAGCACGTGAATGAAATATTTACCTGAGTAATGGAGTAGAGTTTGCTGACCAGCTTTCGTGGATTAGCAGGTGAAATTTTCCCATCGATTCTCCGAACAATATGTTACACTAGTTGAGGCTAATTTTTTTGGGGCTTAGCGCGTGAGTGAACGGATATTCGTATACTGACCAAGTGTTATCCTGATACTGGCCTAACACTGGATATAAACATTCTAGGCGGTAAGTGGCACTCTCTGCCTCGTTTGAGGCACCCCAAAAGCTAATGACATATGGACGCCATTCATAGAACGTAAGTGGATACAAAATCTGACCATTATACATCTGTGAATACCTTCAGGAAAGAAACAGCGGCATATTGACATCAGCTTCTGCATGGTATAGAGAGTAAGTCTTAAAATACTTTTTACTGGCAGATCAGAGAAAAACAAAAACCGATAAGCTAACTCATGATCTTCATAGAATGTAAACAAATACCAGAAGTCAAACAATTCAAGTTCATGATTCATGATAAGCTAATTGGCACATTGTCTCAATTAGAGAGTATGTGGATATTTACAGTGTATCCATAGGCCATTAACGTGGTCAAAGGACACTGAAGGAATCTTGGTTGACTGATTCATGAACAACATAGGAAGTAAGCAGACGAAATCTTACCATCAGACCTCAAGATTTATGAAAGGAAGTTACCACTGACATGGTGATATCAGTTGGTAAGTAATTTCACATATAATAGAAGGTTCTATTACTGGAAAATGGCTCTGAGGCTTCCTCTGTATCCCATAGCGAGTAAGTCATTATAATACCAACTTGAATACAATGATCATAAAATTCTGATTGGGGTATGAAATTTTTTTTGTCGTCTATGGTAAAAGTGTTTTTTCCAGTTGATCGATTGTAAGGAGGGAGGATGCTCCGGGCGATCCCGGTATGCACAGTGAACCTTTTTCGATTTTTGGACCGACGTCCAGGTATACAAAGGAAAAATGAAAGTCACTGTATCCTTGAGATGAAGATATTCTGAGTAGTTCCTGGTAAATGTACTTACTCCAGCTCCGTATGGCGCATTCAAAGAGGTGCCATGAGTTTTGTGTTCGCCCAACAGCGCGACATAAATTCAGGAAGTGCCATCAACGCACTGGCTGCGGTACTTATATTCATCAGCAGTACATGGCAGCAATATGTGTCATCGCTCTAGAACTGCTTATGAGGATGCCACGTTTCTTGTACCAGAATTGATGGCCTGGTAGATTCTTTGCGCTAGTCGACACTGGCTGACCAGGAGGCTGACTAATGATGCTGGTCGCATTCCGAGGTGTCTGTAGAGAAACTCGGGGTTCGTGCCCTCTTTTTTCCTAAAGAGGGCTACATGTACCCCTTCTCAACATTGACCATCCGATTGAGATGTCAATAGCAGCAAGGCGAACAGACGTGGCTTCCTGGCGTTGGAAGGTGTGGTGAGGCAGCGCTGCTTGATGGTCACGCCTCAAGCTGATTGGTCACCACTAAAATTCCACGCAGGCGCGCCAAGGCGCTTGCGATTTGCTCGAGAGTGGATTGCAAGTACTATGGGGTTTCTGACGAGGGGACAAATAGGTCAACCATTCCCGGAACACAACGGCCAGAAGCTCGCTCGCTTCCAGGCTGCTTCCTGTTGATCTTCTTTACCCGAAGCTCTTGATGAAGAAATCTTTCGCTCAAGCCCAAAGGATTTTGAGGTTTTGCACACCCGTCAACCCCTCTGAGGCTTCTAGTATGTGCCGGCTCCGCAATTCCGCATAAGATCGAAAAGACAAGAATCTAATTCACTTCCTTGCAGACGCTCACTGTTGGAGATATACCATTTGAAGCCATGGGAAACCCCAAGAAAGATCAGCACAAGACGAAAAATGATCAGAGATCATGGTTTGAGCGGGTAATGGGCGCGATTCGAAAGGAAACCACAGGATACGTGACAGATATTCCCGTGGTCAAGACGGTCAATGGAGCATTGTCAGGTGCTAAGGCGCTCGACCGATATCTTCCATCGATGCAGGTAATGTGCGGCTCTGTCAGCGACAATTTCGCCTTCGCCGCCAGATTCGGCGCTATAGCATCAACCGTTGGTATTGGCGTGTGCATAGTCTCCGCGTACCAAGGCATCCAAGCTCTGAATCTGATCGCGACTCATCTCAAGAATATAAGCGATGAAGTGAAGGTTCTTTGCACCCTGAAAGCTATGGAGGTTGTCCCTGTGATGATCCATAACTTCATCTCCGAGGGCTTGAACAAGGATTTCAACGACAACAAATTCCACTGGTTCGTTGTCTACCACCCCGACACTTTCTGGACCCCGTCGTTTTTCGAACTCAATGCAAAGCACAAGCTCGGTTCCAGGTTCGTCGGCTACACAGATCAGCTCGACAGTCTCTTCATCTATCTGCTGGCGTTGCGGAAGCAGATAAAAAAAGAAGAACGGGAAGCCTTGCGACAAAGGAAAAGGCGTCGGCCGATAAAGTTTCATGTTCTCATCCCTGTGCACCAGCTCACCGTCATAACCGAGTACCTGCAATTTCCCGATGGTTTAGGCGATTTCGTTGTCGAGGGAAAGACCTATGGCAACCAAGAGCTAGCATGGCTCAATGTTCCGCCCTGGCAGGAGAAGTTCCTAGATGGTATCGGAAACTGGGAGCCACCCTCTCCTTCAGCTTGGTACGAGGTCCTCGACTTTGTTGGTTGGCAGGAATTCCCCAGACTAGGCGAGCTACGAGTCCTGGGGACACTCCCTGACAATGAGATCGAAGCCGACGAGGGAACGGGATATCAGAGCTCCTCAGATACTGAGAGTATCCATGGTGACGATGACCTCCTATCCGGAGACCCTCCTCCCCGTGTGAATGATTCTCTCCCGCGGAAGAGGCGAAAGAAGCGACGAAGGCATACTTCACACTAGTCTAGATCGGGGCTTGAACTAGTGCTGGTAATCCTATCTGTGCCTATCTGTATTCTCAGTGGTAGCTATTACTTAAGTATGGACGGTATAGAGACATATGCTAACAGCCTACTGCAGTATATCTATCATTCGTATAGCCTCGGATATAACACTTATCAAGCTCAGTGCTTCTGACCAGTGGAAGAAATGTTTTTCCAAGAATGGAAAAATTTTAAGCTCTGACACGCGGCCTTCACTCAGCTGCAAAAGGTATATCCAGGCGCAGAATTGAACCCGTGGACTTAAGACTCATGTTATGATACTGTCACGTACTCTAGAATACAAATACGGATAAATCTTTGTTCCCCACCGTTTCCAAAGTGGCTAAAAGCCTTTTAAAGTTAGGGTTACGGAAGTAATGTAAAGAGATCAATGGTGACACCAGTTTCCGGAAGCCCTGTAACTGTGGCCGCAAGCGATCGAGTTCTCATAAGCCCCACTGAGGTTCTTCACCATCTAGAGATTCTTTTCGGTTCTCTGAACTGGTGTTGGATAATGAGAGCCCTAGTAAAGGGAGTTCAAGGAATGATAATAAATAGGACATCCGAGGCATACTAGTTGAGAAGCAAGAAAGGACCAAAACCCCGATGTATCTGCCGAGAAAATAAACACCTTTCCTGACTCTCGAATCCGGATGCCCAGGCATACATCCGCCCCGCATAATTTGCTGTACTCGTGCGACTTCTTCTCTTGGCTTATCTTGCGCCGATCTCTTTTCTGTCGGAGTGATTTCTTCCCCACCCTGGAGGCTTTAGAGTGTCCGCGGGAGCTTCTGGTCATTATGATACCGTGGTGGCCTGAAGGAAATGAATAAATGTAGGCTTTATGGTTGTTCCAATGCCATGAATTTGTAGCCAGTAGCTTCCAGAAATAAGCACGAAATAATGGCCGGATGCGCTATTAAAAGCTCCCTCTGGTTCTAAGGTTTACGGTTTTTCCGAACACCACGGTATTTGCAAGGCATGGTTCGTTCTTTCCAAACGGGGCTCACTCTTCTGACTACGCAAGGCCTTTGGTGCTCGGGTCCCGTTTTGGTCTTCGGCCAGCAGAAAATGAAGTCCCGGGTGAGCCAAGGGTGAGAATGAGACGAGACGAAAAGGGCGAATGCGGGCTTCGACCACCGTCCACTGTTTTAGCTCACGCTGGCGGTGAAAGATATTAGCTAATCAGCTTCAGACCGCAGTAGGCTACCCACCAAGCCGGCGAATGGTGGGAGCATATCAACGGAATACTGCCTAAGTCCATAAAGGAAACTGTAGCACTACGTCGCGCGATGCTGTTTCAGTTCCTCGACGCATGAGCTGGGGATGATATATTGAAGATCACTGTGGCAAAATTACTGCGACACTTATTTTGGTCAATCTTTTGCGGGTGAGACCGATCGAGGGAAGAAAAGGTCAACATGGTGCAAAACGGTACTTACTGACCTACCCCCGCATTGGCATACACAGACGTATCCGGCTTCTCGGTCTTGGTGCTGAGTCGATCGAGGATGGAGCCGTGGCTTGGAGCTGGTTCGGTGTGACTCGAGGCTTGGCTCCAGTGGGGATCACAAGAGTATATGCAGTTGCATGGATATGGAAGGTTCTGCTGCTCTGGGACGTGTTGACAAGGCATTAAAAAGCGAAGGGCTTAACATTGTGCTCTGCTTCACCTCATTACCTAGCTCCTCTTGCACATTGCCCCAACTACCTAGCGTTGAAAAACTACGGAAACCACTCTCAGATTCTCGAATATCATTTTCCCTCATTTGCGACTTAATTCAGATAATGGAAAACCTGCCCACTCAACTCGCCCACCTGCAGCGTGGCAATAGGAGACAGAGCGTCGCGCCACCGTCCCCCACCCAATGGGAAGGCGTGAAAGAGACTGTGCGACGGGTCTACATTGAGAATGGACGGAATAAAGATGATATGCGAAATATCATGACACTGATATATCATTTTGAAGCAACGTGAGTCGCTCCAACTGCACATCTCAGGGGCTTCTGCTGATGCCCGAGGTTCATGTAATAGGAACAAGATGTACAGTTCAAAGATAAAGCAATGGGGTATGTTCAAGAATAATGGGGATGCCGTCAAGGCACCAAGTGTTGGCGGAGAGGGCATCTCAAAGCGCAAGAGATACGACGTAAAAGCCGGGGGAAAGGTCTTTCATGCGCTTCTTGATCATGCGATTCCAACCAACGCAGCATCAGTGCATCCTCCGGATATATTCAAGCACCAGGAGTTGGTGCTTTTTTCGGTCTATGACTACATTCTTGAGGCGTTCAATCGAGGCGGATACCAACCCGATCAACTTCTCAACCCTGTCGATCAAACCAGCATAACGTGGCAGAGAATAAGCGATAAAGCCTACGAATTCGGTGTCATGTTCCAGAAGTCGTCTGACAAGCAAGCTGCCGAAGCCTATAATTCGATTATACGCCAAGTGGAGCCTCTCGCGACATCGGCCCATCCATATATGGTGATCAAGTTCTGGCGAGTTTGTTACTACCTGCACCGACTCGGAAGGAAGATCGGGGATTACTGGCATCTTTATGGTTTCATCGATTGGTCATTCAGGCTTGCAGAGGCCGAGAACCCTTCAAACCGTTCAATCGTCCAACTTCTAGGGGCCCTTCGGCGGATGGTTCAGGAAGAAGACAAGCATACACTATGGTATACGCTGCGCATAGGGTACCTAAGATCTATCCATTGCCTACAGGCGGTGATAGGATCGAACAGTCACCCAACGGTCCTATAAATGTGGGCAAACTATGCCAAGCACTGGAGTAAACAACGAGGAGAATTGGCGGTCATGATACGCCAGTACGAAGAAAGCCTTGGTGCGGCAAAAAGCCAGCCGCCACCGAGCCTCGAGCATGAGATCTTCATCCTACACGGTTACGCATACTTTGCGTTCTACGTCGCTCAGGACTCATCACTCAGTTTGCGGCTATCGAGTGAACTACTGGAAAGGACCAGTTTGTTCTTCGAGCGAGTCGGTGTCTCTGAACGGCGTCTTGAGGTTCAGGCCTTTAGCATGGCTTCCAAGCTGACTGCGTTGAACTTTAAACGCAGTTCTCCGGACTCGGCTGTCGCCTATATGGTTCGCGCCATCGTGATACTAGAGCGTGGAGAGAAGGAATGCCGTACCCGTGCGTTGGGGTTGGCCGATGAGCTAAGGTCCTGGTATCATGAGTGGGGTAATGTTGTCGAGGTAGAGAAAATGGCAAGAAGGATCGCTGACATGAAAACTTCCCTTGGATGAAAATGTGCCAGGATGCCCGTATACTAACATCAACTCCACTTTACTCATGCCGCGTGGAATGCTTCAAGGTGATAGGGGAAGTTTCCAAGTAAGGTTTTTACGGCTTTCCATGCGATTCTGCCTCTCCTACAAGGTAAAGTGATGGAAGAATTTCGATTATAGGTTTCCATATACCATAGCTTCGAGATACGTCAGCGAAGGCTTGTTTCCAGCTTGCAATGAAATCTCCTGCTTCTTCCTTGGAGCGAAAAGATTCATGACAGGTATCGGGAGTTCCATCGGTTGCTTTTCTCGCGCTGCTTCTTCATGATTAGATGTTGTGTTCGCGTAATGAAGAATTGAGTCTTACTCCCAATCAGTGAAAATGCCAGTAACCCTGCCAACAGCAACAGCATAATATTTGCCTTTATGCATGGACATGGATTTCCCTCCGGCAGAATTCTTGATGGGTAGATCGAAATCTTCGATCCCCCTTTTCAACATTCCAGTGCAGGCAGCCTCGAGTGTCGTGAACTTCTCTTGATCAGCGCCGGTGTATTCTGTCACTCTTGGATGCGCTTGGCTCCTATAAGCGGCTGGTATGTTAGCGTAATACGCGCAAGTTATTTAGTTCAGAGTTACCAAGAGCAATATATAGCAGGCTTGTCAAAACGACCTTTATAAACCGCGTAGAATCCCTGTGGAGCCATGGGTGCCAGTAGGTTTTGGAGAATCTTTCGGTGGGTGTGGAGGCGGACATGAAGGCGGGATAAAGATCGAATTTATCTTCTTAAAGTGTCATGAAGAGGGGGTGTATTTGCCGGGAACACGAGCTGCTGCGATGTGTCAGAACGTAAGCGGGCAGCTTAAATTAGAAATCTTGGAAGAGAACATCTGAACGAAGTCGAACGAGGTGTGCTCACCCAATCCGGTCCAACAGCGGTCGTGGTATCATCACCGTTCGCGCCCAACGATGTTTCAGACAGGGAGGCGTATCGCCTTTGAATAATGCTAGGGCGGTTTCTTGAGGCTAAAAGAACTCGTAACCAATCGCGAGCGCTTTCACTAAAGGGCAAATACAAGAAGGCTGTCCACAGCTGAACGTTCGGGGTAAGGCTTCTGGCTCAGGCGCCAACGTAACGAGTTATTCTACCATACAGGCAAAGCCGACAAAGGTACAGTGGCGTCCGTTATTGCCTTCCATGACGGCGATATATGACATGGTGTTTCAAACCCTAATCACATGATACTCTAGTCCTATTATGGCTAGCCACTATACTCGTGACAATGTTCCGGTCTCGAATGGTATAATACCAAACAAGTATAAAACAGAGTAGGTTGTATATTCGTGTCTAATAATAGCTCCAAAAATAGCTCCCGCAATAATAGTTCCTCCCCTCTCCCCTCCCAGGTTATCAATCCCTTCCTCCTAATTCATCACAATATGGCGCAAATTATCGATTCCTAACAGCACGACGTTATTGTTCACATGTTATGCAGTAAAAAGCGACTCACCACATCACAAATGGCCAAGGTAGCCAAATACAGTGATCGTTGTATTACTAACATTCGAAAGAATATGCGGTTATTCGGCAGTGCCAGTTCCCCTTCCCCAATCTCTCCCGGCCGCCTATCGAGTATCACAAAAGTGATGGTAGATGCCCTGTGTGATCACCTCGCAGAAAAGCCCGCGATCTCTATGCTCGATCACGTGATGACCGCCCCCCACGAGATTCCGCGGCGCGAGACCATTTCGCGATGTGATCAAGATGGATCCGTTGGTGACCTGGGGCAGGAATTTCACCAGTGGCCCTCGCTCATTGAACTTATTGCCACTGAAGAAGACACCATCATCATCCGCATTATCTAACACCATCAGCTAGCGGCCATTGCGTGGATCACACAACCGCTGATACACGAGCTGGATGTTGTTGGGGATTTTAGTTTAGTACTATTATTACAAGTGGTTACGGACCCGGTTAGGGGTGGATGTAATTCTGCATAGTTAGACCGCCTGCGGGTGGTACTTTTGACCTAGCCGGGTGGAACTCATCCATCCATTATCAATAATACATCGATTGATCCACATTCCTGTTGCACGCACTTTGTAAGACCAGCATAGGTTGTTACGAAGTGGGCATAGCCTCTGTGACGTCGTCCTTACGGATACACACCATCTGTGTACTTTTTGTCTGCTCAATGTTCGTCTTCGGATCGTCCCGTCCCGGAATCTCCACGAACGCGGCAATCTGCTGGTAGCCATGTTCCAACCGCGCCACATTGCTGGCGTGGATCCAAAACACCCACGTGTCTGGTTTTGATTCTCGCACGCGTCGCACGTGATAAGAATACTCGATGGCTGTCTTGGCTTTTCTAAGAGGTAGTTGCATTAGTTATGGTGTCATTCAATAGGCTCTCTGGTGAGACAACTCACCCAACACCGGCCAACCCTACCAATACTACCCGCTCATGGTCTTGGCTGATCGCCTTGTGTCTTTCCATGATCGCACTGAGAACAGCTTCACGGCCCACAAACATCGGGTACTTCTTGAAAGGCACTATGGAGCACGGCTGGGGCTTTAACCGCGTCTGCGCTGAAAACAGTTCCTATTAGCTCGCAAATAGACCCTCCAGAAGTTCACTCACCAAATCGAACCGCCACCACCGAAGGCGCGTCTTTCGAGAGCTGCCGCAGTTTCCAGAGCGATGAATACTCAACCAATTTCACATCCACTACTGCTTCCAATTTGAAGAGTCGCTCAATCTCCTGCATCAGTCGATCACTTTTCAAAGATAAGACTTCGTCAAAAGTACCCAGAATTTTTAGCAGTTTCCAAGAGGAGGAGCTACAGGCTGCAGATGCTCCCAGTTGCAATAAAGAGTCAAAGTCAACCTCCAGTTGCCTTCCACACAGTTGCGCTACTCTTTCCGCGTGATTCCGAAGGTGGTCCTCGTTGCCACAAGATAGCGCCTGAACGAGAGCGCATATTGCAGTGGCTATGCTACCTTGTCTCTCTGACCCTCTTAATAGATGGCATATCGTGACTGTTTCATCATCAAAAGACCTACCCTCTGGCAAGGTTCTCGAAAGGACAGACTTGCCAAGCCCGGGCATCCCAGATATCCATAAGAAATCTTTCTTATCTTCAGTCCAGGCTTGGAATCTCGAATCATCTAAAACCCAGCTGTTTGTACTTTGGGCTCTTGAACAGAGTCCAATGATATTGGATGAAGTTCCGAAACACGGGTCATCTTGCATTTCATCAAGCATACTCGTGGCTGCAGGACAATCGCTATTAAAATTGCATATCCAACCGATTGTGTGGACTTTCCTTGATTTCCCAAACGAGAAGTCTCTGACAAGGGTCGTGCTGCAAGAAGTTGGAGTCGCATCTATGCCTTCAGTTTCAATGGAGGCCATGCTGGAACTAGTGTCTTGTGTCGATTGAATCTCTAGATTCTCCAAAACCTGGTTCATGTTCCATTCATCATTCGGAGAATCTGAGTTTCGTTCATGTAGAAAGGACTTCACTGTGAGCGAGCCATTTTGTTTCGAGTCAAATCTACAACCGACATCACAGATGATGTTCCTCCCGCCCGGTGAAGTGTGATCCGCTGTTTCAGAACCTTTGGTAGGAAGAAATGTAATCCCGGATCTATCAAGTATTCGCACTTCTTGGAAAGGACCATTGTAACCACCGGCTCTTGGAAGGTAGCAACAGGTCTGCGATGCGATGTGATGGGGAGTGGGCTTCATGATGCAAGATACACACTGCGGGGATGCTTGAAGATACATGTCTTTGAGTCCATCGCCTATAGGTTGTCTCGGGATTGAAAGTCTTGCTATTATATCATTGAAGACTTGGGTAGCTGGGATAACGAGGGCAGTTTGAGAGCCTGTATCACCTGCTACTATGTGACCGTATATTATCCCAGTCTTGGCATCTCGGACTATTGAGCCAGAGTCACCGCGTTGAAGCGAGCGTTCGAATTTGACAGTCAAAACACTCATGTATGTACTCGCTTTCGGAAGTCGAACGCATGACAGTCCGCTGGACAGGACGCCTACGAGAACATTGCCTGCACCCGTGGCTGCCAGGACATTTGTGGATCCGGATCGCGGTTGGCCGATGTTTTCTCGCGAGAGGACGGGAAGATCTGGCAAGCAGTGCTCGCTTTTGCCTATCTCAATCAAACAATAATCTAAATTGTCTGAGTTGATAGTTGGAAGAACCGCCTCTGGGGAAGTAAAATGATGTAGCGAGGTAATGTGAGGATTGTCTGGGATAGAGTATGTCACATCCTCTTCGGGGGCCACAATGTCACTATTGAGACTTTCTGACTGCTCCCCAGAGATGAGGTAGTCAGACTCACAATCCGATAGTGAATTATTCTCGTCGAGGTCCCAGTCTTCTTCTAGGTCGCTAGACTCCGGACTCAAGCTATACTGGCTCATCAATTCTGCCTCCTGGGCATCTGACAGGTCCTCAGGTTCGTCGTCAAGAACCCCAAAATCGCATTCACTATCCTCCAGATCAGACTCGACCTCTGGGGAGAAAAATTCTTCAGGATAGTAGAAATGTGCTGGAGCTAGATAAAAGCGCCGATCGAAAATTTGGACGATACTCCCAATAGTTGCGCTGCGTCCACTTTCAAGTTCAGTCGAGGACTTTTGCAATTCCAACCGCAATGCTTGGCCCTTGACAATGTTGTAGGTCTTTTGCATCGAGGTAAATTTGTCATCATGAACAGAAGATACCGATCGACTTTCTTGCTCTTCGTGAATATTAGGGCAGGCGTAGCGCATGGCAGAAGCCAGAGGTCGTGGAATTTTGAGATCGGGAGGATAAGGCCAATCACCAAGGCAAATTCCAGGTGGCAGTTGATCTAGCAACTTCGAATTTCTTACTGCAGCGACGGCTGCTTTCCGAGACTCGCGGTCCGCACACGAAAACATAATATTCGGGACCGCAGAGGCTTGTGTTTTTCCAATCATGAACATGCGAGCCAAAACATAACCTGAGTTTGGCACTCGGTCACACTCGATCTCGAGTATTTGAATGATTTGTACCCTAACTTTCTCAAAGGCCTCCTCGGCGGGGCCCTTGGCTGCCCAACAATTGAACCTGCCTTTCTTCGTGCCACAGAAATCTCCAATTGATTGCTCTGGATTGTGCCAGTGGGTTTTTGGTTTGTGGAATAGCGAAAGAGTCTTACGAATCTGTGATGGGCTCATAATGATGAGAGGAATAGATTCGTAGGTTTGGTGAATGTACAGCAATGAAAGAGAGGAATTTCTATCACTTGATGTTTGCGTGCGCTCCAAGTCAATCCAAGCCGGGCGAGTGGGAAAAGTCATGAAAGCCTGGCAAGGAGAAAGAAAATGCGAGCAGTAGAACGGGGCTGTGCAAATTATTTTCACAGCCTCTTCAGAATATTCTCATTGGGCAGTGAAATGTGACTGAAGTGGTGGCTATGCACTTGTCTGCATACACCCCTGTCGTCGTCTCACCGACTGGGAGGCTATGTAATTCACAACATGTAATAAGTAGAGGCAGATCTCTGAACTAGCGCACACAGGTAATAAAGTTATCTTGCCAAAAATGCATGCATTACAACTTTCATCTAGTAATGAACTGCTTGATGCGTCTTTCCTTGAATCGCCTGTTCCAACAGAAACGCAGGAAAAGATCGTCGACCATTTGTGGGGCAGTGGATATAAACCTCACAGCCAGCATCTAGGGCCATATTTCCAATATTACACTGAACAATGCAAAACTGCATCTGGTGCGCTCGGAAACGGCTTCGCTATTCGTACCCATCAACATATTATTGATGTTGCTGCACCAATCCGAGATGGCTGCTCACGATCCGAGGTTCAGGCATTTATTCAACGATGTCAATGGGTCAGTGATGCGACTTTGGAAAGTACCATCAATGCTTCCATAGATCTGACAGTTCGTATTCTCTACATGTTAGACGTCGGGGAGTTTAAAAATGGCTATTCTGGCAGGGAAAAGCTTCTCTGGACTAAGGGTTCTGTGCAAGAGTTTGTGCGGGAGACATTCTCGGAGACCGTTTCTATTGAGAGCGACGGCATGAGGCTGAATGGAGCTTTTAATTTGTGCAATATGGTTCGAATTGCTGGTTTCCGGGTGAAACTGACATCCAACTTATACGACCATCTCCGATTCGACTTTACCCAAAATACAGTCGAAATTTTCCATCACGCATCCTTTCTGATGGCCCATAGACAGTACGCATGGCAGAAATATTCTTTCCATTTGCATCACTGCCTATTTGACTAACAGAAAAGCAGAACATCATTGTTTCCACCCGGACTCATGGATGAGACACTGGCAACCTTGGCCCTTGTCTTCCCACAGGGTGATAAAGACACTGAGAGGTGGTACCGGAAGGAAACCCGGCCTCGTGAGCTGGATGGTAATATACTACGATGCGGGAAAGCGGGCAAGCATATAGAAGGTTACAAACACTGGCATGATCGGCTCTACATTCTGAAAACTGAGTTCGACGAGTCCCGGCCATCGACTATGACGCAGTGGTGGAATGATAGACGTGATGTCAGCCAATGGTACCCACTTTGGGTCGCTATATCTTTGACAATCTTGTTTGGTCTTGTGCAGAGTATTGAGGGAGCCTTACAGGTTTACAAGGCGTACAATCCTTAGCTCTATTAAGACTCATGTGAAGTCCCTCCAGATCGCGGACTGCTTGGGTACCAGTGGAAATCATCACCCGATCTTGCTTGGGCGCTCTGGTTCTTATTATGTGTATTTTGCCCTCAGCTCTTCATTTACTTACACAGTATACTTGTTATTTCTCTTTTATGGTGTTCCTAGTACTGTACATCTGAAGATAGTGAAAAAAGTGAAATTTCAATATTTCGTAATCAGTTGGCTAATTTTATAATTACACCATCACTAATTCCAGTCTGCTAAGGCCCTCAGTTCAAGACTCGTGTAACTTTCATACAGATATCAGGCAGAAGCTCGGTATTGTTACACTATAATTTCAGGACAGTTTGTTTACGCAGTAATATTATTCAGCTTGTCAGATCATGTGATTAGGGTTTGAAAGAGCATCACTATACTCACCCCCACATACGAGAGGGATGATGGGAGATCTGCACGGACTGAAGGATGGAGATTTCTAGCCTAGACGGCCAAGTATCTGTATTAGATATATATTACTTGTTTTAAAGCCAGTCAAGACGGCGATCTGATGATTGATGTTTATGGCGGCCATAGTTCAACTGGTATGTGTCTAATATCGGGAAGCTGTGGTGGGATGTCTGCAGTCTTAAGTACTAAGCCTTATGGCAAGTAATCTGGGGCCGAATCCTTTTGGCCGTGAACATAGGTCTATATTAGACCTACATCCACAGCTCTTGGTTGAGCTTGGCTTTTAGTCTACCAACTAGCATCAATAGTAGTCTTATAGCTATAGCTACCTGAGGTCTCTAGATTTACTTTAGTATCTATTTCAAATGTTTTGATTTCTATTCCTATAATCACTACTACTAATATTTCACTACTCTATTCTAGTTACTATAATCTTATAGTACCTATATAATCGAATCTATAGTTTCTTTACTATAAACTAGATTATTATCTAATATCATAAAGATAGTATTTATACTATCTTCAATTACTATATTAAAGCATAGAGTAGAGGCTATCTGACATAGGTTTTTATTATAAAAAGTAGTATAGTACTTATATACATTCTTTACTACTATTCTTTCTATAAGAAACAGATCAGATTAATCAACTATCATTTAATAAATCATATAGTTCCATTCCTTATTCTTATTACATATATAGAATATTATTATTATTTTTAAAGCTTTGTTTAGAGTCTCTAAGTCAGACCCAGTAGTCTCTTCTCAGTCTTAGATACTACCCTATTCCTCTATTTAAAATTCTATTCTTCCTTTATCTATTTATATACTAGTTTCAGATTAACTAGAAGCCTTTACTATCTCAATACCTATATATAGTAAAATATAAGAAGTAGTACTCATCCCAGACTCTTACTATATACCTCTATAAACTTATAATAAATTATCTATTAGTACAATTCCTAGTAATTATCTAGATAATTCTACTAATAAACCCACTACTATATGATTTTTAAACTCCTGATTAAGTAATCCTAGGTCTTCTATTAACTTATCTAGACTGACTAGGATATCTCTTATATCTATGACTTCTAGATAACTATACTCTATATTTACTCTAGCCTATAGTTGATAATATACCTTAAGAAAGTTAACTATAGTAAGAGATTTTATTATTAGATCTTAAATATCTATATATATTAGTATTACATACTGCTTATTAGTTATAGTAAGTTGGTCTATAAAGGTAATACTTCTCTTGGATACTTATTGTAAGACTAGGGGGTCTTAGGAGAATGTGGTGTGGGAGTCTAACTTGATTAATTAAAATAGAACTAATTACTATCCCTTCTAATAAGGGTATACTGCTCTATTTAACATAATAGTATTTCATCCTGTATCCTAGGCAACTGGGATCTTACTCTTTAGTTAGACAAATACAGACAGTATTCTATATTCTGTTAGTATTCTATATTTCACTTGGATACTAGTATCTGTTATTTGTTAGCTTGGTTTAAAACCTAGCTATTGTTACTCCTATAGTATATTATTAGAGCCTAAGACTTTTAGTTAATTATAGTAGTCTTGGGGCCTAATAGTTACTCTCCTCCCCTAAGGGTTATATCTTTATAATCCCATATTAATATATAGTATTATCTCTATAGCTATTTTAAGTTATAATAATAGAATAGTAAATAGTTTTTACTATATTTGCATTTATTATAGGTTATAATAAGATATTATTATTTTACTTTATTTCCCTTCTTTAAGCTTTTCCACTCATACTATAGTAAGTATCTTACTTATTTATTAACTTTAAATAGTATTCTATAATATTATTATTATATTTTCTAAGTAGTTACTAATTGTTTTAATAGAAATATCTTCTTTACCTATACTATCTATTATAGTTTCCCTAGGGGATAATAATCCCTAGAGAAGTTTATCTCTACTTCCTTTATTATTATTATTATTATTATTATTAGCTTTACTATCTAGGTCCCTATTACCTGCTTCTATTACTTCTATAGTCCCTTCTATTCTAACTTTACTAGTCCCCTCAGACTCAATATTTAAGAAGTTCCCTAAGAATAGGGATAAGAAAGTTCTACTTCCTTATTAGTAGTAAGTATGGTATAATAATAATAAAATAAGGATATTTTATAGTTTGTTTATTTTTATATAATATAGTTCATATTGTATTAGTATTTAAGATTCTGACTAGTTACTAAGTACTTCCTTTAGCTCTAAGTTATTACTAATTATAAATATATAATATAGTAAGGATATATTTACTATACTTATTATTAGAATAAGAAGTATTTATATATTCCTATAAGTTATTATTTAGTCTATATTATTCTAATACTAATTATTTCTTAGTTACCTAAGAAGATATATATAGATACTTATTATACCTTATCTAAGAATATTTAGTCTACTAAATAGTAGAATCTCTTTAAGTTAGTATTGGGTACTATTTAGTTATATACTATATAACTAAATTATATTAGTTATCTTAAAGTAACTTATACTTAACTAATAGAGTAGACTTAGAAGACTAAGTTTACTTTACTAACTAAGAGTATTCTATTACCTACTTCTAAAAAGACAATACTCCCTATTAGGAATAAAACCCCTAGTCTATAAGCTATATCCCCTAGGATTAAGACTCTATTCTCTATAAAATATATTATATATTATCTAAACTAGTTATAGTCTTATTTATAATATAGTCTATATCTATATTTTAAGAAGGATTTCTTAGGTAATATAATTAGTTTATATAAATAGTTCTAGAGGAAATAACCCTCTAAATTAATATTTATTCTTCTATTTTAGTATTAGTATTAATAGAATTTATTTTTTATAGACTTTTATTACTTCTATATCTTTTAGTATATTATAAGGTTTCCATATTATATTCTCTTTATTCCAGTCTTTCTATTTTACTAGATATTTAACTCTATATTCTGTATATTTATATTTTAAAATATATTTAATTATAAATTCTAGTTTATTATTTATAATAATTAGTCCTAATACTTCTTTATCTAGTGGGTTTTTATAATATAGTTTAAGTATAGATATATAGTATATAGAGTATATATAGTAGTATTATAGAAATAGTATAAGCTAATAGGAAAAGTTTTGAGTTATCCCTATAATCTTAAAGGATTCTAATATTATATAGTTAAGTTTCTTACTTAGTCATTCTATATAAATATTTTTACTTTTGAGATATACCTAGTTACTAATTATAAACTACTTATTAATATAGTATTTATTAATCTAGTACTTTATAATCTTCTTTACTTATTTAAGCTTTTCTTCTAGAAGTTAATATATTTTATAGATATCCTATACTTATTATACTATATTATCCTTTAGCTCTTTGTTTATATCTTTTATAGTTATATAGAGATTAGTATTATAGTCTATTAATACTTTATATAGTAAGATACTAGTTATACTATATACTAATTAGTTATATATAATCTATGCTAATAGGATTTATTTTACCTAATTATCTTATTTCTAGTTAATATAATTATAAAGATAATATTTAATTACCTAGTTTATATATTTAGTTTATCTATTAGTTTATAGGTAGAATACTATTAATAAGTATTACTTTATATATAAGTAGTAGTATAGTCTTAACTAGAATTTATTAGTAAAGAAAGTACCTTAGTTACTAATAAGATTACCTAGTATTCTAATTATAGATATTATATATTCTATTAAAAGATCTATAAGTCCTAGTATATTAATATCTTTTATATAAGGGAGATAGAAAGAGAACTTTATTATTATTTCTACTATTATATATATTATATTATAGACCTACCTATATTATTTTAATAGTAGGAACCCTATTATAAAGTTAATACTTATCTATTATATGGGTTTTTTAGATATAGGTAGAGATTATAGTAGATTATAAGGTTTGTATCTCCTTATTAGACTCTATTAGTATATCTAGTATTTATATATATATACTTAGATATCTTTAGTCATATTATACTAATAAAAGTACTACTTAATAGTATTTATTATATATCTTTTACAGAAGTACTCTCCTATGGGGTTATTATAGTATATCTTTAAGATCTCTTACTTTAAAGATATTATACTTATGGGTATTACTATCCTATTATTTATCCTTAGGAAAGAATCTTTATTCCTTATCTAGGGTATATTATCTAGTCTTAATCTATTTTCTAATTTAGCTTTAATCTTTTATAGATATCTATTAAGTATTATATTATCATACTATACCCTTAGAATTATATCTATAATTAGTTTGTCTAAGTCAAGAGAGTATACTATTTCATCCTATATTATTATATAAATTACTAGATATAATACTAAGTTATCTAGATTACTTATATTATTATTATTATAATACTCATCTTATAGAATTCTATCTATAGGACTCTAGTCTAAAGTATTTTATAATTCTAGGCTTATAGTACTATATATTATCTTAGCTATATATATCCCTATTTTAGGAGTATTCCATTTATCCTCTAAGCTATCTAACTCTGTAACTTTAAGGTATATATTTTACTTATCCCATTATAGGCTCAGTAGTAGTATAGAATTACATACTTTATTATATATAAATTATATTATACTACATTAGATAGAACTCTAATAGTCAGAGCAATAACTTAGTATATCTATAGAGTTCTTTTTCCCTTTATAATATATGATTTTTAATAAGTAAGCTATTAGCTTTTCTTACTATCTTACTTAGTAGTTACTCAGCTTCTTTTTTATAAAGAAGAACTATAAGTTATAGTAGTTAGAGAGTATTTAAATGGGGAATATACTCCCTTTTAGATAGTATTTCTATTATTTATATATAGTAATAATAATCAGTAGTTTAGTATTATATATATTATAGTATATCTTAGCTAGTACTATCTTATATAAGTAGAATATAATAGAGTACTAATACTCCTCTTTATTTAGCTATAATATAATATAAGTAACTATAAATCCAGAGATATTTAGCTCTAGTTAATAGGGCTTTCCTTAGTTAAAGTATTATAGGACAAATACTATAATATAGGTCTCTTTAAGGTTATTAAAGGCTTCCTATACTTTAGATAGTTAGATAAAATCTTCTGTTCTTTAGTTTATTTTTTTCTTATTTAGCATATCTTTAGATAAGTTATTTAATAGTATAATAGTTTAGATAAAATTATTAATGAATTTATAGTAGAATCCCATAAACCCCTTAAACTATAGTATATTATATAGGTATATTAGTATTGGCTACTTAGAGATTATTATAATATAGCTTTCCTCTATTACTATACCTATAGGTAATATAATAAATCTAAGAAATATAATAGTATTAGTATGGAATATACATTTAGAGAGTTTTACATAGAGCTTATAGCTCTATAGACATTCTAGTATACTATATATATTATAGATATACTACTCATAGTTAAGAGAGTAGATTAATATATTATCTAAATAGACAATATAGTAAATGTCTAATAATCCTAATAGTATATAATTAATATAGACCTAAAAAGTAGTAGGTATATTTACTAATTTAAATAGTATGATAATATATTTAAAGTATCTATACTATATTCTAAATATAGTTTTCCATTTATTACTCTACTTAATATAAATTTAGTAATAAGTATCTTATAGATTAAACTGTATAAATACCTTTATACCCCCTAATTAATCTAGTATTTCTCTGATTAAGGGTAAGAAGTAGTAATTATATTTAGTAATAGTATTTAGCTCTTAGTAATTAATATATAGATATAAGCTATTATTCTTCTTTGAAATAAATAGGATTAATACTCTAGTAGGACTAATTAATCTCCTAATCCATCTCTTTTCTATACTATTATCTAGATATTTATATAGTATATTAAGCTATATAACTAATAGTAAGTATATTAGTTTCTATAGTAGTTATTAGTTACCTTTAATTTCAATTATATAATTATGGGTCTTATATATTAGTAGTTTTACTACTTCTTTCTTACTAAATATATTAGTAAACTCTATATATTCTAGTAGGATTATATTATTATCTAATATAGTAAAAGCTAGTATTATTACTAGCCTATTAACTATTAGTAGGTATACCTATATTATATATCTAGTAGCTCCATTTTGGATTTCCTCTACTATATTTATAGGGATTACTAGATCTATATTATCTAGTTAATAATACTATATATTAATAGAGAATTATATTTTAGAGTCTATAGTATATAGTTAGTTATAACTGAGAATAAGATTATATTCCCCTATTATAACTACTTTATATTAGATTATATATAGTCAGATTACTCTATAACTATTCTTAATTATTACTTTAACTTCACAAGTACTAAAACTATATATAATATATCTATTAAAAGCTTTGACTTATTATATATCTCTAATATTATTATTAATAAGGTATTATTTTACCTATTTCTAGTTAATAAAGTATATTTTGGCTCTACTATTAATTAAAGTATATACTACAATTAGTCCTTTAGTTATAATAATATATACTTTATAAATAAGTACTTATAACTATATATCTATTAGTAAAAGAACTAGAACTATAACAGTATTTCTAAAAATAGGTTTTATTTCTATTTTTAGTTTCCCATACTTTATCTAGTATTTTACTTCTATATAACCCTTCTTATTATAGTAAGAGCAGAGAAAGTTCAATAAGCCTCTATTCTACTTCTTTTCCTTAGTATTCTTTAATATTGTTTTTAGTAAGAGTAATCTATTATACTTCTACTCTTAGGAGTTTTCTTAGTAATTTTTAAATCCCCCTAACTTAGAGAAACTATTCTTTACTTTAGTTTCTTTCTTTTTCTTCTAAATAGCTATATAGCATTTAGATATATTATTTTTAATATTAGCTAACCATCTGGTATATATAGTATACTACTCTGGGGAATTTGGGTAGTATATAGCCTCTCTATATATTTCATCTAGTATCTTATTATTAAGTACTATAATATAGGTTTTCTTAAGTATAGGGATCTTAAGCTATTAATATTATAAGTCTAGGTATATTACAAACTTATAGATGATTTAGTATATCCTCTAATAGGCTCTTTTAAAGTATAGTAATGCTATTTATTTAATATTTTCATATAAGTCAACTAGGTTAAGGTAGAATTTGTGGAAATTGTTTCATTAAACTGGATCCTATAACTTATCCTTATAGAAACCCCATTTATTTAGCCTATTATCAGTTAGGTATTATTTAGTAGTAAGGACTTTCTTTCCTAGTAGGGCATACTATTCAGGATTAGCCTTAAAGTATAACTTAAGGTATTAGAAGAAGATTTACATTTCAAATAAGTTATCCCCCTTGAACAGAGTAATATTTCATAGTTTATAAGGGGGATATAGTATCCCTTTAATATTTAGTATGGTACTAGTACCTTTAGTTATCAAAGGATATTATACATTATTAATTAATTCAATAATATAGGCTTAGAGCTTATATTCTTCTTTTTATTTTTCAAGATATTTAATAATAATTTATCTATTATCTTAGTTAAGTTACTTAATTAACTCTAGAGTAACTTTATCTAGTAGTATTAGATTGATTTATATAACTTAACTAATATTAGTATTAGAGTCTTCCTATAGGTCTTAATCCATTATATAGCTAGAGTAATAGAGATTATAAGTAGATATAGTAAAATTTAAGTTGTCTAATATACCTCTCTGAGAGAAAAAGTAATTAGAACTATAAGACCAGGGGGTCTTAGGAGGATATAGTACAAGAGTCTAACTTAATTAATTAAAATAGAACTAATTACTACTCCTTCTAATAAGGGTATACTACTCTATTTAATATAATAGTATCTTATTCTATATCCCAGATAACCAGAATCTTACTCTTTAGTTAGACAAGTATAGATAGTATCCTGTATTCCATTAGTATCCTATGCTTTGCTTGGATACCAGTATCTATTATTCATTAGCTTAGTTTAAAACCCAGCTATTATTACTCCTATAGTACATTATCAGAGCCTAAGACTTCCAGTCGATCATGGTAGCCTTGGGGCCTAACACTTATTACCCTAAGATTATCTTATTACTCTATTATAATACCTACTAATTATATATAGTAATAGATCTTAATTATTTAAGTTTATAGAAATCTTACTTAGTAAATGAGATATTAAATAGAGTAGTATTAATAAGATTAGATTCTTATGAATCTCCTCTTATTATTAAGATAGATTTATTAGATAATAAATAAGAATAGTTATTATATTCTAATCTATATTCTAAATAATAATAGTTAAATTAAATATAAAGAACTAAATATATAATACTAAATAAGTATTCTTATATATCTAGTTCTATAAAGACAGGGTAGATTAGGCAAGAGAGTAGTAACAATAGGTGATAGGGAACAGTAGTGGACTGGCTATAAAATGGGTATGGAATGGGATTACTAAGTTGGCTGTATTGTGTTATAGTATGCTGTTCACAATTACTGTCCGATGGCTTTCCAAACCCCACCCAATAATAATCTAGATAGTACAGAACCTTTTATTATTATATAGTATCTATATATTATTGTATATATTACTAATACTATATATATAATCCTAGAATAGAAATTATATAATTAAATAGTCTAAAGAGTTCCCCTAACTTTAGGGGTTATTAAGAATTAGTCTTTCTACTATTACTATATATATACTTAATATAGTTAATTTAGTAATCTCATTTTATATTTATTCTATAACTAGTCTACTATTATTCTCTACTATCTATTATTATTACTCTCTTATCTAATCTATTTTATCTTTATAATTCTAATTCTTCTTCCTATAAATTACTTAAGAAATAATAATAAATATATATTAAATTACTTCTTAGAGGGAGTTTATTAACTTAGAATTAGAAAGTATTTTATTTTCTCTATTAGAATAAGAAAATCTATATATAAACTTATAAGATCTTATAATATCTAAAATTATAGTATAAGAGTAAGTTATTAATATATAAATTTAAGTAATTAATAACTTATAGTAATAATAGAAAGAGTTATAAGTTAGATAAAATAAATACTTATACTAATTTAGAGATCTAATACTAAATCATAATTCTTCTAAAGCTACTCTAACTACTATCTTATATTAGAGTAGTCTATTTATTAGGACTATATTTATACTAGTAATATTAATCTATTCTAATAAGTACTATAACCTTAAAATTAAGAATATTAATATCTTTATCTAAAAGTATATTATTTAGTAATATTATAGTTAGTTTATTAACTTAGATCTTACTTTTATTATAGTACTCTAGTAATATAATAGTAAAAAGAATTATATTCTAGAAGGAATTAAATATATAGATTCCTAATATTACTTATAATAGAGTAAATATCTTTATAGTAAAGATTCTAATATATATACTTTACTAGAGAATAATTAGTAATTTTTTAAAAATTAGATATTAACTCTAATTAGTAACTCTATAAATTTATAGTTAATTATAATAAACTAAATTAAGAAAGCCTAATATATAGAAGATTAGAACTTATATAATTTTTATATCTATCTTTATTTCCTAGAATAATATTTACTTAGGGAATTAGAATTAAATTATACTCTAAAATTTTTTATAAAGCTATATCTAAAATTATAAGAAATTATTAGTCTTTACTATATAGAATTTCTATAAAATCATAAAGAGATAATAAATATAATAATATATATCTAAAAGATAATCCATAAGAGATTTAAAAAGAATTTCAATAATAGAAAATATAGTACTCTAAATGAATAATCTTGTTTTTTCTCTAAAAAAATTTTTTATAAAACCTAGAATAATACTAGAAAGTATATGGAATAACTTTAATTTACTTAGAGACTAAACTACTAAACTAGAAGATATTATATTCTAATATTAGGACTAAGTAAAACTCCTATAAATAAAGAGTAACTACTAAATTAGTACTTTATCTATTATAAAATAGACTACTAAGTAAATAAATATTCTAAATCTAGTAGATAAATATAGAAGATTATAGAAGTTATAGAAGCTATAGAAGTTACTAAAATTTCAGAGAAAGAGTAAGAGTTATAGATCTTTCTATATCTATAATCCACTATTCTATAATAGGAAGTATACTCTGTTTTACTATTATAGTTATTCTATAGAATAGGCTTATAATCTATATAAACTTTAATACTTATATATAGCTTAATATTATAAGTATTAATTTTACTAAATAATAGTATTTATCTTAAGCTAAACTATAAGCTCTCTAGTTATATACTATAAATAAGCTAAAATACTCTAAATATAATATATATAAGATAGTTCTAGTACTTATTAATTCTAGAGAAACTATTAAGAATATTAAGAGATCTTATATAATAGTAAATTAAGATTCAAATTCTATAAACTCTCTAGTTTTTCTCTTTATAACTATATTTAGTTAGTATTCTATTATTATATTAATAGTAAATTAATAATAGTAATATACTGTTATGGACCTACAGGGACCAACTTAAAATAAGTCAACTACAGCCAATCATTATAACAAGGATATATAATATATAATTAGGACTATGAACATATATAAGGAAAGTAGTATTATGGGAAGAAATATGGTTCAGAGGACTGTCCTATATAGAAACTATAGTATTTCCACTAGTATTAGAAGATATAATATAATCTGGGATTATAAGTATCCTAGGATTAGAAATATTCTATAATTAAGTATATTTTAGGATAGAGAGTAATCTAAGAGAGTAAGGATTCTATAATATATTCTAATATAGAGTACTAACTACTATAGGACTAATAGAATCCTAAGATAGTACTTATCCCAGGATGAGATTGGATTCTATTATATAAAAGAATCTAAATCTAATAAAGGATAAGAAGGACTAGATATATAAGAATACTTATTTAGTATTATATATTTAGTTTTTTATATTTAATCTAACTATTGTTACTTAGAATACAGATTAGAATATAATAGACTATTCTTATTATTTATCTAATAAATCCACCTTAATAATAAGGGGAGATCTATAAGAACCTAACTTTATTAATACTACTCTATTTAGTATCTCCTTTACTAAGTAAGACCTTTAGATACTTAAGTAACTAAGATCTGTTACTATATATAATTAGTAGATATTATAAGATAGTAATGAGATAATCTTAGGATAATAAGTATCCTAGAAAAGTATTACCTTTATAAACAAACTCACCATGACTAATAAGCAGTACATAACATATACTATATCCAATTTTAAATTAAGAACTCTATATTAATTTACTAAAGATTATAAAAATAAAGCTTATATCTTTACTATTATCTAATTACTTAAGTTAATTAAACTCCCTATTAAAGAAGAAGATAGTTATATTCTAATTATTAACTCTATAGAAGAATAATAAATCTCCTCTAAATTAAAGAAGTTTATAAATATATTTTTATATGAAAATACTATTTAATTATCTTTATAAAAAGAAATAGATTATATTATTAATCTATAGAAAGAAGAGTAATTTTCTTAAAAACTAATTTATATACTCTTCTAAATAGAATTTACTATTCTATATAATTATATTAATATTAATATTAAGACAGATAGAATTAGACTTTCTAAAAGTCCTATAGATATATCTATTCTATTTATTTCTAAAAAAGATAGTACTCTCTATTTCTATATTAATTATTATAATCTAAACTATATATTAATTAAAAATTACTATTTCTTATTCTTTATCTTAGAGATTTTAAATAGAATTATTAGTACTAAGCTCTTTTTGAAAATTAATATTAAAAATACTTACTATAGAGTCTATATTAAGTAAGAAGATAAATAGAAAACTATATTTTATATTTAATATAATTACTATAAATATATAATTATACTATTTAGTCTAACTAATATACTAATTATTTTCCAAAACTATATTTATATTACTCTTTATAGAATTCTTAATATTTTTTATATTATTTATCTTAATAATATTCTTATCTTTTTATCTAATAAAGAAATCTATATTTAATATCTTAAAACTATTCTCTAATACCTATACTAAATAGAACTCTATACTAAATTATTTAAATATATCTTTTATTAAGACTAAGTTAACTTCTTAGAATATATTATCTTATCTAAGAGTATTTTAATAGACTTCTAATAGGTTTCTATTATTACTTTATAATTAGAATCTAAAATCTTTTATAATATTTAAGTATTTATTAGTTTTTATAATTTCTATAAATAATTTATTAAGAAATTCTTTCTTATTATATAACTCTTAATATTATTATTAAAGAAAAGTAAAGATAGGAAAAAGTCTAATTCTATAAAGTTAAATAAAACTAAATTCTAAGTATTTTATACTCTAATTAATATTTTTATAAATATCCCTATTCTTATTTATTTTAATCTAAGTTATTCTATTTAATTAGAGACTAATATATCTAAATATAGAATAATAAGTATTTTTTTATAATTAGAAACTAATAGAAAATAGTACTCTATAATATTTTAGTCTTATAAATTTAATAATACTAAGACTTAGTATACTATACTAGATTAGAAACTATTTACTATTATTTATTTATTTAAATACTAATAATATTATTTTAAGAAAAGTAAATATACTATTAAAGTCTTATTAGACTATACTAATTTATAAACTTTTATATAATAATCTAAACTTAATAAGTATTAAGTCTACTAATATATCTTCTTACTATTTTTTACTTTTATTATTAAGTATTAATTAGGAAAATTAAACTTAGTTAATACTTTTTTAAAGCTTTTTAAAAGAACTAAGAATATTCAGAATTCTAATATTCTTATATCTCTTATATTATAAATAGTCTCTAAACTAGATATTATTTTCCCATAGAATATAATTATTTAAAAGATTTATAAAATAGATTTAATTAGTCTTAAATCCCAATTTAAGATATAGTCTTATTCTATTATAAATAAGAATAAATTAACTAATTAGACTATTTGAGATAATTTGGTTTTAGATTAATTAAGTTTCTAAAAGACTTTATATATAATTATAATAAAGGAATCTATATATATTTTTAATTTATAGACTTCTAATAATCTAGTTATAAAATTATTAAAATTATAATTAGAAGATCCCTATTATTAATACTAAAAGAAAACTCTTTTCTATAAATAAAGGAATTTAAAGGACTAATTACTAGAAGATAGTTTTATTCTCTTTAGAAAGTATTTTTTTATTTTATCTATCTAAGATCTTAGATAGTTAATTTTAAAATTATATTATAATAAACTAATAATAGAATACTTTAAAAGAAACTATACTATTAAGCTAATTAAAAGAAAGTTTTACTAGTTCTTAATAAGAGGGAATATTAAATAATATATTAAGAAATATATAATATATTAGAATTTAGTATTATATTACTACTATTCCTATAATAAACTAAAGCTATTACTAGTTCTATTAGGTTTCTAAACTAAAATATCTATAAATTTTATTACTAATCTATTTATTATTATATTTAGAGTAAAGAAAGTTAATACTATTCTTATAATTATTAATTATTATATAAAAATATATCTTTTCTTTCCTATAAGTATCTTAATTAATATAGTAGAGTTTATAAAACTATTATATAATGAGATTAAGTTTAAATTTAGAATTCCTTTAGGAATTATTTCTAATAGAATAAGTATTTTTACTAGTACTTTTTAGACTAATATCTATATTACTTATAATATTAAGTATTACTTCTTAATAGTATTTTACTTTTAAACTAATAGTTAAATAGAGTAAATAAATTAAACTCTTAAGTATTATTTATATTACTTTATTAATAAGAAGTAGTAAATATAGTTAATACTATTGGAAATAGTTATTTTTATTTATAATAATATAATTAATACTATAATAAGGATCTTACTATTTAAGATACTATATAATTATAATTCTTTTTTTTATATAAACTCTAAGATTAGTATTTTAGTTAAGAGAGTATTAGTAATAAAAGATTATTTTTTCTAATTTTAAAATCTATATAAAAGTCTATTAAAATACTAATAAAATACTACTAAAATATATATAAAGTACTATAATATAAAATATAAGAATATAGAATTTTAGAAAAATAATCTTATTACTCTATTAACTAAAAATCTCTAACTCTAAGAATCTAAAAAGCTCTTCTTATGTTTTATTAACTTATTTTAAATAATAAAAAGAGTTAATATATAGATATACTAATTCTATCTTTTAGAAAAATATAGTTAAATATATAATATCTTTTATATTTCTCTATTAGAACTATGGATAAATTATAATTAATCTATAATTAAATTAATATTCTTATTAGAGTTAGAAAATAATCTAGACTATAAAGTTAAAGAGATTAAAGAAGAATAATAGATTCTAGATAAAATCTACTATTTATTTAAGTAAATAGATTAGTTATCTAAATATAATTAATAAATTATAGAAATAGATATAAATATACTTATATTACTTAAAAAATAGAAGAAGTTAAAAGAAAAGTCTATATAAAATAAAAAGAATACTTTCTAAAAGACAGATTCCTATCTAATTTATATTAATTACTTATCTAATATTAAAGTTAATACTAGAGTAAATTCTTTATAAAGAGATTTCTTATTATATACTATATTCTCTATCTATTATTTTCTTTAGATTATTAGACTTAATACTAATTATAAATTATTTCTATATAATCTTAATAATAGTCCTATAGATAATCCTTTAAAGTATATTCTAAAGCTAATAATATAGAAATCTACTCTTATAAAAGAGTATTATAATCTCTATTTCTAAAATAAAAATATAGAATAATATTCTAACTCTTATGAGTATAAAGGGAAATCTTATAGTTTATAATTATATTAGAGTAATTCTTATAATTAGACTAGAGAAAAGTAACTAAATTAATACTAGATTTTCTATAGAATTTAAAAAGAATTAGAATTTATCTTACTTCTATTAAGTTTAAATTAAGACTTATAAGCTTTTAAGATCTTATTAAAAATCTCTATATAATCCTCTATTATAGTTATTAGAGCTTCTATAAAAGATTTATTATTATTCTAGAAAAGTAAAGTAATAATATCTAAAGTTTAGAAAAGATTATTATAATTACTAATTATACTAATAGGAATCTAATTAAAAAATTATAGATTAATTATCTTTTCTCTATAAGTATTTTAATTAAAAGAACTTATAGATTTATATATTCTCTTAATCTATATATAGTTCTTATAGAATATAATTTCTTAAATATTAAATTTATAGAGAATCTAAAAAGAGATTTTCTTATAATTCTTTTTAATCTTAACTTAGAGATAGTACTTATATGATTTCTAATAGGAGAAAGTAGAAAAAGAATATATTATTTAGAGTTTTAAAGATATTCTAAATCTTATATAAATAAAATCTAGAGAAAAGAGAATAATTCTAAGATAATTTAAATATGATTTAATAGGGAAATAGAGATTAAAATAGATATTAAAAAAGGAAAAGTAAGATTAAAGGAAGTTACTATTTATACTTATACTTACTAAAATACTTTTTCTAAAATTTTTATTATAATTTATATATAGAGTAATTAACTCTAAATTAGATAAAAGAGATTTGATTTTAGCTCTATTAAAAGGAGTTATTTAACTCTATAAAAAAGCTCTACTCTAATATCTTATACTTTTAGTAACTATACTCTAATTCATTAGGATTATTATTATTAACTTAAACTATATCTTAAAATATATTATCTATTATTATATTATATATTATATATTTTACTATTTATATATTCTTAAATAATAAGTATTTTACTAAAATCTATATTTTATAAATATAGTTCTTTTTCTTTAATTATAATAATTATTAATCTAAGACTTATTAATAAGTTCTTATTATTATATTTTCTATAATAGGATTTACTTATACTAATAATTTTTACTAAGAGTTTATAATATTATAATATATAGTTAAATTACTCTATCTCTCTATTAGTATTAATAATATAAAAGAACTATAAAAATAATATAAACTAAAAATAGTTTCTTTCTCTCTAATAAACTCTATTTAGATATATAAGTATTAATAACTCCTATAAAGGTCTAAATTAATTTAATCTCTAAGTTAACTAAGTCTATTTTAATATATTATTAAATAGAGAGAGAATTAGTAGTAGTTTAATTTTAGAAAATCCTATAATTATAGGAGTAACTAAATCTTATATTTCTAAGACTAACTTATATTCTATTAAAAACTCTATTATATTCTTTTAGTCTCTTACTATTCCTTTGGAAAACTATATTATAGTTAGATTATATATTATTTACTAGGATTTTATTCTAGAATATCTATTAAAATATATTATTTATTTCTAATTATATAGTTTCTATAGGAAATTACTAAAATACTATTAAATTTATATTCTATTACTATAGGATTAACTATTAGGAGATCTATTATTAATATATAGAGATAGTAAAGATAAAAGAGTTAAAATATTACTATAGGATAATTATAAATTACTCTTAAACTATTAGAGAAACTATTATTATTCTCCTTTCTATCTCTATTACTATTTTCCTCTTTACCTTTATTACTAGTAATAGTAGCCTCCCTCCTCTTTTTAGCTTAGATAGCCCATACTATTATAGCCCTATCTTTATTTATTCTAGATATATTTACTATCTTCCTAATTTAATAGTCTATAGTAAGTATAAGTAAGATTTTTATACCTTTTCAACCTACTCTATATAAAGTATATTTAATACCCTTCTCTTAAAAAAAAAGGAAATTTCTAGATAAATAATAGGACTCTTATTATTATTCTATAAAATACCCCCTATATACTTATTTTTAATAAGAGATTTCAATTCTCCTCTCTTTATTTAATCTCTCCTAACCTAGCTTATCTGAAAGCTAATCTTCTTTATTACTATTTATCTTTAATCCAGTAGGTCAAACAAAGAGAGGAAGGATAATTATTATAGTATACTATTTACAATTACTACCCAATGGCTTTTTAGGCCCTATCTAATAGTAATCTAGATAAGTACAGAATCTTTTATTATCAATCTATATCTATACATCATTATGTATATTACTAATGTAATATATATAACCCTAGGGTTAGAAGTTATGTAATTAAATAGGCTAAAGGGTTTCCCTGACTTTGGGGATCACTAAGAATTAGTCTTTTTACTATTACTACATACATACTCAATACAGCTGACTTAGCAGTCCCATTCCGTACCCCTTCCATAACCATTCCGCTACCATTCCCTATCACCTCTCATCACCACTCTCTTGCCTAATCCACCCCGTCTTTACATTTAGATTATATTATATCTTTAGATACTAATAAGAGTACTATAGTTTCTATATAGAGTAGTTCTCTAAACTATATTTCTTTCTATAATACTATTTTCCTTATATATATTTATAATCTTAATTATATATAATATATCCCTATTAAAAAAGAATTTTGAAAACAATTTTTTTTTAAGGAAATATCTGCTGACTTTCTTGTTTGATTTCCATTCATTAAGTCCTTGAGACAGTCACATGGCTCATTTCTGGTAAGATTGGCGTACACTCTATCACATAAACTCATTAGAGCAGGTTTTAATCCGAGAATTGGCGACAGTCGGTGGACTTGCATTCTGCATGGTGAGTCATGACGATTAGTTTATTTGATTAATTGCCGAACAATATGAGCCGTAGTTTGAATACCGTCTACCGGAGCGTCAGTGTACGCCCGTTATTTAGACCTTCCCAAGAATACTCACAGTCTAATCCATGGGCACTCAGTCAACTAGCCTCTCGCATCTGCAAAGAAATCTGCTTACTCCCTGTTCCGAACAAGTGGATAAGAATTTTCAAGATCTCGCAGCTGTGTTTAAATGAAGATAGCGGTAGTCTTACCCCCTCATGTGTGGTAATTCCTGTTTTGCTCGAAGGGTTACCGACGGTCCAAGACCGATCACTTTGACTTTGGCTTGACTGACTCGACTGCTTGCTGCCTCATCAGGTATCCAACAATAAAACAACTGATGATATTACTGACCATGGTTCCAATATTTCGACGGCGACGTCAGATGTTGATTATCGGCGTTCAGGTGAGCTGATAGACTTGCAAGAACTGTGCCCAATGATACCCAGGGTGAGCGGTGACTTGTATTCTAGCCCACCAACCCCGCCCGTAAACGCGGCTGTGCCAAGGATATCAAACTGCATGAGTAGTCCAATAATATTGGGCAGCACATTTAATACCAAGTCAATGCCACGTCAATGCCACGTCAATGCCACGTACATGACGTTCAGCCTTGCCAAGTCTCCAATGAAAATCAGGTTTGCCACGCAGGCGAACTCAAGGCTGAATAGACTAGCGCTGCGGACTCCGTAATGTTCGACCCGGGCGCAGAAAGGCACCGAGCATGCGTTTCGGCCCTCAAACAGCATTGGTGCCGCCTCTGCATCCGGCGCGAACAGGCTAACTTACATAGGCCGGCCCTCAAATTTTTGAAAGGCTGATTGGGGGCGGGCGGCTCGCAATGATCACCTTTGCAAGAGTTTCATATCCTTCATCTTATCACTCCGTAAATTAGCATTTTTGAGGCTTACATATTTCAAGATTGACGGTGAAATTTTTCATTTTTTATTTTTTCGTGTACAACAATACTTCACCACAGCTACTGCAATTCGTCGATTAGAAGAGGTCCCGTTCTTCAGCTTACCCAAACAAATCGAGGTTGCACACTACGTTGAAAATGTCGAAGCAACACAAATCACTCGGCCGCGATGAAGAAAGCTCGTCAAGGCAGATAAAGAGAAGAAAGATGGGTTATATGTCCGATTTGACTCATGACGACTACTCTGTTGGGTGGCTATGTGCACTGTCCAAAGAACAAACGGCAGCGATTACTATGTTGGATGAAGAACACCCAGTTCTTTCCAAGCCCCCTAATGATCCCAATACATACACTCTTGGCTCGATTGGCAAACACAATGTTGTTATAGTCTGTCTCCCAAGTGGTAGGATCGGTAACAACTCATCAGCAACTGCCGCAAGCTGGATGTTCCCCATTTTCCGGTCCATCGAGTTCGGGGTTATGGTGGGTATTGGTGGCGGAATACCACCTCAAGTTAGGCTCGGTGATGTTGCAGTCAGTACGCCAACGAATAAGTATCCTGGGGTGGTTCAGTGGGATATGGGCAAAGCGGAAGGACACGGTACATTCAAGCGGACCGGGTCGCTCAACAGCCCGCCCAGCGCCTTGTTGACCGCGTTGGCAAAGCTAGAAACCGAGCATGAAATGAACGGGTCGAAGGCATCCCAATATTTATATGACCTGAGAAAGAAATGGCCAAGGTTGTCAGCAAAGTATGCACGACCTGATCTGTTAGAGGATGTACTTTTCAAACCAGATTATCATCATGTTACTCGAAAAGACACGGAAGACGGTGCTGTACATTGCGAATACAAGGAACATGAAGACGGAGATGAAGCCAGTTGTCGCTTTTGCGATAGAGCTATGACGATAAAGACAACGGCTAGAGACTCCTGCGTACACTATGGTCTCATTGCATCTGGTAACCAGGTCATCAAAGATGCCATATTTCGAGATAAAGTTAACAAGGCCCTGGGTGGCAGTGTCCATTGCGTCGAGATGGAGGCAGCTGGCCTGATGAATGACAAACCTTGGATTGTCATAAGAGGCATCTGCGACTACGCTGACTCCCACAAGAACAAAAAATGGCAGGAATGCATCCGCTAAGGAATTACTCTCCGTGGTGTCAGCCAAAGAAATTCGTCATATGCCTGTGGTTGAAGGTGATGAATAATATTTCCTCTGGAATTTTCTGTCACTAATACCCACAAGAGTCTTTTGCTGTTAGTTTCTCCTTGCCTGAAGCACCACTAGCCGACAGCTTTGTTGGTAGAGAAGAAGAACTTGCATTAATGGCCAAAGAGCTGCAGAGTAGTAATTCTCGTCAGGTTGCAGTGTTACATGGCCTAGGTGGAATAGGCAAAACACAAATTGCTTCCACCTATGCAAGGCGATATCGAGATTACTATTCAGCCGTATTCTGGTTTGACTGCAGAGATATTGATACACTGAAGAAAAGCTTCCTGAACGCCACAGATCGCATACTTCGCGATCATCCTTCATTGCCGCACCTCAAAAATATATCCAAAACTAAGAATGTCGATGAAGCCGTCGAGATCGTCAAAGAATGGCTCAATACCGCAAATAAAAACAAGTGGCTTCTTATATATGACAACCTCGACAACCCAAAGCTGCCAGGAAATGACGGTTCTCAATCCCTCACTATTGGAATGTTCCTACCAACAGTCCAACATGGTGCTATCATTATAACTACCAGGACATCACACCTCAAAGCTGGTAAACAGATTCATGTTCAAAAGTTTCGTGAAATTAAACAAAGTCTGCAAGTTCTCTCCCTCACATCGCAACGAGACGACTTGGAAAATGGTACGCTCACCATTCATGTAATGGAACTTTCTAATACCAGCTTTAGATGCCGATGCTCGAGTGTTGGCTCATCAGCTAGACGGACTCCCACTTGCCCTTGCCGCAGCTGGGGCATATCTTTATCAAGCTTCAATGAGTTTCGCCGAATATCTCGGTTACTATCGCGAAAAATGGCTCCGTTTACAAGAGAGAACTCCACGATTGCCTTCATACGAGCACACGCTTTATTCAACGTGGGATCTTTCACTAGATCGTCTTAAACAACAGTCCATCGTCCGCAATTCTACTCCAATTATGGGCGTACTTTGATAATCAGGACTTATGGCACGATCTTCTAAAAGATTACACTAATGGTGTACCTGACTGGTACCAAGAAATAACAGAAGATCAAATAAGTTTCGACAGCACAATGAGAACACTTTGTTCGCATGGGCTAGTTGAGAGTAATGTCATCTCCCATGAAAGGACTATGGAGTCCAGCGGATATAGCATGCATGGCTGTGTGCATGCGTACACTGTATATATTCTAAACCGCCAATGGAATTCTGAAATGGCACAGCTTGCAGTGACATGTGTGGGTAGACATGTACCATCGAGGCGCAGCTCTGGATACTGGGCTACACAGCAACGCCTCATTCGACATGCGAACCGGTGTTCCTATATAATCGAGAAATAAATCGACAGTTGGATCAATGAAGTCTCAATGTTCGGACAAATTGAGTCAATTGGGAGGCTATACAAAAATTTTAGCCAGCTACCCATGGCCGAAAAGTTGCTGAAACTAATCCTGGATGCAAAGACAAGAAGTTCTCTACTTGGCCCTAGTGATCTCTCAACTCTTAACACCATGGTTACCTTGGCCGAACTGCACAGAAAACAGGAAAGGCTAGATGATTCCGAAAAAGCATATTGTCAGGCGCTGCACGCACTGCAGGCGCTCCCGCATCTGTCTCAGGGTTGTGATTCATCAAATCTTGAAATAGTTCCTGAGATAATTGATCGCCTCGGCATTATATATTGGAAGCAGAAGAGATTTCATGAATCTGAAGAAATGTTCGCGCGTGCTTTACAAGAAAAGGAAAAGAGATTCGGTAAAGATGACGACTCAACACTTCACACAACAAATAACTTTGGCCTTCTGCTCATGGATCAAGGGAAGCTCAGTGATGCAAAGAAGCTATTCCAACGTGCTTTCGAAGGACATCAGGATAGATTCGGCCCCGATAATATAGCAACACTGAATGCATTGAATAATCTGGGCCTTCTATGCACTCGTCAAGGCAATTTCAAAGAAGCTGAAAATTTGCTGAAAAAAGCGTTGGAAGGTTTTGAGAAAATATGCAGCGGCGAGGAAATTTCATCACTGGAAGCTGTTGACAACCTGGGTGATCTCTACGCCAAGTCAGGAAGACGAGATGAAGCTGAGAGGATGTACGAGCGAGCGTTAGAAGGATTTCAAGTCATTTTTGGTTCCTTGCATGGCAGATGTCAGGAGGTCATGAAGATCCTTGCGGACTTAGAACAGCCACGACATGAAGAAACATTGGAGCCTCAGGGTTCATCACAATGATCACTCGTTGCGCAGATGACTGATCCGACACGATTGCGAGCCAATCAACCGCATCTTTGGCAAACATGGTGTTAATTGCCCCCCCCCCCCATCAAAAGGTGCATACCAGAGTCAATTTTGTTATTATCTAACGGTTTGTATGTCTCCAAGCTTGGATGTATTTGTTGTATAGATCTCCAATGCGGGGGTCGTCGGGTACAGCGATCTCTGTGCATCAGGGCGCTCTCCCGACACCAACGGCCTTTGTTGAATACGTGTGTCCTGTCATGCGACCTCCTTGTCTTCCTGTATTTATTTCATCTCACACTTCCGTATGTTCCACCTTCTTCATTCCTCGCGTCCCATACCATAGCTTTGTAGAGGTTATAAGCATCTTTTAAATTTCGCACGTAATGAGAATCTCTTTTCTCTAATTGTAGCCTCCTTTCTGCTGTGATAAAAACGATGGACAACAGGAGTAAGCTAAATCCAGACAGAAACTACAGGGGGTTTGAATATGCCTCGATCAAAATTTACGGATCTCCTCGCTGGTATGGGCTTGGCTGGCCTTATGATCGGCATTCGAATTCTAGGATACTTCAAGGGAGACAGCTCCATCCAAACACTCACCCTTGGGCTTGCAGGCTACTTTGGTGTTGTCATCTGCACTATTGGCCTTCTTATTATGGTCAAAGGAGAAACCGAGATCATAATCAAATCCATGCCAGAATGCTTCAAGGATATGACATGGACGTTTAGCGATTATCGACACGCGGAGCACTGTCAGATGGAAGGTCCACCGCTAAACAAATTGGCGATGACTAGACCCTCCTCGATTTCCCTTGACAATAATCGCCGTGAGGCTCTGATCACCCTTCTAACTATGGGACTCTGCGGATCCTATGTTGCGTTCTATCTTGGATTACGTGTTGCGTCCTGCTGGGTTCCATTCAGCGTACTTTGTACCATATGGCTAGGGTCAGCATACTGTGGCTTGCAAAATGGGAATTTCCTTGTCAAAAAACTAGGAAGTACTCTTGATAAGGAGCACTGAATTGGTATGTTTCACGACACATTATCTGAATCAATGCTTGCGACGTTACAGCATGCTCAAGCTCGGCCAGCCAGAGTGCAAAATGAAAAGGGGAATACAGACACGGAGCTGGACCAGAATAAGGCAGAAACAGACGTGGTAGAGCTCCACGACTTTGTCAAATAAATCAACATCGCCATTGAGCTTAAGTCAGGGTGATGTACTCCGTTTCGTGATACCGGCACTGCGCACATCCTTGCGAACCTGGTCTGGCACAGAAGATGTGATGAAAGTAGGGCTTGGAATCGCAAAGCACGCTTGCAAGTCGCGAAATTTGCGCTTGGGATTGTGAAAGCTCCCGCAACTGAAAATGGGGTCATATTTTTCGCATGCCCTTGTCAGTGTACGTGCCTGGTTTAGTTTGGACAAGTCATCGGACCATGGATCTCGCCGTCGAGGAATACTTTGATTTCACCAGCCTTATACGATACATCGTGAAGGTCATACATGTTTGTTTGGATTAAGATGGAACAGTTGCAACCCACAAATTCAATGAACAGACTTCGTTAGGACTGTCACACGTTTTTTGCGGCCCTATTGCCAATTCCCCGATTGGTGATCAATCAAGCCAGAATTTCAGATTCATCTTGCGAAATCTGCTGGAGGCCTTAAGAGACAATCAATCAGATAAGACGAGTCATTACTACTCGTTAGAGCAGGCGATCTTATTGCCAACAACTATGGTGGCTTGCATCTGGGCATCATGTATCAGCGGAGGTAGTACGAGTGCCGAGGAAATTGAAAGACTTCAGAATAAGCATGTGGATGGTTTGGCTTTAACTGGGAAGAATCAAATAAATAACTTGATCTGTGAGCTCGACAAACTTAACATTTGGGATAAATTCATGGAGACGGGCGATCCCCGAACAGGACATATAGTTCCGCGAGACGCAAACTCCGGCCACTACGAGAAAGTCAACCAACGAGATATTCACAGAGATTTCATTCGAGATTCTAGACTAAATTTTCAAACAGTGGTATGAAGAAGGAAGATTTGCGCAGAAAGCGCCTGTTCTCTGCATCTTGAATTTTGATTAAATCCATTAACAATGAACTCACATTAACAACTATTCTCCGCCACCGTAGCCCAAGATCCTTAATTTTGATGTATGTCACAGACCAGAGATTATCAGTGCTCATTAAAAGAAGGGGGCGGGGAATGTAAAATATTGGACAAGATTCAGATACCAGGAGGAGCCTGCACAGAGCTGCCCATGCGTTCAACAGGATTTAGATCATGGGGTGGCGTCCTGGTCTCGTTAACGATAAATCCCAAGGTTTTCCATCTTGCGATAACAGAAATGAGAAATGTAAAGATGACAGAGCAAGTCGTTAATCTTTACATTTATCATATAATATCTACGGAATAATGATGTGGACGTTGCCCGTTTTGTAATCGGCTCCGAGAGGGAAAGTGATCTGCTCTATTTGAGGGGACAGAAACTTTCTAAGCTTAAGACATTCATTCAGCAGCTCTCATCCCTAGCGAAGGTCAGCTCTTCTCGAGTCCTAGCCCCTTCTTGTTTCATATACCTCCTTCCTCTTCTCACTTCTTCCACTCCAATGTTGTGCTAATGGGTTAACATCGAGATCGACGATCCTAAGGCGTTCTGAAGGCTACGGCACAAGTGAACTCGTTGTATGATTCTCAAATCAAGTTAAATTTATCACCACGATTGGCAGAGGAATATGATGTCTTCAGCCATCTTTGAGTGTATAAATGAGTACCCGTCGTCGTCGTTGTCGTCGACGAAGGTGGGAGGTTTCTGCCTTTTCACACATCGACACAAAGCCAAACAGACCGATTGCAAGGAGCAGACCAAACCCAAGATGGGGAATATTCGTCGCCTGCTTGCTTCGATTCTTCTAGGTCGCATCTCCAATCGGTCTGAGCTAACGCATAATGCGGCCAACCGCCGCCGTCTCTTCGCTCACGCGTTGATAGTCATTCCCAGCTGTTGAACAACACATAAAGCCTATACCCTGCCTTTGACATTTGAACTTCCGCTGAATGAATAAGCGACTGAGCAAATTATCTTCGCGCTCGCCTATGGTCGGCATTCTAGTCTCCTTCAGACTCTGAGCCAACAAGTTGAAAGTTGGATCGATCACCCTGATGATGAGTTGCATGCAATGCAATCTGAGAAGCACCGTGATACTATTCAATCTCAAACAAGAAGTCAGTCAAAGTCTGAGAATCATTAGACCCTGGTCCATTCTTAATGGGCCGCGCCGGGCAAGCGGCTTCAGATAGCGGGTTGGGTGGTTGAATCACTTGCCTCGATGATGAGTTACCGCATGCAATGCAATCTGAGAAGCAACGTGATACAATTCAAAAAAAGATGCCAGCCAAAGGCTGGGCTTCATCCAAAGCTCCTTTCTTTTTCACTGGTCTGGATCTCAAATCGTAACAAAAAGATCACTTTCCTTGATGATGAACTGCGTGCAATGCACTCTGAGAAGCATTGTGACCCTATTCAAAACAAGAAATCAGCCAAAGGCTGGGCATCATCCAGGAGTTTCTTTATTCTTCACTGGCCAGGGCCTCAAATCGTAACAAGAAAATCACTTGCCTCGATGATGAACTGCGTGCAATGCACCCTGAGGAGCAGTGTGATCCCTTCGATTCCAAGCGAGAAGTCAGACACAGCGAAGTACTATGCCCTCACTCGTCCTTACTGACCTGGTCTCCAATCAAAACAATCGAAATGCCTGCCCAATGCCTGTACTTCTTCTTCCGATCGCTTTGAAGGCGTAAAGAGACGGGGCGAGATGATCAGGACGAATGCAAAATGGAGGAAGTGACTCGAAGACGACAACAACAAGAACACTACCGAGTTCGCGCTATCTTGGGAAGCTAAGATGAAGTCATTATGCTAATTTTCTCGTCCGTGCTTGCCAAAATATGGTCTCTATGCTAGCCCGTCACAGATACTTCAAATGGGAAGGACCGCCGCATCCTTTCTTGACCAGCCCAAGCCACGAACAACTTAACGATTGAGTGGTACTCGAATAATATCTACATATCCGCTAACATGATATATCAGCTTAAAATCTGCATCCGCCAGATTCTGCCCCGAAATTATGCCAGCGAGGGAAGTCTAGTTACAGTTCGGCACTACTAAAAGGCTCCAGGTCGCGCGATTTGCGGCTGTAGCGCCTTGCGTTGTGTTGACTATCCCACGCCTTCTACTTACATGAGCCAGCGGGATTTCGAGACAAGATTTATGACACCATATCAACGACAAGACTTGGGCCGTCTCCAGCATCTACACTCGGACTCACTAACTAACAGATTATTGATTGGCGACATCAACTTGATATCGGCTTTAAGTGGGTGCTGGCGTTTACCGGGGATGGCAATGCGTGTCTACCCCTCCCCCCCCCCCCAGTCTCTACGCGAACAATATAGTATTAACTGATCAACGTGATTCTTATTTACGGTACAGTCAATCATCGGGTAGTTTGTCGTTCAGATGAGATGATGAGCGCCGCTTTACGGTCGTGCAATCGAACGACCGCCGCACTGGGCCTGAATGGCGCTCTGCTGAACTCAATCGACTGGTTTTTCAAGAATATAGTAATTGATCTGTATGGCTTGTTTAAGCTGTATCAGTGCGGCCTAGCGGCGTACTGCAAAATTTTTGGTTGCTCCGCAGTCTACAAATCTACAAATGCACCTAGAATCAGGGTTTCAATGGGGGGTTGGAGGAGAGTTGAAGATTTATCTTCACTTGGGAAAGTACCTGCCTTTTTTTACTGAGGTGGACAACATTTGATTGAGATAATTAAAACTGTGCATGTTGAGTCTAGATAAATCTTAAGTAGTATCTACCTGCGGCGGGCAAGCCGGAGCTCCACCTCAGTCTCGGATGCCCTATCTTCAGAGAATTCATAATTGATTAAACACAAAGCAATTATAGAAGCGAAGGCATTATGAAATTCCTGGGTTGATGCTCTTTTACACAGCTTACTTCAAATGCAGGCATGGAAATGCAGGATGCTAACAAATGAGTTTTGCTCAATTCAAGCCAATAGTACATTCCGACATATGCTCATTACAGCTTCGAAGGCTTAGGAGGCAGAATATCAGAGAGCTCCTTAGACTGCCCAAGTCGCCAGCTCACATCACCACCCCAGTCACCCTTGCCCTCAGGCTTCGGCTGCTTCCACCGCCAGCGCGCAACAGGCTGCACATTATCAGGAGCTTCCAATAGATCAGTGATGAACGAACCCACAATAGGGAACATCTTGAAGCCATGACCTGAGTCTCCAGAGAAAAGAATAATAGAATTCGACTTATTAGGAACATAGTCAACAATAAAGTCCGAGTCATCGGTATCCGCGAACCAGCACAGCGACTTCTTAACAAACGGCCGATCAGCAAGCGAAGGAAGAGTCTGAGCAAGCAATTGACGAAGCTGCTTCTCATCCTCCTCTGGCAAGAAAGCACTATCACTTAATGACTCAGGCGCATGTGAGATCCCAGTCTTAGGATCAGTGTTGATATAACCACCTCCCATCGGACACATCTTCAACAGGTTTGTCTTGGGGTCCGGCTCGAAGAAGAAGCCCAGATCACGGGCATAGGTGACAGGGATTCCCCGAAGAGCAGAAGTCTCGTCATCGGTGAGATGGACATGAGCAACAGACCACGATTTAGCGACAACCTCTTTGCCGATCTCGGGGACAAGACGACCAGCAGCGGCACCAGCAGCCACGATCACCAGTCTTGAGGGGTGGAAGCGGCCATTCTTTGTTCGGATGCCAGCAGCCTTGCGGCCGCTTACTGTGCTCACGTACACGATCTCCTCGACAGCTCCTTGTTCGCCGAGGAAGAAGCGCACACCGAGCGCCTGGGTCGCGCGGTAGATACCAGCTAATGCGTTGCCAGAGTGGGCGTAGCCATCGAAGCGATTGAGGTAGCCGTGCCACCCAGGTAAGTCTCCCTGGAGCTGCCAGGCATTTGTGCGGATGTCGTCCTGGTTGTCGAGAGGCACAACCGCATCTTTGATCTTGGGATGTTTCTCGGCGGAGGCGCGGAATCGGTTCAATGTTTCCACAGCCTTTGTCGGTGCTTCGCCCGACACACAATGTAAGAAGCCGACTTGGTGGAAGTGAGGAGCGAATAATGGAGTCTTCCAAGCCTCAATTGATTTCTACATTGCGATCGAGAATATTAGCTTTGAATTGAATTGGAGAACCGGGGAGCAAACAATTGTTAACTCTGTGTAGAAATCATCTTCGTATTCCGCGCGCACAATCTTGTTCAAGTCATTGGCAGCGGAAAACCGAGGAGGAATGCTGTCATCCTTCTCGAAGACGGAAATGTTTGTATAACCCTTCTGTACGAGGTGAAGGGCCGATGAGAGGCCAAACGCGCCTCCACCGACAATGATAATCGGATCAGACTTGGACACACCCATGATCGAAACCCACAGATTTCAAAATTAGCTTGATGCTGAAAATGTCAGTTTTCCGAGGCTATATACTCCCAGCACCGGTTGCCGCGGGTTTAGAGCACCAAAAAGGCGCCTTTCCACTATCAACGGGAGGCCTCCCGATGGTGGAGTCGCACGATAGACGCCATCAGGCAATCCAGAACCACGAGGGGTTCCCCGCTCTAAAACGGACGTCCTTCCGATGCATGAGGGGTTCTCGAGCCAGATTTAGCTATTACGCCACTGGGAATATCCTAGGACAACTTACGATCTCCTAGCATCTTGTAACCTGTGAGATTCACGGCAACAATGGCGAACTCAAGCTCAACACTATGCTTGCTCGGGTGCGGTAAGTGTACCACCATGAATTTCGCGATTATCGACTAACACGCGATAGGTAACCTGGGAGGGGCAATTCTGGGCAGCTTGCTCAAAGAAACCAAACAGCCTTTGTTTTCAAAATTCGTCGCCACAGTGCGCAGTGAGCAATCCGAGGCCAAGCTTGCGTCGCAGTTCGGCAACGAGCGATTGCAGGTTATTCGAGACGACAATGTCAAGGCTGTCAAAGAATCCGATGTAATCATTTTGGGAGTTGATCCAGCCGACATTGAAAATGTGCTGAAGCAGGAAGGCCTCCGAGAGGCGCTGGGCAGCAAGCTACTGATTAGCATCGCGGCAGGCTGGACGCGACAGAAGCTGGAGGAAACCATCTACGGAAGCGCGACAACCTCAAGCAACACAGCCAGTCGAGCATGGGTTGTGCGCACTCTCCCCAATATCGCCGCGCAGGTCTCGCAGTCTCTCACAGCGATCGAAGTGTCTGAGCCCAGCCCTCCAGAGCAGCATCTTCAAACCACAACTGCTATTTTCGAGAAGATCGGCCGAGCAGTCCAGATCGACCCGAGGCTCATGAATGCGACGACCGCCGTGGGTGGCTCAACTCCTGCATTCTTCGCCGTGATCTGCGATGCAATGATCGACGCTGCAGTGGCTGTTGGTGTCCCTCGAGACCTAGCGCACACTATGATATTCCAGTCCATGCAAGGCACAGCCACCATGCTACAAAGCGGCATCCACCCATCTATTCTTAGAGATCAGGGCACTTCACCGGAAGGATGTACCATTGGTGGTCTGATGGTCATGGAAGAAGGGGCAGTCCGAGGCCACGTCGGGCGGGCTCTCCGAGAAGCAGTGACGCTGGCTCGTCTGATGGAGACCCAGTCTCATGTCAATGATACAAGGCGTTAAATAAAAATAGATAAATGAAATGGCATGATGTTATTGAATTTGGATTCATCATTGACTCGTAGCATTATTTCATACGTTTAATTTTCTATGAAAGGTTGACCGCATCTCCATATTGGCAAGACACCCAAATCCAAACGCCGGTATAATGCGAATGCAGCGCACCACTGTAGTCGATGCCAGATATCGCTGTGACTGCACAAGACGATCCACCAAAGGAACCGCAGTCTGTCGCATATACAAATCAAGACCCAGCAGGTGTAGTGGCGTCGCCACTAATTGAGTCAACACCGGAACGGTCAACTGTGTGATAATCGGCTTCGCATGCGGATGAGTTGCGAAGCTATCAGGAATAACATCTGCTAATTTCGGAGCCAGCGTAAATGAGCCAAAGATAGTTATGCTATCTCGGAAGAGAAATATAGTTGTGGCAGCTCGAGCAGCTCCGCGACTTTGAACGAGAGCTGACTTGACAGCCTCTGTGCTGCTTGAAGCTCTCTGAGTTCCGAATATTTGAGCAAAACGAATATCTTTCCACACGCCCATGGGCACATTTACTAATGTCGTCGTAGCAAATGTCAAAAGACCTGGAGCGGGCGCCTTCACTTCGTTTGCGATCGTGTCGGTGCCATTCGCGACGATGTATGTCGCTGCATACAAAGCCCAGATGATGCCGAAGGGTTTTTGGAAGACGAAGCTCCGAGGATTCCTGAGAGCCTTTAATGTATGTGTTCGTAGACTTCGAAGAAGTGACTGGTTCAAGGAGGATTTTTCGACGATTGCTCTATTTTATCGCTGGTTAGAAACGCCATCTCATGTCTTGATGCGTGCATACCTGTCGATGATTGTTACTGCGGGAGCAACTAGTGTGGCCGATGCCACTGCGGCTCCAACATCGCCTACTAATCGACGAGCGAGCGCACTATTCCATGACTGTTTGGGCGATTCTTCTTGCATATTGGCCTTGGAAGTCATCGTGAATGCTAGCAGGGCTTCCTCATGCCCTCGAATTATTTTTTTCCCACAGTAACATTTTGCTTTGTCGGAAACGCATTCTCTTTCCCAAAGGGCTCGCCCCAGATTCCGTTATCGCGCCGATGTGGGGAAGAGAACATCGGGAGCAGCGCCCGAGACTGCATCTCACTAGCTGGTACAGCTCCATCGTCCGCCATCTCCCCCCACATGGTCGTCGTGGCACAGAGCTTCCATGATAACATGGCGGGGTACAAGGCCAGGTGTGACCAAGACTGGTCGGGTGCCCGTCCGATGCCTCCCAGAAAAAAAAAAGCTGGAGATACTGAGGTCCGATCATTTAAAATGCTTTGACGCCGGTACATTCGAGTTCTACCTTCATCATATCCGCAGTCATGTCTTCTACCTCCCTCCTCAACATGCGCTCATCGCGCACCCTCGCCCCTCGATTGCGTTTCAACACTGCGAAGCCATCGATCCAGACTCGCGCAAAGGCCACTGCGCCTTTCCGTCTCCCCGATCCCCGCAATGAGCCTAACGTGAGCACTTCAAAAGCCAAGGGAATGCTTAATGTATACTAACATGCTTTAGCCTGCTTTCACCCGAGGCTCTGAGGAGCGCAACAAGCTCGAGGTCGCCTTGAAGGAGCTCCGAGCCAAGCTCCCAGTGCAGAGCAACCTGTACTTCAACGGACAAACACAGAAGAGCACCCAGTCCTGGGACCAGCCTTTGCCTGCTGAGCACCAGACCGTCTTCACCAACTACCCTCTCGCAACCCGCGAGCAGACCCAGGCTGCCATTGACTCCGCATTGAAGGCCAAGAAGGACTGGGAGGAGACACCTTTCGTTGACCGTGCTGCTATCTTCCTCAAGGCTGCTGAGCTGGCCACCGGAAAGTACCGATATGACTTGATTGCTGCCACCATGCTCGGCCAGGGCAAGAACATCTGGCAGGCAGAGATTGACGCCGCCGCTGAGCTGGCTGATTTCTTCCGTCTCAACTGCAACTTCGTTGGTGAGATCCTGAACAAGCAGCCTGACCGTGGCAGCGATGGTATGTGGAGCCGTTTGGACTACCGTCCCCTGGAGGGATTCGTCTACGCCGTCTCTCCTTTCAACTTCACTGCTATTGGTGGTAACTTGATCTCTGGACCGGCTCTGTTGGGTAACGTTGTGCTCTGGAAGCCCTCGCCTTCCAACGTCTACGCCAGTCAGCTCGTGTACGATATCCTGTTGGAGGCTGGTCTTCCTCCTAATGTCATCCAGTTCGTCACTGGTGACCCCGAGACCATCACCGACGTTGCCCTGTCCCACCGCGACTTCGCTGGTCTCAACTTCATTGGATCCTCCGATGTCTTCCGCTCCCTGTACGGCAGAATCGGCGATGGTGTGGCCAAGAAGGCCTACCGTGAGTTCCCCCGCGTGGTTGCTGAGACCAGCGGTAAGAACTTCCACCTCCTCCATCCCACTGCCGATGTCTCCAGCGCTGTGAACCACACCATCCGGGGATCCTTCGAGTACCAGGGCCAGAAGTGCTCTGCCACTTCTCGCGTCTACGTCCCCGAGTCTCGCGCCGAGGAGTTCCTCACTGGTCTGAAGAAGGGCGTGCAGGAGATCACCATTGGAAACCCCGACAAGGACCTCGAGGCTTTCATGGGCCCTGTCATCCACCGCAACTCCTTCAACAAGATCAAGAGCATCATCGACCGCAGCAACGCCGACCCCTCCATCAAGACCATTGCCGGAGGTACCTACGACGACTCCGTCGGCTTCTACGTCAACCCCACCGTCTACCAGGTCGACTCACCCGAGCACACTCTCTTCAACGAGGAGATCTTCGGTCCTGTCCTCGCTGTCTACGTCTACCCCGATGCCGAGTGGTCCAACACCCTGAAGCAGGTTGACCAGAACGGCGGTGGCTTTGCCCTGACCGGTGCCGTCTTCGCTTCTGACCGTCGCGCCATCCGCGAGGCCGAGGACACCCTCCGCTACTCTTCCGGCAACTTCTACATCAGTAAGTTCTACGCACCTCCGACAAGATTCAATTGCTAACCAGCTCTACAGACTGCAAGACCACTGCTGCTTTGATCGGCCAACAGTCCTTCGGTGGTGCCCGTGCCAGTGGTACCAACGACAAGGCCGGTAGCTCAGACTCTCTCCGCCGCTTCACCAGCCCTCGCCTCATCAAGGAGGAGTTCTTCCCCCAGTCCGGCTTCAAGTACCCCAGCAACCACTAGACATCTGTAATATCCATTGCTTTGCTTAGCATTCAAAATTATGATGCGATACTGAATATAAATTTCATTTACGACTTTAACTATCATATCACAAATTATTCATAGTCCCTCAAGACTGACCTTCCTCGGTAGTATCACTATCTCGTCAGGAGCTGGTAAGGAATAATGCAGGAGGATTTTTAACAAACTCACACAATGTCACGGCAATCACAGAAAGGATTCGCCATTTTGGCTCCTTGAATACACCTACACCCGCAACAGTTTGCAGAAACCCTCCAGAAGTTGGTCCCGTCACAAGTCAAGATATTGTTGTTCCTCTTAGAACAGGTGTATGTGCCCCGCGAACTGCATCTTTCTCCAGGCACGTCTCCTAGTGCTGCGGGGACGATTGAAGCGGCGATGACTATGATTGGAAGTAGCCTCATGATTGCAATCTGCGTCGTAGGTAGAAGGTTTAAAATGGAATATTGTTAAATACTGTCAGTGTGGTTGTCTCTCTACCTTGATCTGAGCCAGACTTGTCTGCATTATACTCTATAAGATAGACGACGGTTCATTTCGACATCTGGAGTGGTATTCAAGAAAAGCCCAGTTCATCCTCATGCTCATTATTTACTCTGGTGGTACAATATGAACAGTTTGGGGCACTGCAGGAGATTTTCAAGACAGAAGCGAGTGAACAAACATTAAGGGTTTTCTTGCGTCTGCACAAACATTCAATGGATGTCGTTACGCAAAGCCTTAAGAATCAAGTTCTTCCACCCCGTAGAGATCTCCAGCCAAATACCCGCCAGGTATGATGTAAACGACATGGAGGCAACACCATGTAGCTGATCTCTACAATATCCGATTCTATCATTGCCCAGGCAGATTATCCTGTACTCCCCGTGGCTGCCAAATTAGATTTGCGGAGTCGGCTGCAGGGATCTTCGATGGCCCACATGTCTACAGTACTTCCTGAAAGGGGTACTTTTCTTCAAAACGTTCCAGGATCGGCGAGAATTTCCAAGGTTGTTAGAAGTGGCCCTATAGGGCCTCCATTTGCTCCATCTGAGAATCTTACATCAGGAGCTAATGATAGGGATCTTGTGTCACACTGAACCTGTCTGCCCATGCCATGTGCTCCGTGAGGTTGTTAGTTCAGTGCACTGGATCTATGAATAGACGGGATTGAAGAGTATGCTATAGGAGGACAGTGCTGCCGCGATAGCCGATATCGGGAACCGAGTCCCGCGAGAGAGCGACTCCAACAACCTTGGAAGTAGCCTGAGCCTGATAGTCCGAGGGGCTTTTGCCCTTATCGTCAGGCACAACCGCTATCAGCTCGGCATTTACGGCCTGAGGCAGGTAGACCCACTAAAATCTATCCCGGACCAATCACACAGAAGGGCCCCGCCGAGGGGCAGTTCTCGTTCGGTCTTTCTTGCTAATCCATGCGGTTCGGTATCTTTCTGCTTCGGATCACCTCATGGAAGAGACCCATTGTCCCACTCGATTCCACCCAGTCGTCATACTGGGAGGATCCCGATGGGCCGAAATGTGTAAGCCCTGGCGCAGACAGGGCGAATGATTAATCCCGCCCCTCGTTGGCTGCCCGCTCAATTCGCGTGTTTGGTTATTTGGTTATCGAGCCCGCTAAATCTTAAATACCTATCGCCCTCCGTCCTTCTTCCCTCTCCCCATCCCCCTCCATACACATCAATCATCCATCATGTCTCTCAAGGCCGGTGACAGCTTCCCCCAGGACGTCGTGTTCTCGTATGTCAATTGCCTCTCGCCACTCGTAACTCGTCACTAACTATCCTAGCTACATCCCCTGGTCTGAGGACAGCAGCGAGATCACCTCCTGCGGTATCCCCATCAACTACTTCGCTTCCAAGGAGTGGGCCAACAAGAAGGTCATCCTCTTCGCTCTGCCCGGTAAGTCACCGCCATTTCCCTCCCCTCCCCCTCTGCATTGCACTCTGCAGCCTGCAGCATCCATTTCCCCCAAGGTTCTCTTACTGACCGCCACAACCTGCAGGTGCCTTCACCCCGGTCTGCTCCGCCAACCACGTCCCCGAGTACATCGCCAAGCTCCCCGAGCTGCGCGCCAAGGGAGTCGACCAGGTCGCCGTCCTCGCCTACAACGATGCCTTCGTCATGAGCGCCTGGGGCAAGGCCAACGGCGTCACCGGCGATGACATTGTACGTACCCCTCTTCTCCCACATCTCATGTCTCCCACTAACAGGAACAGCTCTTCCTCTCCGACCCCGAGGCCAAGTTCTCCAAGAGCATCGGCTGGGCCGACCCCGAGGGCCGCACCTACCGTTACGCTCTGATCATCGACAACGGCAAGGTCACCTACGCCGCTAAGGAGGCCGAGAAGAACGTCCTCGAGGTCAGCAGCGCCGACCACGTCTACAAGCAGCTGTAAGCGGATGCTTGTTAAAGAAATAGAATACTAGACGGCGTGGCGTGGGGAGGCCGAAAGGCGGCTGGTCTTTGCTTAGTTGCTTGAAAAGTTTAGCTTATTAGATCTCTCAGCGCTCGAGCCTGCCACATAGAGGAATTATCCTAATGAAGCTATGAAATTTGAGTACTATCTCGCCATCCAGATAAGATTCGTTTAGTTGGACCGCAGCTACACCTAGAATAGTAGCAATGGTCGTAGAACGATGGGCCAAGGTCGTCTTTTTAGAATGCCATTGAGTTTGGGCTTAAGCCATGATTGGCAGGGGTTGCTAGTGAAAGGGGTCTGTCCGCGAGTGCCTCGATGCTATCTGATCCGCGGGGCTGAAGGGCGGGGGATCGGCACCTGGGCATCAATCAACACTAGTACCTCATGCTACATCTCAAGAACACTTTGAACAATTACTTGTAGATAAATGCCATCTGATATAACTCTATATACAATGACGGCAAACTCAAAACTCCAGACCTTAAGAACAAGACATGGATATCATTATACAACAAATAACGCCTCCACCAAAAAAACATCCTTGTAGAAAATGAAAATGCGAGATTATTTGCGCCGCGGCGTAGCCAAAGCCACAGAGCGATTCTTCTTCCGATCCTGTCTTCCATTAAGACCCTGGCTAAGGCCGCCGCCCATACCCCTCGCAAGCGATGCGAACGGCGACGAAGTCTCCCATATATCTAGGTCGCCCTCGTTCTGCCCAACAGCAGACCTAGGGGTAGAGGTTCCGCCCGAATTAGGGCCCGCGGGCTCTGATTGCCGGCGGCGGTGTTTCTTGTCGTGGGAAATGCTCCGCGAATGGGCTTTAGGGCTGCTGACTCTTGTCTGTGGGGGAGATAAAGGTTCCCACGAGGGCATGGCGACGTCTGTTGCGACGTGTTCGGAGCAATTGCACCCGCAGCCGCTTGGGCAGGTTGGGATTTGCGGAGAATTCGAAGAATCAAATGGAGTATCTGTTTGGGAGCTTGGATGCAGAAACCAGAGGTGGTGGCATTCGAAGCAGCTAACGTGGCCGCAGCTTAGACAGGGGATAAGCATTCCATCTACCACTTCGCCACATATGACACATGGAAGCTTTGTAGGGAGGGGTTGCCGGGGCTTGCAATTAGAGCATCGCCGGATAGACTGGTTCCGGCGATGGCGTTTGGAGGGTGTGTCGGGGGTAATGGGAGGTTCAGCAAAGATAGATCTTTTGAGAGGGTGGCCACAACTAGCACAATGGCGTTGGAAATCAAGACCCTCCAAAGCAGGGATGGGATCGACCTTGGGCGACGAGTCGGGAAGGGTTGTCATGTCGGAAGGCTGGCGACTCAGATAGCTCGAGTTGAGCAGGTTGGTCTCATCCTTCGAGAATCGACCTATCTTCAAGACCTCACTCTGCTGGACTGGGAGATCCCACATAAACAAGATATCAGCATAGGCAGCGCGGTATGCCCGGTAGAGGTCTTCCTTAGTCCGATCCAGGAGTGAGTCTGGTGTGTAGTCGCCGCCATCAAAGGAGTTTTGGTTTTTGAAGGTAATTTTGACCCGCTGTCCTGGTTTGGTTTGTGGCGGTGCAGGGCGCTCGCTTTCGGTATCTGATTGAATCTATACGGCAAATTGTTAGACCTCGCCAAACTGGAATAGCATAATACATACCGGCTGCAGGGTGGCAGCACTCGGACTGTCCCCTGGGCTTGGCTTTTTCTTAAGCAGGCTGCTGATGGGAGGTGAGGCCGATGATGGCCCAAAAGTGAATGACCGTGATAAAGATGAGGCGAGCACAGAACCAAAACCAGAGCCACCTCGTTGATGTGACTGCTCCGGCGATGCACCTACAGATGTATTGTGGCTTGGTACTCTCCGATCTGCCACAATACCTCGCGGTCGAGACACATTAGGAGGTGTGGTGCCAGTAGAGAACGGCGGAGTACCGTCAACACGCCATATCTCAGAAGATGAGCGTGCCGAAGCTTGAGGGGCTGGTGCTGGGTCTCTTGGTATGGATGAAGCGGGAGTTGCGGCTAGCGACTTGTTCTGCACTGTCGATGCAACCGAGGAGAAATCCAACGAGAATGCTGGCTCAACAGATGGGCATTGATGTGGAGTTTCCGGGACCGCTTGCTTTGCTTCGAAGAGAACACATGAGAGCATTGCCACCATCTGAACATCTCCTATGTGCTCAAAATGATCAAACAAGGCAGGGACCAGCCAGTGACTTCCCAACGGATGATCCGCCCATCGTATGACACTAGTTGCCAGGTCCTTATAGAGCTCCTCATTCTGGAGAGCTTGACTGATGTCGATCCCATTGCCTCTGAGGACTGCACTTCTTAAGCCCTTCTTGGCCTCCATGGCGGAGACAGGGGTTCTTCTCACATGCAAAATCAACTTGATGAGACCCCATATTTGAGCTAATTCATAGCATCCCGCATCTAGAGCGACTGCGGCATTGTGGGCGCACACGTCCGTTCCCTTGCCGCAGATACGATACTTGCTAGCAAGCTCTCGCTTGACGGGCAACATGTCACTAAGATCATGAATCGAGACAATATTTTGTACAGGTTCTGGTGGCTTGAGCGCCACAACTCCACCAATAGATCGCTGGGAGTTATCTGTTGATCGTGGCCGATAGATACCAATGCTCCCGGCACTCCGCCATGTTTGCGGTGGCTGAAATCGTGCAGGTATGCCAGCAATCAGATCAGACGATCCTGAAGAGCTTGAAGTCTCGGAGTAAGAATCGTCGGAGTCATCGGATGCACCATCATCCGTGCTTGTGATTGTACTAGTCATGCGCGGGCCCGGGGAGCTTGTCTGCAGACGCCCGAACCCTTCAAAAACCTTGTCCGATCGAGATAGTCGATTCATCTCTTTGAAACCAAGATCGTCAAACAAGGCCAAGGACTTGTCTTTCTTTGGAGGGAAAAAGCATACTAAACGGCCGTCGTTCGCCCATAATGCGCCGCAGCCCTTTGCCACGGGCACCATGACGTTGGCATTAATCGGTCGCAAGAGTTCAGAGCTCAGTCCCAGTTCTTGGCTTCGGGTCAAGCCAACTTCGTCTTCGTCACTGGACTCTCCTTCTAAGCCATCATGGACTGGTGACTTGACATTTTCACCAGTTTCTCCAAGGATTAACGCGATGCTTTCTTCCAGGGTGCTTTCTCCTAAGAGGTAGCGTAATGCGCCTTCGAGACATCCACGTTTCTGGGTCATGTAAGCCTCAGCGATTGTTCGGAGATCTGCTGTTATTTTTTGTGATAGCTCATCCGTGACGGCCGCAGTCTTCTGAAATGAAAACGTTGGGATAGCCGTCTTGGGGTAGCTGACCGGAAATTTGATATCAACTTTCAAAAACAGCGAGCTGCCATCTGAGCCCCAGGGACCGGTTAATGAAATCAAAGTCTTCCGTTGCCGCACATCAACTGATTCAAATGACACTTTGCTAAACTTGTCTCCGACATGACTGATCTCATCGCCAAGCGTCTCAATGTCCCAGGCCGATATCTTCACACCACGCATCCACGCAATGGGATTTGTATCAGCCCTCAAATTTGACCGTGGCTGCATACCAACTCTAGAATCCAACTGGGCACCCCGCGTCCAAGAACGCACATGAGGAACAACAATAGCATTCATGCCGGGCCCGCCGGCGTATTGAGTAGTTGCATTATGTTTGATCGAAGAAACCGAATCGAGTTCTTCCATGTCCAGATCGGAGTTCACATCTCGGAAGCTCCGATATACCGCACCCAGACGGGACACATTCCGATTTGAAATATAAGATTTCCCCTTCTCATAACCAACATGCTTGAGAATCTCAGGGTTCGCGCGATGCAAGCGGAGTTCACGATCGGTACCCCAGGTGACAAGTTGGAATTCTCGATTATCAACCCCATCGACGACGCCACCCCGAGGCCTCCAAAGGAACTCTTTCACTTGGCCTTTATGTCCCGGGAAACTGTGAACCAAAGGTAGGTTGTCGTCAGGATTGCTGCCATCGCCAGCTCGACGGCTGTAAAGATGAAGATCACTGTTTCCTCTTTGCGGCATTGCTAGAACACCCCATCCAAAGGGTGTGTTTCTTGCACGCCAGACAGGGAATGGAGCGCGGATGATCTTCTCCGGCACATCGGTTTCCGATTCAAAATCCCAAAACTTTATGGTCTTGTCGAGTGAGCATGTGGTCAGAGCACCACGTCGCACGCGGTTCCAATCAACTCCATAAATCTTGGTGTCGTGAGCTTCAATTGATCGTATCGGATAAGCGCCCATGCGATCATCCCAGATACGCAAGAACCTATCATGAGAACTTGCAACCACATGAGGATCTTGTCGGTTCCATTTGACCTGTGTGGCGCCAGTAAACCAATCGGAGAAGGAAATCGCCGGCCGAGATGGAGTCCGAAGATCCCAACAATGAATAAAACTGTCCACAGCACAGGTTGCGAGTATATCAGGATGAAATGCGGAGAAGTTGATGTCGGTGATGGCACGGGAATGCGCATGCAACACAAACTCGATCGAATTCTGCCATGTCTTCATAGCCAAGTTCCACACTAACGCTTTCTGGTTCGATGTGCTTACGACCCAATAGTCGCGGGAGGCGAACGGTGACCACTGTACATCAGCGACCTCCCATGGCGTGTGGTGCGGGAGGTATCGAGGCGGGGAATATGGCGAATCGAGGTCGATGACATGCAGACCTTCCTTGGAGCCTAGGACCACATCTCTGCCGCATGGTGAGATGGACATAGACCCCACCGGCTGGTCGACATGAATTGAGCTGTCCTCGTCGAATGTCGGGCTCTCGAAGGCCGACTGGAGCGGCCGCGGCTCCATGGAGCTCGACATGTTGCCGGCAGATCGGGAGACCAGGCCGCAGCCGAGGTGAATTCAGGAAGGCTATAGGCGAAGTCGAAGCTCACGGAGAGCTGTTGCCATATTGCGGGAGCGCATGCAGGTTACCGTAATGAACCGCTCGCGTGTGCTAGGGAGCTCCGATAAGAGTATGAACGGGCCCCGTTTGTGGCTGGTGTGGCGGTGCTTCTCCGGAGCTCACGTGGGCAAGTCCGGCCGCGGCGGAAACCCCGCTGTGAGGAATGCCCCTCGTTTACCAATCACCTTTGTCTGACGCGCCTGGGCTGTGACGCGAGTCTTTTCAGTGAGAAATTTTTATCACCAGACATCTTCCAGCTCGCTTTGGCAGATAAATTTCAAACATGGCCTTGCCAAAACGTATCGTGAAGGAAACTGAGCGCCTTGTGGCTGACCCGTAAGTGCTGATCATGGACTTCGCTTCGTCTCTTCGACCACCGGCTTATCTCGCGGTTGCGTTCGGGCATACAGAGTTCCTGGAATTAATGCTGTTCCTCATGAGGACAATCTGCGGTATTTTGATGTCTCGATTGATGGCCCTGCGCAATCACCATACGAGGGTATGTTTCATCAAAAGCCTGGTCTGCGACGGAATTGTTAACATGTTCATCTACCAGGTGGAAAGTTTCGCCTTGAATTATTCCTGCCCGACGATTACCCCATGACACCGCCGAAGATTCGCTTCCTGACCAAGATTTATCACCCCAATATCGACCGTCTCGGCCGCATTTGTCTAGATGTGCTGAAGAGTACGAGCCCAAGCCACCTTGCAACGACTTGAACACAATTAACGCTATCTATTTTAGACAACTGGTCCCCTGCCTTACAAATCCGCACCATTCTCCTCTCCATCCAGGCCCTCCTTGGCGCACCGAACCCCGATGATCCGCTTGCAAACGACGTTGCCCAAAGGTGGAAGGACGATGAGCCCGCTGCCATCCAGACAGCGAAGGAATGGACCCACACACATGCGATGACTTAAATGGCCTCTTATTATGCGACCACGAAGCAAGAGAAATAAAAAGAAGGGCGATAGGAACTTCTTGACGTTCCATATGCTGGTACCATTGGATGGCGAGGCTCTTTTGGTTCTCATTTCATTAGCGTGGATTTGTCATTCACGCATTCTATCTGATTATTGTCGGGCGTTGCATAGAATCTACTCGCTCTACCCTGGAGTCCCAATGCATACCATGGTTATCTACGCCACAGCATAACGGGCCAATGTTCCTTGATGCAAATGAAAACAGCTATTTTGAAAAGTCCGCAGTTTATACTTCCCAGAACATTTTGTACGCAGTCCAGTTTAATGACGCTTGACCAGAGCATATGCTGAGCCTGTCGGGGCAGGCATTTTCGATCTGTCAGTTAGCCTTGGTAAAATCAAGCTCTAAGAACATGCATGCTGGAACACCCTTTTTCAGAAAAAGTTGAGAGAACTTAGAAAATTGTGTCAGGAGCTTCATGCCTTCTGTGCGGACTTCGTGTATCGATCCAACACCCATGAATTACTTGTTGCTGGTATTGCCCCATCGAATACATCATCGAGCCGGTAGATAAGGGCGATAAGCCGATAAGCCGATAAGGACGGCAATCGATGATGCATGTCAGGTGACTGGCCTGAAAAGGGCAGTGCGGGTCACGTGTCGCACTTTAGCGAGGCGCACCACAATTGGGCCCGGTAATAGCGCTACCGTGAATCTCGATTTCCGACCAACACCTCAACGCCAACCGACCGTCAGCGCATCGTCCACCGTCAAGATGCGTACCTACGACGACTCTTTCAGCGGCCAGAAGATCTACCCCGGCAAGGTATGTTCTTGTCGTTCCATCCAGATCCCCGTCTGCAAGAGAGGAGGAGAAATTGTGGCGACTCGAGACGACGACATTATCCACCACACCAGCGCAACGAAAGATACCGCCATCTATAATGATCGCTCGACGCCCGATCGCACCGATATCTCTTGAACAGACATTGCTGGGATTCTTTTTGTTGGAATCGATCGGTTGCTAATATCAATTTTGAACAATAGGGTAAGCTGTACGTCCGTGGCGACAGCAAGATCTTCCGCTTCCAGAACGGAAAGTCCGAGTCGCTTTTCCTTCAGCGCAAGAACCCTCGCCGGATAGCTTGGACCGTCCTCTACCGTCGCCAGCACCGCAAGGGTATCTCTGAGGTCGGTTATCCCTCCCTTTTGATTTTTTCGTTGGAAACGAATGGTGGGGCAAGCCGTTTCGACAAGCACAACGAACACTATCTCGACAAGAATCCAGAGTGTACACGGCAAAAGAGGAGGAACCACCATGCCATTGAAGGGTTGCACGCACAATCAAGACAATTGCTGACCAGGTTTTGTGAATCAACAGGAGGTTGCCAAGAAGCGCTCTCGCCGTGTCGTGAAGAGCCAGCGTGCTATCGTCGGTGCTTCCCTTGAGCAGATCAAGGAGCGCCGCACTCAGCGCCCCGAGGCCCGTGAGGCCGCCCGCAAGCAGGCCATCAAGGACGCCAAGGAGAAGAAGACCGCCTCCGAGAGCCAGAAGAAGGCCGACAAGGCCAAGAACGCCGCCAGCGCTGCCAAGGGTGGTGCCCAGCGCATTGCCAGCAAGCAGGGTGCTAAGGGCTCCGCTCCCAAGGTTGCCGCCAAGTCCCGCTAAATTTAACGTTTAAAAAGAGTTAGCTGGATAGGAGGTGTTCTTTTGTGTTGACGGTTGCGATATGATGGACCTTATCGGCTGGAGTACTGTCTGAGGACCGGCCACGGGCCAAAGTTTTACCTTGTTTCTTGGAACACTTTTATGCAATAAATGCCATGCAGAAAAATGGGAACAAAGGAATCAATTCAAAATTAACTACTCTGATGGGATTCTCCGCTTGAGTCTTGTGAGCTTAGGATTGTAGAGCCCTGTCTCTCCGTGGACCACACCATAGTACGCCATGTTTCTTGAGTTGCTCCGTGCTACTTCTCAATGCAGCCGAATCGCTTCTTCAATTGTTCCTTGTATGCTTAGGGCTATTGTAGCTACGGCATCTACAGTTTTCCGTACCGTAATTTACAGAGCTATATCGACGTCTTGAATGCCAATTAGTTCGTCGCACTGGCGGCTGTGAACAATTATAGAAAACAATCAACGGATTCTCGTAAGACCGTAATAATTACTGGATTGTAGCACGTCTATTCTACATCTATTTATGTCCAAGCCTTTGCATATCAAACCACAACGCAGGCCAATTCCTGCTCGGCTATGAAGTGCTGATATTACAAACCGAGGCCTGCAAGGTGAAACCACCAACGCGGTGCCTCAATACAACTGTCCACCGCACCACAACGAAAGAAACTCAGACCTCGTGCAAAATTATATCTTCCATTGGGTCGTCAGCAATGCACACCCTCAGAAAAAATCACTTTTAGAAGGCGTGTGGCATATGCGTTCTTTTTGATGTTTTTCTTCCCCGTGATGCATTTGACTGTGCTTTTTGAAGAAGCGCAAGTCTTGCTCGACTTCATCATGCGAAAATCCCGAACGCCAACCGCAAGAAAGCCCGAAAACAAAAGCCATTACCGGCTTAGTAGTAGTGAGCCATCTCCAAACCGGCTCGCTTGAAACCACACTTGACGTAGAAGCCCTCGTTGGCCTCGGAACAGTCGAGAATACTCTATAAGAGAACATTAGCATCATGAACTGAACGGCTATGCTATGTAGCAGACAAAGCCCGAAATATACAAAAAAAAGACAAAAAAAACAATAACGTACCTTATAACAGCCAACCTGAGCGGCAACGTGGTCCAAAGCCTGAATGATACGCAGACCGAGCTTCTTGCCCTGCTGACCCTGCTCAACGGCAATGTCCTCGATGTGGCCGACCAGACCAAGCGAGTGAATGAACTTGCGCTCGACAATCAAACTACCAGTTCCGACAACACGGTCCTCTCCATCGCAGACCACGAGCATGTAGTACTCATCATTGCGAGACTTGATCCACTCGTAGCGCTCGTTCCACTGCTCCTCAGCGATCTCACCGACAGTAGTCAACACACGCAGGACATCGAGGTAACCACGGCCGTAGTCAGATCGGCGCAGAGGGCGGATTGTGTAGTCTGTTGGGAGGACGGAGATGACTTCTGGGGAGATAAGAGAGGCAGGGAAAAGAGGGCCGTCGTTCTCGATGTCAACAGCAGTCACGGTGGAGTTGACGGATGGCTTGGTCGAGTTCTCGACGGCGGTAGGTAAGATTGAGGAGGCCATTGTGATAGAACGTAGGTTCCGAGAGAGCGAATGCTTCTGATATCTCTGGTGATAGGAGTTGAGCGAAGATTGAAGATCGGAGGGGAAATCAGATCGGAGACTTGACAGTCAGGGGAGGGGCGAATTGAGCGGCAGCGGGGGATTTTTTTCTTAGCGCAAGGGAGATCGACGATCACTGAAGCACAAAGCAATTGCCTCGGGGTTTGCAGTGGGAATGTTCAGAGAATGAGATTTCTGAAATTCAGGCTCAGCTCGAAAGAATATAACTAGTCGTACCCAAGGACCGCGGTTGCGCCAAGTGAGACATTGGGCCCCTGAGGCTGCGATTCTATTAATGGCCACAAATACCGCCGATTCAGGTACCCGGGCACCGCAGCACTGCCACTGTTGACTCTTGCATACTGACACTTCCAAGTTTGAATATGCAGTATGCTCTGATATGAGCTCTGCATTTCGTCTGATGCAGCATTTTCAACCACCTCCATGTCATTGGAAATTCTAGTCTCGCTATTTTTAACAATGCCGGAGACCCACTATTTCCTACAGCTACGAGTCGACGTCTCACAGGAAAATACATAAATGCTTCATTTTCAGTATACAAGCCCTACCGTACTAGTCTATAGCGGACAGGGGTGGAACAGAAAGGTCTGTTCGTCTATTTGTGCTCCTTGGGAGCGAGCATGAGCTCGGGACGGACGTACTTGTCAAAGTCCTCCTCGCTCAGAGCCTTAAGCTCCATAGCGCTCTCCTTGAGGGTGGTGCCCTTCTTGTGGGCGTTCTTGGCAACCTTGGAAGCCATGTCGTAACCAATGACAGGGTTCAAGCAGGTCACAAGCATCAGACTGGGTGACGTTAGTACTGAATGTGCAAGGGGTGTGAAAGTTCGGGGAAGGGCAAGGGGGAGAAACATACCTCTCGTGAAGAAGGGAGTTAATACGCGACTCGTTAGCCTCAAGGCCGTCAACAAGGTGGGTACGGAAGCTGTTCATGCCATCAGAGAGAATGCGCACGCTGTGGAGCAGGTTGCGGATCATGACGGGCTTGAAGACGTTCAGCTCGAACTGGCCGTTCATACCACCAATGGTGGCGGCAACGTGGTTACCCATGACCTGGGAGCAAACCATGGTCAGGGACTCGCACTGGGTGGGGTTGACCTTGCCAGGCATGATGGATGAACCAGGCTCGTTCTCGGGCAGAACAAGCTCGCCCAGACCGCAACGAGGGCCAGATCCGAGGTAACGGACATCCTGAGCGATCTTGAACAGGGAGGTAGCCAGGGTGTTCAGGGAGCCGGAGGCCTCGACGATGGCGTCGTGGGCAGCCAGGACTTCGAACTTGTTGGGGGCGGTGACGAACTTGGTGCCAGTGAGCTTGGAGATCTCAGCAGCAACAGCCTCGTCGAAGCCCTTGAAGGTGTTCAGACCAGTACCGACAGCGGTACCACCCTGGGCGAGCTGGCGCAGGTGGGGCAGAGAAGCCTCAACGCGCTCGACGTTGCGGTCAAGCTGAGCAACGTAGCCGGAGAACTCCTGGCCAAGGGTCAGAGGAGTAGCATCCTGCAAGTGAGTACGGCCAATCTTGATCAGGTGCTCGAACTTCTCAACCTTCTTCTGCAGGGCATTGCGGAGGTTCTTGAGGGAGGGCAGAAGGGTGTTCTCGAGCTCCACGACGGCAGCAATGTGCATGACAGTGGGGAAGGAGTCGTTGGAGGAGGCGGACATGTTAACGTGGTCGTTAGGGTGGACGGGCTTCTTGCTGCCCTTGACACCACCAAGAATCTCAATGGCGCGGTTGGAGATAACCTCGTTGGAGTTCATGTTGGACTGGGTGCCGGAGCCGGTCTGCCAGACAACCAGAGGGAAGTGATCCAGCATCTTACCCTCTGCAACCTCAGCAGCAGCCTGCTGAATAGCAGCGCCGACCTTGGGGTCTTTCAAACAGTTAGCGGTTGACTCAATCCCAGCGTAGTCCTAGTAGAGCGACATACCAAGGCCATACTTCATGTTCACGGTGGCAGCGGCGCCCTTCAGGATACCGAAAGCCTTAACCACGGGCTCGGGCATGCGGTCCTGGGGCTGGTTGATGTCGAAGTTGCCCAGAGAACTGTTGCAATTGATCGTCAATCCTGACCTTCATTGTATCTCGTATGGTATGATTGTGCTCGTCTTACCGCTGGGTCTGCGCACCCCAGTACTTGTCCGCAGGGACCTATTTCATGGCATTGAATCAGTACTCCGCACGATAAGATGGCAATGAGGGGAAGTCAATCAATGCTTACCTGGATCTCGCCGAAGGCATCGCTCTCAGTGCGGGATTCGGAAGACTAGGAAATGTCGTTAGTCCAAGCCAGCTAGGCTCTTCCGCGCGCAAAGGCTTCCTACCATCTTGATGCTTGTGCTGAAGGCTCGCTTGTTGTTGTTCACAAGTTGGAGGCGGGGGAAGGCAAGACGGCTATTGGAGCTCAGAGACCGGCTAGCAAAGGCCGTGGAACGAGCAGCACCCGACAGAAGGCTGCGGGCTGCGGGGTTGGCAGCTCTGGTCGCATGTGTTAAGGTGGCCATGGAGCGCACCGCGGCACGAGAGGTAGTGGCGCTCATTGTGGAACCAAGGATACCGGAAGTGGTTCTATAAGATAATTAAAAGGGCCACAGAAGCTCGCTCAATGCGTCTGCGAAGGTCAAGGAGGACAAGAACAACTCGTCTTATTTGGACAGCAAGAAAAAACAGGAGAAGCGAAACATGAACACCCCGAGCCGCGACGCCGAATCTTCCCGGTATCGGCAATACCGGAACGGCTTCATTGCTCTGCTAATCATTGTAACAATATGATGGTATAACTGTAAGGTATTGTCACTTCTCTTGGCATCCTCTTATACATTCATCCCTTCCTTCAAGCCGGAACTGCCGCGGCTCAACTTTGGCAAGTTGGTTGTGGTAGTCTTAGCGAATCTTCATGAAGCGAACACATAGGCCGGTATGGCACGGAAAGCAATATCGGCAATGGTTAATGTTGTCACATAGCATTGCTACAAGAAATACCAGCTACGCGAATTCAAAACAGATCTACTTCTATCTCCTTCACCAATAATCATGGTAAAACCACAGAATGGATCTCCAAACAGGAGAAGCAATTCTCTTTTATATCACCCACCTGACTAGCGTAACGTTCGCGCTTTTTTCTCAAGCAATTCACGTTGTAGCGCTGCAATGACAGCCACATTATATTGCCGACCACCATCAAGGATACCATCCAGGGCAGCTAAAAGGTGAGGCGCCCCCTGATATCGCTTCATCAAGACCCTCACACCAGCTGCCTCCAACTTCGCCGCGTATGCTTCTCCTTCGTCGCGTAATGGGTCCAGCTCGGCTGTCGAAACAAGAGCCGGCGCTAAACCTTCAAAATTAGGCGCCAGGATTGGCGAAATCTTCCAGTCCTGGGAAACGTCAGTCAGTTGAATTCTCATTTAGAATGGAATATACTCACATCTTTGGAAGGCGCTGGGCGAGGAACACCAAGGAAATGACGATGGAAATATGCCATCCGTGCAGCAGGAAGCGCAGGCGCAAACTCCATCTCTCGATAAGATCCGTACTTGCAATTGTCCCGATCGAACACTCCTTCTGGAGTGAAGGTACTGTGCATATCACACACGGGCACTGTCAGGACCTGTAGCCGCAGAGGAATTGCTGCATCGCGGCAGAGGTGAGCAATGACGGCTGCAAGATGACCTCCTGCCGATGGACCACCAACTGCGAATCGAGTTGGGTCCAGATTGAATTCAGTCCTTTTTTCGTTGAAGATCTGTATTTCTCAGGTTAGCCACGTCCAAGGATTTTGAAAGAGCTATCCGAGACAAAGTAGGACTGGAGTGGTCTCGTACCCATTTGAAGGCTGCCCAGCTGTCATTCAAAGGAATTGGGTACTTATGCTCTGGGGCCAAACGATAGTCTACGTCAAATGCCACCAAGCCCCCGTCAAGGCCATGCACCAGAGTCTTGCAGAAATCATGATCTGCGTTCAACCCGCCGAAAACCCATCCACCGCCATGAAAGTTAATATAGGCGGCTCTTTTTACCAACTGGCCCTGGTCATCTTCTTTGGGCGCCGGCTCAAATATTCGAATTGTGATCTCGCCGCCCTCTACGGGGCATTTTTGCTCTGTGATGCGAAAGATGTCAGGCCCCGAGGCTCGGCCATACGAGATGGTATAACGAGCGGGATCTTTTCGGTAGTCTTCGATGGGGATTTCATGGGTATGCAGGCGCCCAGCGTTGTATTTGTTGTAATAATCCACATAGACTGGGTCGTACCGCGACTCCAGCTCCTGGGGGATGGCATTGTGTAGAGGCTGCAGGACCTGAGGGATCCTGTATTCATGGAGCGCCGGGTCGCCCGTCGGAGACGTTCCCTGGACCATCATGGCCTTGGTATTGCTAGCGGGTGACTGCTGGGTCTTAAGAAGAAGTGCTCGAGGCAGTTCAGGTGTCGCGCCCAATTTTAGCCGGGAGGGGGAAGGCTGGGCTGAGCATCTGTAGATCAGTCCTTAAACCGATTGGTTACACATGGAGGGGCCAGGCGAGAACGGGGCCATCTTGTTTCAACCGCCAAAGTCAACTTCACCGTAAGCTCATAGCATAAGATCCATGGTGATAATTATCTTGTCCGCGGGTGCTATTCAGGGCCTTTGTTTGGGTACACAAGCGAGAGGACTCGGAACTGGCCGAGGCATTATTCCTGGTGAAATAGTGCAGTCTATTATGCGGCGATATATATGCGGGCGGGAGACAACAAAACCCCGGACCGCATCCATGGATCGTCAACCTTCAGATACCCTGATATCACAAACAACATTGGATTTTCGAGATCTCTGGGCTTGCGCCAGCGTGACAATATGAGGTCAGAAGTCAACAGGCCAGTTGCTGGGACTGAGCCCAAGCGATACTATCAGCGCGCCTTTTCAAATGGATGCTATCCGATTAGCTGACAGTAGTGCACCTGATGACGTTCCGCGCTGATCTAAGAGGGTCAAGAAGCTCTTCTTCCAGGATACACGACAGAGAAAGCTCTGACCATTGCCTCATCGAGCATGAAAAAGAGCGGAAAGGCCTTGTGACCGCGGAATATCAAGATCCATGGACTCCAGGATAAGGACTGGAGATCCGGCCCTAAGCGGTGGTTCCCGCGGGGCAAACAGCAGCGCTGAGCGATATCGGGTTGACTCAGCATCACCGACCCCAATTTTTGAATTTATCGATTTTCGAACCTCTCGCAGCATATAAACCACGATTTCCGCCGAGCTTGGGCTTGAAAATCCCCGAGATACAGAAGCAGAGCAACACAGTTCCCCCTCCGCGAATTCCAATTGAACCCCACAGATCATCCAACATGGCCAAAGTTGATACCCGCCTCAACGTGGCTCCAGTCCCTCCAGATGAGATCTTCGCTTTGAACGGCGCTTTCTTCGCCGACACACACCCACAGAAAGTCAGCCTGGGCGTGGGCGTCTACCGAACCGACGATGGAAAGCCATGGCCTTTGCCGGTAGTCCAAAAGGCCGAGAAGCAGCTCGCAGCCGAGAACGACTTGATGCGTCACGAGTATACAGCGATTGAGGGCGATGTGCCTTTCCTCGAGGTTGCCAAGAACTTGATGTTCGGCTTTGAGGCAGGCAAGAACGCCGAGGAGAAGGCCCGCGTTGCCTCCGTGCAAACTGTGGCCGGAACTGGAGCCAACCACTTGGGTGCTTTGTTCCTGGCTCACCACATGAAGCCCCGCACCGTGTGGCTCTCCAACCCTTCTTGGGCTAACCATATGACAATCTGGGAGCTGGCAGATATCCCACGGAAGACATACCCTTACTACCACGCCGCTACTCGTTCGTTGGATTTCGATGGCATGATGGCCACTCTCGAATCCGATGCGCAGGAGGGCGATGCTGTATTGCTTCACGCTTGTGCACACAACCCTACCGGTCTGGACCCTACTAAGGAGCAGTGGATTGCTATTGCAGACCTGTGTGAGCGCAAGAAGCTCTTCCCATTCTTTGACTCTGCGTACCAGGGTTTCGCCTCAGGGTCGGTAGAGGAGGACGCCTGGGCTGTCCGCTACTTCTTCACTCACAAGCCCGACATGGAAATGTGTGTGGCCCAGTCTTTCTCCAAGAACTTTGGTCTGTACGGTCAGCGTGTCGGTGCCTACCACTACGTGACTAACCGCAGTTCCACTTCTATTCGGGACGTTATTGTCAACAACCTGTGCCACCTCATTCGTGGCGAGTTTTCCATGGGTCCCCGCATTGGTACAACCATTGTCAAGAAGATCATGAACGACGAGGAGCTTGTCGCCGATTGGCACCAAGATCTGCAGGTGATGAGTTCGCGCATTAAGTCCATGCGACAAGCGCTGTACGATGAGCTCGTCCGCCTGAAGACACCTGGTACCTGGAAGCACATTGTTGAGCAGGTGAGCAGTCTCGAATCCCGGATCTTACTTTCAAGCTAATCTAAAATAAGAACGGCATGTTCTCATACACCGGACTCACCCCTAAGCAAGTCTACGCTCTGAAGGACAAGTACCACATCTACCTGCTGAAATCCGGACGGGCATCTATCAGCGGCTGTAAGTATTTACTCAATTGCGGAAGGCAAACAATAAGCCGTTTACTAATACTATTCCAGTGAGCGAGAAGAACGTTGTCTACGTCGCACAAGCCATCGACGATGTCGTCCGCAGCGATCTGTAAATGCGTCACGATATCTCGAGGCCATTCCGCTGATCTCACCGAGACAGCGGCGGTGTAAAATTTGATCTAGTTACCACCGATTTACGAGTATTTATGATAGAACTCATAGACAATGACATTCATGCCAAAAAGCGCTGGCCCAAGAATTGATACTACTGTGTACCCGAAGGACTCTGTTTATTATCCGAGTACAGTGTATGGGTTCTTCTTAAAATAGATACTATGGTTCGAGCTGTGCGAACCTCAATGAGACATGAGACTGATCTATGCAAGATCTAGATCAGTGCGATCATCTGCATACGCACGTAGCATAAACTTGAACAGGGTCTACAAAAGGGTACCTTTGCACGAAGCGTCGCCAAAGAGCTCTCTAGCATTGCGGCTGCTCACGAAGTTAAAAAATCAAGTTGCATTAAAACAAGGCTATCTACTGTACATGCCAAACGACACAGGCAAATAGAAAAGAAGCAGCGCTTGAGAGCAGTGAAATCATGAAGACGGCGAAAAGTCTCGGCAAAGTACTGAGGATTCCAATCACATGATAACTATACTGGATATAATCGTAGAGGACGTGACCGGGAGGAATGTAGCAGGGTGTGAGTGTATGAAGGAAAGGAAACGAGGCACTCTTGGAGATGATTAAAGAGGTACTTCGTTGAAGTCACTTTCTCCCTCTTTGCCTTTGCTCTTCGAGCTTTTTTCACTAGGTTGCTCGGAGTCATCATCAGGTCTATGATGAGGAAGCGTGCTCTCCTTCGACTCATCAGCTCCATCACTCTCTCCCTCTGCTTTCCCTCCATTTTGCACGGGCGTAGGTTCTGCGTCGCCGTTAAGCTTATTGTGATCTTCTTCAGCTTCATCCTTGGGAGGAGCAGGAGGGACCGTCTCCTCTTCATCTTCCGACCCGACCTCTTCTTCCTTTGTGTGCGGTTGACTGCTTGTTTCACCACCCGGGAAAGGTGTCAACGGAGGTTCTGGGAGTTGCTCGGGTGCCTGGTCATTCTGCTCCGGGACAGGCTCAACGATTTGCGGCTGTGTGCTAGGTCGGCCGGCGGCGGTAGAGGTTAATGAGACAGTGGAGGTAGTGCGCTGGTGAGAGGAGCCGTGGATGACGCCCAGCTGACGGGCCTTGGGGTCGGCATTGAGATAGTATCCACGGACACCGACAATCGTGCCCTCAGACTCGCAAGCATCCACCCACTCTGGGACAACAACAGGTATGTTTGTGGCGACGGCCTTCTCCCATTGCGGGCCTCGGCCTTCCGAGCAGACGAAGTGGGTTGTGTCGATACGGACAGTATCAATCAATTTACCGCCGATTCTATCCAGAGCAACGCCGAGTGCCTCCTTGCGCGCTGGGTCGAGAACGCCCGCCGTGACAGTGATACCGGATAAGTCGGTCATCTTGTGGGTTCGGCAGGTCAGTTTCTCGGACTGGTAGGTACCGGCAGTAGTGCGCAAGACGAGATGAAAGGTGTATTCGGTATGGATCGCGAGACCGGAGATTTTGGTGCTGCGAGTCTCGAGAGGGCGGGGGATAGAGCCGGCCTTGGAGTTGTTACGGTAGAGGGAGAGCGACTTCAGCGAGGCCGTAGCCAAGTCGATAGGGTCCCATTCGAGGACAAGCGAGGTTTGTGTAGCATTGCGAAGGCGGAGGATGGGAGGCGATGGAGTCTTCACTCCGTATGTGTTGAGGATTCGCTTCTGGAGCGATTGGAAGGCGGTTGCGTTCGCTGTTTCGGCGGCATGGTTGCGCGCGACGTTGATGTCGACAATGCTCCCAGACGAGATGTTACTTGGAAGCAGGAAAGAAGGAAATTCGATCTAGATCTGCAAGTTAGCACAATGTTTCTAGACGTCTCTTTCTTTAAGATTGAGCCGTGGATAAGGGTCTTGTTGCCTCCGAGGGGTCGCTAGTTGAGCAGGGGGCTGGGGTAACTCACCAAGCGATTGTCCTGTGTCAGTAGGACTGCAACGCCCGCGTCGACCTTACCAACTGTCAATGAGACAAGCATGGTGAAGGAACTGGGTAAGAGGTGAGGGAGAAAAGGGGGATGGGATGGAGGAAGCGGAGTTGTAGTTGACAGATCCGAGTTGTTGATTCCGCCAGATCGACGTTTAGCGAGGCTCGAGGGAGCGGGAGCTGCGGTCCGTTCACGCTCGAAGTACTATATTTATACTGGCTTTGACGAGCAATTCGAAGGTACTTCAAGCAAAATAAAATGAAAATTACTCGCCAGTCTATGACCATGATTAAAATTCAGATTCTCAATATGTTCTTGGTAATAAAAATACAACCCATGCTCCGTCTGATGCCAGCCCGGCAACAATGCTCATAGTATGCAGGTATGCGCCGCTTGAACGCCGGGAAAAGTAGAGAGATGCTATAATACATATAATACACAATTGATCAGCGGTTGGGCGAAGGTATTGAGGGTCCCGTGGAGTGTTTCACGGAGGGTTTCAATGGGCGCTCTCGCGCATGTGCCCGCAGTTTCATGATATTTTCCAGAAGCGTATCTGCCTCGTTGAGAAGTGCGTCGAATGGCATGTTACGTATTGGAAGAAGAGTGATGATTTCCATAGAGCCCTTGAAAATTTCTTGATTCTCCTGGCTTGGATCCAGAGGATGTCCCAACTTGTCCAATCCTTTCTTTTCTAGCGCATGCTCGAACGCGCGGCGCGCTCTTCGAGCACACCAAGAGCGCACCACTCTTTTATGTGACTGAAGCGGTGTTATCGAAACTCGCCACCACAGAGTATTCTTGTCCCTGTTCTCATACATATGGAGGATCTTGGGGCGAATTGGATGGCACGGAGCGGAGATGTAGCGAAGTGCGATGGGCGGGATGACTTGTTTTGGGCTGTATCGGAGGGTCAAGCTAACGCCGGAGCTTTTGAGCCATGGCATGACGATAGCCTAGCAAGAGCTAAATGATATGGAACCAGGCCGTCAAAGTGAAGGTTTGTGGAGACTTGCGCAAGAAGCTCATTGCCGTTTGGAAGAAGATTCATGCAACCTGGCGTTCCGTTGAAGATGGGGTTGGCCTTTTAGGGCAGACGAATGATACGAGACCATCGGCACAAAGCAGTGTCTCAGTATAAGAATGGAATCGACAGACGCATTGCATAGATCTAGACCGTAACGTCTTGGAGACTATGGAGCGTCGCGTGAACAACTCTTTTTCTGCCAGAATTAGCACAGGCGGTGAGACACTTTCGTCACCCAACAAAGAGGCCTAAATCAGGCACAAAGGCAGCAAAAAACCTTAATAAGCCGAAGATTTGGGCGATGCACAGATCCCCCACCCTCACTTCTTCTCCTTCCTTAACCACGACGGGGTAACCCATTTTTCTCTTCACCAACAGAAGAGTTTGTCGTACCATCACATCGCCAGACAGCAGGCCCGTGAAGGTTACACCCCGCCGCCATGCCCAAGAATAAGGGAAAGGTACGTGTGAAAAATATTCAGCCCCTCCATGTCGGAATGTGTGACCCCACCATGCACCTGATCCATCCCCTCAAAGAGGACGAGACTCTTTTTTTTGGGTATTAAATATGGGCGCATGAAAGGCGATCACTTTGACATGCAGACTACTGAATTTCATCCAAAAAATATCCCTTGTTTCAAACTCTGACAAATGAATACAGGGCGGTAAGAACCGTCGTCGTGGTAAGAACGAGAACGACAACGAGAAGCGTGAACTCGTCTTCAAGGAAGAAGGCCAGGAGTATGCGCAGGTTGTGAAGATGCTTGGCAACGGCCGTCTGGAGGCTCTCTGCTTTGACGGCGAGAAGCGTCTGGCTCACATTCGTGGCAAGCTGCGCAAGAAGGTCTGGATCAACCAGGGTGACATCATCCTCCTCTCTCTGCGTGACTACCAGGACGAGAAGGGAGACGTGATCATGAAGTACACCTCCGACGAGGCTCGTAGTCTCAAGGCCTACGGTGAACTGCCCGAGCACGCCAAGATCAACGAGACCGATACCTATGGCCAAGAAGGCTTCGAGGACAACGTCGAGTTCGACGAAGACCGCGACAGCGACGAGGAGGAAGACAAGGAAATTGATGTCGACGAGCTCTAAGCTCACCCTACAATACCCAAGAGCTCGATGCTCCATGCCCTACAAGAGCGCCCCCGCGCTCTCCAGGTGTCCCGCCAAAACACCCTCTTTCACTGTCGATTATGATGGTCCGAACGCTGGCTGTTGCTTCCGAAAGAGCGGCCCTATTTGGGGATCGCATTCGGGCCCTGTTTGTCCCGTTTTTTTGTGAACGTACAGCATAAGCAACCACCGGCAGTTCACGACGCTGCACTCCTATTTCGACCCTGTCCGAGGGCAAAGTACATTTCTACCACAGGCGGCTTACGGCAATTTCCAGGGCATGGAAGTACTCGACGACAGATTCCCGCCATTCGTTCCCTGACGGTTGTGGGGGTTGCATTCCATAAGATTTTCCAATCCTACCCCCCCAATTTGTTAAGTGAAGAGCCTGGGATCACGCTACAGAGAAAAATCCGGGTTCGACGCGCATGATGAAACTGCGCGCTTGTTCCTTTGGTTGCATTGCATTGCATGCTTTGTTTCTTGCTCTGTTTAGCCTTGTTTCCTTCAAAAATCCTTTCGAATGATAGATTCATGAGAAAAATATTACGAGAATTAAAACTCTCCATACTGGAATATTTCTATCTAAACGTAACACTCAAGGAAACTCTCTTGAACTAAGGGATGTGTTCAAGAGGCAGTCAGGCTGCCTTTTCCGTTTGTCGACCCCTTGACACACCCTCCATCGCCAAACATAGACTGAGCTGCAGATTGCCAGACAGTCTCTTGCTGGATATAGTTGTCCAAAGTGTAAAAGCGTCGACATTCTGCAGCCTCATAGACAAATTGCAGTGGAGTGTCACTATCATCCGGATCATACTCGTTTCGTAGATTGAGGTTGCCGTCCCAAGAATAGGTAAGCTCAAGACTGGGGCTTGATTCATTGAACTTCCTCCACTCGTCTTGAGTCAGGATTGGGGAAGACGAATTGGCTGCATCGCTAATCAGCTTGTTCGCCTGCTGAATATAGCCATTGATGTAGTTGATTGTGAGCGACTGGCCACCCTTTACACCACCGACGCCTTGCATGGGCTCTTCTTGAGGACGGCCACCAAAGGCAATCGTACGCACGCCTTGTCGCTTCATGATTTTGACAAAGAAAGCACAGGTTGAGATACAGTCGCCATCAGTTATCTGGTAGAATATGCATTAGCCATTTGCTCGACGGAAATTGAACAAAGGTAAGACTTACTATGGAGATTTTATCCGCGGGGAATAGCGCCTTGGCTGGATTCAGAGGAGCCTCTCCATAGCCATTAATAGGCCAAACCTTCGTCGAGCTAGCTGTGTAATTGAAATTTGCCAAGAGGTTGGACGATGAGCTTCCCAAAGCCTCGTGTGGTCCATAGAGATCCTGCCAGGAGCTGAAACCACTCTTTTGATCCGGGGCCACCATCTCTTTGAAAGCAAAGATGTTGCTTGAGTCGGAGCTTGAGCCGGTAGTCAAAGAACGCGAGTAAGCCTTTGTCAAATACTTGGCGGCATCGTGAGCTCTGTATCGAGTCGCAGTGTAGGGAAATGACTCTGGGAAGAAAATACGTGACATTTCAATGCCTGTACTCATGTACCCGCCATTGTTCGCCGTCACATCGATGAGTACATTATTCTTGCCGGCAGCAGTGGCATTCTGCAAGAAGTCGATAGTAAATTTGGCCACATCAGCTGGAGGAGCACCAAAAGTAGGTAGAAAGAGAATAGCAGTATCTTCTAAGCCTTTCAAGCTAGAATAGTAGCCAGAAATAGAGTTACCGGAGATACTCCATTTAGTATCAGGCAGCCCTGAAATTTCAGATGCCTGCTCGGCAACTTTGGAGACCACGGCAGATTGAAGAGTGTGAGGAAGACACTCAATTTCATAAAGCTGAGTTCCATTTTGATAGGTGAAGTATCTCTCTGAAGGAACCGCGGTCTTATGGAGTGTTTTTCTTGTGCCGTTGGCAAACTCGAGGGTGAGCTCTGAGCCATCGTGCCACTTTTTATTCTTGGCCCAGATTCCGTCAGGACTAAGAGAAGTACCACTCTTGCTTCGGGCCAAGGCGGGGAAAATTCGATTGTACCTGATACCATGAATATGCATTTCATACAATAGACTCGAAGGCTCACTCACTGTGCATCACGATCCTGAAGATTCTGGCTTAAAGCGATTAATTCCAAGTACTTCGCAACCTCTGTACCGTTGACCGATTTTATGGGCGAGATCTCTTCTGATCCGCTTTGCTGAAGTTTGGCATCGTCTGTTGCCACCGATTAGCATGGAATGAACTAGCCTTGGAGTGATGCATACCTAAGGTATAGACTTGCGGAAGAGCGAGCCCATCTTTGGAAATGGAGACGATAGGTTGGTCAATTGTGAGGGCGAAGATGGACTGCGAGCAAAATTGAAAGACTAAATGGCTATCATAGGCCGAGTCAATGAGACGCGAGAGTTCCAACTCCATATCGAATTGACTAGAGTATGCATTCTGATTGACTTTGTCTAAAATGGAGTCAACACCACTCAAAATATCTGTCGGTGGCATTTGATAGTCGGAAGGGGGCTCTGCATTTATGATCAGTAAATAAAGCCAAAGATATAGATTTGTTGGCTCTGTCCATATGTCTCTTACGCTTTAAAATGTCGATAGTGGAGTGGAACTCGAGAAGTTTGCGCACTTGAGACAAGAACGTAGTGGCGCGATCAGTCTCAATTGGCATCGAGACGAGACATTCATGCGCCAACTCTGGAGTTATGGAAGCAGTTGCTGCAATTATTAGCCAAGTTAGTTTTGAGGCTCGATTTTCCGGGGAAATTAGCCTTCAGCCACTTACTTTCGCTCCCGCTCCCATCAGACATCAACTGGCTGATCTGCGCACACGGCTCGACGCCTCGTGCATCATGAGTCGCAGCGACTAACGTCGCGAGCACAGAGCTCAATAAAGTGGTCCTCAGATGCATAATTGTGAGGTTGAAACCACCAGCAGGCCGATTGCACAGAGTTCAGTGACGTGAATCCACTTTCAGGGGCGAGTGGACCCTTGCGTGTTTTGTTCTATTTTAAAGGATCGACCATCGGTCATCAAAGCCAAGACGAAATTGAGTCGTGCATATTGAAATGTCTTGGTGACACGCCCAACAGTCTCGACTCGGCCTTTTATTATCGCTGCAAGATGGACCCGAGCGCTCAAAGGGCGCACTCTCGGTTTTCATTGTCAACAGGGATTACCATGTCGCGGCCGAAAAAGTGACACCTCACTGGGAAGAAAATCACTGAATTGACCTCTGACAGAGCAGTGGTTAGGATCCAGAGTGCTGCACTTTGACTTTCAACATAATCCTGAATACCTGTTCTTAGAATTGGTTACTGGGGTGCTATTCGCAAGCGGCCTGGAGTCACCAGATTCCTTGGCAATGGATACATTCTCGTCCTTTTGTCAAGACTCGATATTCGACTAAGGATTTACAGGCCTCAACACGTCCTATGGATACACAAGGCAAGCCAAAACCTCGGGATTTTGTGATTGAATTATAGTTCAGGCAAGACGGTGCTTATGTCAACACGCACGAGGATTCTAACTAATTTTGGGGGCCTCGAGACCGACGCCACTTCTACTTGTCACCAGCCTCGCCAAGATCTATTGTCAATGGTCCGTCCACGTTGAAGTTATCGGGGACGAGAATCTCGTTCGGGTCATCATGGAGTTGGCCGGGCACATTCCATCCCACACCCCCCGCAGTTCCACCGGATGCTGGACTTGCCGACTCCGGCGCAAGAAGTGCGACGAAAAGCAGCCAGTATGCGATGTATGCGCAGCGCTCTATATCACATGTTATTACAGCCAGGAGAAACCTCAATGGATGGACTCTGGCGCTCAGCAAGAGGAAATGTCCGAGCGGATCAAGCGCGAAGTCAAAGACAATGCCCATCGACGCCGCTGGGAGCGTGTAATCAACGGCTCCAATGTTTACACAGCTGCTTCCAGCAACAATACCGAGCCTGAATATATCGAAAATAGCGAGCCCTCTCACCGAGACCATAGTTCATTATCGAGCGATCTCATGAGGAATTCTGATGCATTCAATGGTCATACTAATGCCGGGTCGGATGAAATGGACTACTCGGATGAGCAGAGGCCAGCGTGCATTTCTTCTGAGAGGGAACGTGTGCCATTCAGTCGCTCTGACACTATGTTTTTTATTTTCTATCTCGAGAAGTTACTCCCATTTCTGTTCCCTTTCTACCGTCCCTCAACATGCGAGGGCGGCAAGGGGTGGATATTGGAAATGATGATCAGTAGCCCAGTCGCAAGACAGGCTACTCTATGCCAGAGCTCTTATTTTTTCTCCCTGACACGGAATGCCTTTGATCGGGCTCATATTTGTGAAGTGGTGGCTGCGAAAACCAAAGAAGCATTCGAGACTCTACGACATGCCATTCAAGTGATACTAGACTCGAACATTGCCGAACACACACATGGAGCAGCAAGGATAATGGCAAGCATAATGCAGCTACAGCGGTATGAAATTGCCATTCTGAGCTTTGAGAACTGCAAGGTCCATATCGCCGCATCTCTGGCTATCTTCAAACAGCTATTAGAGACCGTTGGGCGTGTCAACGAGCTTGGACCCAAGGCAAGCTTCAATGCTGTATTGGAGAATCTTGGGCCTCCGTCCTGCATTACGCCTACTCATACTGTGCATGTTCCCAGTGCCGAGCAGTCTGCGTTTCGCTTCGCATCTACTCTTCTCATACTAGATGACATCATCTCATCTACGGTCCTCCAAGAGGAGCCAAAACTATACGCATATCATCAATGCCTTCTGGGAGGGGCCAATGGGAATAACGGCCCCATCAACTTGGAATCTGTCGTTGGGTGTCAGAATTGGGTGGTGTTAGAAATAGGGGAGATTGCCGCATTAGACGCGTGGAAACAACGATGCAAAAAGGCAGGCGACCTTGATGTCATGGCCTTAGTACAACGGGCTTCCCTGATCAAAAACTCTCTGGAAGCTCAACTCACACGTCTAGAGTCTAATCAAGGTATTCATGACCTTGACGAACAAGGGATTTTTGATTTTCTTGCCGCCGAAGGAATTCCAGTCGCACCAGCCGCCAAGCAGACTATCATGGTAACCCGAGCCTGGGGACATGCTGCTTTGTTATACTTGTCAGTCGTTGTGTCCGGCACGCAGCCCGCCAACTCTGAGGTGAAATATCACATTAGCAGGGTAATCGAAATATTGAGTCGAGAGATATCGCCGCCCACATTATTACGCACAATGGTGTGGCCTTTTTGTGTTGCTGGGTGTCTTTCTGATTCGCAACACGAGGGGGGCTTCCGCAACTTAGCGCAAGGACTGCAACCTGCAAGTGCTTTCAACACTGTTCAGCAAGCCCTTGGGATTATGGAGAATGTTTGGCGTGACAGGAATTCTGGTACAAAAGCATACGACCTTGCGGCATGCTTTAGGGGACTGGGTGATCCAGTACTCCTAGTTTAGTATCAGCAACAAATAACAAAGCATTGTACACAAGGATCAATAACTATTATATCTTCTAATATTATGTAAACTGAGGAAAATATAGTGTCATGTTTCAGTCTTACAGACGAGAAACAATGTGATCGAAAGCAGTAGTCTGCACAGAGTCCACAAGACCATATGAGAGATGGGCTGCGGGCATGTAGCAAGGACAATCCGGGTTATTATGGCAAACTCCATCGCCCTGGAAGAAAATTAGACCATCGTACAATGAGTATTCAAATAGAAATTTCTTTCAAACTCACCTCGAGGCAATAATCCAGAATCTTACCACTCCGATCAAGGGCAGGCGAGAGGGTAGGTATCGAGTTGCTGCTTGATGCTGAAGCAACAAACATCCCAAAACCGGCATGTGGATCGGGCTGGGCTGTTGCATTCACATTCGATATTTGGCCAGGGACGTGATATGGGTTTCCGACGAGAATGACTGCCTTCAGCATATCCAGAGCTTTCGCATCGAGTTGACTTAATACATTGAGGACCAAGGTTGCACCCTGCGAGTATCCAAAAATTGCATACTTTTGTTGGGGACAATCTTGAATATCTTTGTTTATGATGTCCAGAACAAAGTTCTCGCCGGATGTTGTGTTTTGATCAAGAGCTGCAGGATACTCAGCAGATTGACTCACGCCTCCTGGTTTATTGGCAAGAATGTTCTCGATCAGAAGATAGAACATCATGGAGACTGCTTGTGGCTCCGAAGTTCCACGGGCATCAATGAGCTCTATAGATGAATAGAACAGAGAGTTAGCGCACAGGAGAAGAAAGACTGCAGTTTGACTTGTACATAAAACATACTGTAATCTGCGCATTGATTTGCTTGCTCCGGGGAAGAGATGTTGGCATGAGGAACATTCAAATATTCGATGTCTCCACATTGACATTCAAAGGACTGTAGTACTGTCTCGTTTGTGACTCCACTGCGAAAATTGGTAGGCACTGCGTGGATTGGAGCGCAGATGGCTAGAAGAAAAAGGGAGGCGATTCGGAGCATAGTGACAACAGATATCGGTAGAGAATAGCATGAAGAAATGAATACAATTAAAAATGCAAACTATCAATATTGACTGGACGAAATTGAGCTACTTATAAGTCTTGGAATTATGGCGCCTGGTCAGTGACAGTGCGGTATCCGTAACCGTATCCGTAGTCGTTGGTTCGTATCCGTTCCAGTCGGCCCCTGAGCATCGACACGCTCTAAATCCAAGAAATATAAGCAAAAGCTGAATTCGATCTACATCGTATGTCTGTGCCCTGCAAATCCTCCGAAAATGATAACGAAGCCTCGCTAGAACTTGGTGTAGCCCTTATCCTGAACGAAGGTCGCGTGCCAGGGCACATTGCCTTCGTGGCCTGCTAGCTTCGCATAGAAATCACCATGCGCAGGCCCGTCTAGCGCACCACCCTTTACACTTCCATCTAAATTGCGTTCATCGGCGTAAAAGAAGCTAGTCAATAGCCATATTAGCATGTCACCTATTGATATCTATGAGTGAAATCTTACCGGTATCCCTTTGCTGCGTACAAAGCATCTGCTGTGCCTATCCAGTACGCCGAGGCAGACTTTCCTACACCCAAGCTCAGGAAAACCGGCACTGGGATTACTTGAGCGTTCAAGCCATTGCCAGTGTAGATGAATGATTTCTTGATGTCACTGGGGAGACTTGCCCACGCCTTAACGGCCTCTTGTGCGGCAAGATAAGGACTTATAGTGTTGATATTCAAGTCAACAGTAATGCGTTCCGCAGGGATTGACAGCACAGAATCCTCATCAGATGGAGGTGTGAGGCTCGCAGCATTGTATACAACAACGCTTGGAGCAGCTTTCAGCTCAGCCTTGACTTTGTCAAACAAGGAAGAAATGGAGTCGGGCTGGGCGAAATCCGCTTGGAGTGAAAGGAAGCCTTCGGCTGTCTTTGAACCGGTTCCCTTTCTCGACGCGATAGCTACCTGGTAGCCTTTGCTAGCGAGACTCTGGGCAACAGCCGTACCGACACGGGGACCGGCACCAAGGACTAGGGCAACAAGGTTGGATGACATAGTGTCTTGTTGAAGAATAAACCGCTCGGCTTGTGCTGTACTTGTTGTGGCTTTTGAAGGGCTGTTAAGTGTCTGAGGATTTTCTTTCTCAAGAATCGTGGAAGAAAATACATACAAGGATAGTCGAATCTACTGTGAAAGCAGGTCCTACTTATATTCGAACCCGGCCCAAAGAACGTACATCTTGCTCTGTAATCAGAGAGGCTTCGGAGATAGCCAAGCGCGAATTTGTAATATTCGCGATGATTCCGCATCCTTTGCTCACTTCTATCCAATAACTCCGGTGGTTCTTAGTGATTAAAGTTGTCCGAAGATCCATAGACATGGCGCTGTGACCCACTTCGCGCGCGTGAGTCCCACTTTTCTGATTCCCGCGCGGTCGACCCGCTTTTATTTGGAAATCAACGAATGGCTCGATCTCGCAGAGCTATAATTATTCATCCTGGCGTCGATTTCTAGAATAGCCCTCCAAGGATGTCGTTCTTCAACGAGATACGCAACATCTCATCATTTAAGTATCTTGTCGTTCCGATTCTTCTTGGGTCCGTTTTGATGAGACTGAGCCTATTTCAACGATCATCTGATCTTTCGAGCAACAACAATTCAACCATGACATTCAATCATGATGGAAGCAAATCGCCATCCCGAATGCCAGTATATTTCCTGGGAATTGGCGGCCCCAATTTTATGGAGAACACTGACCATCCAGCGTATGGTAAGCTCAGCGCTGTTGGACAAGAAATCACCACCAAAGTAAAGCCCAAGGCAGTTGTTGTCTTCTCTGCACATTGGCAAGCAGGCCCCAGCAGAATCGAAGTCAATGTCGCCGAAGACGCAGCGCTTATCTACGATTTCTATGGCTTCCCACTGCACTACTATGAGTACGAATATCCTAGCAGGGGCAGCCCAGAGGTCGCGAAGAAGGTGATTGACAAGCTCGAGCTTTCTGGCGTTGAAGTGGATAGGGTCAAGCGTGGGTTAGACCATGGTGTTTGGGTTGGGTTTCTAGCAGGTAACTGTAATGCATTATATCGTGAGCTCCATCAAGAGCTAACATGGCATAGCCTTCAACCCAAACAAAAACCCGCTTAATGTGCCGATTGTTCAAGTATCTTTATACGACAGCGAGGACTCTGACAAACACTATCGCCTGGGGCAAGCCTTAGAGAGTCTTCGAGACGACGGGATCCTGCTAATTGGGGCTGGCATGGCTGTGCACAATCTTTTGGATTTCCGAGCCACACGAGGAATGGGAAAGCCGATGCCGTAAGTTCTCCCATACATCAAGCTCAAAGGTCAAAGATATACTAACAGTATCCCGAAGTTACTCTTCCAGCTTTGACGACAAATTGAGAGATGCAGTCACCACAAATCCAACCGAGAGACAAGCTGAGATGGCCGTCTTGATGAGGCAAAGCGAGGCTCGAAGAGCGCACCCAACCCCCGAGCATATTCATCCATTGTTTGTTGCCGCAGGGGCTGCAGGGTCAGATGTCGGCGTAAGGCTGTGGACTTATCCTGAAGCAAGCTTGAACTGGGCTCAATATCGATTTGGAGAGATACCAAAATGAGATGTTTAGACTTCATTGCATTCCTTTCGATGGTTGGATTTATTCAATACCATAGCAGCTGTCAGACTCCAGACTCCACCCACGCAAGTCATCGTATGATCGGATAAATTTACTGCCTAATCTCGTTTTTTCGTTTATACCGCATGAGGGGAACATCAGTGAACTCTTCGGCTTAACCGGTCCCAACAAAGGTGGCCAGAAATCAGGTGTTTAGCTCCACAGACTAATGGATGCACCGACGCCTCTCGATCGTTCCAGATGCATTTACTCTTCAGCCGGTCCACAAGCAGAATGCCAGTTCGAGTCTCTTCACACGCAAATCCCTTCCAGTTTGAATCCTGCAAGTGGTTATCTCCTCATCTGTACAGCCTCGCCATAGGTATCAAGTGCTCGCCGGTTTCCAATTGCGGCAGCATTTCCTCTAACTTTTGAAGTGGAGAAGAGCGCAGCTTAAATGCCCGAGTGGTGGATTCGGCTTCTCCTATCGTCTCTTCATTTGTACAGCTTCACCATAGGCAAACTTAAGTTTTCTGAGTTTCCAATCATGCTAATGCGTCTTCCGGTTGTATAAAATGCTTTAAATCGACAGATCGGGGCGGTAGCTTTGGTCTATTGGTACATGTTCGAGGGCTCGCGATGGCACTGTTCCAGCTATTAGACGTGATCAATTTTGTGCCCAGGGAACTCCGGAATCAGCATATTGAATCCTTTGACTATCCAGGATTCAGAATCAACAAAATGATAGAGACCTTGAAAAAGCTAAAGAGAGTACCTTTTTCAATGTTCGAGTTTGTGGCTGGTCGCCATGGAGATCTCCGCACATCCATGGATGCATCCCCTCGAGGATTTAGCAGCGTCCCAGACACACTCCTCTCCTCTCCTTCCTTCCTCTAGATAATAGCAGCAGTTAGCAGTTATTGAGTTTCTCTCTTAACAAATGGAGAAAAAAAAAGTCAGGAATACAAAAAAAGTAACCTTCGCAGGGTTCGAACCTGCAACCTCTAGCAGAGAATCATGACCAAAAAAGGAGTGACCGAGACAGGGCTCGAACCTGCAACCTTCAGTGATCATCAATTTCCACCAATCGGATGAATTACCGAAAACTGACGCGCTGCCATTGCGCTACACGGCCTATTTCTTGAAAATAAATCCAAAATTTGGTCCCCGACTATTATGCAGTCCCTATAGAGATACTACCTTATTGCATATAGGAAGCACTGGTGTCGAAGATTGTTCAGAATAGTAAAGCCCCCTATGATAGGCCGTGTAGCCTCCATGGCAGCGCGTCAGTTTTCGGTAATCCATCCGATTGGTGGAAATTGATGATCACTGAAGGTTGCAGGTTCGAGCCAAACTGGCATGCCTGCGGCATGCCAGTTTTCGACTTCTGTTTTCTGATTCAGTGTGAAAGGTTTAACCATTGGCGAGCAAGGTGAACTCTTCTTTCAAGCTGGAGGTTTTGCAGAGGGATACATTGGCGACGATGAAATAGCCTTGTCGGCGGATAGATTCGTAGAAAGTTTTTGGATCATCAGTGTCAAGAATATATTCCGCCTCTCGCACTTCATCAAACATAAAAAATAGTCACAGAAACATTGAAAGGCCTCGCAAATGCTCCTAAGAGCCTTCGAAGACTCTTCAGCCATTTTTTTAGTCACTACGCTAGCTCTGATGCTCTTCATGCAGTAGATCGTAGATTGAAAACCTCCCCCTTTAGTCGTATCCGAACAGGGCTCACGGCGGACTCTCTGAGCCTCCTCAGATCCAGGTTACATCACTGGGCAGCACCTAGAGGCAGATATGCATACAGTGGAGGTATTTTTTGATCAATGCTGAATATTATTGCGGAACCTGATATGGTGTATATGCACACAAGCCTGTGATACACTTAATATAATGCAAATGATTGAGGAACTAGGCGTTGGGTTGAATTGCGATTTGCATCCCATTACGAGAAGAAAATGCATGATTCAATTAGATCGAAATTCTTGTACTCAGATATATTCCATTTTGTGCGCCTGCGGCCTCTAATAGGCAGCGACCATGAAATCTTATTTACAGCTAACAAGTTTGACAATCATAGTTTGAATGGGAGAACATGGAAGCGAGGGTCGACCGGGCTTCTGGGATCGAGTCAGCAGAGAAGGCTCCTCGCCCACCCTTCTCAATTCTCATTGAACGGCGGGCGTTGACCCAAGCATCAACGTACTGTTTCCCCTGCAGCCAATTCTGGATCATCGGCACCAGTACCTTCATCTACCCTCGACCGCATCACCCGATGCGAGCGTTAGGTCCCGGTTCCAACTGGTCCAGAGATCCGGTCGGTAAATTGTGATCCGAAGCAAGAGGGGATTCATCTTGGCTTCGTCCCTCAAAAAAGAAGACTACTGAGCCCTGGCACCACGTCAAGGTGTGAATCCATCGCCAGGGTCTATATACACAAACGCCACGAAAACATGTAATTGTAAAAGCCAAGGTCAAACGGGCCTATTGTAACCACCTTGCGGCAGTCCACCCTCCCGTGCACAAAAGTGTAATGACCTTGAGGTCTTGGGCACCTGTAACCACCATACGGTGATCCGACCTCCCATGGTAAAAAATATAACGACCCGGATAATGCAAGGGTACCACAATACGGTGAACCATTGCTGTGATGCACGGAAAGAACCAGAGCTGAAAGGCGTGTTCAACGTGGAATTCTAAACTTGAGGAAGGAAGAAGAAGCGGGACCTCCGCAGATCTCTACTACACAAGATAGACCGCACCCGCAGAGCCGCCCACGTGACCGCCACGTGACGTACTTTCCGGCCGGAAAACACAGAGAACGTACGCACCACGATGTAGTTCCTCACAATTGCTGTAACGAGCCATAAGGGCACTGACTTAAGATGTTTGATCCTGGCGAAATTCCACAGGTATAGGCCGACCTCCGGCCCTTTCGATTCCTATCTGGGCAACTCGAGCTAGCCATTCGAGACCTTGCTGATGGACTTCCTTGTTCCGGCCATACACGACGTCTCGGGAGATTGGCGTCCGATTGATCTTATGCACGATTTCATAATGGGAGGCCAACTTGGAATATCCAGAGAATCGGCCAATGTTGTAATCCGGATGCCGGCATGTCTTCTCACCCTGGTAAAGCTCACCGCCAAGCCCATCCGTTGGGAGACGATGTGGGAGGTTCCAGAACTTATCCAGTCCGAGGTTCGCATATTTAACAAGTCCTCCAGTGGTAGGACCAATCCCTTGGGCCTTTGGCATGACGCCAGGAGGAGGTCTTAACACGCCGCGCGCGGTTATCACTATCTTTGCCTTCTTAGGAACGGGTTCCTCCGATCGGGCAGGCACTGGGTCATCTGGAGGCGCCCAGGTTCTGGTTCCACGAAATCTCGTCTGCGCCAGTGGTGGTAAAGATCGACCCATGTATCAAAGGCCTCGTTGCAATTGTTCTTCTCGCATATGTAATTGGCAACCTCATGATATCCTTTCGGGTAGCTACCCGTTCATGTTGCTAGTCAGATTATCCAGATCCTAAAGGTCACCCGAATGGAGTATTTGCCAGGCCCCGATTGCACGGAAAGCCTGAACAAAGAGAGTAGTGTTCCTGTCAAGCCCTGTAGGCATCGCTGTCTCATCTTCCAGATCTTCTGATCCATCGAAGATCCTGTAAACAGCCGGAATGTCGACTTGCCAAAATTGGCGCGCGGCAGAAGGATCGCCTGGAGTGTCGGCCCATACACGGAAAACAATACGAGGGAGCATATCTGGGGTGAACAGACGTAGGAACGATAGCTCATCGGTTGTGATTCCATCCCATCCGTTTGTCACAATGACAAGCTTCGAGTCCTGGGGTATCTGACGAAACAAATCAGCAATATACGTGATAAGCTCAAAACGAGGAGGCATCGTGAAGTTTGATGATCTCGCGAAAACGTAGATGGAGAATGGACCCTCGATCCTTCCATAAGTATTCTCATACTCTCCTTTTGTCGCCTGTTCAGTGAAATTGAAAATGCGGTTCATAGCCTCAGCGCTTTCTCCGCGAGACGCGCGTGCAATGAAGAGAACGTGATCAGTCACAACCCCCCAGGGGCCTGTCTGATTCACAAAGTAAGTAGCAAGAGTAGACATCTTGCTACGAGTTGAAATTGCGATGAAATCGAGATGAATTGAGATGATATTCAAGTGGATTTCTGGAAACGCCGGGGCGGGTGATGAAGTGGAAAGTGGGATAAAGTGAAAGAATGAAAGGTTACATATACAGGTGCACGTGCACGTGAGCGTCTCAACGCAACTACTAGAGTTGATTCTATTGCCATACTAGACTGTGTGCCAATTCCAATCTATCAAATGCCCATCTCTGGCTATTCAAGGAGTGTAGAGATAGCTGACGGGCATCGCCCATCTGACATATCAGGAAACGTCAAGCAACCTCCTTCAATCGAATCGCTCAGGACTCAGGAGTCAGAACTGCACATTGAAGCGTCATTTTCAAAAACCCATTCTCTAAATAGCTAATGCGGAACTCCAAGGGCCCAACTCCAATGCGTGCGTTCGGCCTACAGGATGTCGAACATCTTGGTAACTCAGCGCTTCATCTACCAACTTACCCGACCTCAGGAGTCTGTCTCATCCAAATATGTGATGGAGAGCTCTTGCATCCCCTTGAGAGGAAGAGCTCCGGGCTTCACCCGGAGGCAAGCTCTCCAGCTCGCCCTTAGAGGGCTATATAGCCCTCTCGCCCTTCGCGCTTTTCCTGTCTTCTTCTTCTTCCTCCTCTTCTCCAAATCTTCTCCGAGATGGCAAATATCAGACTCTCTCTCAGGCTCTGCTTTCCCCTCCTCTTGCCTTCCATCAATATTTCTCTATTGCATTCAAAGAACCTTTCGGATCTCATGAGCAAGCTGAGTCTCCCAGAATGACTAAAAGTGAGTGCTTTGACTACGTTACTGTTGTTGGCTTGTGCTGATCCCGAAGATTCCCACAGGCTGGAGGAATTTCAGCCTCGTTTCCCATACTGAAGAGAATTCTTTTCTCAATCCCGTGACAATGACCGGGGCTACAACCCAAGGCCTCGGAGGTGATGAAATGGATCACGACCATGGAGCGAATCAAAATGGGGGTAAACCTGGGGGGGATCCCCCCAAAAAGCCGGATCCAAAGAAGGACGGAAAAAAAGTAAGTCGCATTGATATGCCAATTGTCAAGCCATGTTTCCAGTATTGTGAAACATTGGGATTTTGCTCACAGCATGTGGCTGTCTGGCATTGTAATCACTACATTGGCATTCGAGGTGACCTGTGGATCATGAGTATTGACTGACTGGCATATAGAAAAGATTCAGCGGCAAATGCCGAATTTGTGGCAGATGGGGCCACATGCGACAAGACTGTCGCAGTCCGAGGCGCATGCCAGACTGGCTTAACGCCAGAGTTACAACGGCGCCAATCGCTGTTGGGGGTAACATCACCATTACCCGCGGAGTAAGTTCCCCATATGAAGCATTTGGTTTCTTAGTAATTTGTATACTAATCAATGTTTGTTTTAAGGGAAGCCTAAGCTTAGGCACTCCACATGGACAGTCCCATCGTCCCCGCGCCCACCAAAATCACTCAACATTGAGTGAATCCCAACAGCAACAGCTGTTGAGTGCTGCCATTTTCCAGCAGCAGTAAGTTGAATCCCATTCTACAGCAGAATGAATAGCTGACTATTCAGGATGCAAGCCTTTTTGCTTGCAGGAAACCCTGATTCCTGGCCACCCGGCTTCAACCCCCTGATGGGGGGCTCTGGGCAAAACCCAGGAGCCTTTCCGGGGGGTGGAAATGCCGGGTCGGCGAATGGAAGTCGCCATGTATGGCAACTGATAAGCTTGTTAGCACCGATGATAAGTAACCCATAGTAATAATTAACTATCTGACAGGCAGTCAGCTTCCTACCTATAGTTGTGCTTGAAATTTCGCCTAATTTAGCAGCATCTCTACCGAAGGCAGCTATATAATAGAACTCCTAAGTTACCACCTTCTTTCTAGGTTAGTCCTCTAACATCCCTACTAAGAATTCTACCTAAATCCTACCCAAATCCTACCTAGATCCTACTTATACTCTTACTATATACAGAGGTCTTAAAGACTCAAATCTAATCTTGGAAGTAGCTTCCTATCGATTCACTCATGTATTTATACTCAAAACCCACTGATAATAAAGCCATGTAGTGGTGGAGAATGTAACCTAGTTCTGCTGACTAAAATTATATGACTTAATCATCTGTGCTAACTAGCTTATCAGTTGCTATAGCCATGTGAATGGTCAATATGGGGAGACGGGACAGGGTGAAAATCCAGAGTGGTGTCTGGGTTGGCTTCAAGCCACTTTGATATTCTTAACACGCGCGGGATGAATATTTCTTTTCTTTTGTATATTAAGTAGAGATATAGACACTTGATCAATCATAATTATTCCGAAGAACTGGCTAGTCTTGTCTAGCGCTTTGGCAGAGTCAGGGTGGGGAAATTGTCTTTGTCCTTGGACTATCGGTAAGCAGTGCATGTAAGCAGTACAGGCCTCCCACCGGGACTACGTAATTTTGTCGATGCCTGGGCTATCCTGTCTGATCAGTGTTATATAAGGCGTGTCTGCCTAATGGTATTTGTGGACCATACCTCTACAGCACATCTATCACCACAAGCTTTGAACTCGAACTACTTGTGCTTGACCATCTTTGCTTTTACTATCATGGCTGGACTCAACGCCATCCAAAGAACTCCTGGCGCCCCGCTTCCAAAGACAGATGCTCAGCTTGCAAGAGAAGCGTACCGGTTTGTGAATCGACAAGTAAAGAAATGTCGTGAGCGACGGCAGCTGAAGGCTCAAGGCAGTTCAGCTTCTCAAGATCCTGAAACACGTTCAACGATAAGCAGAGCTGATACGCTTGTCGTCGAAGAGAGTGATGAAGAGACGAAAAGCAAGAAGATTGAGGACACAAATTCAGACCCCAAATGATGCCCTCCTCCATTTACGTGCTACGGTAAGTATCTCGATCTTGCCACGGGTTGATAAACCACTAATGAGTCTCATCAGTTACTAGGAAATATACCCAAATCTACCAAAATACACTCTATAGCACAATTTCTGACGCCGAGCCCCCGCGAGAAAAGTGATGGAGCGAGTTAAATGTGGCCTTGCTATCTGTGTGGCGAAAGGGTCATATGCAGATATTCATGATCATAGTTCAAATGAAAGCACTAGCGAATATCTTGCTAGTTATTTTGAAGCAATAAATGAGATCTTCCGTAACCATAGCATGTGGGGTCTGAATGTTATGCATTTTGCCCTTTTTTCTACGAGAACACCAGAATGTCGGCACTGCCTGAGACCGAGATTAGAGCAGGCTCTACTTGGGAATTCCAACGGAAAAAAGAACTCGAAATGGTACTTGTTCAGTATTGACCGAAATAACATGGTCCAGGGTCATTCGATAGCGGCTCTGAGAGATCGATTATCGGGGTCCCAAATGAGTAATAGTTGCTAACGGTGACTGCAGTGACTCAGAGCTAAGCCTTGCGCTAACGACGACCCCGCGCCCCGCACCGAAGATCAAAGCGAATCGGGCCTTGCAACCCCTCGGCTTATACTTAATTATTGATAGGTGCTAGTCCTGGATGGCACCTTTGATTTCTAATCTACATCGCCTCTGATTATCGCGTGCTTCAAGATAAATTAGGAGAGTTTCGACACCTGCCTTATATTCTTGATTTTAGCGTGACACTGTTCTTCGCGACGAATACTAACGAACACACTGCCCGGGCGATAAAACAAAGTTCAAGATGCGACGAATGCTTTCGCGGGCTTGTAAGCTCGATGAACAGATGTAATAACAGCAATCCGTCGTCTTACTCGAAACCTAGTCATTTGTAGTACGGTTTGCCTTACCAAGGCCTCTAATAATTACCAAGCCCCAGGAAGCTAGATGCTATGAGTACTGCAGCCAATGTGAGGACGTTCAAGCAATGTTGATCCCTTCTAGGGAATACAAAGATTGCTGCTTTTACCTAATACTCGACACGTCCGATAATATTCATACCATGTCCATCTGTCTATTTTCCTTACAGCTTGACGCCTATAGAGCCACCGACGTTCCCTTGCGCGAGATGATACAACTAAGCTCAATGAGTGGTTCTATCTGGTCTGAAGGCATAGAGGGCAGCGCCAAGAAAGATTGAGGTCAGCTGGCACCGGTCGGACCTACGAAGCGGGTGACAAAGCCTTAGCCCATACGTTTGACGACAGGACACCATGGATACGCCTTTGTTTTTCCTTGTCGACATTGGTCTCTAAGTTATTGACGTGAGATGGTTGTCGGCAGGAGCAGCAAACAAAGAAGGCCGTATGAGTTTCCTGGGTCAGAGAAGCAAAGCCATGAGGATTTCTGACAGGCTTGTGGGGAGTTGCGCAGGCTAGGTCTTGCTTCTCGAGCTTATTGTTTTATCTGCTAACGACAGTCATGCAAATCTGGAGAAGGATATCCAGGTTGTGGATCTCGAGGAATACAAATATGTTATCAACCTTTGCAATCCTCGCAATTAAGCAGAGTCGCTCGACATCTCCACCGTCAAGTCCACATTATTGGCGCTAGACTTATCCTTATCCGTTCTTGTAGGTTGCTATCCGGAAACACCATCGCTCTCGTTATGTAGCTCCAGAACTCGCAGATTCCGTCCATTCATCTTCTTCCCTTCCAAAGCGCCCATTTGTCTCTCAACATTGTTCATCCAGCATTGAAACCTAATCCATCCCTTCCTCTGGCCAACGTCGCCAACTGATTTGAAGCTAATCAATCAGGTACCCACCCGGCTGGAGCTGCTGGCGGCCATCGATGCAGCCAGGAAGCGTCGACCCCTTGATAGGGGGTCCACGGGGCCATACCCAAATGACCCTGGGGATCTCGAAAGATTGGTTTGGGCACGCCCGATTTTACGTGGACCCTCTCGATCTTCGGACCCCTCTAGACAATATCTGATCCACTACATTCTCTGTACCAATAGACCTTAAAATACCTGTCAAGCTGGATCGGTTTCGGCTCAGTCAGGTGGTCTACACTTACCTCGGTAGAAGAAGAGTAGAAACCAGATAATGGAGGATCTCCTGTACTATGCTATTGTTTCATTTCTACTCATCTATAATAGACGCTCGATGTTGTTGGGCTTTCTTTTCGGGCTTTGTTTATCACCCATTGTTTTATTGTTTTTCTTGGTTTTTCTTTTATAATCTCTGTACATTCTTATCTCTCCACGACAGACTTTACTAGTGGCATTAATCCGTAAGATCTGTCAAGCTGTCCACGATGCAAGATATTCAACCCTGCGGCCACATCCTAATAGTAGGTCCCAGTGTAGTCCACCGTAATGTCACCGCTGTCATCGCCACAGGTATCGTCCACCTCGAAGGAGGCACCGCAGTAGCCGGAGGTGGAAATAACAATTCCAATGAAGTCGTCTGAGTTATCGACATCACCCTGGTAAGTGGTACCGTCGATCAAGGCTGAGCAAGAGCTAGGTACAAGAGAAGAGTGCGCAGTGCACTTCAATTCAACTGTCTGTGACCAGCAGGTAGAGGTCACATGGAACACGCTGGTCTCGGTGGCACAGGGCGATGCATTATCCGGGTTGGCCATGTCGAAGATTGAGTTTCCAGCCGAGTCAAGAATTGTCAAGCCACCGTCATGGCCAGCCATGCCACCCACAGTGCTGAAGGCGCTCTTGGAGAAAACAAAGTTGTAAGAAGTTCCCAGGACGAGCTGAGCATTGAAGGCAGCAGCCAGGAGCCCAATGGAGAAGGATAGGAAGTGCTTCATGATGACTGAGAAGAGATCGAGGTCTGAGGAATGAGACTTGATTGATTAAGTTGATTGTATTGAGTCACTGAGAATTTGCTGCTCTTTATACCCAGACTTGTCGTTTCGTAGAATCCTTTGCACTTGTAATTACAACCATGTACTGTGGGGACCTTCCTCTCTCGAAACCCCAAGTCGCTAGCCCTTCCTTGTGGACTCGACTTCGTAGTGACCTAAGTAATCCAGGAGACTTAGTGGCCAAGGTCAGCTTGTTGAATAGGTAGCCATTTGAAGCGTTGATAAGCATAGGCTTAAACGGTTAATTAGAACGCATGGTGAACCTTGATATTTCTGCAACTGATTGATGGGCACGAAACAGCACAGCTTCTGTCCAATCAGCTAGGCCAATACAAGGTACGCCTCAGCCGATTCAGATGTGTACCAACATGTAGATATCTAGCGAAGACATACATGGAGGCCCACAGAAGTCAGAAACGGACAACGGAGTGTGTTATTCGGAACGCACGGGATTGCTCGATGACTTAAGTGAATATCTCATGCTTATGCCCCTAGTCCAGGAGAGAAAAAGCTAGTCCGTGTAACATGATATTCCATCCTTGAAACCTCACCGCACTCCGTGCTTGACTATCATTTGCCTCCGTGGTGTAGATGCCTGTAGTATGCGGCAACTGCCTCGTCGCGAGGCGTTCTTGGATTTAAAGATATCCTAATCTCTAAATCCTTATGCATCATCCTTTGAGGCTGGACATGGGTCTGCGGCCCACGTGGCGCTGCCTCTTAATATGTCCTATTACTCTATCGGGCGACACTATCTCAAACTTGCACTGAAAAGTACGAATTCATAGTGAAGGATCGTGTTCCCGCTCTGACGATCCTCCGCAATCGACATTCCTATTCCAAGGTTTTATGTCCAGCCCTTGAAATAACGATTAAGGGCTTGGCTGTCGTGGGGGCTGGAACACAGCCGTAGACCTGAGTATGGTCTCAGCCTAAGCTCAGTCAATCCTGGAAAATAGACTATTTTGATTTGGTTTGACTGCTGGCAATTTGGCAAATGTTTTCTGGCGTGTACGGAGTATGGATTACCGCAATCCTCGTTATGCACATTCATATCGAGACCTATCATAATTATCACTCGTGCTCCAAGGACCAAGCTATCGGCTACACGTACTTTGAGCCGTCGTGGTTACTAGCAGACCTCTAGTCGAATTCAAGTCTCACATTCTGGAATACATGTAAAATCGAATTGATTTCTCAAGTTCCTGGGCAGAAAGGATCTAATTTTAGCATCCTGTTGAAAGCGATGAGACCGCCAAGAATTGCAGTCTGCGATATGGAGGCGGTGGGACACGATAACCTCGGCGGCAGAATAGTAGAGCTGTCGTCTTTGATCTCGACCAATCTCTTTACCCCCCGCGGATATTGATTTCACAGACAAGATGTCGGCCCGTCCTTATGTTGTCCCTGCGCTCAAAAAGCACACTGCGACCGTGATCATGGCCCACGGTCTCGGTGACAGGTATGCCGCTAGCACCCCGCAAGCAACTTTAGCTAACCATCCAATGAAGCGGAGCAGGCTGGTACGATATACGCTAAGAGCATCAAGGGCTCCTCGTTGACATTTCTCTGATATAGGATGGCTCTCGCTCAGAACTGGCGCAGTCGCGGCAAGTTTGAAGAGGTCGCTTTCATCTTCCCAAATGCGCCAAACATCCCAATCACAGTGGTATGATTGCCAACTACCGTGCTATAACATATCTAATGGTTATAGAACATGGGAATGAAAATGCCTGGATGGTACGATATCGCCAAGTTGGGCAGCGACGTGAGTATCCCAATCAGCCCGCATAACAGCGACTAACATTATAAAGCTCAACATCGAAGACGTGATCCGCAACCAAGACGAAGCCGGTATCCTCCGTTCCCGCGAATACTTCAATGGACTTGTTAAGGAGCAGATGGAGAAGGGCATCAAGCCTTCGCGCATTGTGCTCGGAGGATTCTCACAAGGAGGTGTGATGTCCGTTTTCACCGGCCTCACTAGCAAAGAGAAGCTTGGTGGTATCTTCGGACTCTCTTCATATCTGGCGCTGAGCGACCGTATCAAGAACTACGTTCCCGAGGACTGGCCTAACAAGAAGACTCCTGTTTTCTTGGCTCACGGTGAAGAGGACGAGATGGTCAAGTTCTCGCTGGGCCAGATGTCGCACAAGATGCTGACTGAGATGGGCGTGGAAAACGTCTCTTTCAAGTCCTACCCGTATGTTGCAACACTGGAATACATGTTCAGTTCTAACGATATCTAGTGACCTGGGCCACTCGGCTGACCCGACGGAGATCAACGACTTGGCAAACTTCCTGGAGAAGACGCTCCCTGCTGAGGGTGAGGCATCCGCGGGATTATGAATTGATGACAATGCCAGCAACATACGTACACCCTGGGCTGCCCTTGTGCTAGGGGCTCTAATCCTGATGATCGCATTTGTGTGGTCCAAATCTCAAAGGGGATCAAAAGAGTCCCCGCAGCGCTAGATTCTATTTGTTCTGCAGGCTTAGAGCAGTACAATGCACTATTCGCATTCCCGAAACTCATGACTGGAGTTATTTTCCCATAGCCTTGTTGATGGCCTCCCCAATAACCCTCAACATCTCCTCGTTCTTTGCCGGGTCGAAAGGCACCTGATGACCGCCTCCATGGTCGTAGTAGGAAGCGTTCGCCGGCTCGCACAGCTTATGAACGTTCACACTCATAGGGTAGATATAGTCCTCCTTCCCAACAATGTGCGCCGTAGGAATTTTGATCGGATAGTAGTCAGGTGCGGGGTGGATAAGATCACAGCCCGTATCGTCCCACGGCTGGCCAGCACACAGGAAGATCGCGCAGCGGAATAGAGGCGCCTCAAGCGGATGTAATTCAGCATGTCGGATGATAAGCTTCGCAGCAAGCGATCCTCCCTGCGAGAAACCCATCACCGCATCGAACGGTCCCCGCGCGGCCATGAACTTGTACACATTCTCGATTCCCTCCTCTACTTCGGCGCCTGGGGGCGGGTCTTTGGTTCGGGCATAGTGGTTGTAGAAGGGACCGTCGACGATGCCCTCGAGACCTGTACCGCTCTGTCAGCTTCGCGGGGTGGAGGGGCAGCGGGCTTGTGTAACGCGCGTACCTTTCTCGACCTGCGCTTCGAATTTGCCATTGAGGAAGCGGAAGCGATGGCCTTGCTGCTTTAATGCCTGGCATAGGCCGCCTGTTTGGATTTCGAAGATCTACGCGTGGTCAGTGGCCTGGCGGGGAAGATAAAATGTCATCATACCTCGGCGTTGGTGCCAGCACCGTGAAGACACAGGAACTTCATGATGTTACTTGGCCTGTGCGGCTGCGACGTCAAGGTCTGGAGATGCGAAAGCAAAAAATAGTAGAATCAGTCCAGGCAGGTACTGTCAGGCTGATGCGCTAACATTTGAATGGGGAAATTGGGGGCCGCAGGACTATATAGCTCTCAACCTCTCCAACGGTTGATGATTCGATAGGTTTTATGCAGGGAGGCCAATGATAGCGGCTCCTAGATTGCATTAGCTGGACATCTGTGGAGCTTTAGACAAGGAAGACTGTGCTAGTGTTTATTTTGACTATTTGCAGAGTTCAGTTCGAAGCGGAGGTTGAACAGCTTCCTATGGTCGCAACAGATCCCAATGTTTCCTAGCGTAAGAAGATTCTATGCAGGGTCACACCTGGCAAGCTTAACAGGTTTCAGCCGATCTCGTTGCTGATCAACATGTGGCGGCGCCTCGGCTGCTTGTGCGGAGATGAATCGGCGGGTACTAAATCTGTCTTCTCCCCGCGCCTATAATTTATTATTTCTGACCACATTATGGATTTTCGCGATATCAAAGCTACAAGGGGCTTTGCCTCCTACGGACTATGTCACCCCCTCGAAACATTGGCGAGCTTCGGGCCCACTTCCAATGAAGCCACCCTGGGGTTGCTGGGCTCCTCCTTTAAGCCCGAGCGCGACATCCCTAGCTTGGACGGGAAGGTTGTCCTTGTCACCGGAGGTAGCTACGCTGAGATCTGCAGTCAATCAAAGCTAACATCTGGCAGGCAACGTTGGCCTAGGCAAAGAAACAATCTTGCAGCTTGCGAAGCACAACCCGGCGCGAATCTACCTCGCTGCTCGCACCGAAGGCAAAGCGCATGCTGCGATCAAGGACATACAGGCTCAATTACCTTCCCCTGTCGACATACGATATGTCTCACTTGACTTGTGTTCTTTCAAATCCATTCGAGCAGCGGCCGCACAGTTCCAATCAGAGGAAAGTCGCTTAGACCTTTTGATTCTTAACGCGGGGGTGATGGGCAGCCCAGCCGTGACGACAGAAGAAGGATTTGAGGTTCAATTCGGAACGAATCATATCGGCCATTTCCTCCTTACAAATCTGTTACTTCCAACGCTCCAGAAAACCGTCAGCGATGCGCGTGCTAGCGGGACAACCCCTGATGTTCGTGTGGTGGCGCTCTCCTCAGCGGCGCATGCCGTTTCCCCTACCTCGTTCGAAGAAATGACCTCTACAGAGTCGCTACTGAGCGTGAGCACATGGAACCGATACGGCGCTTCCAAGGCTGCCAATCTGTTCTTTGCACGCGAACTTGCCAAGCGGCACCCAGAGCTTACATCGATTGCTGTCCACCCCGGTGCAGTCAGTAGCAATCTCTACGACGAAACCAAATCGAAGGGCATGTGGATGAAGTGTACTTTGACCGCGGCAATGGTCTTCTTCCGGAGCATTCGCAGCGGCGCGTTGAACACTCTCTGGGCCTCTACCACCCCGACGACCAACCTGGTCAATGGTGCTTATTACAGTCCTGTTGGATATCACTGCAAAGGCACATCATGGGTTCAGAACACCGATATAGATCAGAAGCTGTGGGATTGGACCGAGGCTCAAATCTCTGAGCGAAGTTAACATCACCCTATTTTGTCACGATCTATAGTATCAATCTCAGGATTCTAAGCGCCTTTACTCGCAATATATACCAATTACATTTTCCCTGTCAATTCCGCATTACTTATTCCTAGGGGCGGGTGTCATCATGATGATTCTGAAGCCCGTCATGATTCGCCTTCGCCTTCTCGAGATATCTTCAAGCCCAGCCACTGCAAATCTTGCTGGAATCAGTATCATCGTATCCTTTCAAGGTTGCCCTGCTACTACACAACTTCATCTTCATGGGTCGCATCATCTTGACCGGTGGCTCTGGCAAGGCCGGGCAGGCCATCATCGCTGAGCTTCTTGATGCCGGGCACCAAATCCTGAACCTAGACATCGTCACAATGGACCACCCTGCCGTCCACACGCTGAAAACCGACCTTGCCGACAGCGGACAGGTGTTCAATGCTCTGTCCAGCCAGTGGGCGCTGAGTGAGCCCTTTCCGGAGGGGTTGCCGCCTCGACCAGACGCTGTCATTCATATGGCCGGCTACGCACGCAACATGCTTGTCCCAGATAACGAGACCTACCGCTCCAATACCCAGGGCACGTACAATCTTATCGAGGCTGCTTGTAAGCTCGGCATCCGCAAAATCATCATCGCCGGCAGCATCACTGTCTACGGTGTTTCGTTCGCTCAAGGCGAAGTCGACTACCCGTCTTTCCCAATTGAAGAAGAGCAGGACGTCAATCCGACCGACACTTATGCGATTGCGAAGATGTGCAATGAGCGCGTTGCCCGAGGCTTCGCTCAGCGCTTTGGCGCGGATATCTACATCTTGCGCATCGGGCATGTTATCGGTCCTGATGAGTACAATTCAGACATCTTTGCGAGCTATGTGCATGAGCCTGATCTGTGGAAGGTCCATGGCTGGTCTTATATCGACTCTCGCGATCTAGGCCGCATGTGTCAGGCGGGTATAGAGACCGATGGCCTCGGGTTTCAGGTGTTCAATGCCACGAATGATACCATTACCAACAATGAGCGAACAGAGGATTTCCTGAAGAAACAACATCCGGATATCCCCATCACGCGACCGCTGGAAGACTCCGAGGCGCCGATTTCTAACGCGAAGATCAAGCGGCTGCTCGGGTTTCGCGAGAAGCACACGTGGCGGAAGTATTTTAATTTGTGGGAAAAGAGACAAGTGGCTGTATAGATTCTTCAGTCAAGACTCAATGATACAATGCCTGTTTCGTGGATAAAATCGAGTAATAGCGTACCTGATCATCTTCTACCCTGTAGCGCCCGCATTCACTACGGACGGCCCGATTAGGGTTTAGCCGAGCGCTTTTTTCCACCCACAATCAAACGGCCCAGGTTCATAACCAGAGATGCCCAGGACACAGTACCTGACTCCCTAGAAGTCGTAAAATATAGAGAATAAGAATGTATAATGTAGACGTACTATATGGCTAATGTGGGCGGACCACCTCTCGCGGCGCATTAGCGAAGCATCCGCTTCGGTCAAACTCCCCACACAAATCGGGATGCGCATCATCACCTTCTCGCACCTCAACCTTGAACCTCCACCCCTCCACCACATATTCACCCGGTACGCACCACCCATACAGCTCTAGGCGGCAAATTCGCGATTCGCTCTCAAAGCTACATGCTCGACTTTTGAGAACCGATTTTCGACTACGCCAGAGCTATATTGCACGTCGGACTTGTCGGCTAACCGCTCTTCGACTCAGAATACCCCCCCTCACCCGTCAAAATGGATCACGCAAAATTGGCTAAGATGCAGCAGAGCGTGCGGATTGGTATGTACAATTGTTTGGGGGCTTCCTGGAGCTGTTAGATGCTTGTTTGAGATACGGCGCTGGATCGTGGAGCTGGTGGGCGATGTTGGCCGCACACGAGTTCAAATTGTGCATCTTCTGCGAGCGATAGCAGCTTCGGTGGCAGCTTCCTTGACGTTCAAATGAAATGACTTCAGGCAATGGGTGCTAACTGTTGAATAGGGTACGTATTATCACTTTTCTTGCTTCCCCAGACACCGGAACCCCCGCTTTGCATATTCGATGGATTCGTGCGACGCAACTTGAAGCAGCGGGCTGGCATTTCGCTATAATTCGACTCAATGAAATCATACCGCGAGACGACATCAACAACGCAAGACGTGGCTTACCAAGCAACTCGATACATCCGCGAATCCATCACTCGACATTTGCACACATTGTCTCACTATGTCCGATACTAACGCCATTACAGAGGCAAGGGCACTCCCCGCCGCAAGGTCAAGAAGGTCACCCGCAACTCCGGTGCCGACGACAAGAAGCTGCAGGCCACCCTCAAGAAGATGAACGTCCAGCCCATCCAGGCCATCGAGGAGGTCAACATGTTCAAGGAGGACGGCAACGTCATCCACTTCTCCAACCCCCGCGGTAAGCCTTATCTGCATGTGCCACTAGAATGAAACTGACCTATGTAGTCCACGCTTCCGTCCCCTCCAACACATTCGCTCTCTACGGTAACGGCGAGGAGAAGGAGCTCACCGAGCTCGTCCCCGGTATCCTGAACCAGCTCGGCCCCGACAGCCTTGCTTCTCTCCGCAAGCTCGCTGAGTCCTACCAGAACATGCAGAAGGCCCAGGGCGGTGACAAGAAGGACGACGAGGAGGATGATATCCCCGACCTGGTGGAGGGCGAGAACTTCGAGAACAAGCCGGAGTAGGAGATGAATTTCGAACTTGAACTTGCGAGCTAAAATCATGGTCTATGTTGATCAATGAAATGTATTCATCCCGTTCTTTCTGCGGAGAGCTTTCTATCAGTGTAGCTGTAGACTAAGGGAGATGTGCTACGAGGAGCATAGCAAAGTGTGGTCCTTCATTGGGACGGTTCATAAGTTTTAATCAATTGCCCAAGGACTATCATACATGTAAATCCAACCTCGACGCCTATTAATGCTCTTTGGTTCCACCTGCCTGCATATCCAATGTCTGTAACTAGTAGGAGACGCGGCTCTAGAAATATCCAGCTCAAGTTTAATCTTGTAACTCACTCGTCTGCCTTCAATGCACAGAAATCGGTCCCCAGAATTCCGTCAATCATGTACCAGAACCGCCAGTACAAGCCTGATTTTTCGTAATCGAATGTCCCGTCCTCGCGCAGCTGCGCCCCGTCCCCAACAATGTCGCCTGAAAACCAGTTCAGAATAGGAATAGACCGCAGCACGCGCTCAACGGCTGTAGGCTGTGGCGGGAGAGCTTCGGCTAGAGGTCGCAGCTTCGCACGACGAACGGTAGGCGCATGGGTCATGAACTCGGATTCGGGCTTCGCTTCTGCCTCTGGAGCACCGAAGCTGCGCTGGTGTAGTGAGGAACGATCGAGTCCGGTCGATGCACCGGTTGTGCTGCCACTGGGTACGGCGGTGCCTTCGGTGGCGGTTGTGGAGGAGGTCAGATCGTCGTCCTCGTCGACGTCGGCGACGCGAGCGAGGTTATTTACGGCGAACGACCGGGGGAGGGTCATGCGGTCTTGGTCCTTGCTGGAGAGGAACGCAGTCGAGTGCGCGGAGGTGAGGGTTCGAGGAGCGCGATTGCGAATTCCTGTCGGCGCTGTGTCTGCTGGGATAGGGCTGTCTTCTGGTGGGCCATGGCCATTGTACAGCTGGCAGAAAACGAGGTGGCCGTCGATTTCCTGCGGAGAGTAGAAGCATGCTCTGTCGGCAGCGGAGGTTGAGTCGAAGGTCACTTTGATCCAGTGGAAGCCGCCTGCGTAGCGTTTCGATTTGGCGTTTGCGTCGGCGGAGAGCTTACCCCGGATCACAATATCGCCGCCGCTGAGGAGTTGCGAGTACTGGGTTGTGGAGTTGGGGTCGTTACGGGGATAGTCTTCGCAGATGATCCCTTGGGAGATACGTTCATATTTGTCGATTGCCTTCCATTCGAAGTCCTTCGCTTTGTATCCGTAGAGGATGCACTCGGTCGCAACCTTCTCGGTCTGCTTGCGTGGGTTGTCAAGGCTGGATGAGGATGATGACTTGGGGAGCCCTTGTGCCTTCTCATCTTCGTCTCTCTGGGCGAGTAACCGGCCGAACTCGAGGACATTGGGGTTCTCGCGCTTTGCGGGTGTGCCTGTCCTTGTGCGAGATCGGGTGTGTTCGTATCGAGCGTTGCGTTTCTTGCCAAAGGGACCGGTCTCCTCTGGGGGTCGTCGTGGGTTTCGTGATTCACTGATCTGTCAGTAAGATTGAAACGTGCGGGTACATCGCATGGTGGCTCACTCTTTGTAAACATAGCCCCAAGGCAGGAGGTTGCCCTGCTCGTCGCGGGCGCGCTCCTCTGGAGGAACAGCGTGGTACTCCATACCGGGGATCCGCTGTGTAGAAGCAGAGCCTGGGATTGGAAGAGCTTGGATTTAAGCAAGAAGCGTCTGCTGAAAGACCTGCTGAGCGCGACGTTTGGCCACGAAAATCAGCGGCAACTTTTTTGGGTAAACAGCTGGTTCGCCCGGATACGGGTCACGTGGTCTGCCACTGCACACTCACTGAATTGACCTGAAATATTAGAGTAATGAATACATGGAAATTTCTATGAATGATTCATGTATGAAAAATTCATCATGAGACAAATCCTCTATAGCTGAAAGCGTGCCTCCTATCAAATAATGATCTACTCTATGATCCTTTCAAGTTGACAACCACTCCAAGCAGCAAATACCATGATCATGGAAGATTTTACACTTCCAGTGCAACAGAGTCCCCCATCTCAACAATAATATTTTCATCGATATCAGACCCTCCGATAACATCCATATCACCACCTTGCTTGACGACCGACTGGGTCAATGGCCGATAGACCTCCTCGTCAATGGAAGCAAGCTTCGAATCCGTGACCTTGCTTGGTGCCAGGCCATAGAGCTCTTGGAAGCTCATGATCATCGGTCGCCAGCGGTCAGGATCAATACGATTAGCATGTCCGGCCAATCGCAAATCGTGGCGTACATGCGTTCGCAGAATCTTCACCTCCAAACCCAGAATAAACCCCGTCCGATCAGGCAGATCCTGCATCATCTGCGTGAAACCCATCAACTCGGCTTCCATTTGCACTGGACACTCGGCAATCCGAGGAGCTCGCACAAAATCCGCCTTTTGGGCCGTCAGCCCAGCGCGCTGGAACTTGTCCTTGCAGTACTCATATCCCAGTGCCACCTTGACTGGAGGCACTTCTGGGGTTCCGGTTGTTTTCGCCATTGCATTCACATAGTGCCCCATATCTTCACTCGGAAGATTTAGAACGCATTGTTTTGTTCGGAGGAGGTTGATGGTTGTTTGGGATTCTGCAGCGATGCCCAGCATGCATCGGTGGCCGAGCCACCATGCTGATGAGATGGTTCCAATGTTGGATGTGCCGTCTTCATTCTCTGTTGCGACGAATACGACTGGAGTGCCCCAGTACATAATTGATGGGGTGATGAGGGAATGAGAAGACATTCTGAGTTGGTACAACTTGGACGAGTGCTTGATCTGGAGGACTTTCGCTATGAATAAAAGATGTCGAAAGTATCTTCCCATGCAGGAGTGCTCTTTTTTATATACCCAGGTAGCTTCAGATGGAATCACTGTTATTTTCCAAAGATTCTGCAAGTTGCTCACTATGATCTGAATGTGGCCAATAGGACGCCGGAATTGCGAACTACTTTCAAATTGGCCAATCAGAGCCTTCATAACATGACTCGCACATGCTGGCTTTTATTGTGACAAATCAGACGATTCTCAAGCTAAAGCATTATGATTCTATTGGTTAGTTATGAAGGATTCTGGAAAGCACTTCTTAAGAGGGCTGAATAGTCCGGAGGCTTTACCATGTTGGGGTTTGTGGAAGTTACGGTGATCAAACTCGCGATGGAAAGATATTACGCCGTGGGCGTGGAGGATGGCCTGTTAAAGAGGTATATATGTATGATTCATTGAATTCATGAATTTGACGAGCAATTGGCCTCAAGACTGACTTCCTCATCTTCAGTACCCATCCGCAGCCGGTCGAGCCTCGAATGAGCTGCACTTCGTTGGTAAAAGATCACTCCGCATAGGAAACCCTGGAGATAGGCTTCAGTCCCCCAAAGCCAGCGCTAAAAAGGAAACGACAAAGGAAATTGCGTCTTTTTGATCATGCAGATCACATTTTTTCCCATCGAAGGTTCAACTGTCGGAAATGGCCCTTAATAGCGAGCTAGCTCAGCAAGAGAATCAACAGCAAGAAAGTAGCGATTTGGCAAACTCACGTCAATCAAAACTGACTGATGACGAGCCATGAGGAGTGTTAGGTTACCGTGCACCAGGTCGATCTCAAACTTTTGCGTATCACCGAGCCAGTTTGGGAAAGAGCATACTTCCTTATGGTGAACCACAGTGCCTTCGTAAACGAGGTCTCCACAAGACACTGAATCGATGATATCGAAGCGTCCGGTATATGCCAGGGAGTGTTTCATGGCTTCTGATAGCTCTCCTGTCGTACCGCGTGCCATGTCGGCGTCTGCAAAGTTCGGGGCTCCTTGTTTCATTAGTTGCATTGAAACGAAGCCATCATTAGTGTAGATGAGAAATCCGTCAACATCATGCCCCATTGGAAAATATGGCTTGCCGTTGCCAATAGGGACCGTTCTGTATTCCGAAAGCCTCCACGTGCCAATAAGCGATTCACGAAGCCGATGGAACGGAGCCATTGTTGTGTTTGAACCTCGAGTCTTTGGTGTAATGGGGCCAGAGAATCGTGGATCGATTGGTTGATTGGGTGATGTGATCACCGAGGGATGCTGCCTTCCGGGTGGATGTTAGGTGAAAGATTCGTAATACTCAAAACGAGGTGAGGTAAATTTTCATTCCGAGGCAAGAGATTCAGAGTTTGAAAAAGGAAAGACATATGTTATTCCCGGAAAGCGGCGCTCAAATGCAATGGCATCACACGTGTAGTAATTCAGCTCATTTAGATACAGATGCAACTTATTGTTGACTACCCTTACCACATTACTTTCACCAAAGCAATGCGAGACAGGAAGACTCTTGAACCAATTTTCGGTATTAATGATCTTTACATCCAGTATCGCAGAATCTCATCATCAAAGGCTCTTTTTTCCAAAGCTGTTTGAGCCTTGCTTCCTCGATCTAATTTGTACCTTCGCTGATTTCTCCAGCTATCTGCCAGTCAAAAACCATCACCAATTTTGCCAAAGCGACCCGCATTTCTACCCAGGCAAGCGTGACCCCAATACACTTACGAGGCCCGGCACTGAATGGCACTGTGTATGGTTTCGTTAGACCTTCAATCCACCTCTCGGGCCTGAATTCATTGGGATTACCCCCCCACTGCCCGTTCATCTCGATGGATACTCCAGACATCGGCAGACACGTATACACCCTCTGGAACGAACGTTCCATCGATTGTCTCTCCACCAACAGGACTGGGGCGAGGTGGACCTACAGGCGCGGGAGGAAACAAGCGCAACGTCTCCTCAATGACGGCGTTGAGATATGGTAGCTTACTCGTTGCTTCTCCAGTCACAAGGGCCGGGCTGGGAAAACTACCTCGCACCTCAGTGCGCCGACAAGCCAGGCAGTGCTCTGTTTCGGGCTGAGATAGATACCAAACCGCGGCAGTTAGAGCAGTCGCGCTGGTTTCAGCGCCTGCTTCCAATATGACCATAGCCTGGTCCACAAGTTCTGTGTCAAACATACCGCCAGCTCGAATGGCATGGACGAAGAAGTCTCCCACCACTGCATGACTACCACTGCTTATCCTTGCGGGGCCGTTGTCTATGCGTTTTCGCGTCTTTGTTAGCGTCATGGTGCTATGCTAAGCGAGCGACTCTATAGCAGTGCGAGCGGTCGTCGAGATGTATGGCATCCAGCGAAGCAGTGGACGGACCAAGGCTAAACGATTTTGAAGGCTCGCGATTGAACCGCTATACGTCGCATCCAGAAGAATGGATACCCACGGATGGCTTTTGTTGTCGCGCGTGGCGTGGAATGACTGCCCAAAGGTGAGTTCGCTGATAATATCAAATTTGAGCCATTCTAGCCATTTCGTTAAGTCAAGTGGAATGGCGCCGTGGTTTCCTCGAATAGCGATCTGCTCAATCCAACTATCCACATGGGAATGGACGATCGGCTCTTGTGTTCGTACAGCCGAAGGACGGAACTGCGGTGCGAACATCTTATGCTGTCGAGCATGCTCTTCGGGGTCGATTATATAAGCAATGTTGGGTATTCCTCGCCATAGAGGCGTTCTGACTTGAGGAATAACTAGCGAGTCTTTGACGGTGGACCATAGATATCGCGATGGGCTTGGACAGTTGCAAAGGAGAGCTCGTTGGGTGCAATCCGGATATGTCGCCATATCTCTTATGCGCATGCTGAAGTTTGCGATTCCAGAACCCACTGGTCCAGGCATTTGCATACCAGAGCTCAGAGATAGCAGCTAGTCGCGGTCCTGGGTAATTAGAAAGTGGGTGAAACCACCAAAGGTAGGCGTAGCAGATGAGCCAGTACGCAATAACGGCTACTTCTAACCATGCTGCCAGTGTAAAGGGGGCTTGAGAACGAATCAATTCAAGAGCCATTGTATCTCGATGCACAGATAAACTTGAGGAAACAACAAATCTCAGTATTAATTCAGGGCGTTCTTGTATCTTCAACGAGCATTTCATCGCCCTTCCACAGAAGGCCCCGCACCTTGCGCTCTCGGGCTCTTGCAACTATGGTTATCATTGTACATGATTTGTAGAGAATGTGCAGAAAGCTGTACCTAGAGTATCTAGATAAGCAAGAGGGACTTACATCTTCCTTTTTGGGAAACATTACCGGGGAAATTCCCCGCACTTCCAATGAGCGGCGCCTGAATTCTGCTGATAACACACTAAGCAGAATCCACTACCTGCACTCTGCGGTCAACAAGTCCAGAAAATCATACTGAGTGCCTAGCAAATTACATGTCACCTAGTATATACAGTGTCGTAGGCTATGGCGAATTTGCTGAAGCGGGTGGTTCGAAAACGGTAACTATCCGGCAACTGAAGTGTTCTTGATCAATGATACCATCTGCACGGGAAATTTTTTCATTATATCAGCCGTGGCCCTCTCGACCCCTAGTGCATCGACCAAGTAAGTGATCTTGGCATGTGCTCAATGGGCACTTTGCTGCAGCGTTTCACGGCCATTTTCCGCCTGGAGACGGTCTTTACCTTTGATGCTCTAGCGCAATTTCACCCACTGGATGATTGACTTGGTATCAGTACTTCCAGAATAGGATTCAGGTTGAAATAGCCGATAAGATTTAGTTCCGTGTGACATTAATCGGTGATGAGCATACATTATGCCTCATGAGGCGCATATGGATGTAACTCATCCCGATCGGAATTGGATAAAGATACAAGCTGAATGGAAATAGGAAGTATTGGTCATGGTGAAAGCCTATACAGGTCTACATGAAGTATGATGACCAAGCTGCCAGCCAGAAATGGCCTATATAGGAAAGTATCCAATGATATCTAACGTAGAAGCCTACAAACCGTTGTGAATGCTAGTCTGAGAATCCAATTGTAGGAAGTATTCAGCCTAAAGTAATGCATAAAATAACAAGCCACACAAGCTTGCAGATCAGGATGCTCTTGCTTGGCGGTGGTTCAACGCCAGCCCCACAATGACACTCTTTCAAGGATGCTTGGGAATACCACTTGGCTTGAACTGTATCTCTCGACCATGTTTTCGCGTGAAGTTATTTCTAATCATATTTTCAAAAATGGCGACCATAAATTGTGCATTCATAGTTACATGCCCTAATATTTCCCATCTCAAATTGAGAGATACTATAGTATCATTCTACATCATTGAAGCTGCTACCTAGAGAAACAATCTCGAAGACCAAACAGCTAGATTAACAAGGCTGACGGCTAATTGAATTGGGTCATGATTTTCCCAATTCTGAGGCACCAACAGCTTACGTTGACCCCATTGGCATTGGGGAGAAGTTCATTAGGCTGGTGTTATATCTGCCGATGTAAAAACGCTTGGCAAGCTGATAGAATAAAGTTTCTATCTTACCCCTTTCATAAATGGAAAGGGATCAAGCTTTTCGGTAACAGAATTAGAAACTCGGATCGTATTCCATGATCCCTCGGGCTGCACGGCGGCTTGATATCTAGCCAGTAACGAATCCGGGGCAGCTTATTCCCTTGAGATCCACGGCTTGGTGGCTGCAGTCTGTGCCCCGCCACTGATAATGTGGGCTGATAATCTATACGCGTGTAATTGAAACCATTTTTCCGTTCCTGGATGCGCTTTGCGGGATGATGGGAGATTCTCGATCGTGGAGTGGCCTCCGTTGCGAGTATCACTTCGACAAACTGGCTAAAGGCTCTGTATATCTGGAGACCTGATAATGCTAAACTTGTAACTGAACATTGGCTTGATGCAAAAAATGTATTATGTGCGTCGTTCATCTCGTATGCCACGCTGTGACCGTCGGTCACAGTATAGGCCCATGGAATACGAAAATACTAAGCTTATTTGTCATATCTACGCCATTATTCTCTTAGTTTCACTATATTCTGACATTCAGAAGCTCACATCGCGAACAGAACAAATAGTCCCATGACTGTCCCTCAGTATGACTTTTCTTTGAGTGCTCATGCAGTCATTACAGTCCGAACTAGACCGATGGGCCCAGGTGGGGCGACGCGGGCCCCCGCGAAATGCAATAACTAGAGCGGGATTCCAGCTGCGTCTCACTCCACGACCAAACAACACTCAATACCATACAGATGAAAGGAAACTCGGCCCATTGTAGTTTGTGACTCATCTAGACGGCAATAATTACCTGGGTTGCACACAGCCCGACTCTTTTTGGTTGTAACCACCTTCCAAGGCGATCCTGGCATATCCTGACATCCTGGTATAACCTGGCATTGTTGGTATTCCCTGTATCATTTAGCCCCCACAATGGTCCAATCGCTCAGTCCGTCTTGCGGTTGTATGTATCAGTCAGGATTAGGCGAGCGAGAAATTTCCCACTGCGGCGTGGCTTCGTGGGCTCAGCCGCTTTGATCCATGGATAGCGTCGTGGCGTACATCATTGAGCACATCACGAGGAAGGCATCAAGGTGGCTGCTTTCAGCCAGTGCCATTCGGCTCTCTTGCCATCGATGCTCGCGTATTGGTCATAAGAAAAGCCTTGGCTGGCTGGGCGCCCAGAGTGGCCTGCCTGATTCATATTAGCGAAGTCCTTTCACTCGCATCGGCCGTCGAGTAACAGACAAAGGCCCACACTCTAGGGCGTTTTGAACCACCGGTCTATTCCGGAAGAGACCTTCTCGTGTCAAAGACCAACATACAACGCCGGGGCACGCCCCTTCGCCTCAGACGCCAAGCTCCCCCAGACCTTCGCCAAGCCAAGCAATATCATCGCCCGGCGAGGTCCTGCCGGCTGCCAAGACACGTGGTTCTTGGCGAACGGAGATATGATCATTACTATAGCAATCGAGACCGTGAGGTTCGCCAATGAAAGTGCCGCCCGCGAGCCGCCCCAGGTTCCATGACTCGGGGCTTTCCATCCCCACGCGCACTGTTTGCCCCGTATCTTGGCCATGGCAATTACCGGGGTTATGGGGTGATTCGGGTTACCGTTTCTGTCAAGCCGGGCCTACAATGGAAGGTCGCAGGTACTATATAGCCTGGTTCTCATGTCTCCTGCGGCCTCCGATTTGCAGTGCTTGGTTTGTAGATCGCTGCGTTAGACTGCCTAGTATCGGTGTTGCGACATCATGTTTGGCATTCCAAAGTTCTTCGGTTGGAGAGGCCGATCTCTCAACCTTGCTATCAGCTCTCTGGGGAGTCTCGATTTCTTGTGGGTTCATGGAATATTCGTACACTGCTGTTCGATTGAAGGCCATTGCTGACCGCTATTGCTTGAAGGCTTTTTGGTTATGATCAGGGTATCACCGGCGGTCTTCTCGACCTGCCATCCTTTACCAAATACTTCCCGGAAATCAACCCTCTAGATCCAGAAATCACGGACAATCCCGCCATCGTCTCGCAGCGCAGCTTGAATCAAGGTATCTCCGTCGCAGCGTATAACTTGGGATGTTTTATCGGTGCGATCCTCTGTATTTTCATCGGTAATCCATTGGGACGACGACGTACTATCTTCACGGGCTGCACGATTATGGCAACTGGCGCCTTGTTACAGTGTACCGCATACCAGCTACCTCACTTTATTGTTGGCCGTATTGTCACCGGTGTTGGAAACGGCATGAACACAAGTACTGTGCCTACTTGGCAGTCGGAGTCTTCACATGCCCACGATCGTGGTAAGATGGTCATGATTGAGGGTGCACTCATTACTGGCGGTATCACACTCAGCTACTGGATTAACTATGGTAAGTACTATCTCTGGCTACAGAGGTATCCCATATACTAACCTTCATCTGCTAGGAATGTCGTTCATTCCAGAATCCGAGGTCGCCTGGAGATTCCCACTCGCTTTCCAGATTTTGTTCGCCATCGTGATCTTCACTTCTATCAGTAACCTGCCCGAGTCGCCTCGATGGCTTGTCATGCAAGGACGAGAAGAGGAAGCTTTGGAAATTCTTGAGGCACTCAACGAGAAACCTCGGGATGATCCTTTCATCAAGAACGAACTCATTGCAATCCGAGAAACCGTCAAGGAAATGAACAAGGGTTCATACCGAAGCTTGTTCAAGATGAGTGAATACAGAGAGTTCCATCGTGTTGCCCTTGCCTACGTCAATCAGATGTTTCAACAAATTTCTGGTATTAATCTGATTACTTACTATGTGAGACTTTCTCTCTGCAATGAAGAGACGATTACTAATGTTATCATAGGCCCCCTCCCTGTACAAGCAAATTGGTCTCGCGGAAGGAAACACGCCAAAGCTATTGGCCGCTTGCAACGGTACAGAGTATTTCCTTGCGGCTTTCATTCCAATCTTCATTATCGAGAAAGTTGGACGTCGCCCACTGATGCTCTTTGGTGTAAGTTCAGTCTCAACCTTAGCTTTCCATGTCAAATGCTAATCAATGAGACCGTAGGCTGCTGGAATGTCTATTTCCATGGCTATTCTGGCTGGCACCAACTATCGCCTGACACACCTCAACGATAGCCAGGCCGGTATTGGACAGGCTGTGTTCCTATTTGTTTTCAACACCTTCTTTGCCATTGGCTGGCTTGGAATGACATGGCTGTACCCGGCTGAGATCGTGCCTCTGCGCATTCGTGCTCCAACAAACGCCCTCGCTACTAGGTATGATCTTTCTTCCCTTTAACTGTCTATGAATCATCGACTGACATGACCTAGTGCCAACTGGATTTTCAACTTCATGGTGGTGATGATCACCCCAGTTGCATTCGACAGCATTGGATACAAGACTTATATCATTTTTGCCGTGATGTAAGCGCCTCAACCCATACTTCTTCCTGTTGAATATTACTAACAAAAGTAGCAACGCATTCATGTTCCCCTCCGTCTATTTCTTCTTCCCTGAAACTCGCTACCGATCACTCGAGGAAATGGATATGATTTTCAAGAAGTCTACCAATGTCTTCGATGTGGTCAAGATTTCCGTTAAGGAACCATACCGCTATGACAAGCACGGTCAGCTCAAGCCAGAGTACCTCGAGGAGGCAATTCGCCGCCAGAGCGTTACCGAGCCTGTCACGGGTGACGTGCATGTTGCAGGTGAGAAGCTTAACAGCGACGACAGTGGCTAGATATGATCCAGCCAATGATGGATGATCTGTTTTATCTTTGCTATATACCAAGATCTGATATATGATTGATTGAGGAATGAAATGGTTTATTGTTATTACTATAAGAGGGAAATCATAGGTATGAACTCGTAGTCTAGATATCTCTCAGTCTGTGAGCCAAACATTATATCACGTAACATTTGAATGTGACATCCAATTTCATGCATTCATTCCATATAAGCTATCAGGATACTATGGGTAGTAGACTAATTCCATCGGCTGATCCAGTGTCTATGCGAAGCCTGTATCGATATTCCAGCTAACATCATCAGTAAAAGCCGTCGTGGCATCAAATGTCTGAACGCCACCATCGGTAGCGATGTATAGCGAATTTTCAAAATGACGGAAATAGCGAGTGGGATAGTTCCAAGAGCGAATTGACTCTCCAGTGCCGCTGAGGCCAGACTGAGGGCAAAATGTGGCATCTTCTTGGAACTGCTTAGTGCCGTCATTTGCATTAAGCAAGAGGACGAAATTGTTGTGTCGAAGGAAGCTCCCAGGGGTGTCAACGGACTCAAAAGAGTAGCACGCGCTGTTCGCAAGACCAGTATTAACTGTCCAGCTAGCCTGCTCTTTCAATGTTGTAGAGCTAGACGAACTGACAACTTGAGTATTCACTGCGGAGCCCGTGTGTGCGATGTATCGATCCGTGTAGCCAGAAGTAGTAGCTTGAAGCGAGATGGACGATCCAACGGTAAGGGCCGAGCCGCTGGTCAGAGATGTAGTGGCGTATTTAGCAGCCACAATATTAGCTTGCACAGAGTTCTCTGTTGCGTCCGTTGGGTATCCAGAAGTCATTACGCCTTCATAGAATGTTCCCTGACCGCTGACGCTATTGTCGCCTCCGATACCGAGAATAATTGCACCTTCCTTGCTCATGGGGTTGTAACCAGATGCGCTTGGACGGACTCCGCTATAGTAGGTAGACAGAGACCCAGAAACAGCGTTTCCACCGCGGAGAGCCCAATTGTTCTCCTCGCCCTTGACAATTGAAGTGACAAACCGGTAGGAGATGGATGGGTCACCGGTATTCTGACTTGCACTTTGACCCGAGAAGAGACCGTTTTCCAAATCAGCCATAACCCAGGGTCCGCTGCCAGCGCCTGAGCCCCAGGCAGTGTTAGTACCGTAATATATTGCTTCCATATGGCCATTTCCAGTATCCGTGCTGCTGGTTTCAGCGTTCCCGTAGTCAAAGCAGCAACCGTCGTTGTAGTGAGTTCCATCGAGAACTGCATACATCCCCTCTGGCTCGTCTCCCGTAGCTGTACCCGTGGCAGCATTATTACGGTAGCCAGTTCCAGGCGAGACAAAAACACCATAGGCCTTTTGCCCGTTCAAAGTGACTGGCGCACCAATTGCTCCCGCGAGATTGTCGTAGCCATTAGACTCAGGGCCACTGAATCCGCCGGGTGGGGCTTGAGTAAGATGATTTCCGTTTCCAGACTGATCGTAAATAATAGATATCAGACATGTAGTGCCCTCACAGAAGGTGTCCTGAGTGGCTGCGTTCGCAACGCCGCCCGCAGAGAGGGGTGCGATATCTTTCGTGGAGCTGTCAGACGTACGCTTAACTTGATAGAGTGAGCCCGAATAAGCGCTATACAGCGCTCTGGTTGTACTATGCGCGGCGACACATGGTGTATCTCCGGATTCGTATATGTCGCAGGGTCCTGCGGCGACAAAGGACGCAGCGGCAAAGAGAGCCAAGGACGTATAGTGTCTTCGTCCAGACATGATCAACTCTGTTGTGCTAAGAGAGCTGCAATATAGACTTTAGCGCAGGAAGTAGCTCTTAATAACACTGTCGGTACTGGAAAAGAGCCTTTTGATGCGACAAATTGATCATTTTATAGATTTCTGATTACTGACTTAGCGTGTCGAGAAGGCATGTGAGGAAAATCTTCCTCCAATGATTGACTACACGTACTTATTTCCGCTAAGAAAGAATTAGCCTCTGTAAACTCGGTTAATAGGTGATGCAGAATGAAATTGGGCTTTCCAAGTCATCACAACTGCCTGAAGACTGTCCCAAGCCCGTGGCTTAATCACACGCAGGGGATAGTTTCAAATATGGCTAGCTTGCTGCACCAAGCACCCAATACAATTGACTAGTATGGAGACGCTAGCAATGGATGTTTCAAGATATCCAATGAAAAATCGCTAACAAGCTCCAGCGTCGCAAAGCTAACATAAGCTTTCAGTGCTCTAAATTATCATCAGGTCCCGTGGGCCAAAGCAATCCCGGCGCTAAGTATTAAATGGCTATAACCCGGTGGATGAGTGGGCGCATGCTAACAGATGTTCGGTCAAACGCAAAGATTAATCCGGTGGTTGTATCGACCTTGCATCTTCCCCGCCCCCGCTAATTGGGTGAACCGCCAACCGAACTGCGAATTGTTCACTAGAGTCATCGGGTTTTATTTCTTCTCCTCTTTCTGCGGGATTTTAAGATTCTCTCGAGCGCCTCACGCTATTCCAAATCGGTAAAGTAAATCTCGAGCAGAGAAATCGTGCCTGTTTTTGAGATCCGGACGGCGCTAGACCGAGCATGTAGGCTTCGCGTCTTTTAAACCATTGAGCGCCTTTCCTTTTGCTTCCCTCGTTCTTACTTTCGGAATTATTGCCAATTTCTTATGTTATCATGTACTCCAAAATAAAGACAGATTCCAGAGTGGAATGATAATTGAGGGCACTTCCCGGTGAAGTGAGCCTGAAATTCAAGGTCTAGCTTTTACTGCTAAGGTACATGGTTTGATCCTGTGCCACACCATGAATGATCTTCTTCACAGGTTGTTCTCCCGAAGTAAAACCCTTCGCTTAATTAGAGAGGGATCAATCGAACTGGATTTATTATTTCCTCTGGCTCATCTGGGCCTAGTCAAGGAACGTGCGTCTGCAGCCACTTTCCCCGCGGGGAAAGCAATTAACCGAGGCATGCAATCTAGTTGAGCATCTCTAACCTGGCGTGGTTTTTCCCCATTTTGTGGAAAGTGAAAGGCTAAAAGGATGGTGGCAGATTTGCTGAACTGCGATTGTCACAAGTCGAAGCTCGCCGAACCTACGATCCATCCGTTTGCATTTCACCACTCGCGTCTCTTCATTTCCATAGCCAGCTGATTTTGGCGTAAGCCTAAAGTTATATTCACAAACAAGGTTTTCAATAGAAAGGCTCTTGCATCGGAAGATCACTGTCCCAATCTTCCTTCAGTATTCCCATATGCACTTCATCCCACCACTGATCATCCCTGAAGAAAACTTTTCGTCTCTTCCCTTCTTCTCGAAAGCCAAGTCTAGCATATAGCATCATTGGCCTGAGATTCCATCCCAAAACATTCAACTCTACCCGATGTAGCCCAGCATTCTTGAATCCCCAATTCAGGGCCCAGGTTATTGCCTCTGTCCCAAAGCCCTTGTTCTGATATTCCTTCTTGATATCAATTCCCAGCTCCGAGAAGCGATGATGGGCCATCTCCGGGCTTGAGGACGTTAAGAAGAGCATCCCGATAGGCTCGAGTCTAGCACCTGTCTCAGGTGCACTCTTGTGAATCACCACAAACAGTATAGAGTTTTCAAGAAGATGTTTCAGAAGGCTGTCAAGAAACTTAGAGTCTGCTGGCCTTGGGAGACATGGCGAGGAATTTAACAAGGTGTTCGGGTCGCTTTGGCTGGCTGTGAAGAATTCGTCATGCTCTGCAGGGTTGTAGCTGCTGTAGACTAGAGTTTCGGAGTGGAACGGACTCCAGGACATCACGATCGTTTCTTTTCGGGTCCAGTGAAGCTAAGAGATGTTTACTTGATAACGAGTGATCTATCTGCAATGCTTGGTTCGTGGGTGTTACATGACTAGGCAGGCAAGTCGGTTCTCACGACGCGACTGCGGCTCGGGAACGCACGGATACGATCTACGCCCCTCTTGCCCTTGTAAGGAGATGGAACTGGCATGCAAGCGCCCGTGAATGCATGCACCCAAAGCTTCTTCAAAGCAAACCGAAATTACAAGTTATTGAGAACGGGAGTTGTGGCAAACTTTTGAGTGATGAGATTTCTTTTCACTCGTATTCTTCGTTTAATCTATGTGTAACGAGATCTAGCTGTTTCAAGTGCTATACTCAAAACGAGGGTTTCGGTCCCCAAGTTCTTGGATATCTTCCTCCAACATGCCCTCTATTTTACTATCCTCGAGTCCTCTAGCTCGGCGCCGGTTAATTGAGCGGAGGGCGAAGTACATCGCTCCATACAAGACCCCAGAAAACCCAACCAGTGCTAGAGTAACAGCGTTTCCTCTCACGTACCGTGGGGCCTCATTGGTCTTATAGAGAAACGGCGACATAACACCGCTCACATTTCCAAAGGTCAGCTGTAAACCAGTTGCAAATGTGCGTTTGCCATATCGCGGCAGGTTTGTAGGCAACCACGCGAGGGGCACCCCAACAGTCACATAAAGGCCCAATGCAACTAACAATGCGCCAAAGTAATGAACGCCAGAAGATGTGTCAGAAATCAAAATGCCATACCCTATCACCGATATCGCACTGAAGAGACAGACGAAAAATGCACGGTGTTGGAGGCGATCGCTTAGCCATGCAACGGCAAGATACGCGATTGCGCCCACCGCGTAGCATGGAATTGTCAATGCTTGGACTTGAGGGGTTGACCAATTGCCCATCCCCTCAATGATAGTCGGAAGGAATGTGCTGTAGCCATAAAGCATAGTATCAACGCCAAATTGAGCAATGCAGAATGCATAAATCTTCCAGTCGAGAGCACCTTCCTTGACATCGGCCCAGTGAAACTTTTGTGCTGATTCAGTCAGGCCTACCTGGCGAGTGCGACGACGTATTGAGAGTTGTCGCTCTTCTTCATTGAGATAGTAGGCTGTGTCAGGGTCATCTGCCAAGAAGAACCAGGTGAAAACACCGATGATCACGGTGGGAATTCCTTCGAGAATCATAATCCACCGCCACCCCTTCAGGCCGCTAATGCCGTCCATGAAACCAATTCCGTATGCAAGCAGGCCACCACATGCACCGGCAATCGCAGCACTGCTGAACAGATATCCTGTTCGCAGAGCTAGTTCACGCTTGCCATAGAACAACGTCAAGTAGGTCATCATACCGGGGAATAGACCCGCTTCAACGACCCCAAGAAGAATTCGGCAGGCAATTAAGCCACTATAGCTTTGGACGATACCAGTAAGGGTTGCGATAATACCCCAAATCACGGCAATTGTTGCAATGTACCGCGATGGCCTGAGCTTCTTGATCACAAGATTCGACGGCACTTCGAAAAGCTTCTTTCTGTTGGCACATATCCAGGCAGCAGGAGAGGGTTTGCACATACACAGTATGTCACGAAAAGAATAGAAACAGCGATCTGATACTGATCACCCACCAGACCTAAGTCTTCTTCCAAGCCATATAAACGTGCATTGCCAATGTTCACTGTGATCAGTCAGCTGTCATCCATCTGCCGAGCAGGATCGGACCCGCGCCGAGGTCAAAGCCAAACGCACCTCGATCCAAAAAGCTGAATAAATACAGCAGCACCACGAATGGGAGGATATGCAGATCCATTTTCCAGATAAGCTTCTGCTCCATTTTCGCATCTTCAATCGACGGCTGCGAATTCGTGTCGTCTGACTGCGTTTGGCCCCTGGCGTGCGGTGGATCCCCGCCCTTGGCCTCAGCTTTTCCCCCCATAGCTAAATGGAATTGAGGGTCCAATCGTGAAGAAAAGTGATCACTGGATGTCTATGGTCTAGAGAACATCTTATTGCAGGCGGATGGTACGGAGAAGGGAGGTTCGGGGATGAGAAGGGAGTAGAAATGCGCTGCAGAATCGGTTTTCCTGCGAGAAGACTGCCAAGCATCACGAACCGAGCGCGATCTGCAATCGGACCGGGCTATTGAGATTCCGCCTGGATTATTGTGATTTATTTCCCTCTTTGTCATCGTCGCGAATCAATCCTTTCGTAGGGATATTGCACTCCTTGATGTGCTATAGAGCTGAAGAATTATTGATTTCTATCCCTATACTGTGTCATCCTGGGGGCTTAACTTAAATGGACTGCTGCAGATAAGACGCAAGCTCACGCATCAATTGAGGGGTTAGATAACAATAAATCCATATCCTATCATCTACATTCGAGCTATCATCCCTCCGCGGCATCCAATTTGCTACATCGTGGCATACTGTAAGTCATTGCAAGGAATGCACGTAGCCAAGCAAGTTTATCCCTTAGCTGCTTGTATGGCAGTCAACCTTGCTTAGCAACGGCAGGAGGGTAACGAAGGGTACACGTATCAAGCTTCGTTGGGCATCTGCTGTCGTAGTAAACAGATGGCACCGGTGCAATGCGAACAAGTGATTTGACAAGCCCAAGCTGCTGGTCCGCTCTTCGCAATGAATAGTCTGTCCTGGCTGATCCTCCCAGCCATAAAGCTCAAACAAAATTCTTCTCCAATTCGATGAAGCACATATCCTCCGGTAATTGCATATCAGGAAACCTGTCGCGCGGAAATGGAGAAGTCTCCCCTATCTCCTGATATCCGCGACGCTTGTACCACGCGATAAGAGCGGGGCGACTGGAAAGCGCATTTAAAGAGAACTTCTTAACGCCCCAAGTCCGACGGCAGTAGTCCTCAGCATGAGCAAGAACCTGGCGACCGATACCGCCACGCTGGTATCGGTCATTGACCGCGATCATGGAAAGTCGTCCGACGTCACACCCGCGTTTGGCAACCTCGATTGAAGCCACGAGGTCAGCGTTGGACAGGCCGTTGAATGCCACGAGGAACACGCTGTCAGGCTTGGCAATGTTGGTCGAGACCTCTTCGACGGAGATATGGAATTTCGATGCAAGTTCCAAGTGGCCGGTCCAGTCTGGTCTACTATCGTGGGTGCGGAACGAGGACTGCACTAGTTCTTGGATTTGCGCGGCGTCATCTTGTGTCGCCAGGCGGAATTTGAGACCTTCAGTAGTATCTGCCATTGTCTTTGGTAAAATTCACTTTGATTTTATGACTCTCCACGTTGAATTCGCTCCTTTTATGTCGCGATGATGGACTTGTCAAAGGAAGGGCGCGTCTCTGTATTATCCGTAGTTGATTAACGTTATCTATTGACGCGCTCCTATTGGCTTTATTTGTGGGAATCCTTGGCAGTCAAAATCTATGTTGCCATTCTTTGCAAGATGATATTCTCTACTTATTTTTATAGTGAAGTCTGTAGGTTGTAGCATGTAGTGGAAGGTAAAGTCTTCTCGCTAGATACCATGCAAGAATCGGCCCTGGCAGACCGTTCTATACTCTTGTTCCTGGCCTCGGCCCGCGACGCGGCCCACTGCCAAGAGTTGCCAGCACGCGTGCTGGCCCTATTAATTATGACTGATTATGCGACAAGCAAATCACACGGGCGAGATGGCCATTGGGTGCGACGCGATCGCATCATGCATAGTTCGGTGTTCATGTCGCGGGTGTGAAAGGGACGCGGGCCTCGGTCAACTTGGGTACGGGTTGGGTATGAGCCATCGAAGAATCGACCGAGGCAGCAGTCGAGGCTGTTATCACAATTCGGAGCAAGCCAAAGCTAAGAAATGGCAAATGGCAAAGCGGCCAAAATCGAAACAAACCGGATGTTCTGTTGAGTCGCGAGTCTCGACTCTTTACGTCATCCCCCCAACGCGGATCACATGTAAAGGCCTTATTGTTTGCGATCGTCTTTGAGGTTCATGTCGCGCTGCTCGGATCTCTTGTATCTTGCGTCCTACATCTTGTATTCTGCATTTCTAATGTCTCCTAACCATGATGTTCGCAAAGCCCGATGCTGAGCCGGATCCAGAGAAGAACGCAGAAACACAAGTCGCTATCAGCCATGCCCCGCCTACTTCAGGCGCCACTCTACTCCCGCGCCCAGTCGCATCGTTGGTGTCGCTAGTGACGCAGTCGACCTCGCTGTCATTGCGGCTCGGGACGTTCTTTGGGGGTGTGGCCCTCGATGGTGCCCGCGTGACGACGTTGACGGGCCTCGAATTGGGGCGGGCTGTTGTGGAGGGTATATTGACTCGGGCTGGAAAAGATGTGGCTCTTCGAAGCGGCGATGAACATGGAAGAGCAGAAGCAGAGGGTCTATTAGAGCGCAGTGTGAGTTATTCCTCAAGCAGGCTATCCTGATGAAGTAGTGAATGAACATCAAACTGACATGCTCCAGTTGGCAACCCTCCATTCGACAGTGACATCGGCATCCTTCTTTGCTGCTGCAAGCTTTCACTTCTCGTCCACGACATTGGCTTCAGTTGCCAATTTCTCACAGGCCCTTCTATCGACACTCGATGCCATTCTTGGGTCTACCGAGTCCTCAAGAGCCATTGCTGCTATCATCACACTCATTCGAAGAGAGTTCCGCCCAATAGACCCCAGTTCTAGTGAAAAGATTGGCGTCGGTGATCTTCTCATTGGATCACTTGGGTTTGCTCTTTTACAGCGTTGGGGTAAGAGGAATACAGAACGAAGCCTTCGCGAGAATGGAGGCGACGAGGTCATTTGGGATACTGTCATTCTGGACACTGGCGCGAGAGCCGATGTAGTGGGAACACATCAAGTTCAATTTGCCAATGCAGGCCAAAATCCACGTCCAGATGAGCCTGACAGTGCTTCATTCATAGCCCCAGGCAGTGGCGATGAACCATTCAATGCCGTGCACCGACGATCTAGTACTGCAGACATGGGCACCGGTTCCCGTCTCTCTTTCCCAATTGATGAACATCAATCTGTGTCAGATGAGGATATCCGAGCGTATATAATGAGCCAACTACCACAAGGCTGTCATGCTTCAATCAAGTCAGAAGCCCTCACCGCTCGAACGATTACTGTCGACATCTTCGATGATGATATGGGTGAAATCGCCGCACCTCCAGGGACTATGATGGTAGAGGAAAGATTCCATCATGACAACGACTACGCGAATCCTACACCTGAGCAGCAGCGGCTTCCAAAGCATACAATGGTCTTCCGAACAGCTTTCAATAAATCACAAAGCACCCAACTTCGGCCAGTAACTGGTTCGAGCATACCACCAACGGAGCCCACTGGTGTACAGAATCCCCAATTGCGCAGTCCGCCATCTCCAACGCACGCAAGAGACCCTCTAAAGCGTGCTCATTCTCAGCCTGAACCTTCTCATAACTTACTCAATAGTAGTACACCCAATTCCCGTGCACTTGATCAGCCCCAAAATGTGTCATCGACAAGGGGGTCCTTCAACAGACTAGCCCAGCGGGTCAAACCTAACGGACCTGAAAAGAAAGAAGCACCAAAACGGCAGCCACCAAAGAAGCCAACCATCAAAGTTCCATCTTCTCAAACCGGACCCAGTCCGCGACAGCCAGAAAGGCCATTGAAGGGTGCTGCCGCCGTCAAAGAAGCCACGGCTCGAGAAAATGCCTCTCGGCCTAGCACACTTCGACATCTAGTTGGAACGATTGAAAATCGCCCAGCGACGCCTGCTCCAAATAGAGGTCTCCGACGGTCGCCATTTCCAGGATCCCCTCACGGTCAGCCACCACACGCCCAGGCAAGAAACCCACCTGGGCGTGTTCCTGACGGGAGAAATTCCCGAGGTCATTACGTTGTACACGAAAATAGTCACGAATCGCTCTTGACCCACACCGATTCTTTCTCGCGTCGGGCTGCTGATATGCGCCCTGGCTCGCCAGCTACATCCCGTACCCATGTGCGGAGCAGTAGTTCCCTCTCTGTGACAAGGTCTGAAACAGAGGCTACATCTCCCATGCAAGAATACCGCCCCGGATCTCCCGCATTACATCGCAGGTCGAAGTCATACACACCCAGCATGTACTCTGTTGCCACCGCTGGGTCTGAGACTTCTCTCATTCTAGCTCACCGGCCGCGGAAGAGCGCCTACGAGGATATCGAAACTATTCAAGCACTGAATCGCGATGGGCTTATTCCTGGTATATTTCCCGAGAGACATTTCGTACAAAACATCCGCCGGTTCTGTCGATTTTCGTCCGCTTCTTATGGAGCAAATGCGCTGAAGGTCATGGGAGTACCCAGGGCTGGTAAGAGTCTTCCAGAGGCCGCATCGGATACGCATGAGCACAGTGCTTTTTCAGATCATGCTGGGCTTCCGTCCTCTACTATCCTTCTATCTTCATTTTTTGATCCAGCCGGGGGATCCAATGCAGCAGGAGAGACTGAGAGCGGGTTTCCACTTGTTCATTACCTCTCCATCGACCATGACTCCAAAGCATTGGTTCTGACTCTACGAGGTACTTGGGGCTTCGAAGATATTTTGACGGACATGACCTGTGACTATGACGAGCTTGAATGGCAAGGCAAGACTTGGAAAGTTCACAAAGGCATGCACGCATCTGCCAAGCGTCTACTGGAAGGCGGCGGTGGCCGAGTAATGATCACCTTACGTGCAGCTCTAGAGGAGTTTCAAAACTATGGCATAGTTCTCTGCGGGCACTCTCTAGGTGGTGGCGTAGCCGCCTTGCTTGCTACTATGATCTCAGAGCCTAGCAGCTCTCCGACGGGCACTTCGTTCGTGACTGCATCATATAAACCAGTCCAAGCTCGTCTCCTCGGGGTATACAGTCCTATGGACGGCACCACGGAGAATTCCTCTATCCCAGCTTACGATCTCCCTGCTGGTCGTCCAATCCATGTATACGCATACGGACCCCCAGCAGTGATGTCACCTTTCCTTCGCCTGGCTACTCGTGGACTTATCACAACTATCGTGAACGGTCAGGACGTGGTGCCTACCCTGTCTCTCGGTATCTTGCATGACATGCACACTGCCTCACTAGCATTCAAGAGCGATGTCTCAGGCGCAAAGTCTCATGTTCGTCAGCGCCTCCATCAACGACTCCGCCAAAGCATTATCCACAAATTCTACGTCAATCAACCACCGCTGGTCATCAATGCCGGAGATGGCGTCGGGGAGGACGCATGGGCCTGGAAGACTCTGGGTTTGCTCCGTGACGAAATGCGTGCTCCCAAGCTCCAGCCACCAGGCGAAGTCTTTGTTGTCGAGACAATGCGCGTTCTGCAGCGCGACGCTTTCACTCCGGCTCCCGAGTTCGCGGGCTCAGATAGCTATCCTCGACTTGGGCGTCCTGCTACGCGTGTTCAATTGCGATTTATCCGCGATGTTGATGCTTGGTTTGGGGAGCTCAGATTCGCGTCAGGTATGTTGAGTGATCATAACCCGGTGCGATATGAGACTAGTCTGGCTGCACTGGCGAGGGGGGTGGTTGATGAATAATTGATTTAACAACTTGACATTATGCTATTTAATGAGGACTTTACCACTTTTTTCGGGAGTCTGTGGATATGAGTCTAGACCGGGATATTTGTCCTTCTCTCCATTTTCCTTTTTGACGATACGCTCACTTATGTCTCATACACGTTGAAGATACACTAGATAGATTGATACCATTTGTTTCGGAATTAATATTGAATCTTTGATATTGATACTTTTGCCATTCATTTGACCTGTCAGCTCTTCTCTTACTCGACTCAAGCAGTATCAGCGATATTATAAACCAGCTTCTCACCACTAACCTTACCCTCCTCCATAAGCTTCATTCCCTCCAGAACACCATGAAGCCCTCCCTTCCCAACCTTAACAGGATGAGGCTTGATCTTCCCCTGCGCAAGAAGCGGCTCCATCAAAGTAATGAAAGCCGCAATATGAGCCGCATCCTCAGGCTTCGCAGGGAAATCCCGGCCAAACTTCCTAAACGCCTCCCCAACAGCAGTATACCCCAGAGTCCCCGAGTCAACAATATTCTCACGCTTCGTCGTCGACCCAGTAATAGACGTATACCGACCCCCTTCGCTTGACATCGCCTGCGAGCAGAACTCCGCCCCGTCCTCCGTCCCAATACAATCCAGCGTAAGCCCCAACTTATCCCCCGTCGCCTTCCTAATCTCCTCCGCCGCATGGCTATCCTTATAATCAAAGACCATGTCCGCGCCCAATGAGCGCACAAGCTCGAAGTTCCTCGGCGAACAGGTCGTCACAACCGTATATCCCGATAACTTCGCGAACTGAATCGCCAATGTCCCCGTCGCACTCGACCCACCATAAATCAGGAACGGAATACCCTTCTTCACAGGCTCGGCTTTCGGAAACTCAAGCTTCAGCGCCTGATAAAGCGCCTGCCCAACAGTAATAACCCCAACGCCTAGCGTAGCGGCTTCCTCGAAGGAGAGATTCTCAGGAATCTTCCATTGCCCGTGTGCCTTCGCGACGATGTACTCTGCGAAACTGCCGTCTTCGTGGTTCGAGTCGTTTGCGCCGTGCGTGATTCCGCATACGCGATCGCCGATCTTAAATTCTTTTGTTACGGCGGAGCCGACTTCTTGAACGATGCCGGCGTAGTCGCAGCCGACGAGCGCGCCGGGGCTGGAGAGGAATTTTACGTGTTTCCAGTCTGTTGGGTTGAGGCCGACGCTTACTACTTTCACGAGGATGTAGTCTGGGCGTAGTTGGGGGAGGCGGCGATTTGTTATCACTGAAGCCGTTTGAGGGCTGGTGATTTCGATTGCTTTTTGGGTTGCCATATTTGAAGGTTGTGTAAATCTCAAGGTTGGGGTGTTTTCGATGTTGGTGGTTTAGTGTTCGAGTTAGGGCAAGGGTATGGTACGTAGTAGGTACATGTATGGCATAGTAGAGCTTATATATTAGCTGGCTAGCGCATTAATTCTGTTCATAGTCGGATGTGGATAGTAATCGCATAAAGTGAAGCTGTATTTCTAAGCTTCGTGATGCGATTATAAACCGATTGTTTTGACCTAGTTGCGACCGTGGATGTTTCTGATGAACCGAGGCTGTTTGGTGAGCGAGATTCGGGACATCAACGTTCCGTCGGCGAAATCAAATCTTGGAACGCCGCCCCACATAGTCGACAGAGGTTGAATTAATTTGGGGACCTGAAGATTATAACTGTGGGCGCTGAGGTCTGAGGTAATTTTAGACTCGTCAGAATTACAGGCCTTGATCTGGGATCTGTCTTGGTGATATAGTTCTGACGGAGACAAGGGTCGAATTAATAGATTTCAAGTAACTACTCAGTATCCTGGACAATATGGATAGGACTCATTACAAGACACTAGATAGCACTGATTACAGTTACGCGAATCGAAGTATAGTCATAGAAATTGTACATTGTCTCGTATAGATATAGGATATTCCAATCCCTCTATGTAACCCAACCAAAAGAATCAAAGAACCCGGGGTATCACGGCGACAAAGATCAGATAGCCACAAGAAAAGAAGCCAACACCATAACCCGAAGCGCCCCGACAAGAAAGATAAATAAGACATGGAAATAATAGTGACAGTCCCATAGGGCGTAAATGGGAGAACATAAACTTTTTTGCTTTTTTTTTTTTTGTTTTCTCGTCATCATCATGCCACGAGAGGCGTCGCAGGCACCGCTGGACGGCCGGAGTGGCAGCCTCGCTCGTGGCGTTTCATGTTACTCCGTACTGAGAACGCCTTACCGCAACCAGCGTGGGTGCAGCGGAAGGGCTTCTCACCGGTGTGCGAGTGCGAGTGGATGCGCAGAGATGAAGGGCGCGAGAATGCCTTGTGGCAGGTGCGGCAGATATACCGGTCGTGGTTCTGCTGGTAAGGGGCGGAGCTGGATGGAGGGAAGTAGTGGTGGTGCTGCCAGGTGGGAGTCACTGGGGAGATGAGAGGAGGCGATTGAGCGGGCTGGTGGTGCTGCACTGGTTGCTGGGCCTGGGGCAGAGGCGCAGCGGCGGTTGAAGACTGGAAAGTCGCAGCAGATGGAGGGGCGGAGTAGTAAAGAGGGCCAGTTGCAGGAGCCTCCGCAGATGATGAGTAGGAGGAGACGCTGGGGGCGGGCGAGGCGTAAGGGCCTGGAGCACGGCCAATTGGGGCTGCGGAGCCAGTGCTGGAGATAGATGAGCGATGCGGATGAGCATCAGCAGGCTTGCGCTCTGATGAAGGTGAATGCACGCTGTGGCCGGATCCTGAACCCGGACGCAATGGCGGCGTGGGTGGGAGGTGAACAGGACGGTCTTGATAGGTTGGGCTCATGCGTTGGCGCTCTGAGGTCAGATGTCAGCAAGGTGATTCCTTTCGATGCGTGCAGATATACAACTCACTAGCATGTTGAGCGCCATCGGCACCCTCAAGGAGAGACGAGATCGAGGGCAGCGAGCACTTGGTCTGTTCCTCGACGGGTGGAGAGGGGGGTGCTTGGTGTGGGCGCTTGCCATAGGAGTTTGTATATGGCTTGGGAGCGCCATGAATCAGGCTGGCGAGATCCATGATGTGACGATCAGATAGAGTTAGGAGGGAGATATCTGATGGACTGAGGACAGGGCAGAGGTTCTTTAAGAAAGGGACAGAAGTATGGGGACGGACACGAGGGTTTATAGTAGTCGGGACTTTGCGTGGATGATCGACGGGTGATGCCGACGGGGGGTAAATGGGAAATCAAACGGGAATAAAAGGAATAAAAAGTAATTAAAAAAGGAAATAAAAAGGATTAAAGAGGAAAGAGGGATTAATTCGAGGCATACATAGAGCTGGGTTTCCTGATTGAATCTCGCCAAAGGTGAGACAGTCCGTTCCAAAGCTTAATTTAATTAACGATGCTGTTTTATTGTGAAATAATCGGAACAGGCAATATTCACTGGGAAATCCGCAAGAGGAATATTGGGAATAATGGAATATTCGGAGATTAACCCTACAGAGTGGGGGATGACGCTGAGCCCACGCGAAGCAGCGAACAAAAGCTAACGTCACCACAAGACCGGACCAGCGAATGTATGGCTGGGCGAATGACAATCCTGCGATGTGCCCACTAGGCAGAGCCACTATACCCAAAGAAGGAGGCCGGAAAGTCGCCGTCAAGCATGGTCGTCGAACCGCGCCTCGCTAGTGCAGATCCTGCTTACCTGTCACAAAAGGGAGAGAGCCCCATAAACGGCTGATCGCACCCGAACCTGATCTCTGTCGATCCTGCGCTTTTTCTTTGTCTGTTTTTTCGGTGTTGTGTACGTATCGCATCGTATTCATTCTTGCTTATTCCCATAGTATTGAAACGACTCAAATTTGTAGCTGCCACTTGAGCCGGATAACCCGAGTCTAGCGTAAGGCTACTCGGTATAGTACACTACTAAGGCTAACGAACTTTCCTGGGGATGGCTCACAACTTATCATAACTGGAGAGAGGCATCCAAGGTTACAATGCAACGATCGAGGATCGCCAGCTGCCTCTCCAAGGGGGCGGCCCCGGATTCAACCTCGCTCCCACGGTTCCCCTTAGCAAAAGTCGCGTGGAAGACAAGCCAAAAGGGAAGGTCATAATGAAGCCCGCATCCCACTATTCCCGATCAGTACAAACCTCCGTTGGGGCCGTGGGATGACGGCGTGGCGGCTCTAAGCGCTTGGGCGACTTCGCTTACACAAACCTTGAGGTACGAGGCCTATACTGTGCTCTGTGCATCCTGTGCAAGATCCTTGAGCATTATAATCTCCCGGAGGCATGCGTTGGACGGACGAACAGGCCTTTCGTGGGCTGAGGGAATCGTAATGATCATCACTGCCTCGGAACCAGCGATCGCGAACCGCCTTCCCCCGGACAAGTTCCGTAGCCAAGCAAGACAAACCCAGACGAGGCATGCAGAGGCATCGACAGCATAAAAATAGCGAGCATGAGGCAATGGCCAAAGTTTATGCGATCAAAATATGGGTCTATCGGCTTTGACAAGTGCGCGGAAGGGGAGGGTGACAGTAGCCGGGCTTGTCGATCCCCAGGGTCTCTCCTGAAGATCTCAAGAATACGGTCGCGGGCTCCCTCTTCCTTTTCCCCACTGCACAAACGCGGGTGAGGAGCCTAATGCGTCCACGACACGATCTGATCGGCGTTCTGGAACAGGCCGTTGTCCTTCGCCCAGGACCGTGCCCGATTTCTGCACTGGGCAGCTGAGGGGATTGGCCGTTAGTGATGGATCCCCCGTCCCGGCCTCGTGGAAGCGAGCCTCCACTATGGATTTAGCCCTTTACCAGGATCGCCTGCTCCGTGCATGGCCGTTTGCTGGATTCATGATCAGGATCAGCTTCACTTTGCTCTCCAGAGCTCTGGCGACGTTCATATTGGGGAGTTCGTCCGCCGGGATGGCCTTTCATCGCGCTCGGAAGGATGCCGCAGCCCTAGGCACGAGCCATGACGCGACCCGTACGCTGTGGGTGAACGGCCACCCTCGCTTCTTCAGTAGCATACCCCGTCTTTTAAACGGCAACTATTCCTGACAATCGTCCCTGCTCAGCATCGGAGATTGTCCACTCTCTGCAACGGGTGAGTTTGTCCACTTTTCGACTGCCGAGATATAGTATCTTACGTATGTCATCTCGTCTCCACTATGTCTGAACGCGTTGCCATCTTGCGAGGGCTCGAGCGTTTATGATCCACGAGGCAATCTTTTGTCATGGACATTCTTCGAGAAGGCAAGAGTGGACACAAAAACTGTATTTACTATGGGGTCAGGAACAATGGGTGCTCCATAAGGACTCCACGACTACTCCCGTGGCTGACGTAGAATGTCCATACGAGGTATAAAGTTATCACCAAAGCTTATAGCAGTGTTTGAGCTGTGCATCGGCCGAGATGAAACTCAGGCAGCCATCCTCGAGGCCTGAGACCAGATAAAATTCGCACTAGCCAAGGGAAGCGGCCGGCATTTCTGCTCGGGATCGACTAGTTCCCTCTAGACCCCGGCGTTTATATTCCGACATGTATGATTGGCGCTCTGAGGGGGAAAGGGGGGCCTCGCACAATGGTTGTGATGGGGGCTGGGGCTCCCTCGACGCTCTTCATTTCCACCACCATAGATTGCTCCTTCCCCTGATTCCAGACCTTCAGCATCGGCCTCGGCAATCTGGGCAGTGGTCCTGATGGAGCCTGGAACTTTCTTATTGCCGGAACTCTGTCGACAAGACATTCCCTTCTAGTAAAGTTTCCAGCCAAGCAAGAAACCCTAATTGACATGCTCCGTTCCGTCAATAGCGGCCGTAATGGAGGCCCAGCGACCAGATCTCTGGGTTGGCTGGGCATCCTGCTAATTAAAAAGAAACAATGGGAGATCATGCCTCATCTAGCTGGGCGCCCGGATTTGCATCACCATGTTGCACAGTCTCTACACTGCTCGTACATGCCCCTTCATACATAAAGCGCATCTCCTCGTACAGGAGACCTATGAGATCCCTGCAATGTAGGCGATACCCAACCACATCGCCCCCATAGAGGACAGTCATCACAGATGCGATCCTCTAAACCCGAAAGAGCGCCATTCCTGGTCCGCGCGTTGATCGATCGGGGATCATCCGGGGCGTGGCCCCATGCCACGCGAGGCGCACCCCTTTTTTCGTCCCAATTTTTATTCTTTGATTTCCGTGGTTTTGCTTTTTCCGTTTTTCCTTCTTTCCCTTTCACACGTTGGCTCTGGAAATCATCACATGGAAGTGGGGCCCTCGACACAGCCGCTTGCCTCTGCGTCTGATCCATATCATTCTGCGCAAGGAGGTCGTCCAGCCACGCGGAGGTCAACGATGAACACATGGCTCTTGCATGATGCACCTCCAGACCGCAATATGCGTTATGGGCTGGGGCATATGACCTCCTGCACGATCGTTCCTCCTGCTGTGCTCCTGGAGAAGCGAATACCTCCGGTGATCGTGATCCAGTGCTGGGACAAAGAGGCTGTAATGCACTGCAGCCTGAAAATCGTAGGTGTACTCGCTTTGACACAGATAATTACCTCGCCTCCATGGATCTGCGACTGGCTGAAGCGAGTGTATGCGCCCTGTCTTGGGGCAGGTTAAATTACGGGGTAGGGTTTCACTCGCTTCATTTCGCTACTGGAGGCGCCTTCGCTTTCATTGTTTGTAGGCATCTGCCTGGGATCATCTGCCTGGGCTTGACGATAGCCTCGGGTTCAGACCGTTTAACGGATGCCAGCTCCGAGACTACTGCCAGGCTGGCCGTCCTGTTCCGGAATGGAGATCGTCTAGCTAGTTACAGCTATTGACGATCTAGTAGATTTCTTCACTCCGTAACTCCGTGAATAGAACAATATCTGGTTCTCCGTATGTTCAGTGGGGAATACCCCATGATCCGTCGGCATCCGTATAACCCAGAGATCGCTTAAGCGGTTTAATGTGCCTGCAACATGGATGTCGCGTGTGAACTTTCCTCTTGACGAGTCCTCCGTCCCATGTCTTGGACTGGGACCGAGGGAGCTGTCACGGTTTCTACCTTCCTCATCCGGCTGATCGCCCGGTGGATCATCCCACAACCGCTGGCCATAGCTTCTTTCAGCAGTGGCTCCGTTTCGTGAGGGAATCTAGTCCTCCCAGGGACACCCATGTGCTTACGTAGCCGCTGGCCGAGGTTCTCTCACGATCAGATACACGGCTGTGCAGATCGCCCCTGGAAATGCCTCAAACAGACACGAGAAGTTTAAGCGCATCAGACTTTCGACGTCAAACCTTGACGCTTTCCGACCTCCCTCTTATAGAACAAGTTAACTACCGACCGGTTTTGACGCTGTAGATCCTAACCCAAATGCCCACACTAATGCAAATGCAGAAACAAGTAACGAGCGACCCTCAGGCACCTCTGGGCGCACATATCAGAGTACGTAAACTGCTCAAAAGCAAAAATGGGCCCGAGCATTTTCTGCCATTACCGCATTTGAAGAAGCAAAAATAAATATATTTAGAATTACTAAGTACAGAGTGTACCTGAGTACGGAGTATGTGTACGGAGTACTCAGATGCCATTCCAAATGACATGAATCAAATCGAAACACTTGCGGAGCCCAAATGTCAGCACCAAATCCAACCCAAATTCAAGCCCGCAGTCATGCCGAGCAACGCCAGCACAAAAAGGCCGCACTCCGAGGTTCACACCCCCTTGTCCGCGATCGACAGGTGATCACACAGAACGATCGTGCGGGAAATCCGACCTGTGCTGTGTCAGCAGCGATGCTGAAACACGACCTGTTCGTCACAGCACCCAGGGCAGATCCCAGCGAGCAGCCGGGATCTTAGCGACTGCGCTATTCCCGGGTGGGGATAACCCCCGTGGGATCGCTGTGGGTCGCTTTATTTTAGGAGGGCCGTGAGGGTGAGGGTATGCAGTCGCTGCTTTAGGGAGCTGCAATTGCTTCGTTGGCGATGCCTGCAGTTGCCCTGTGCCTCGAGTACACTCTTGGAGGTAGAAGCGTATAACACGTAGAGTTGCTGATCGGTGCTTGCACGCGAACCGACATGTTTGTGTGGTACGGTCTTGGTTTACTGGGCTGGCGTTGGTTTGACGCTCTTTGTTGGCGGGTTGCCATTGCAGCTCCCTTGAGGGCAATCTCAATCCTGGGCTCAAAGCATCGTGTTCTATACGCATCACAGGGGTTCGAGTCGAGTCGTGATGCACTCCTCCGTGATTACATAGTCCCACTTGGGTATACGGTCACATTCCGAGAACCGCCCGGCTGCCTTATTTTTGTGCCTATAGCCATCATCCGAAGGCTCCCCCATGTTTGCTTGCCGGACTTTTGAGGCGAAGCGAATTTGTGATTATCGATCGTATTCCCCATCTCTGATGGCTTCCGAGAATTAGCCCTCGGAACGCTAAGCCTAAGTCAGGCCCAATAGTAACGGATCATGAGAGGGTCCGTTGGTCAGCATTACTATATCTCGCATTGACAATGCCCCAGCATGTGTTTCTTTGTGACTGTACTGGACTTAATACCTATCTCGGCGTAGTCGTCGACAGGGATGTCGCTTTCCAGTGCTTTGGGCCATCCACTCGCCCTCATGCAGTAAATCCTCCTTTTTTTTTTTTTTTTTTGCGCTGCATTGCCACGGCTCGTCCACATCCCGATCAAGGCCCTATAAGCGATCGTTTCAGACCCTGACGTGCAGGTGATGATCTGTAATGCGTACGAGTCCAAGGGCTGTTTTTTAGTACCTGGGGTGGATTAAGGGATGTGGGGGGTTTGGCTCGGAGCACATCCTGCTGGTGCCCTTAATGGGCTGAAAAGGCCGCACTAACGGTAGATCCTGGCCGATGATCGCCCTTTGGACTCAAATCCAGAGTTGGTCGGGAATTGTTCTTTTCCACCGACAGGGATGGGGCCAAGGCTAGATTAACATCGCATCACAAAGGGACTCGATTTGATTTTAGATTGCCTCGGCTGGGCCATGGTACTCCTCCTGCCCCGGGGGCCATCAGGATTCGTCTCTGGGGCTTGGTGATCAGGATTCGTAATTGTTTCTTACTCGAATAGGAGAAAATCACGGCTAACCCGACACTCCTTGTCACAGCATACACTCTTGCAGCAGGAGATCATCTCGTCGGTTGCATCCACCCCCTACTGGAAGGATCGAACGCATCCTGTAGGTACCTCTGTACTTTGTACACTTGTTGTTGGCCAAGGAGGCTACGTCGTCAATTGGATGGGCCAGTCAGTCGGTGTCGTGTTGTCCTCTGCCGTATGCCTCTGCCGTATGCAGCCCCAGCGCTTTCTCGAGTCACTCGACTCAATCGTGCTGCAATGCTGGTCCAACCAGCAATAGTAGAGAGGAAGGCCACCGCAGTCGCTACCCTGCCTGCTCCATGTCCCCGTTACATTCCAAGGTTCCGACCCCCATGCTCATTTACCAAGATATCTCCTTATTATCACGCCTTAACTCCGCACAAAGGGCCCTTCGTAGAGATAGGAGTGGAACCGCAGTTGTCATCAGGCCGCTCAGATCGGAATCCAGGTCGTCCATGCCTGGTCCAGATTCTGTGCGACACGTCGTGCACATGTGCAACGAGGAGATCGGACAAGGAGCCCAAAAAGGCTGGTCTGCAGTGGCACGTCGTTAGACCTGTGGATATATATCTCCGACAAGCGTGAGCCACGTTGACTGGCGCGCGTCCCATGAGAAGAAGCGTGCCACAAGTACTAGCCTAGCAAATCCCAGGACCTTGGAAGAGGGGTCGCCAATTCTTCCCCAACCCTTTGTTGAAGCCTTTTGGCGTCGAAGCTAAAGCTCCCCCCAACTTCGGCTCTAATGATTCTCGTCATTAGGCTTAGTGCTAGAGGGAAGCGACTGTCGCTTACTTCCGACAACAATACGCGGCCCGTGCTGCGGGATCTTCGATTGATGCGCATCCTGGACTCGGAACTGGTACATTCCAAGCGCCCGCATCCACTTGGCATCAGCTGGCTCAGTCATACCGATGGTGATAATGCATGTCGTGTTCGAGGGCCTGAATCTCGGCGGTTGGCCCCCAGCGGCGGCTGGGAGCGACTGCTACTTCATCCCCTTCCCGGTCCTGTAGCTCGGGGCCATGGGCTCAAACGAATCCACTACGCTCTGGCCTAGAGATAGATAGCACACAATCAGACAAGCCAAACCTGGCGCAGGGCATCCGAGGGGCTGGATGCGGCCGGGATTCGAACCGTTAAGCAGGGCGGCCATGATTGAAACGGTAAGAAACCCGCCACAGTGTCTATCGTATACGCCTCGTATGCGTCAGACTGAGCACCGGGGGCTGCAGGTGACGGACAAGTAAGTAGCCTTGTTTCGAGCTGGACTACAAAAGTTAAGGATGGACATTTGCTTGAACGAAGAAAGGGATGTGCTAGATGCGTCATATTCGTGCGAGGGCCGAGCTCTGCCAGCCCTACCCACCTACTTGAACGGGAGTGCGAGCGGCGGTGTAAACCCGCCAATACAGCTTCCAACAGGGCACAAAGCAAGTTACTGCGAACACCCCGGCAGTTGTGAATCTCTGGGCGCTATTCGGGGGGTTTGGAAATAACTGGGGTTAAAAGTCAAAGCGTTGACTGCCCCGCCACAACTATGTGTGGAGGTGGGATGGCCCATCGGCGGCGATATCGAATGCAACGTGTTGGCGTACACCGGTGGCTTCTTGGAGGGAGACAATGAGCGTGGCCTTCGAGGCGCCGTGAATGGTTGAATAGACTATGCGGAGTCTCTGTGGAATCGTGGAATATCAGTCCAATCACCCCCCAGCCTCTCCACCACCGCCGATGAGGCGCAGCGTCGATCAGCCCTGTACGCACATACAGCATGCAGCTATGTATGGAAAAATGGGGGAGAGGAGACCAGACTGCCAGAGCCAACTGTTTAGTGGCCAAGAACTCCGTGCTCCTGTTCGAGCCTCCGATGTCTGTCTCCGAATAAGGCCACAACGGCAGTGAAACTTGCCCCGGAGTGTTCCCGATGAGGGGCACGCTGTGCAAAGAGGCCCAGGACCAGTCACCGAAGCAATTTAGAGTTGATGGTAGCGAGGAGATGCCCAACGTCGCCCAACGATTGGCACGCAAAAGCTCCGATATGGGGCCTGTGATCTGCGGCGGAAACGCCCGGTGGTCGATCTGCATGACACGGCCACCATGGATATGCAGTTGCGCGCTTTTACACGAGGATCTAGAGGGTGGGTATCGACTGTGCTTTGCCATCTGTAACCGAAGGTGCAAGGGAGTCGACGAAACGGCCTCGTTGGCCATTCGATCTTGCCCTCTTCTGTACCCAGGTCCGATCCGAGCATGGATCTGAATCCTTCGATCCAGGCCGGGAACTCCCTTTCGCCACGAAGGTCTCTGTCGGCATTGACCTGCGTTAATTTTGGTCTTGCCCCTTCTGATCGGCGGGATAATCCGACACCAGCGCCTTATTGCAACGCCTGACCTGACGCAGCCCCATCACACCTGCAGGTTCTGGTCCATCCCATCCCCGGCATCTAGCTCAGCTCTTGGTCTTGCATTTCCGCCCTAAACATTCCGTATAAGTGGTTAGACTGCACGGTCAATCGAGGCTGGAGTTAGGGGAGGGGTCGAGTGGGCACAGACCTGATGAGCGTCCGTCCATGCATGGACCCATCGATCAAGAAAAGGAAAGGGCCGGGGCTCTGAGTGGGTATACCTTCTCCACAAGCACGATACTCTTTTTGGCAGGTCAACTTTCTGGAGCATCGCGAGTCACTGCTCGTCAAGATGCCGCTATATTCAATTCTGATATCAATGATATCAACGTACGAAGAAATACCCTCAGATCACCCGGAAAGAGTGGATATACCGGATGATCGTGCGCCATTTTATCTACCTTGATCTACCAAGCTGGAGGCTATACTATCGGACGGATGGATAGATGAAACACGAGGTACATTCGGCAAAAAAACAAGGATGGTATCATGCATGTCATTATACGATGGTATCAGTAAGCGTTGATGGCAGTCTGCCCAGCGGCTCTTTGGCCGGTAATAGCGCGCATCTTTTGCGCAGCGAGCTTGAAGTCAAGCGTGCCATAATCATCAGGCATATGCTCACCACTGTAGATAGTGAGCACCCTCATGCCGCGTTTGTAGGACAACCCAGTAAGGAGTTTTGGAGTGATAAGGAAGTACTGGCTTCCTGACTCTTCTCCACTTGCCGCGCCTCCGTTTGCAAAATCCTCCGCGCCACAGGCAATGTCAACCAAACGGCCATGGACCATACGCTCATTTCGAGGGTCCATACCTTGGTTGATCTCGTCGACCACGCGGAAGGGTGACTTGGACAAAGACTGAAGAGCCATGAGGTAGAAGATCGTGCTCACAGCGCGTTCTCCTCCAGATTGGCGATGAGCAGTCAATATCGAGAGCGGCTCATGTTCACGGAACTTGACTTGAATTTGAATCGCCCATTGCTCGAAATTGCTTGGTGATTCGCCGTTTGGCCCGGGTTCATCTTCTGCCTTGAACAGGCCAACTTGTCCAGCCAGGCCAATACGGCGGAAAGAATCCCCAAAAGCTTCGCTGATCTTGCTGACGATTGCTTCCAATTCAGGCTCCCACTGGCTGCGAATCTCGTTGATGGACTCTTGAAACCTCGCCTTCTCTTGCTCCGAGCCACTGAGTCTCTCCTTGAGCTCTTGGATCCTCCGTTCTCGCGCCTCGAATTCCTCAACCATGCCAGAATGCCCTCCATGTGTGAGGTCCAACCGCGCCTTTTCGGAGTCGAGATCGGCTTCGTATTCCTCCATGGTATATCCACATACAATTTCGGACAGTTCCTGCGCTCCCGGACGATTTGGTGTTTCTTGCGAGATTTGGCTGACCTTGATGCGCATTGCTCTGCCTCTCTTCTTCTCTGTTTCTTGCTCCTCAGCGGCAACACGGAGCTCTCTGAGCTTTTCTTGTAACAGCCTGCCGGATTCACTTTGCCGTGATCCCAAGGTCTTGTAGTCTGAGACTGCTTCCATGTGCAGGACTTCAACCTTGATGAGTTCTTGGAAGGCTTCACGAACTTTCTCAATTGCATTCTAGAGTTCAATTAGTATAAGAGGATATTTCAAATGGAAAAAAAAGTTGTTGGGCTTACGGCATATCGAACAGCAGCTTCTGCCTTCTTAATGGCAATCTCATCTTGCTGGTTTCGCAATTGGGAAACACGTTCCCTAATCGAGGTAAATCCATCCTGACGGGCCTTCAATTTGATATTTTCTTGTTCTACGAAGGATAAGAAAAATGAACGTCCAAGGAAAGCGAGAATGGGAGCATACCTAGAGTTTGAGGCAGAGCCAAGAAGTGTGTGTGAGCTTTCTGAGCCTCGTCTTTCTCCTTTTTAATTCGTCGCTATTGAGAGGATTAGCCGCGCAACTTCGTGTAAGCACCAGAGGCTTTGTTCTTACCTCCTCCTGATCCAAAGCAGACGCATCATCTAACAGCTTCTGTAAAGCGCTAGATTCTTCTTGAAGTTGCCCTTTCAAGTGCTGTAGTTCTTCGCGCGATGAGCCAATTTCATTCAGGAATGTCTGCTTAACAGACATATCCACGGGTTGATCGGTCCAGAGACTGGCCCGTCTTACTGCTCGTGTTTTAGTGGATGTTGCATTGGCATACTCCCGGCGACGACTGGTCTGGTATACGGTTGTCCCAGAAACAAATTGTGCGATGTTCGTTTGCGTGACTGCATCAAATGCCTCGTCGGGGATCTTTCGTAAGGCGATTGGGGTATTACCCAGTCTCACTTCTTCGTATAGCATGCCAATAACGGGATCAGGGCCCTCGACAAAGTCCGAAGCCCAGCCGTCAAATCCCCATTGTTCAATAGTCTCCCTCGGAAGAGCATTTCTTTGCCAATCAATCCCTGAAGGACATGTTCGGATGTTTATCTCGTGTAGTTTCATTTCTTTCATGAGTGCTCGTTGGAGAGTCTGGAAGTCATTCCTACTTTGCACAGTGAATGCAAGAAAGTCACTTTTCTGCATGCACGACTCAACTGCATCAGCATACTTTGGATCTTTCACTGAGCAAGTGAGGATGGGTGGACCAAAAACTTCTTTTTCGAACCGATGTTGGTTACTTTGAAGCCAGCGATAACCAACGGCCGAGTCACGAGATAATTTGCTGAGCTTATTCTCTCTTTGTCCGGATTTGGAATTCAAGTTTTCGAGTTGTCTTTCGTTGCTTTCGATACGACGCTTAGCCTCTTCAGCCTGTCGTTGCAGAGGGCTTTGTCGGTTGCGAATTTCGGTGGTTTTTTCCTCGATGGCCCGTTTCTCTTGTCGCTTTTCGCTGAGAAGGTCGTTGAAATACTGAGGGTCGAATTCGACGGACTCTTCCTGTATCCGTCGTTCGATATTCTTGATGGTTTGAGTGATTTTTTGTGCCTCTTCTTTAAGCCTCCTCCCGCTTTTCCTTTCGTTCTCAATGTCTCCATCGATATTCGTGATATTTTTCTGGAGATCTGAGACCTCACCCTTGGCCGCATCAGCTGCATTCGAAAGTTGCGTGACTTGCTCTTTGCGACGGGCTTTGATCTCATCAATCTTGATGCTGTAGGCGTTCTTGTCATCCACAATTCGCTTGAAAGGCTCGGCATCTTTCTTAAGCTGCTCTTTCTCCGCTGACAGGCCATTCACTTTATTCTTCAATTCCTGGTATGAGCGAGTGCATTCTTTGTATTCGACAACTGGGCGAAGGAATTCCAAGTTATCTATCTTCTGTTGAATAACAAATCTCTCACGCATCCTTTCGACGTCCTCCCGTTGTGCATCGTGTCGCGTTTGCAGATTTCTCAGAGTCTCGGTCTCGGCACGATTATCGACCTCGATTTTCCTCTGCTCTTCTCGAAGACTGTTCAGCGCATCATGCCAGTCAGTCATGATTTTTCCACCAGCAGCCCGCTCCGTTGAGTAAAGAAGTTGCTCTGGTGTCAGCGCTGCAAATTCAGCAACTTTGTCCTGAGGAAGGAACTGACACAAGTTGTCAACTTGTATTCCGATTGACTGTGCAAACTTCAGTACTTGTTTGGCGGATGCTGGTGAGCCGTTGACCCAAAATGAGCTTTGATTGCCATCTCGTTTTATTCTCCGTTTAATGGTTGGGTTCGTAGAAAGTGTTGGTCCAGCGGCGAGTTCAATTTCGATAGTTGCTTCGGGGCGGCCATGCTTTACGAATTCTCCAAGTTCCTTGGCACGTCCAAGATGCTGGGAAAAATTGATACGTTAGATATCTTTCATTGCTAGGATTAGGATCAGACCCCGCTATCGAGGGCGACAGCACATACCTGAGGACCCCATCCAAGGCCGAGACAGATGGCGCAAACCAATGTACTTTTACCAGTTCCGTTTGGTCCAATCACCATATTCAATTTAGGACCTGGGTGGAATTCCGCTTTTGTGTAAGTCACAAAGTCAGTGACTTTGATGCGTACAATCGCGCCTTGCTTGTAGCCTTGCTTGTTCACTCCTGGAGCGGCGACTGGAGGTCGTGATGGCTGTTCTGGCTCCTGAGTTTCATCATCATCATTATCTTCTTCTTCTTCTTCTTCTTCTTCTTCTTCTTCTTCTTCCTCCTCCTCCTCCTCCTGCTCTTTTCCGTTGGACGAATTTTGGGTGTCATTATCCTCTGCTTGTTCCTCTTCCTCCGTGGGATTTAGACGGATGCGTTTCACATCCGATGAGGACTGGTCGGTTGATCGAGGATCTTCACTCTCGTTTGTCATCTCACTGTGCGAGCGACGGTGATGGCTTGCCGATGGGCTCCGACTGAGCGCCGACATTTTCACCCTGCTGCTGGCGTAAGCCCATGCAACTCTATAGCAGCTGAAAGCGAGGTTGATAAGAATGATAAAACGCGAGGGGGACGCGTCTTTGTGCCACTCCGCGTTGCCTTTCGGGTAGGCGGTGTGTGTCTCAAACTTGTCTTTGTTCCTTCACCTCCGCCAGCCAGTGCAACCACTAAACCATGGCTTCGCCTCAGAATTTCCGTCGATTGGTTTTGACGGCCTCTGTTGTTTCTATCACAATTGCTGGAACGCTTTATGGAGCCGGAATCAAGACTGACCAGGAGATTGCACAGGTAAGATTGCCTGTTTGAAGAGCTTCAGCTTGAAGCTATCCGCAAAGAACAAGTCCTCTGACTAGTATCGGATATACTAGACTACTCGCAAACGCCAGGAGGCTACTTTCGATGAAAAGATGGCTGGTCTCCAAGGAATGCGCTCGGATCTCACAGCTCGAAAGGGAATGATTGAGACTCAGATTCGTGACTTGGACACCCGGATACAAGAAAAGAAACAAAGAACCGCGGTGGGTAGCGACAAAGGAAATGCTCAGGAAAACCGATGAAATCCGGATGTACTGGCTATAATCAGAGTACGAATCATCAAAGCATCGCGCACGCGGAAAGCCTCCATCATCCATGAATCGGACGACAGCTATCAGACAGCCATGCCAGGAAATGACCCGTCAACCCATCCAGGCTATGAGGCCAATATTTTTTCAGCCTCGCCCTTTTGAGTAGCTTTATTGTGGGGCCTGGAGGTCAATCCGACAGAAGCAATCACTCGCAAGAACCTTGTGGTTTGCATACATACCCAGCACGAAGGCCGGGCAATTATATGACGAGACGATTTTTGTATAATAACTTGTATATTCCTGTTTTTATATTGGCCTTAAAGATGAAAAGGCTCTGGAATCCGCCAAACAATAGATATCGAGACCGCAGCCTCGATGCACATTTTGTATATGCGAATCCTAATTCATGTCTATTCTTCAGTTCCGGAAGCCTTCGTTATATCGTCATCGGGTCAGCTACCAATGTCTTATGCTGTATGCAGCTTGAGGCCTTGTTTAGGCATCCAAGTTCAAGTTTTCGAGAAGAGCGTCTAGCTTCTCCGTCAGAATCTGGTAGTTCATTGCATCTTCAGAGAACTCGTCCTCAACGGTGGCTCCATCCAAAGCCCGCAGTTCGCGAACTTGTTCTGTGGCGGGAGTGCTTGACACATTAAGCGCATCAACCCGTTCTGTAACTTCCGCCAAATCGTCTGGCTTTACGTCCGTATCGCCATTGGGGGGCTGTGCGGTCTCGTCCAACATTTCGTCAAGGCCAGCGTCGTCGAATCTGAGACGGAATCGTTCATTGAGATAGAATCGGATGTCATCCAGCAATTCGATAGTGTCTGTCTCTTGACGCGCCTGGATACGAGAAGCAGACCCTTGGATGAGCTCAGCGAACTCAGGCGTGTCAATGTGTGCTTCAAGCCGGTATGCAAGGAATCGCGCCGCGAACTCTTCCAATCGCTGCACACGGGTTAACCAAGCGGCACGCATGATCGCGTAAATGTCAATGTCGTCCTCGTCTTTGCCCCGAGTTCTCGCCGCTTCGGCTTGTGACATGCCAGCACTACCCAAAGTGCTGATCACGACCGCAGCCTTGGTCTTGAGCTTCTCGATGAAGAGCATGTCAGCTGCGAAGAGAACATCGACCGCAATTTCGAGCGGGAAGTCTGCACGCTCGCTGTATAGGAAAGTGAGGATGATCTCCAAGACATCCGGCGAGCAATCAACATCGATGATATGCAATTTATCTGTGACTTGAGCTTCAAGGAATGATGAGGAGAACATCGTCTGGAAAAACTCAGAGCGGAGGAGCATCGCTCTATGACACGGGAACAAGACCGATTTCTGTGTTTCTCCCTCAATTTCATCCGGGAGTTCGTCGGCTTGGAGTATGACATCTGCAAATATATGGTTATTTCGGTCCCAGTTCACCTCATTGGCCTTGCTCGTCTCGACCTCGATCTTATTCCCAAGTACATTGGTCCGGAACCACTCCTCTAATTGATCGCGGCCCCTTGTGAGCTCCGTGGTTCTTCTCTGACGCGCTAGCCTCCGATCCCCACTGTCGAGTATACTTTCCATGAGACTTTGGGTTTCCAAGTATTTTGAGATCTTGTCAATTGCGGCAAAGACTTCCGATTCAGTGAACCCAGTTCCAGGGCCGCTTCGTAACTCTCGAGGTGGCTCGCCGAAGTAGAGGTACTTGATGGCTGCCGTGAAGCCTTCTGGTGCGATATTGCTTGGAAGTTTCCATGTTGAAGCTTCAGGTGTTGTTGCCAACTTGCCACGAAAGTAGGGAGAGCGAGCAGCCAATATAAATTTGTGCAAGTGGACGGAGTCGTCGGAGGCAGTCACCACAATATCCGTTGTGACGGGAAATTCTCGGGTAAGGAGCGAAGTAATGTGCGCGGCTAGAGGCTGCAGTGGATCGCTGGATTTTGAATAATCATATTCGAGTAAGAGATTACGTATGCGGTCGTTGAGGGCGTTGTATAGACATCTAATGTAAGGGCGCGTTGTCCCGAGATTAGCCTTGGGCCCGCAACCTTCAAAACCTTGACAATACAGTGACTTCGAGGGGAATTGATTACGTATAGCCTACCTTTCGCCTTGGAATGTATCTCGTTCGCACAATGCACCGGATTCTAGAAGCAGCTGTGCAACCTCGTAATGCCCGCAGAGGCTCGCCTGATGCGGGGTATATATTTTAGTTGCAAGGTTACTGCAGGGTCTAACTTCAGAGGGCCGATTGGCTATGGGACTTACCAGGATCAGGGGTGTATAGTCATAATGATCTCGAGCATTTACATTAACGCCTTCGGTGATTTTCTCCTGGCAGACTTTTAGGTCACCTTGACGGCAGGCGGCGCAAAGCTGTCGGAACGATTCACTATCGTCCAGAGGGTTATCTTCCTTGATATGGCCCTCCTTGATCAGCTTCTTTTCATTGACCAAGCTGATTTCCAGCTGATCCTTGCGTAACACAGTCCTTTCCTCTGCCATTTTCCCAACCAGGCAGCTTGCCAATTGATGTGGGAGATATACTCGGTCTTGAATGCGGGACAACGACCAACTCCGACTGCTTATCGATAAGAATCACGTGTGTATATACGCAAACAATGCAAACTACTGGGTCGGCCGCGCGAGGTTTGGTGTGAAATCTGCCTTTGACAGTCACGAGTTCGTGAAAAAACAAGCGGATGCCAAAGGGAGTGCAACAGCCCTAGCATGGGATCGTTTTTTAGTGCCATTGAAGGAAAATCATGCCCACAGACCACCAAAGACATCATCATCGCGTCGCCACTCACTTGCATGAACGCTCCGCTGACCGCCTGCCGAAGGAGGATAAGCGCATCATAGCCGGCCGTTGCTCAGCAACAACACGGCACCCAAACAGACGGACACTACTGGCACTTCAATAGCCCCAATTGCATACAACTTTTCCACTCCTCCAATTCCCTCCACCTCTACTAACAAGACAGGGACCTCTGAGCACCACCTCTTCCATGCTCATCGCTCATCGCTATTCATCTCTCGTCCCTTTTCGTGCTCTTCCTACTGTCTTGTTTGCATTGCGTTTCATTCTATAGCCATGGCGATTGCTCTGGCTGAGGCGGACAAGTATGAGATCTTGGAGAAGATTGGTAGGTTGCACAATGTTTTGCAATGTCCTGTTTCTAACGTCGACTCTTGCAGGCTGTGGATCATTTGGTATCATTCGAAAGGTCAAGCGAAAGTCAGATGGATTCGTAAGTTGGCATGGGGTTGATGAACTCGCTGTCTGGACACACTAACACTCTCAAGATACTATGTCGCAAGGAAATCAACTACATCAAGATGTCTCAGAAGGAGCGGGAACAGCTCACGGCTGAGTTCAACATCCTCAGTTCCCTCCGACACCCCAACATCGTCGCTTACTATCACCGCGAACACTTGAAAGCGAGTCAAGACTTGTACCTTTATATGGAGTACTGTGGTGGCGGAGATCTGAGCATGGTTATCAAGAACCTGAAAAAGGCCAACAAATATGCGGATGAGGAGTTTGTTTGGCGGATTTTGTCCCAATTGATAACTGCTCTGTTCCGATGTCATTATGGCACCGACCCAGCAGAGGTGGGATCAAACATCTTAGGAAATCCACCAAAGCAGGCTGGCCTGAAGGGAAAGCAGGGGCAAGTCACTATCTTGCATCGTGATCTTAAGCCAGAGAACATCTTCCTTGGCAGTGACAATACCGTCAAACTCGGCGACTTTGGCTTGTCCAAGCAAATGCAATCCCATGACTTTGCATCGACCTACGTCGGTACGCCTTTCTACATGTCACCAGAAATCTGCGCCGCTGAGAAATACACTTTGCGGTCTGACATCTGGGCGGTCGGATGCATCATGTATGAGCTTTGCGCCAAAGAGCCCCCTTTCAATGCTCGCACCCATATCCAACTGGTTCAGAAGATCCGCGAAGGCAAGGTTGAGCCACTGCCAGACTGCTACTCGCCTGAGTTGAAAAACATCATTGGCAACTGCTTGCGCGTGAACCCTGACAACCGTCCCGACACTGCCTCGCTCATCAATCTTCCTATCATTCGTCTGATGCGCAAAGAGAAGGAAGTTGTTGACCTTGGAAAGACCTTGCGCCGTCGCGAGGAGATGGCTAGCTTGAAGGTCCGTGAGATGGAGCAGAACCTGGCCAAGGTTGAGAAAGAGAAGCAGCAGGCCAAGGCCGAAATTGAAAGCACTGTTCGCAGGGAATGGGAAGTGAAGGCTCGCCTCGAGATCGACCGACAAGTACAGAATGAGCTTGATCGTCTACGGAAGAGATTTGAGTCTGAGGTTCAGGAACGCGTCGCGATTGAAGTGCAGAAGCACAAGAGAAACAGCAATCCTACTCCTCGAGAGGACCTTTTCCGAGCTAGCCTTCAAGGTTCCAATTCGTCCCAATCTTCTTCGTCTCGAAACAGTGGACGTGGCTCAAGGTCTTCGGAAAGCATGACCGAGGACAGCGAGCCTCCCAGCGCTGAGAACAGTGTGCTTCCAGAGTCGCCCACCAACAACAAGAAGAAGCCAAAGCGTGAAGCTCGTACTCCTTTCTGTCGATCGAAGACTGTCGCCGAGTCCCCACAGGACATTCAAATGGCAGAGCCCTCCCCGATTTCCATTGCCTCGCTCTCGTTGTCTCCTCGACGCACGTCTGGTACCGCTGCATCCAGGAACATCTTCGCTGAGGCTGAGCGTAACAAGGCCAAATGGGAGCCTACCTTGGCCTACTCCGATGACGAAGACGACACCCCCGACCTGCCTTCTCCTACTCGCCCTAAGGTCAAGCCCGACCCTTTCAAGGCTCCTCCACGACCTCTCCTTCGCCAAAACACCGCAGCCATGATGCAGAAGCTCAGCACCCAGCCTGCTCTCTTCCCCTCCAGCGGCTCCCGCCTTCCACAGGCTGCCGGTGGAGCTCAAAGCCCTCAATCTGACGCTCGTTCTTCCAGCGAAAGCCGATCAAAATCTCCCCACCGCCGACTGTCCAAGATCCCCTCTTCCGCCAACCTTGCAGCTGATGCTGGCTCTTCAACCCGCAGCAAGAACGGCTCCAAGAGTCCAACCAAGCAGAACGGTGCTGGGGGCGAGGAGATGTTCAAGGCTGTCATGCAGCGTAACATGGGTGGTCGCACCCTAGTTGAACTTGCCCAGGCTCGCGCTGGTGGACGTCCCACTGATGAGTTCAAGCGCTGCGCTAGTGACTCTCGTGCTCCTGTCCCAACTTCTCACTTCTCTTGCTCTGACCGTGACCCACCAGCCGTTTGGGACCCCGAGCGCGATGAGATGCCCAGCCCTTTCTTGGCTCGTGGAAAGAAGGTTATTCGCAACCTTCGGTAGACCTAGGAGGCACAAAAACCCCCTCCTCCCCCTGACTCTTCTTCATTTTACCTACAGCACTTCCATCATATCTTACCTCTCATTCCCCCCTATTGGAGCGGATAACAGGTGTAATGGCGTTACAAATTGTCCGAAAAGACGCAGCTTTGTCTTTTTCGTCTTGTTTTTATTCTGATTCTACTTGTTCTCTGTCATCCTGGCATGATATTCGATTCTTGCGCATACCTCTTTGCTATCTCATGGCGTTGGTTCACTATTTATGTTTCGTTTTTTTTTCGTGTTGGGAGCTTCCCTGCAGCCGATGCATTGGGAGACACGGAGTTTGCTTTTCTCTACAAAGTGTTTTCTGTTGCCCTGGCTACTACTTATGCCGTCCTGACTACTATCTTTTTCCTTTGTCACGCCGTGATGCCCGTTTTCCTAATTCATCCTGGAAGAGGAGTTCTTTTCGTGTACATTTATTTGGCTGCATCGGTCGTACAATCTTGACTTGATCGTTTCGTCCAACTTACTTCCAGGGTAATTTGTAGCTTTTTTTGACCCTTGGCAAGTATCTAACCGACTTACAAAGCAATATTGTTTAATATCAAGTTTGATCCTATTTCTGAGTTTCGATTACTACCGCTTGTTGAGCAGGTTAGTATTCAGTGGTGGACATGTACTGGGTATACTACATCGATCAAAAGCTCGTGTATAGCCTTGGCGGTAAAATGGCCAAAATCTTATCTGGTTCATTGGTAGTATCTTGTCAAATGATAGAGTGTATATTACAAGGCTTGATTGCTTGAAGGCTGAATGCTATAGCTCTTCGTCTTCAACCTCTTCTATTTGGACCGTTTTCATCTCTCTGTTGAAGCGTGCTTCCTCTTCTTCCAGCCGCCGCTGCTCTTCATCATCATCATCAGGAGATTGGTTTTGCGCAGCAGGATTCGCATCAAAACCGGCCCTGTAACCGGCCTTTTCAAGCCGATCCATTTCCTCCGGCTCTAATAACTTCCCTTGTCCCCTGATTGAGTCTTGCTTCGCACGTACAGCAGCTGGCACGAACATATTTGTGGCTTCCTTGCGGAGATCCCGGATCTCAGGCTTGGCCTCATACACCTTCTTAGTCTCCACAGGAGGTCTAGATGGTAGAGCATGCGGGCCGCGTCGCTCGGATTCACCACCTGTCTGGCCCTGTCGCTTCTGCTGCCGCGGAATCGGAGGTGGAGTGTCGCGCGGCATTGGTATCCGCCGCACATCTTCGTCTGTTTCGCTGCTATCGCTTTCGGGCTTTCCCCCGAACCGGGGCTCCCTCCTCCGCTTGCCTAGTACGCCCTCGCCCCCGTCGTGGTCGTACCCAACGCTGCGCACTGGTGCAAACTTGGGCGCCTTGTCGCCGAGAGCCTCACGCGCTTTTCGGACTGCCCGTAGATCCTTCTCTAGTGCCTCGAGTACCTCTTTGTCCCGCGGTCGTAGCTTCTGGCCGGACTCCTCCATTGACTTAAGGTCGTCAATTTGTCGCTGGATCCGCTCGGGATTGCGTCGGGCGAGTTTCTCATTGCGTCGTGATAATGCTTCTGCCTTGCCTTTCTTCAAGCTCTTCTGTTTGTCCTTGTTTCGCTGTGCCGCGGCGGGATTGATGGATCTTTCCTTATCCTTCGCCATTGTGAATCTGCCTGAGAGTTCACACGATCAATGGGGTCGAACCAGGTGTGCGTGTCAAGGACCGTGTTTCCGAATAGCTCGCAGCTTGATTTCGGAGATTCGCTGCCAATCACACGACAGATGGCGTCGTCAGCGTAGTCCAGACGAGCCTCCGCAAAGACGAGCCAGGCGTGTGGCGGACTTGGAGGCGTTCTCGAAGGGTCTTTCTCACGTGAATGGAGATCGTAGACAGCAAGCAGGGGTCTGTATGGCGCTGAGAGTCGTCAAAAGCACCGAAGAGATCCTCTCGATGATGCAGGATTCTGCAGCTAAAGGGCGATCAAAGCGTGCGGTCCTCCCCAGGGTATGGTCAATGGCGTCAGGTCGGGCAGTTGGGTCGAGGATGCATGCAGGAAGAGCTGGGGCGCAGCTCACAGGCTGGGATGCGATGTGCTCTGTCGACTAGGGCGATGCGGCGATGCAGTCGTCGTCGCGCGGAGACCAATCGAGTGGTGGATCGCGCAATGGGTTCAGCCTCACGAGTTAGGCTGCGGGTTGGGCGAGATAGGAGACGCGCGATGTCGTTGGGCTGGATAAGACAGGAGGTGAAAGGTGAACGTTGAAAGGCGTGGTGGAGACTGCAAGCAAGAACCAAAATCCCAACGAGGAGGCGGAGAGGACGAGGTTGTGCCTCGACGGCTCCATGGTTGTTCCATGGTTCGGAATGGATCCTGGGACTAGTGCAGAAGTATACTTTGTATGTACAGTTCTACCTTGTGCAAGTACTTCCTCATTCATTACTCCTAGCTATACCAAGATCATGTCAAACTCGAGCAGTTTCAGATCACCTTGGAATTCAAAAATCCGCCCTCCCCCGACTGCCACAACTACCTAATTGAGATAACGCCTTACTTCCCTGTATTATATCGTCGGCACGCGCAAGTAGTAGTCCAAGCACTAATCGCTAGTCCACACACCTCCATCTGGCCATATGCATCCTCCCCCACAGGATCGCAGCTGGGCTCCTATGAGAAGCCTCTGAAAATACATTTTGCTTTTTCGCCGTGAACCTTTGATCCTCCATCCTAGAAAACTAGAAAAAGAATATGACGATACAAGGGGATTGGCCTCAAACGCTGCCCTAAACGAACATTGCCCTTCCCCTCCTTATCCCCCCCCCTCCCTCTGCTTTCTCCTCCAATCTAATCTCTCGCCCGAGGTATCATTTCCCCGAAGCCTGTGCTCCCCACCTCAATCAGAATAAAAGGCACGCCATATATAAGTCGGGGCTGCCGGCTCTCCTGCTTCCGTGTAACGGCGATTCCTACGAGCCGCGCGCGCGCTGTGACAGTTGCCGCCAAATTCACTCAGCGGCTCCCCAGTTCCTCTTTTGGGAGTTAGTCTTGAATTTTACTCCTCGCTCGAATTAACACTCCTTCTCAACTGTCTCCGGCTTCTTGCTTCCATGAGGACCTGCCCTCCCGAGAGTCGCATCTGCATTCCGGTCTCACTGCGCACCGTCCCTCGCCCCTCCGCCCTCTCTCGCCCCGTCCACCATGACCTGTGGTCCGCTCGGTCTCCCTTCGAGTTTGATCGGCGCTTCGTAGACTGTTCGGTCGGAGCATGTCTCTGCCCGGGACCAAATGTCCTCGATCCCCGACACCTCGCTTGGCCTCACCTCCTCCGAGATCCAGATCCTCCGACAGCAGCAGCAGATTGCCCTGCAGAACACCCATGCGGGCAATGGCGCCTCCAGGGGTCGCGGTGCTGGCCGAGTCAGCAATTCTAGCTCGCGCGCAACCAGTGCGGCCAGTAGCCAGGGCCGCCTGCTACTCGATCCCGATAGCCTCCACGCTCTGTCGCACCAGCTGGGCTCCCTGGAGCGCCGTATCAGTAGCCAAATCGACTATGTACGTGCTCCCGCTTTGCTTCCCTCCTAACCGCGCAGGGTCATTGGCGCTTAGTCCAATGTCATAGAAACTGATGCGGTATTAACAGCTCTCACAACAAATATCCGATTCCGTCAAACTCAGCCAAAGCGGCGCTTTGAGAACAATACAACAGGTCGATGCGGAGATGGCCCGGACTCGTGCGATGATGGCTTCGGCAGATGATTTAGAGAACGAGCTGGCAAAGATCGGCCACATTCGGGATATCGTCAAATCCTTTCGTGGTCGAATCGAAGGCTTAGATCGTCGCATTGACCAGTCTCGCCGTCGCCGCTGATCCTACGCCATGTCCAAGTCGTCCCTCTCTCTTCCTCACTTACCGCTGTTCCTCCACAACATGATTCCTCCCAGACCTCAATTTCTCCAACACTACATCTACGCCTCATAATACGTTTCTCAAACGCTGTATGGTATATTAAACCTGCAAAAACTTTCTCATTCACATACATTCAAACATCGCGATTTGCGTGATCGGCGCTTGAAAATTGCAAATCAAAACCACGGATATAGGTTTTTGTCCTCGCGGACGTCTCAAACTTGGCCTGTGGCAAAGCCACTAAATATATTTTGGCCCTTCTCCTTTGTTTGTTCCTTTTGGTACACTTATCGACAGCTGGTTGAAAGAACTGCATACACGCCTCGCGGCAATTCAGCCCCAGTGACTCTCAATAGCGAGCCCGCGGCTTGAACAATTCTGCAGTATGACGGCGCAGGGGGGGTTTTCTGGTTTCTTGATTCTACCCACTATTCCGGGTCCTCTACATTCGCTTTTCAGGTAATGTACTTGTTCTCGATGACTATATGACGAGACTGGGTCACGCCTTGGATTTGTTGATTGGTCCTTGTTTTATTGCTTCCCTGGCGGCGTGCATAAACATGACTCTTCTTTTGTTTCTTGGATTGGCTTGATGATTCATTTGATGTTGATCTTCGGTTTCGATTCCCCCTCCCTGCATGTTTTGTGTACATCGTTTCAGGACGGCGCTTTACCTTAGTCCTTAACCCCGAGATTATTGTGGTTTTCAATCGTATTATCGATATCCATAGATGGTTATGCGACCATGCCAGTAGAAGGTGGGGACCGCTTTTGGCTTTACAGCTTGCGAATGGTCATTTGATACTACATGACTCGCGACAGGGAAGCGAGTGACAGACACCTCTCATCCCAATATCTCTGCTCGGTCACTGTGCATAGAGAACGTCCGTGTCTCTCGCTGATCGAGGTGGGGCAATACCGCAGGGCGTTACTGCTGTTGCTCAGAGAGCACGTGCAACCCCCGGCAGCCCAAAAGCGTGGATCGTCGAGCCCAATGGGATTCAAACCGTTGTTTCACGTCATTAGTGAAACATACCATCGTGCGCTGGTTCATGACGGACCTTCCTGGTCTTGTTCCTTCGCTTTCTTTCTGAGAGCAAGTCTCTGGCTTCGCGTGCCTGCGAGGGGAAATCGTTTCTCGGTTCCACAGACCAGACAATGAATCACGCGGACATCTGCCCAAGGCTTTTTGCGGTCTTTGCTTTCATTCTGGATTTCTTGTGCTGCAGTTGTCTGGAAATCCATTACACTTTCGCAGCGCTTGCAAAATGATCGTTTGACTGGAATGGACAGACGGACCTGAGACTTCAAGGACACGCCTCGCATCTGCGATGTCCACATTCGTGATAAATTTGTCAAAGACTTGGCGGGCGTAGGCCGGCCTGTGACATTAGATGGCACATCTGTTTCCATCCGTGAGGAGAGCTCAGGAGATTTGTCTCCAGGGCTGCCATGTTTCGGTTGTTCAAAGCCCTCAGTGGGTTTCTCATTTTGAGCCCGATTTGAACTGCTCTCAGTGGCTGATTGATGGAGATATTCTGAAGCTTGTTGTAAAAAGTCAAGACGGGCTTTGAGATGGCTTTTGGCGTTGTTGCTCTCTTTTGGCTTCGCCATCTGGGAGGCTGTGAAAAACGCCAGCTATGAAACCCGGGGCGCAGTCCAGAACAAAACGAACAATGGACTGCAGGACGCCAAACCGCGATTCATGAGAGATACTAGTCCCGATGCGGCCGCATCATGTGACCAGATCTCTTCAAGCGACTCATCCCTCGCAGCCGCAGCCGCTCTCTTCCCTCCCCCCCCAATTCCCTCCATTCTGACCATCCTTTCCAGTTGTTGCGTAGGTCAATTTGCTGGGAGCGTGCTCGATAGTCTTCGATCACCACAATAATTTCCGTTGTCCATTGATCCCCATCACCCCATATTCTCACTCAGCTCACGACTTCCCAAGAAGTCGCGACTCTCAACCCGACTCTTACCTTTAAAGCACGCCTAACACCTTCAACATGTCCAACGAAGAAGATCTGATCGATTACTCTGATGAGGAGCTGCAGACCACGACTGCGCCAGCTACCACTGCCGCCGCTGCTCCCGCCAACGGCGACGCCGACAAAGAGGGTGATCTCACCGTGTCCGGAGGCCGCCCCGACAAGAAGGGCAGCTACGTTGGTATCCACTCGACCGGTTTCCGTGATTTCTTGCTCAAAGGAGAGCTTCTACGCGCCATTACCGACTGCGGTTTCGAACATCCATCGGAGGGTTAGTCTCACTCGTTTGTCCCACATACATTCCTCCAGTTGTTGCAAGCTTCAACGTCCGTCCGTCCATCTACGCGAGCACCTTATAAAGCCGGTCCGGGTGCGCTCTTTTGCTCCCTACAAAAATGCATACGTCTGCAATCCATTGGTTAATTCCGATGGTTCAATACTTCTTTGGTTGGCTATCCGACCTTTGCGCCGCGGGGCTCCTCGTTCCATCAGCGGTGACTATGGTCGTCATTGCTTCCAATCCTCTTTCCTCGTCCATATCATTGGCGTGGTCTACACTGTTCTTGGTGGATTACAATGCGACCTCAGTAGCTGATGTCTAATGGACGTCTTTGGATGCCGTCTAGGCCCTTGTCCTCAGGCGCGAGGTCCTTAGCTTCCATAGATCATGATTTTCGCCTCGTAGAAGAGATTCGCGAGCATGAAACGTGCTATGAAATTCTTCAAGAATGGCTTAGGTGGATGGATGGATGTTGCGACGCGAGCCTTTTTTGTTTTCCTACCATGAGTCGAACCCAAGTCTAACACCACTCCGCCTCTCCACAGTCCAGCAAGTTTGCATTCCGACTGCGATCCTGAACGTCGATGTTCTCTGTCAAGCCAAGTCTGGTCTTGGAAAGACCGCGGTCTTCGTTCTGACCACTCTTCACCAGCTGGAGCCTGTCCCTGGCGAGTGCCAAATCCTGGTTATGTGCCACACTCGTGAATTGGCCTACCAGATCAAGAACGAATACGCCCGATTCTCCAAATACCTCCCCGATGTCAAGACCGCGGTCTTCTACGGTGGTACCCCCATCCAGAAGGACGTGGAGATCCTGTCAAACAAGGAGACCCACCCCAACATTGTTGTCGCTACCCCCGGTCGTCTTAACGCTCTTGTTCGCGACAAGAAGCTTTCCTTGCGCAACGTCAAGGCTTTCGTTCTTGATGAGTGTGACAAGATGCTTGACCAGATTGGTGAGTGATCAGCATTATGATCGATCGAAAACTGCTTCTAACGTTCGCCGGCACTAGACATGCGCCGTGATGTCCAGGAGATCTTCCGTGCTACTCCTGCCGACAAGCAGGTTATGATGTTCAGCGCTACCCTTTCCCAGGAAATCCGACCCATTTGCAAGAAGTTCATGCGCAACCCTCTCGAGGTCTACGTCGATGACGACACCAAGCTCACCCTTCACGGTCTCCAGCAGTACTACATCAAGCTGAGCGAGGCTGAGAAGAACCGCAAGTTGAACGACCTCCTTGACAACCTGGAGTTCAACCAGGTCATCATCTTCGTTAAGAGCACATTGCGTGCCAACGAGCTGGACAAGCTGTTGCGCGAGTGCAATTTCCCCAGTATCGCCGTCCACTCCGGTGTCAGCCAAGAGGAGCGGTAAGTACTCTCCGACCATTACTAGGGGCAAATACTGATCTCTATTAGTATCAAACGCTACAAGGAGTTCAAGGAGTTCAACAAGCGTATCTGTGTCGCCACCGATGTGTTCGGTCGTGGTATCGATATCGAGCGTATCAACTTGGCCATCAACTACGACTTGCCCGCCGATGCCGACTCCTACCTTCACCGTGTGGGTCGTGCCGGTCGTTTCGGTACCAAGGGTCTGTCCATCTCGTTCGTCAGCACAGAGGACGACGAGAAGGTTCTCAAGGACATCGAGAAGCGCTTCGAGGTTGCTCTTCCGTAAGTCTACCCCCATTTATAGACCTTAACCTGGTACTAATGTGACGTCTGTAGTGAGTACCCCGAGGGTGGTGTCGACTCCTCTACCTACATGGCTTAAAATACCCAACGGCACTAGTCGTGGTGAGTTGAGATGATCGACATGGCTCATTCGTATTCCTTTCCTTTTTCCTCGTTATCCCTATGATTTTCCTCAAATGGCGTAATTGCTTGACCGTGCTTCTCTTACGTGGTTGCTGCAGGAGGCAGAACCAATTGTATGTCAGAATAAGAATGAAATCAATATCGCAAAAGTGCAAATACTATGACATAACATCTATCGATGCTGCTGATGTCGTGCTCAATGCTTACTTCCAATTTTTACACTGTGACTAGACACAACTTGGGCATCTACCTAGGCATAGCCTGATTTTGGCGATATTTATTTCCCATATAGGAAATCTAGCTACGAAGCAGTCTGGATGAGTATGAGTAAAACAGCATTGATAGCGGAAGGGTACAAGATAGGGAAGAGTAGCCTCATTCACAATGCAAACATGCATTGTGAATGACAATTGTGATTGCTAAATACCATACTCAAACACTTCCAAGGTTGCTTGGATGTGGTACGGAATGGATGTCGGGTTCACAGCGGTGGCCCACGCCGACGCGATAACATTGAATGTGTCCGTAACCTCCATATGGAACTTGCAAGGATTGGTCTGAGCCAGCAATGCCCAGGTAGCTCCAGGGCAGGATGGATGGGCTGGTGAGCCATGCATGAATCACACAATATTTCTATTCCAAAATTTCTTCCAGAGTCAATGGATATGTACAAGTAAGCATTCCAAGGTTTGAAGGTAGTGGTACCGAGGTATGTAGTGACTATGGATGTATGGATGTCTGATATTTAGCAGCAACGCAGTCCGATCAATTGATAAGGCCATGTTTTACTAATGAAATGATTCCACGTGGCAGTGGTTAACGGGCTGCTATATGGGCGAGCTTTAAGCACCTGGACAAATTCTAAATGTTTAGTCCTTCCTAGGCCGGCGCATATCTCGCCACATATCCAGACATCATATTCTCAAAGCCAAGGGTCAAGAGCCACGAGTCATCACCAGCTTCAAAAACCTATTAGATCTTAAAAATCTACATTGCCGTATAAGGCTAACCAAAACACCTACAGATCTACGAAAGGCGCAGACGTGAACCGGCAGTTTCCCCGAAGCACCACCGGCACTCATCCGAGCCCCATAACGGCGCGAAAATAGTGTAAAGTCTGTCCTTGCCCACAAAGTCCTCCGTAGTGCTCCGTATGAGGCTCTTGCTACTTGGCGTGTTATCCGCCAAGCCCGTATTGCGACCGACAAGCCACTAAACTCAACAGGCTCGAAACATTGGGGCGGGTTTCCCGATCTCTGCCCGACTCCGTACCTGATGAACCCTGCCTCCAAGCTTACCGAAGCTGGTCAGGTACCACCGCTAATCCCAATCTGCAGCCCGTCTTGCGGAAGATGGTCATTGGCGGGATCGCAGCCCTGGTGATCGTTAGAGATTGCGAGGAGCTTTTTTTCATCTCTCCTTTACGGATATTTAGGCTCTCCTTTAGGCTTGAGCGGGTTCAAGCACCTCGGGAGCGGGATACACGTGGCTCGTTTTCGTTCTGACGGCTGTCAGAAGAGGGAAACTGGGATGCGCAGCTCTGATTGCTTGTTTGGACTGGACTAAAGACAATAATTTATGCAGGATGGGCGATCATCTGCTGGCGACTTGGGGGCAAACCGTTCGTTCGTTCGTGTGTCCACGGGAAGCTTTGATACCTTGATACGAGTGGACGGCGCGGGTGATGTACTTGAAACTGCTTGTACCTGTTTTCGCGTGCCGGCAAGCAGGGATTGAATAAAGAGTCTGGGAAGGAATCGGTAATCAACAGGGATGACCACTTTATCCCGGGCTTTGTTTGGATCCTCGCCAGCTTCAGATGCAATCCAGGTACTCCCGAGGTCTGCAAAGCCGATAGATATCCCAGCCGCATCAACACCGAGAGACCCGGATATGTAGTCCGTAGTCAGCGGACGCAGCACTTGAAGTCTGCAACCGAGTCAACGGGGCCGCGATCGCATGGACTAGCGCGTTGTCAAAACAAGGCATCGCGCGGAAGCTAATCCCAAAAATCCCCTGTCTCGGACCTCGCGCACCTCTTCGCCGTGCCCACCAAGAACGCCTCTGTCTCGCTCCGCTGCTGGTGACTGGTCTTGTCTCGCGGCACTGCGCTCCCCTAAAGCCTAAAGAAAAAAAAAATGCAATCGCGGTGGGGAAGACGCTAATTGTATAGTGCCTTTCGTCCTGTTTCGTATTCGGTCGGCGCACTGCTCTGGTTCTGGTGGCGGTTCTTTGCCGGTAGCTTCCGCGATACGTCTGGAATTGGGGCGTCGAGATCTTTGCTAGCGCTGTAGGGTGAGACAGACCTACTCGTTCTATGGGAAACAATGTGTGTGAGGATTTTAGTTACTGGTCTTGATTAGAGGTTGGGGCTCTTGTACTCTGTAATGTATTCTTGGCCCTCGTTCGCCGTACCTGTACACTTTCCATCGATAGTTTCGATAGTTTGTTTTACTAATGTACACTGCCTCCAGAGCACACGGTTGATCGCCCTGACACGTCTAAACGAATACGTGCTTCTCAGTCCCACTTGGATCTGGAAGCTTCTCACGAGCTCCAAATAGATCGGATCTCGCCCATCGCTCTAGTCTAAACCGTTGTGTGGCGGGTCTATCGAGCCTCGCGGGCCCGGCTGAATTTTACTCGTACGCGTCCCATACGCAAGCCGTACGGAGCCTGCTCTATCCCGTACTTTGGCCTCCTACCGGAGTATCGAGTCTGGAATAAAGCATAACATCTCCCTGATTCACACTCTACTTACTCCGTACGGAATATACGGGGTTGATATTGCGATTGTCAAAATAGACTATGGATGGAGCACCATGAAGCCCGGTGGCGTTTTCTGCATAGTCTCAATGGCCGCCGTAGCTCCCTCTCCTGAAAATCATGTCTATCAATGCTATCATGATCGTCCCCTTCCGCGGTCCAAGACACGCGATTGTGGCTCAGCGCTTGATACTCCGAAGTCTGCGCTCAATTCCTTCACAATTGTCCGTTCCCGTGCGATGCGAACGTGGGGTTCGGCTGAGCCCCTGCCACCCGCAGGCATGGCGGTTGCTGCGCGCACATATCCTCATCCGGCCTTGTGTACGGAGCACTGCGAGTGATTGTCCGCGTTCTGGTTCCCCAGAGCTCCACTGGAGCTCCGGTGCACGCCCATCTCCATAAGCTTATTGACGCGGATTACAGTTCTTGAGTAACTACTCCGTAGGACTTACTTGGGGGCTTGATGACCTGCTCCAGTATAACTGTCCAGACGAGCATCGGAGCAATAGCTCCAAATCGGGTCTCAACCCCTTGATCGGGTGTTTGCAAGCAGCATTCGGCACGCGTCGATCCCTGCTGGCATGCTCAACACCGCCTCCCCCTTCCTGGGCATGATTGCTTATCCCTAGTGCACCCGCTACAAGTACACTCTCTGCTCGCATACTCTCCGTGGGCACATAGTTTGGCTGACTCGGTCTCAGGGCGCTACATACTATTCTCCCTCTGGGTCCCTCTGGGAGAAGCTGGAGGGACCCCATGGACAGAAAAAGCGGTGCCTGGCCGTTGAAAACCCCCTATGATGCCAGCAGCCGACTGCCACGGGGAGGTCGCACGAGGAGTTGCTTCTTCTGCGGAGAAGGCTACTTGTATGGATATGCAGTGGTGGCACGATGTACTTGTCGCACGCAAGTACAGCAGGTTCGAACCGCAACGGCGTATTCTCGTAGCGGTAATTACGGGTGGGACTACCTGTCAACGCCACGACTGCGTCTGTGGCTGGAATATTCAGTCTGCTGTACTTGGTTCTGCTGTGGTCGCTGCTGTTGCTCGGGCCCGTTTCTTGCACGACGCAGAGGTTCATTTTGTGCTGTGGCCCCGGGGGCTGGTACCTGGTGGTACCTGGTGGTACCTGAGTTGCTGGCTGCTGCTACTGGGCTGGCTACTGGGATCCGCGAGTACACACTGATAACAGAAGGATAGAGATCCTCGCCGTAAATTTGGGCAGAATAGTAGACACTGAATACGGACTGATTACCAGGACTCTACTAGGACTCAGTAGTAGAAGAGTCGAGTCCGTACAAAGCGCAATGCAGATCCACAGTGGAGCCATCAAGTGGGTGGGCACCCTTTGCCAATTTGGAAAATTAAAAAAATTCTTGCAATCAAAATCATTCTCAGGTTAATTATAGCATCAGAGTCCTACTTGTGCCCTCGGAGCATACCAGCACTCAGACCTGACAATTGGATTGTTGACGCTGTGTCCACTAGGCAGTACTCAGGCTGCGAGGCAGTATGTACTCAGGACTGTAGAGAGGACTCAGGGGCCCAGGTTTTATGCATGTACGACCTGGAGATTGCGTGGAGGGCCACGACACACGGCACAGAATAACGAAGCAGTACTCGTACGCTCTAAGAGGAGCTCCATGTAGAGACACTACTGGCCGCAATGGGTTCAAACTCTCTGTTTGCGACCAAATTCTTATCGCCGTTTCCGGATCCAGTCTGGCGGGGGATCCTCGACCGTTGAAAACGCGCCCCCCCCCATATATCCTGAGGCGAAAAATTAGACCAAAAGAGCAGCTTGTTTGCAGAGAAAAAAGAGCGATCGGCCCAATCAATCACTTGTACTAGCAGTAGCCCCAAAGCGGAAACGCCCAGAGGGGAAACCCCAGGCCCAAGTCGTCCAGATACACGCCAGCCATAGTGCCCTCCCCGATTCCATTTGAACCTGGTCAACCTGAACCTTGCAACTCCTCTTCCCTTTCCTCCCTGTCCTGCTCCTCCCTGTCCACCAACCCCCTCCCCTATCCCCTTTGTTGGTGATCTGGCTTCCTCCTACTATCCTGTATACCCTGGCTTGCCCGCGGTAATCTCGTGCTCGGCGGCCTCGCCTTAGGTGGTCCCTTCCCGCCCATCGCCTCCTGCCAGATCCAGATCCAGATCCCACCCCCCGATCGTCTTCATTATGGCTCCCCCTCCTCGCCTGCGCATTTTGTCCGGTAAGCTCTTCTGGCGTCTCGAATCCTGCCGATTTTGGTGAACATGGGCCTAACTCGATACTGCGCAGTGGGCGGCAATGCGATTTCGGCTTTTCTCTCGTGGCGACTGCAAGCAACAACTTCCTGCGACGTGACTTTGGTCTGGAAAAATGGCTTCGAAGCCGTCTCACAATACGGAGTCTCGTTCAAGTACGCACTTTGCTTCCGGAACTCTCGGCCACCTGTGATTGCTGACTCTCTCCACCTTCAGGTCTAAAACTTTCGGCAACGAGCGATTCAAGCCCCGTCACGGTTAGTCCGCTTACTTTTGCCTCCCTTGGCTCCGTTTCCGGTCGGTGCCCAGACTAATTCGCCTGCTCTAGTTGTGCGATCACCGGAAGAAGCCTCCTCGCGTGAAAACGCTTATGACTACGTTATTCTCTGCGTGAAGGCCCTCCCAGACGTTTATGACCTCGCGTCCGTCATCGAGTCCGTCGTCACCCCCCAACATACTTGCATCCTCCTCAACACCACAAACACCATCGGAATCGAATCGCACCTCGAACAGCGATACCCGAGCAACGTCGTCCTTTCACTCGTCTCAAACTTGGAAATCACCCAGACCGGCCCTGCCGAGTTCGAACACTTAAACTCGACCGAAATTCACGTCGGCGCAACCACCACCACATCCACTGTACCGACTTCAATCCAGAAAGACATGGCGTCTGCCCTGTCTATGACTCTGTGCTCCGGCCAGGTGGACTGCAAGGTGTCACCGAACATTCGACAGGAGCAGTTTGACCGGATGATCGGGTGAGTTTTCTAGGCTCCCCTGAGCGATCGGAATCCGTACTAATTTGAACAGCCCCGTCGCTTTTCACACAGCCAGCGTCGTCTTCGATACGGGCAATCATGCCCAATTGTTGGAGAAGGTCGGAGTTCGTCAATTGGTGACTGGAGTCATCGATGAACTGGTGGACCTCGCAAAGGCCAGTGGCTGCTCTTTCCCCAGCGACTTCCGTGACAAGACAATCGAAAAAATGGCCGCCGCCGATGCCCCCAGCACCATGTTCCAGGATTTCCAGCTTCGCCGCCCAATGGAGATTGAGAGCTTCCTCGGATCACCGATCAAATTGGCCGCCGAATTGAACGTGCCCGTGCCTCGAATCCAAACCCTGTATACTATGATCCACCACGTCAACATCGTGAACCAGAGCAAGCCAAAAGACTCACCACCAGCATCGGTTGTTGGCCACCCGCCTCCACGCATGTCCTCGGTACCACCACAGCGACCACCTATGAACGGACCCATGAACGGCCCCATGAACGGCATGCGATCGAGCCGCACCAATTCCAGTATGGGCATGCCTCCAAACCGCAGAGGACCTCCACCGGGTATGATGCGGGGACCACCAGGTGGTCCGATGCCTCCCGGCGCCCGCGGTGTTCCACGCGACCCTTCCCTCGAGGGACTTGAAGAGTTCAGCCATTTGGTGGTGTACGATGGCGAGGATGGTGGTATGCCACATGCGAATGGAAATGGAATGGCCGACCCAGGGCATGGCGGTCCCTCCGAAATGGCCCTGAGAGAGCGCGAGCTGGCCCTCCGACAGCGAGAATTGCAAGTCAGGGAACAAGAGATGGGTATGCGTCGTGGCCCTGGACCCGGGCGTCGAGGCCCGCCTCCACCTCGAGCACCCGCGTCTACCTTCGACGAGGAGGATGAAGATTACTATGATCCAATGGACAACATGCAGATCCCTCACATCGACCCGGATAGCGTTGACATGATCAGCTTGACTTCTCGTCGCGCCAGAAAGGCACCAAGTCACAGCCAGATGCAATTCCGCAAGAATCCTGAGCTTGCTGCTGGACCTCCGCCGCCGCAGAGCCGACCTGGCTCATCGTTCGGTCGTTATTTCGGCGGTGGCCGCAATAAGCGAACGAGCGAGCGCGTTATGATGGAGCTCCCCGGACTCCACGACTCTCTCATGGATCATCCCATGATGAGCTACTCATCGAACCGATTTGGAGCTGTTGACCGAAACCAGATGCATGCCGAATCACGCGCCAACTCGATGACCGCGAGCCAAATGGGCGACTTCCCCCCTCGCCCCTTTCCTAACAGCCGACGAAACAGCCAATCCCCAGCAGCACCATTCCCCGGTCCCGGAGGACCTCCACGGATGGGCCGTCCCATGACCGCCCATGACCAGAGTTTCGGACCCCCTGGTGGACACCCTCATAACGGCCATCCGTCGCCGCCTGGTAACATGCGGACACCGGTCCCCCGGAATCCGTCAGGACAAGGCCCGGTTGGACCACAACAAATTGAGCAACACTATGGGGTGAGCAACTCGTTCCCCACCAAAGGCCCTCCAAAGAATAAGAGTCTGACTGGAAGTGCGAGCGCCAGCGCTGAGAGTGGTGACAGTGGTGCTAGTGCCAATCTGGACTCAGCTCACAGCAGCCAGGTCAGCTTAGGCGACCAACAGAACATCGCGGCTGCCGTTCGGTAGACCGTGCTTCGACGAACCGATTCATTCCGCTTTTCGAGCTCACTATGAACAAATCCAGCAATTAATGATCCATTTGATTCCCTTCTGACGATTCCTCTTTATACCGGACGAATAATCGACCCACTCGTTCCAGATCATTTCCTTTTGGACCCTTTGCATCGTTTATTGCCGCTGGACAGGGAATATTGCTACGACGATTAATTCATACCCGTCGAATCGTGGTTACTGGTTAATACGCTTTGCTGTTCGTTTCATTACATATACACGAGGAACATACGGGCTTTTCTTTTATCGCTTGTCTTTGGCTCCGGAGTGTCGGCATATGGTCTGTGTTTTGTCTGGCTTTTTTATTCCTCACTGCATCGATACTCATCTTCCTGCGGCATCATCCATACTCCATTTTCCTTTCTCCCTATCCCATAGTTACTGGCGTGCACAGGCTGGGCTTTCTCAACCCGCTGGATATCCCTCATTCCAGTAGATTCTGCGACAGTTCTTCCTATGTGGCAATGAGCCACTCCACGCACATTCGACTCCTTTCTGCATGAGTGTACACTACGTGATCCGGCGCCTTCCTTTCCTTTCCTTTTATACGGGGCTTCGTATATGTCTCTTATTTTCCTTTCTGTCATGCGTTGTGTTTTTGTCATACTATGCCCCTGAGGCTCTCCATCCTTCGTCGATTTCCTTGTCTCATCAGGCCTCATGCCGCGGCCTTGTGGTTCTGATTTCCTTGGTTTGTTTCTGGCGCATTGCAAAAAGAGCGGGGGTTCGATTTATTCTGTGCAATTGTCTTGAATCTGCTTTGCCTGGCCTTGCGCTGGACTGGGTATTAATGTCGGGTGCTGCTGTGTTTTCTTGCTCCGCCCTAACAGACTCCGTATCTTTTTTGTCTTGGAGTGAACGAATTGATAGACTTCCACCGTTATACCACTGGTTGCTTTCAATTGACTTCTTGAATGTCTTTGCTTGCTTGTAGTTGAGCTGTCTAAGTAGTTCTCGTAGATAAGCTTTAAAGAGACCGCATGCTTCAGCATGTGGCTGACACAGAACTTTATATCTTCAACAGAATTTTTCTTGTTCAAGAAACAGATGATCTAATCCCTCTGCATCGTAATGCTTACTGCGTCACAATGATATGCCTCGATCCCGTTCATATATGACACCACGTGACCGTAAACAACGTCTTGTAAACAACAGCCCCACGTCCGTCAACAACCTTAGCACCAACCTTCACCAAACCTCCTCACTCGATCAAACCTCCTATCAATCCCAAATTCCATCCTATTCAATTCAAAATGCCCCCCTTCCAACATACCCGCACAGGCTCCCAAACCTCCTACCCCCGCGCCTCAATAATCCCCCCCTCCGCAACCACCCAATTCAACCAAAGCGGTATGCCCTCCTCGAATGCCGGCGCCGCAGGCTCCTCGTCTATGTCGGCTGCTAAATCGCGACAATACGCGACTTTGCACGCGCAGCTGGCGCAGCTGAATTCAAATCTTGCGGATACTGAGAACCTGCTGCGCATGACGGCTGTGCAGGCGGGGGATATGCGGTTTTTGGGAGGGTATGTTGGGGCGATGTTTATGGGGTCGGCGAAGGTTTTGGGCGATGAGGGGGTTAAGGGGAATGCGGATAAGGTTGTTGTTAAGAAGGAGGAAGAGGAGTGAAGATGAGTCTTTTGGTAAGGTAAGTCTTTGTTATTTGTTTGTTTGTGGGAGGTGTATGGGGGTTCTAGTTGGATATTTATGGCTTCTATTTATGACACTGCTGACGGTTTGAACAGAGTGGGTTTCATCTTGATGATTATTCGTCGACTACGAACGCGCCGCCGAGGATTACGGCTGGCTCGTCGATGCTGTGATGCTCGTAGCTATGGCTTGTTAGCATTGTGCCGCTTGAGCCAACGTTCCAGGTATTAACTTACCTCAATGTCCCAACACCACCAGCCTCGAGAATAAACGCCGCCGCGCCTAATGGCTGCCCAGTCCAGCGCATCGCGAAGGCGCGCAGGATGTGCCCGTGCGCGACAACGAGGACGTCGCCCTTGCAATCGGGGCTCTCGAAGCATTGCCGCTGGTACTTCTCTCTGATATCGGCGATCAAGGCGTCCAGCCGCTTCATCACGTCCTCGGGGGATCTATTATGATAAGCGATATGATAATGGAATCGAACATTTTGAATCCTTACTCTCCGCCCGGACATCCTTCTGTCCAAATATCCCAGGGCTTCTGTCCGTTCTTCTCCCGCTGTTCTCGGATCTGCTTACTCGTTAAGCCCTCGTAGTCGCCGTAGTCCCATTCGCGGATTGCATCGGTCACTTCGACTCGTGCCTCGCAGCGGATATCTTCTTCAGGTGTTGCTTCCTCCACCCATGGTAGGCGCTCGCGGCAGCCGATGCCGAGGAGTTCGAGGGTCCGCTGTGCGCGGGTGCGGGGGGAGACGTATCTGTTTGTTTACCAAGTTAATCATCAAAGGCCGGTTGGCTTATTCGACCTTGGTGTAGTCATACACATGCTGGAGGTTCTTTGGGACGATGAGCCGGTCGCTTCCGACGAGGGCTTTGCCGGTGGCTTTGACGCGCTTCTCGCCGTTGGTGGTGAGGGGCAGGTCGGTTGATCCGGTGTGGCGGCCGTCGATGGACCATTCGGTTTCGCCGTGGCGGACGATGAAGCAGCGGGGCACCATTCCTGCTTGGATTGAGTTGGGGTCTAATTTGTAGGAGGGGGAAGGATTTAATGAAATGGATTGCAGGATGTTTTGGGCGTAAGCCTTCGGAGTCTCCGCAGTGCGTCATATCGATAAGATCGCAGCTTTGCCCCACTGTTGGAATCAGGATTTACTTAGGGTTATGCTTGTAGATTGGATAGCATCCTGGCCTGTTTTCTGTATTTAGTATTAGCAGCTCTTGGTCTTTGGTTTCTTTCTACACTCTTCAATGACAGCAGGGATGTTCCCGGAATAGCCCCGGGGACTCCGACAAAGGCTGCGTAACTATCGGCGATGCTAGTATCAGATGCCGAATGCACTAAATGTCTTAAATCCGCCACAAAAGACACTTTAGAGTAGTGTGAGAGTGCCATTGGTCGCAATTTGCAGATCTCCAGGAAAAAACGCTTTGGATCAGTTGGGGCCAAATTCAAGGCCTTACTAAGAGACCGCAATCCCCACTGCGATCAGTAAAGTATAAGACCGCGCTTTTTGGCCCCTCAACCCCCCCAACGGCCCATTTTGTCTCTTGCACGCGATCTCATGGCGACATCTTACGATTACATTGTTGTGGGCGGCGGGACGGCCGGGAGCGTCGTCGCCTCTAAGCTTCATGAGAAGCTACCAACTGCGTCGATTCTGGTCCTCGAGGCTGGCGAGGAGACTGTGGGCCATCCGGCTACGAGCGAGCCCTTGAAGGGCGTTATGGCTCATAAATCGGAGCTGGATTGGAACTTCACCACCGTGCCTCAGCCTTCTTTCGGTGAGCGGGCTTGCTATCAGGCTGCAGGAAAGGGCCTCGGCGGCTCAACGGCTATTAACTATGGGACCTGGACTAGAGGCCCGAAGGCGGATTATGATCGCTGGGCGACGTTGGTTGGGGATGCGCGCTGGAGCTATAACCACCTGCTTCCTTATTTCCCGAAAACAAAGACTCGCAGTGCCATTGAGGATGTGGCGAGGGAACCACCGGTGCATCCTAATACGATTTTCACGGCAAAGCCTTCTGAGAGTCATCCAGATCGCAGGTATCCGTTGCGGGATGCGATGCTGGAGGCGTGGAAGAGGAATGGCGTGAAGCATATTGAGGATGCTAATAGTGGGTATCCGATTGGGATCTCGGAGAGAGTGGAGAACTTCAATCAGGGGAAACGGCAATTCGCTCATCAGATATATAGCCTTGATGGGATCAAGATCCTGACGAGGTCGACTGTTGCTCGCATTAAGATCCAGAAGGGCTCTTCGGGCCGTGAGAGTGCTGTTGCGACTGGCGTCGAGTTGATCAGTGGTTTGAAGCTCACTGCTAAGAAGGAAGTTATTATTTCTGCGGGTGCATACAATTCTCCAAAGATTTTGATGTTGTCGGGAGTAGGTCCTGCAAAGGCTTTGACAAGGCATGGCATTGAGGCTATTGTGGACTCTCCAGAAGTTGGGCAGAACTTTCATGACCACACAGCCGTTCCAATTGCGTGGAAATTAAGGGATCCGGGGATGAACACTTCCTTCCCTGATACCATGAACCATCCTATTCTGAAACTTGGCTGGGCTAGTGACTGGGTGGTCTTTGCTGGTCTGGAAAACAAAGTCCTGCGCGATGCAATTGTAAAGGACGATATCAACTTGCTGGAACCTTTCAGTCAGCTTCTTCTCAACCCACACTTGTGCTTCACAGAAACACTGAACTTCTACGCACCGGCTGGCACGAAGATTGCAGATATGGATACCCCCATGGATGGCTCACATATCTCCTCCACTATCCTCGGCATTTCTCCAATCTCTCGTGGCACTATTTCTCTCGCCTCGAGAGACCCACTTGCACAACCCATCATTGACCCGAACTACTACTCCACCGAGGTTGACCGTGTGGCTATACGCACAGCAGTTCGAAAGGCTATCCAGGTGTATACCTCCGAGCCACTGAAGGGTCTCATTGAAGGAGAGGCTCCACCACCAGGATATACGCCCCTGACAGAGCATTCATCGGACGGAGAGATCGACGACCGCGTGAAGCGCGTGGGAATCACATTCTTTCATCCGGCAGGAAGCTGTGCAATGGGCATGGTTGTCGATAATGAGTGCAGGGTGTACGGTGTGAAGAACCTTAGGGTTGTAGATGCGAGTGTCTTCCCCACGCCTATCGCGGCGCATCTACAGCAGGCCGTCTATGCTTTGGGCGAGCGGGTTGTGGATTTCATGGTTGCCAGAATATGATGCATTTAGTCGGGAGTTGGGAGATTGATCACCCTTAAAATAGATATTCTTTCCAGTTACCTTTTGAATAGTCGACATGATGAAAATTGATTGCATTGGGTGTGTACCTTGGCGTGCGGAAAACGGACCCGATGCCCTCGACAAAAATAGACTAGGTTCAGCTGCTTCTCAATGGAAATTAGATGTAAATTCTTCAGTGGGATTCTGCTGCGTCATTTAATCTCCGCTCGAATCGAGTGACTGGCTTTCCGCCTCCATGTCAAATGTTGATCCATGGTCTCGTATTCTGCGCAGCGGTCATAACGACGCAAACAATTGGACACTTGTTTATCCCATAGAACTTGACTTCAAATTCTTCATATACCCTCGAATCTGGTTTTATCTTCTAAAATTTATTGTATCGCATCAAATCCAGGTCCAGGTCCATCTTGAATCGAGGAATCTACTCTTTCCCATCGAAAAGACACGGTTCATTGCCAACATGAAGATTTTCCCGACTTTTACAGTTGCGCTCGCAACACTATGCCTTCCAACGATGATCTCTGCCGATTCCACCTCGATCGATAAGTCTCTGTCTCCTAATACGAATGCTCACGGTTGGCACTTTGAGCTCTACCACAACAAACACTGCGCTGGTATCGCAACGGTATACAAGGGACGGGGATCAACTGGCTGTCGCAATGACGTGCCTGACGATGCAGCTCAGGGCTATGTCGGGGTGTCGATTGATCCAACCTGTACCATCAAGTTTTACAAAGATCCGAAGTGCTCGAAGAAGCATAAAGCTACCGACATGCACACTGCGACGAACAAATGCAATAAAGTGAGGGGCCTGAAGCACAATATCAAGAGTTTCAAGATCAAGTGCTAGTCTTTATGCTGGATATGTGCGGAAGTGTTTTCTGTGCGGTAGCTGGGGCGGCAAATTGCTTGAGGAAATGGTCATATTATTATACGATGTCATAATTGTGTTTTTCAAATGATAAAATGGACCTGATACTTTGAAGTTTTGTCGATTTTTGTGACTCTTTTCTCAATTTGGATCCTAAGAAGGTGGTGCATCACTTGATGATATCAATATAGAAAACGAAAGTGCAGCAGAAACAGCAAATCGCAACCTTGAAACGGGTGCAAATAGCAAAAGAGTAACATCCCTGCCGCCATACCTGCGTGCATAGTCATCCTCTAGACCTCTTGATTCTCGGTCTCTCCCAAGGCATTGCGATCTTCAAGATCTCCAATCTCCAGAATAGAAATATATTGTATTCTTTAGTCCTCGAGGGGAGAATGGGATTTCATTTCCAATTGAGTTGATGATGCCTCATTGGCCTCGGTTGTTTGCGAAAGCCGGGGCCGCTTTGCACAATGCTCGAGATCTTCGCCCTCAGGCTCTGTCGATTGATGACCCCCCACTGCAGAACTTGTCGCTTTGCCATTTGGATCTTCTGTCTCCATTTCCATTTTTATCCCGACATCGCTCTCATCGCTACTAATAGTTAGGGTGTCTTCCGCAGGCTCATTTCTTAAACGTCTCAAGTGAAAGATCGCATGCTCCATGCTCGCTTCTAACACTTCAACGCTTTCATTCAGATCTTTTGTAAGCTCTGGATCTTGCGCTGCTTCGGCGATTTTCCCTTCTTTGGCCATCACGGAGTCGATATCTCCAACGATCTGTTGGCAGGTTCTGCGGCCGGAGCTGTGTAAATTTTTAAAGCAGCGAAACATGATTCTCCTGAATTGCGCTTTTGCCTCCTTACGGAAATCATCACAGAGATCATTTTTCAAGAGCGCATCTAGTTGATCTTTTCGCCGTGAGTCGGCACCAGTGCCTGTTTGTCATGAGTCAGTCCAAGGCGTGAAATGAGAATGTTTTCACACTATGCAACTATACCTATGATCATGCATGCGTCTCGATAATACTCCCGCATGATGTCATATATTATTGAGTCGTCATCGCCAAATTGAATCCGGCGAAACAACTCACTGAAGCAAAATCCATCAGTACTTGAGAAAAGTTAGGAAACTCTATGCATTACTTCATCTCCTGACCGAAAGTCTTCAAAGCTTCTCTGGTTTTCTCATGAAGACTCTGCTTCTTCTGTTCCAGGCTTCCAAGCAAAGTGCTTATGCTCGCCGAGGAATGCAATCGACAGGCTGCATCAGTTAGGCAACTAGTGGGACTGTCATCAACGAGGGTTATTTGTCTCACATTCGATATTGTTTTTCACTTCGCCGAAGAGTTGATCAATTTCACGATGTAAATATCTGAGACCATTCACCTTTTCCCGTATCTCACGATGAGGGGTGGCGATGACGTCGCGCAAATAAGAAACAAGCTCCTCATTCATGCAATGGGTGCCCACCGTGCGGGTGCTATGATCTCCATAATTGCGGCAGAATGACAGGAAAGTTGCAGCAGTCCACTTGATAGTGACTATGTTGGCTTGTAAAGTCCCCCTGAATGCATGTTTTATAATCATCTAGACCGTAACTCACCTTTCTCCATTCAGCACTACGCTGAAGACATTCGCTTTCCCATTTGGACCGTTCGTTGACTTCAGAATGTTAATGCAAAAGTGGGATTCGCGCAAGGACTTTAAGACTTTAACTCACTGATAGTCTGCACGACTTTTTGGTGAAAGTCAGTCTTCAAATCCTGTTCGCAACCCCGAAACAATGAAACTTTCTGCTCATGACCGTCCTTGGGTTTTGAATGTCGAAAACCAAGTGCCTTATCATCGTTAGCTTTGTATGAACATCGCACTCAAGGAGACCAATGGCTATTGTAATCATAGTCATGACAAGGCCACATCAAGCGCAAGTTGATATCAGAGGATCGCATCGTCTTACCTCGCGTAGCCTTCTCTTCGTCAATTCCAAGGCCTGATTGATCTCATTCGCTGCTTCAATATCTTGCACTCCATCAGCTCCTGATAACCAGAGTTTGACAGACCATAAGAAAGCAGGCAAATCTTGGGTCAAGTGGAAGGATATCGCAGCCAAACGAGTGTTGATGATGATAGATTGGCAATGTCTTCGTATGTCATCAATCCCACTGAGCTCTACCCACTGCTTGTCTATGTCGTCAGAATCGGTTTCTCCTTGCTTGTCCTCTTCAAGCGAGCCATCTTCTGTAGCTGCACTGTCTTCCGGAGATGATTCATTGGCGGACCCGGGTTGCGAAGAGATGTTTTTGCGATGATCCCAGTAGATCCTGTTGCTGACAAAGAAGATATCAAGATCATTATACTTTTGCTTTAGCTTTTCTCTGATTCCACTATTCCTGGTGGCAATAAGAAGCTTTTGAGAACTGCAGAGTGATGAGCCGCCGATAGAATGATACTTTGGAATTATTTTTTACCTGAAGTTATCTCTTTTTATCTGTGTCCTGATACTTGTCAGCACCAAATCATCATCAATATCAAGGCAACTCACTCAAGTTGATAGGTCTCATTTAGAAGTTCCAAAGCATGACGTTCAATCTGCTCTTTGGGAACTTCCTTGGTAGGTCTTTTTTTTCTAGCTCTTTCGTAGGACCTTCTCAAATGTTCTAATTTTTTTGCGTCTTCAGCCTGCTTTTTCAACTGGGCATTGAGATCTTTGGCAAGATCTCCATCTTTACTTGCCGCCTCCGAGAGACAAGCACCCTTTAATTTGTAAGTATTTTACCTTCATAACGCTTGGAAGCTAGTAAAAGCTTACATCCGACCGAGTACAAACAAGCCGACTGGCCTTTCTGCCACATCGATTTCGTATGCTGTTGATAGTCTTATCAGAGCAACAACGATTGATATCAGCGACAATGAAGACCCCGTCGCATTTGCAAAGATATTTGCTCGTCACAGCCTCTCGTGCAAAGTTCATATCCCGGAAACCTGTGATATTCATGTAAATTGCAATATCTTCAGATACGAAGATCAACTCAGTAACATACCCGGACTATCAGCCAACACCAATCCTGTTGCCAGAATTTCAGACTTGAAATAGACCCTACGTTCTGTCTTGAGAACTCGATCACTATCATTTGAAAAAAGTGCCAAAGACTTACCTGATTATCTTGATCAACGGCCACCAATCAGTATTGCTTGCACTGCTCGAGTTTCCACCAAGACATCGGAGGATCTTCTTGCAATCTTCCAAGCTATCCACACCTTTCGAGGACATGAGACTGTCTGGACCCCAATCTCTGGATATCTTTGCGTCAATTTCTTCCACTAGACTCTGGTGAATATCGTCAAAAGAATTGTCATCGTTATTGGATGTAAGAAATCCCCGTTGCACGTAATAGTGACCTTCGTTGAACAGGCATTCTAGGGCTTCTTTAGCACTATCAGCTTGTCTTTTACGATCAGCTTCTTCTTCAGGGTCGGCATCAGCTTGTTTTCTAGGAGCTGTTTTATCCGCATTGTCATCATGATGAGAATTTGTTGTAGCGTAGTAAAGACGGTATTTCGTCAGGAAGTCCCTAAGCAAATCGGATCTGGACTCTGGTTCCATAATTTCCGTCTCAATAGTGAATGGATCCGGATGACTCTCGTCTGCGTTTCGAAATTCCATGATAACGGATGTGCATGCCTTCCCATCGCTATCCTGCCCGGGTTGTTAGTTTACACCCAGCGTGATAAAAACGCCCAAAAGAGAGATGCGTACAGAGTGTGCTAGATACTCCTTGTCGAGGATCGAGTTGAGGACAGAGCTTTTCCCTAACCAGGCAATGAGTTTTCTAACACAATAAATAATGACAGGTTTGATGTATTACCTGCACCTGAATCTCCAGCGAAGGCAATCGTTCTGGATGTCGGAGGCTTGAAGTTCACGTGAGTGGATATGCTTTTCTGGAGGCCATACAATTTCGTATCGGGATTTGCAACCAAAGTAGAGCGACTGATTGTACTGAGAATGGTATCGAGGCCGACTTTTACTCTCTGAAATGCATTCTCAAACTCGTAGTCGAGCTGGGAATCATGTTGGGGGATATCATAGAGAGCAACGGAGCTAGCACGATCGACCTCATTGTTCTCCGCTTGCTCGACATTGTTGTCTGGGTCATTTTTGGGTATCGATTCTCCTCGCAAAGAGTCGAGGTTTTCCATTTTGAGAGCTAGAACGGTGCTTTGCGATGTTAGTGAATAGACCTACTTCAAGGATCAGCAAGGATAAGCAAGTAGAGAAAGACATGGGAGTGCTCACGAGCGTAATATGAGCGATCAGAGAAGATTGGAATAAAATATGAGACAAGGAAATGGTAGAGGCTTTAGCTTTTCAGAATCCCAAAGGCCTTTGACTTACCGAGTTAGACACTAGTAAGATGGAAGTAGGATGCTTTTGGTGAGAGGACAGGTAGGAAGAGAGAAGGGAAAGTATGAGACTAGAGGTCAAGGTATCGAGTGCAAGTTGGATAAGTGAAAAAGATGGTTGTGAAGTGAGAAATCACAAGATTCTTAGGTGCCAGTCATAGGTGTTTGCCCAGGCGGTCCCGAGTCTGAAGAAAAAAGATGCTTCAGAGATTGACTGTCCAGAAAGATCGATTGAGAAAAAAGTTCGAATGTTGATAACATCAGTGGAGAATAGTGAAAGTGAGGTCGATTTGAAAGGAGAATTTTAGATATAGAGACGGAGCTTACAACGATATACAAGAAATAGCGATCTTCATCATTTCAATGAGGTCTAATAGGTTGGTTGGAAGGCTTAGAGATTTCGAAAGCTCAAATATGTAAGGAGAATAAAAAGAGTCCATCGACCGCTATAGATTGTATCTGATCTGGTATGTAAATAACAGTACGAAAAGGCCTATTGGATTCTGACAACCGGTAGTTACTGTGAAACATGGATGAGCTTATCGCTAGGCGATTCCGCTCGAGCACTTGGAGCTCTCTATGAAGACTCCCATCTTCCTCGTGTATTTAGCAGCGTTCCAGGCGCTCCTCCTTTCTAGACAGCAGGGTTCATCGAGACCATGTTACCATCTTTCAGTTTCCCACCTGAGTCCACTAAATCTTGACAATTATTGTCGAACTTTTCATCATTTATCGTTCTTCCGGACCCGCTGCAATATATTGTACAATATCGCGCCGCAGACTATCCCCCCCCTTGCGATACGATACGATAGCGATAAAAACGTTGCGATATCACATGCATGCACAGCTGATGTTGATTTTCATGTAGGAAATCTCTGCCCTCTACCTACATTTAGCACTGCAGAGCTCTGTATCTCCATCTTCATTCATTCATCATCCTCTCGCTCATGCCCATCTCCATATTTCCCCTAGAGCTCAATGCCCTTAAAAAATCATGAACAGTCCTAATTAAACACCTCCACAATATTTCATATTAAAAACCGATCATCCCACCAATTTGAAAACTCCATGAATGTCTACGCGACTTGGCAAGAAAAGGTTATTGCGGGCATATAGTGGCACGTGATCCGTTGCTCGGCCCAGCAAATATTTCCTCAAACAAGTGCTTTTTGCACCGTTGCGGGCATAAAAATCTTAAACGCCAAATGCTACGATAATCGTGACGTGCACATACCTGACGCTAGTAGCAAGAAAAGCCTGTCATGCCAAAACGAAAGAATATGCGGGACCCCGCCAAGCTCTCGGGGAAGCCCCTCGCAGAAACCATGGAGCAATCTGAGATGATGGCTGCAACTTCGAAAGAATGGCGTACATCGCAAGATCTTTTCGAGAATGATATGAAAGCTACGCCTGCATCTTTTTATGCCACAATAACATATCTCACGGCGAATCCCAACATCACTTCGCCACACTTGTTTCGGGCTGATATCCTATTCGATAGCGAAGGACTTATGCGGACAGCCCACGAGAAAGAGGAGGAACTCGGAAGCTCAGAAAACTTGGAAAATGATCAAGAAAATATTGGCTTCGTATCGAAGCCTGCGCTCGACATCCAAGGCTTTCAACTGATCAGGACTGTGGTGCGAAAATTGATCCCACGAAACCCAGTAATCGACAAGCCTCTAGAGCAGACATGTTTGTTCTATACATCTGATGGTGCTCTCCCGAAAAACACAGGATTTGAAGATCAAAAGCAGCGGCTTTTGCTTATTTATCTTCCGCATGTCGATTCATTGGATGAAATTCCTTTCTACCATCCAGCGCTTCGAGGACTCGGCTATCTCTATGACTTTCAAATCACTCCAGAGGGGACAGGATCAGGGGCGCTGTCTCTACACTTTCTACCTTTTACTTCTGAGATCCCAAATCGATTGGAAAGAACCCTACTAATGATACATGGTATCAATGTCAAGATGTCGAGAAATTGGATATATAGGCCTAGTGTCACAGATGGGGCCGAGATAAACCCTGCAAAAGATAACGTGATCCCTCGTCATCGTGTTCAGAACACATACACCCGTCTAAAGTCTCAATATGCAAATGACCTGTGCTCAAGGTGGGCTGAAAAGACAGATCCGCTCAAGCATGTTTTTGAGGATCTTGCCATCACTGCATTCCTCATCGAACTCTGGCGCGGCATGTATGGAGTTGCCCCACCTGGAGAAAAGCCCGATCAGAAAGGAGACACAACTAGTTTTCCGGGCTTTGTGGATGTGGCATGTGGCAATGGTGTTCTGGTACATGTGCTCATGATGGAAGGATACACAGGGTGGGGATTTGATGCCCGCAGGCGCCACTCTTGGAGTATCTTCCCTGAATCAGTGCAGCAGCGTTTGGTGGAGAAACTTTACATCCCAAAGCCATTTGCAGATGTGGCTGATCTTGAAGGCATTAGTACGGAAATTCACACAGGAGACTTCCCGCCGAATACCTTCATCATATCGAACCATGCAGATGAACTCACTGTGTGGACCCCGCTCATGGCTGCTTTAGCTTGCCCGAGCTCGCCATTGCCCTTCATTTCTATCCCATGCTGCTCGCATTCGCTTTCTGGTGATCGCTTCCGATATAGCCCCCCAAAGGGAGAAAAGAAACCCATTGAAACCGAAGATCCTGAGGGTAACAGCGAGGGCCAAGTCGACCAAAACCCACAGCCTGCTAGTGGAGACTTAAGGGCTCTGAGGGCTGCTAAAGAGCATGAAAAAACCGAAGACGGACTATTCAAATCTCAATATGGGTCATTGACAGCAAAGACTATGAATATTGCCGAGGAGGCTGGATACGAAGTAGAGAGAACTCTTCTTCGAATCCCCAGTACACGAAACATGGGCATTCTTGGAGGTCGCTTGCGAGTAACTGAAGATTGGAGAAAAAGACGGCAAAATGGAGATTCTACCTCTGCCGTGAAGCCACAAGAAGACAATGGCGTTGAGCAAGTGCAAAAGGTCATGGACATCGTTGAAGAAGAATGTCTCAGGGACGGAGGTCTGCAAATCGCCGCACGAAAGTGGATTGTGCGTGCCCAAAGTTTGACCAAGGGAGACGCGAAGGGCGGAGGGCATTGATGAACTATAAACTACTACTGAAGATCCTCAATGAAAACCAAAAGCATCAGGCTGTGCTAGTGAGCCAATGATCTTTTGCAGTACAAGCAAATATGCGTGAGAGAAGTCGTGCCAAAGGTACTAACTTTCCAAGATTTAGAAGAAACAGACACACGCAGACTTTACTGGGTCAACATGTCAAGTTCAAGGAACGGAATAAAACAGCAGCCATTGGAGGATTGAGATAGGAAAGAATTTGAATATGTAGTATTCGTGTATCTTTCTCAGAGCGGAGGCTTAGAGGGAAGTTATTCAGTTAGTATACAAGTAATGTACAGTTCATCTAGCGTCCTCATCTATAAAACAAAAGCGCCAGGAACCAGAAAGCAAACAACGCCGATGATACCGCCCAAGATAAGAGCCCTCGTGTGTTGTGAGGCTTTGCGGCCCCCCGCTAGAATTATGCGTTTCACTTGGTAGAGTTGTTCTGTTTTGGAACCGTCTTGATACTGTCAGAGTGCAGCGCATCTTCAAATGCCGAGGCATTGGATGCGCTAGCACTTCTTGAAGCAACCGCTGCTGCGTGCTTGGAGGCATTTGCAGTCGCGTTCTCGCGCAGGCGTTTGATTCTTTCAGGTCGCGCTTCGCCTGGAAGGCTTCCCCAGACAGGCTCGATAGAGTCCGCCCGCCAGTTGGATCGATGGCCAAGAGCACTGCGTCGAGGTGACAAAGTGCTCAAGCCAGTACCGCCATCACCGGACTCGCCCCACATACGAACGCGTTGGAGCTTGCGTAGCTTTGCAAGTCCGTATACACAGACCACTGCGCTAATGGCAAAACAGACAACTGAGACTCCGCCGAATCCGAAGTCGGATTCCTCGATGAAATTTTTCAAGTTCATGCCGTAGAGCGCAGAGAAAAGAGTTCCGGTGGCGAGACCAAGTGTGCCGATCGAGAATTTGAGATCGAGAAGCATTAGGGAGTTTCGGTTGGCGTCGAGAATCGCCTTGACGCTGTTTTGAATTAGTAAATACTTTATTGAAAGACTGCACGTGGACTTACACTTCTTCTGTGTTGCGAATATTGGTCACAAGATTACTGCTAGATTGCACAATCTCATCGCACACTTTGTGGTAAGACTCCAGGAGCATTTCAACTTCCTGGTGGTCGTCCTCTTCGCGCTCCCTGCCAGTTGCCCGCTCAGACAAGTACATGGCCGCGAGATCATCATCGGCCTCGAGCAAATCATCGATGGCGTCACGAACAAGCCGAGCCTTTTGCTCAAAAGTACCAATCTTTTTGGAGTAGATCAAGAGGTTTCGGAGCTTGTCACGATCAATGTCTTCTTCGAGAGCACGAAGGACTCTGACGACGGGTTCTCTGATGCCATTGAACTCTTCTTCCAGACCGGCTGTTACGCTGATCAGGACAGCTTCCAAGGCACGAAATTCGTAGGGCAAAGCCTGCCCAGCCTGCAGCGGAGAGCTCTTCTGTCGCAGCTTTCCTTCCAAATCGTAGATGAACAGTGATTGCATATAGGAATCAGTGGAGCCATAAGCATCGAACACAAGTACTCGATCTGCCTTGATAAGGACGCGCAAATGTAATAAATTGATCAGGATTGCGCTTGGTCGCACTAGGATGTGAGGCAGCGTTGACGAGTCGATCTTACGGAGATCGCGAGGGAGTAGGCCGTACTATTATAGAAATGTTAGCTTAGAAAAGACAGCAACGGAACTCTATTGCACAAACCTTTGCGATCAGTTCTAACTTTCGGAATTCCCCGTTAATCAAAGTGACGTCGCCATTCAGATCAAACTCCGTGCATCGAATCCGTAACTCATTTGAAGCTTTGGCAGCCAGGCCACGCCCACTATTGAATATGCCTTCTGTTCCATCATCAAATAAACCATGGCCTTGGGCACGAGGAGGCTTATGCTCTGGAGCTTTGCCTCGTCGGAGGTCGAGGAGTCGACGAAGAAAAGGACGGCGAGCTGTGGAAGAATTTCGGCTCGTGATCAAGGGCTGCGGAAGATGCGACGGCAGTATATATCTCGATCTTGTGCTAGAGAGGTTTGTCCTTTCAGTGGTAGGCAGTGCGTTGCAACGTGATTGATCAAGACGTAGTAGAGTTGAGGCATTGCGAGAGCCTATCTTCAAAGCATCGTGGCTTGGAACACGTGGCGGAGCGCGAATGCACCGCGACTTTCCAGTTGCAAAGCCAGATTGTGAGCGAAGAAATTTCAACAAGGAGGCCGAGGGCGCTGATGGTGAAAGCATGTCTCCTTGGTGACCACACCTCGTAGACAGAACGAGTGATCGCCGACGCGGGAGAAAAAGCGCGACCCGGAACAATGTTAACCCGTATGTATACTGAGCGGCGAAATGATTCGATCAAAATATAACTCATAGAGCCACAAAATTCGTGATTTGCATGAGAATAACAATTTCGAGCCATCTGAAATGTTTGTCCCAATCGAAGTCTGGAAACATAATGGATATTCCGATCCAGCCATGCTATTGCACTCCCAATCTTTCCCTAGCCCAGTCACGTGCATCTTTTGCATTCATCACCAAGTGAGACCAGACTTTTATTTGGAGATCTAGTTGGATAAAGACCTTCCAGACCATAGGGTTTGATTTGCGGGGGTGGACGTCTTCTTAGTTTCATGGTCAAAAAGAGAAATCTGGGCCGACTAGCTTCGGCAACAGCCACTCCCGGGAGTAAAGGGGCCCATATTTTCCAAAACGATCTCAGAGATCCCACATGCATGTTGCAAAACGATTGTCAATTCCGTTTTCCCATATGTAATTGCATTAAACGATAAGATCTCAGCTTTGACTCTCTTGGCTTACCACTGTGTAAAATTGTTGTATCGAAAGTTAACATGATGCCGCTAGAAAAGGCTAATCCGACAGTATATGAGGTTCGGGTTGTTGGCTATGAACATATCATTTTGAGTCACGAGGCTTACCGCCAAATTGGTCCAGTCTCAAGATGATCATTTGAAATAATTTCTACGTCCCGAATATTTTGTTGGCGCGTGCACGAGGGCCATGTCGATGCCGTTATGTCCGAGCCATAGACTTGCATCTGCATGCAAGATATCCACATCCTAGGAGCTTACAAAACAACGGTAGCTCCTAGTGCAGTGATAAATAGCGAAGGCTAACTTTCTTGCAGATATATCGTATGTGATTGGAAGCTCAAGCTCTAGCGCCTGCGGTTTTAAGCAGGTACGGACTAGGGCCGCGTACAACTCTAGCGACAGCCGCCCCACTGCGGACGAGGTTACCACTTCTCAACAGGATCTACATTGCTACTGCGAAGATGCCGTGCGTCGAACCATGCGTATAATTAATTCCTTGCTCTTTTAAAAGCCTGAAAATCCGGCCAAGCACTAGATCAAACTCGCCAAATCTTTGCTTTAGGGTGGTTTCCCCCCGTTCCTAGCCGTCGAATATCATCCACTACCAGTCCTTGACAAACTCAGCTGCCGTGGCCGCTTTCAAGTTCACTTTGCTTGTTCGAAATCTCTGTGCATATACGCCATCTTTATTTAATCACAATGAGGCTATTGTCATTGGCCGTTGTGCTTTCTGCTTTTGCAGCTACTTCGTCGGCTTCTGCAGCCTGCAACGCAAGTTCTCTAAACACGACCACCTTCGTGTACAATATCACCAAGGAGAATACCACTGTTTTCGACGTTGCACGAGCCACTAAGCGGGGTGTTTGCGATATTGGTCGTCAAAATCTTATGGCCGATGTCACCATTGTACCCAATGTTGGCCAATCGTTGCACATCCCCGCGCAAACTTGTCATCCAGACAATGAGTCTTGCATCATTCGAGACCAGGGCAGGACACGCACCTGCATTTACGGAGGCCCTCGCTTGTACTACACTGTGAATGGGGATACTTATGAGAAGATTGCTCTCCGGTTGAACATCACAACGGACTCGCTTATGACCGACAACGAACATGGATCTGCTCAATCCAGCGACGAAATTTTGGCAGTTGGGCAATTCCTGAAGGTTCCTCAGTGCTCACCCAGCAGCTGTATCATCGAGCCGTATACCTTTCAACAGGGAGTCTACAAAGATCTTGCGCAGAAATACGGCACTACAGTTGGCCAGATCATGATGCTTAGCCCTACTTATAACTACAGCAGTGCGGCCTCCACCGAGGGCGAGACCTTCCCTTCCATCATTCTTCCGATGAACTGCGCTGCTTTGTCAAAAAACGTTACTGTCATAAGTTGAAGCGGTGTAGTCGACTTAAGGCTCGTTGATTCTAATTGAATCGTGGCGCTCGCATTGGTCGAGCTAGGGATGAAATGCTCGGTTGCAACTTTCAGCGGTGATGAATGCGATCAGATCAAATTGCACGAGCAAGCGCATTGTGTTTGTAAAATATCTACATCGTATTGTATACAAATTTATGCTCAAATTTCCTCTATTTTGCTATAGACCCTGTCCGAACCCATCTACGCCTTGTGCGGTCTGGACCCTTCGACGCCGCATGTGGGGTTTCCAGCCCGAAGCGACAATCTGGTCAACAATCAACATGCCCAACTCTAGGGATTCAAATCAGACATGTGTATGCAATTCAGCTGAGCAAATCTCTCTGTTTGTGAGTGCTTTGAAAGATCAAAATCAATTGGCGTGCGCTAAAGACAATCTACGAAGGGGTGTTCGTCTTAAAGTAAGCGCCATGACGTCGGTGATCGGCTGGTGGCCTCGTAAGCGCATAGGCGGCGCTGGCTACAGGAATAAGGATGCCTATGGGGACGCCAGTTCAAGACAAAGGTATGCAAGTGGCCAAATGAAGAGGTTGCACACCGTAGAGAAGTATTCGAAATAATGGAGGGACAACTTAACATGCGCCTCCGCACGAGCGGCTCTGCCGGATGGCTTTGGGGCGAATTCGGCCAACTGTCCACTTGTCCTCAGAGGCTCTATGATCACGAGAGTACGAAGAATCCTGTCAATGATTTATGTCGCGATATCCAAGCTCAAGGAGGAATGTGAGGAAATACGGGCAGTTCTGATCAGGCAATGCTCGCGGCGTACTTGACATGCACACGTGCCCCTTAGCGGCGGAACCAAAGTTCACTTCAGGTGGTGCCAAGTACGGCCCGAGTATCTTCGCCCCCGCCAAACGTTCAGTTCCTCCAAGGCAACCTTCTTCTTCCTCTTCCTACAGTCTCTCTTTCTAGGACCCCTTGTCTCAAATAGAGTCTTTGAAACCCAAGCTTCTTTGTGCTGTCGGCCTCGTGGGTCGCTGCTTGACCGATTCTCCGCACTGCTTGGATGCGATGTGCTCTCGACCAACTTGAACGACCGTCCACCCCTTCACCCTCACCCTACTCTACGTCACTCTCCCTCGAACGCTCGAAGTACCGCCATGTTTGGCTCGAAAGTCTTCAAGAAAGAAGACGAGGCCGTCATTGATCGATGTATCCCTAAATCGGTCAGCAAGCAGCATGCTAAGGGTGTCGCGCGACTCTATGTCGCCTATCCTGACCCCTCGAAATGGAAATACACCGGCTTGCAGGGCGCAGTAGTTCTCTGTGAGGATACCACCGTGCCGTCCCTATGGCTGAAAATGGTGGACATCTCTGTAAGTTGCTTTGGTCTCCTGTGACAAGCAGAGCACACAAGCTAACCAATGCGCTATTTGCTATAGCCCGCCCGCCGCGGTGTCATTTGGGACCAAGAGATCTACGAAGACTTCCAGTATACTATGCAGCGCTCTTTCTTCTATACATTCGACCTCCAAACCGTCAATCTCCAGGAGTGCCATGCCGGGCTCCTCTTCTCCGACGAGGACCAGGCAAAGAAATTCGACAAGACTATGCAAACACGCGAGAAGCACGTGGGCAAGAAAACCACTGAAGTAGCTTTCCATCGTCGAAACCCCGACTTCAATCCGGACGAGCCTGTATGGCAAAATCTTATTCGCGAGCTCTTGCCGCTCGTTCATACAGTGGATAATATCACAGTACTGGTTGACAGTTTGTTTCGGCTGGGTCTTAAGAAGAAGGACATTGCGGGTGATCCTGTGTTTATCAAGGAATATATTCAGCAGAATAACATGTCCAATGGGGCTCCTCAAGCTCCTGCGGTTCAGGCTCCGCCAAAACCGGTAGCTGCTGCTCCTCCGCCATTTACTCCAGTTGAATCTAGAACACCCCCGCCTCCTCCCCCCTCTGCTCCCCCAGCTCCCAAGGCCAACAACATTAGCCCACAGGTAACTGGAAGCAGTTCAGGAAGCCGACGTGGTCCGCCACCGCCGCCGCCATCAAGAAAAGCTCGCGCTGAAGCACCGGAGGAGCCAGCTGCTCCACCACCTCCGCCTGTGGAATCACCACCAGCCCGAAGATTCAACGCGCCGCCTCCGCTTCCAGACGCGGGCAAGTTCGCCGAGCCAGCTGGCCCAGCCGGCCCAAGACGACCTCGAGCTACATCCGCCGTAGGCAATGGTGCCCCAGCAGCTCCGCCGCCTCTTCCACCGAAATCGCCGATGGATGGCAGTCAACCGCGATTTGGAGTACCTCCGCCTTTTGCTGGTGACAGGAAAACTTCTGGTCCTCCTGCTCCTCCTAGTCGGAGCCCTGTGCCTCCTGGACCACCGCCGCCTCCTCCTCGTTCAGATGCTCCGCCTCAATTACCTCCGCTGCCACCGAAAGTTCCTCATGCAGCTACTCCAGCTGCTCCTCCACCCCCTCCACCCGCAAGAGCACCTGTGTCTCCTCCACCTCCCCCAAGATCAGTTCCTCCGCCTCCAGCACCTGCGCCATCGATCCCAGCAGCGCCTCCACCACCACCAAGAGGACCTGCCTCTCCAGGGTTGCCGGGAGGACCTCCTCCACCACCCCCAGGTCGCTCTACACCTTCAGTGCCTCCTCCGCCTCCGCCCCCTGGAGGCTCTCCTGGACTTCCTCCGCCTCCCCCTCCACCTGGTCGGAGCTCCGCTGCTCCAGGAGGTCCGCCGCCTCCCCCCCCACCTGGTCGTGGAGGCCCTGCTGTTCCACCTCCTCCACCGCCTCCTGGAGGTTCAGGAGCTCCTCCTCCACCTCCGCCTGCAGGTGGACCTCCGCCGCCTTTGCCATCAACTGGCGGCGGTGGTCGTGATGACCTACTGGCAGCTATTCGTGCATCTGGTGGTCAAGGTGGTGGTGGACTCAAGAAGGTTAGGGATTCGGATAAGAAAGATAGAAGTGCAGCCATGGTTCCTGGAAGCGCTGCTGAGTCAACTGCCGCGGCTTCAAGCTCAGCTGGCGGACCACAAGGTGGCCTGGCTGGTGCCTTGCAGGATGCTTTGAAGCAGAGAAAGGCGCGAGTCAGCGGAAGCGGTATGTTTACTCCGTTACTATCATTCATATTGATATATTAGTTACAAGATTGCTGACCTTTTCTACAGATGACGAAAAGGACGATGATGACGATTGGTAGATTCCTTTCTCCTTTCTTTGGCATGGTCGGTCTTGTTTATTCGTGATACCTATTTTTTATCAGCGTGTTTTGCGCATTGAGCATTTGTTCCGGTGATGTCGCGGCTGTTTGTCCAAAAGTTCTGGCTTTGAGCATTCATGCGGGGCGGGTCGACTACATGCTTTGTACATATCGCTTGGGTTCTAAGTATCAGGCTTGGGTTTACTCTAGGTCGGCTTTGGAATTTTAGATTAGCAATCAAATATATGAGTTTCTATACTCAAGACCCTGTCTACAACCAACAGTATGCCAGAATCGAATTGATACCTGAATGGGTTGCCTTAATAAAGTGCGAACAACGATGGTTCATTTTGGTCGCACACAATTAGGGATTGGCATTTGTATTTACTATCAATCATTATTCCTGTTGATGATGCTTCTCTATTCTTTCAAGCAGCTCCTTCAACCCCGACATCGGCTTACCCTCAGCCTCGCCAAGAGATAAACAAGTCCGCAAATGCAGCCGGTCTTGCTTATTGACCTTTGCCCCGTGATGGAATTGATTAAACCCCTGTAAATCAAAAGGCAGCATGCTCTTCTCCCAAACCTTCATCGAGCTTGCAAGAGATTCCTCAGTAGTAGACTCGGCAGCACGTTGTCCAGGCTCCCCGTGGACACTGAGTGAACGAATTTCCTTCACCGCAGCAGTAGTGATAGTCCACAGGTCTTTGTGCTTCGGTAAATCCGCTAAGCTAGGCCAGTCGGCTAGCTCAGAGGCCGTCATCACGGCAAGTAGAGAGTCTACGTTGGTCGTCGTGTCCTTCTCTGGCACGACTGAGGCTGTGGAAACCCCGCACTGGTTCCACAGCTCTACAAACCCTTTAGCCACGTCTGGTGCTGTGTCGAGAGCAATGAAACCTGCTCCCATGCGGTCTGTGTAAGCGACATCGGCTTGCACAATCAACGCTGGATTTGTGGGAGAATGCACCTCGAGGATAGCGCGGTCTGTGGGGTAGGCGTGGATTGGCATCAGTCCGATGGTTACCTGCTCCGCGTTCAGACCAGAGGTCTCGAGGAACCACTCCCTAATGCCGATAATAACGCTTCCAATTACTACCTTCGCATTTGTTCCGCGAAATGTAGCTCCGATAGTCTTGACAAGTTCTTTGCCGGCTTCATTTTGCAGCGAGTGCGCATCAAGTGTAATGACGACGTATTCGTAGCTTTCTTCGCCAATCTTCGATGGATCAGTGATGAACTTGTAGCCAATATAGTGCTGAAGACTGTTATCGTCGTAGCAGTAGAGCATCTGTGTTCGGTCGAGGTCTTCTGTGCGGTTTGGGCGCACGAGATAGGTTACTTGGGCGTGTGCGCGGGTCAGAAAATAGCCCACAATCATGCCCATAGACCCTGCGCCTACGACCAGAACGCGAGGGGTATGTGTCTCATGCATATTATTTATGTGAGCTGAGAAGGCCTGCTGTTCTCGATTGGGGTGCGCTTTGACATTCAAGAGGGCCTCCTACTGTAGGTCTTTCTGGAAATTGATGCAAACATGGAATAGTTCCGGGGAACAGAGTGGCCTACTCACTACGCGCACTACGCGCACTCCGTATCTCACATTATGACCCAGGGGGCGGGCCGTCCAAGTGGCACCCACCCATTTCTTATTCTAGTGGCACCAACCTGTCCATGCACGCCGGCCAGTCCCAAGGGTAACAGACAGGGGTGTGTTGCCCCGGTGGATGACTGATTTTATCTTTGCTCGCCAATCTTCTGCTCGTATCCTCGCACAGGGGGTGCCCGATTGGGCCCTCCGCTGCAATGACTGCGTTGCCTGAGTCCTGTTACGTTGCGCGGCGCCCCTTCTGCCACGCTTGTCGGAGCAGTCAGCTCCAATGCAAGTGGGTCATGAGTGGCAGGGGTCGGTGTAAGCGAGGATCTTCCACTTCATGTCGAAGTACATACATCACCAAAGCCGCCCTGCAGATTTTGGGCCGTGGGGCCGTTTAATCCTTTCAGGACTTTCAGGAAGAATCACGAAAATCCGACAGGCTCGAGCAATCCCCTGGGTTTTGCGTTATTCCTGATTGGGGGGCCCAAGGGCTGGGTGCCAACACCCGCATCTGGGCTGCATGCATTAGACCGTAAATTCTGTATTCCTCCAAACGATCAAGAGAAGCTCCACTGTGGGTCCAAGGTTGGATTGCCTTCAAATAAAGCTCGATGCCCACCTTGCACCCAGGTTGCGCGTTTCCTCAGCCTCACAGTCTACTTCACCCAAGGTGTAGATTCAGCCATAATTTTCGGCTTAGGATCAAGGCCTCGCTTCCTTTACAAAGAAAGTTACTCACAAGGGCTTCGATACAAACCCTTTCACAAGAAGAAGAATTTGCGAGTACATGACTGATGGCCATGGCGAACAGGCGAAATATTAACCTCACCCGGTCGTTTTGATCGGGGCCCTTTTTAACTCTCCTCTCAGATAACGTCATTGATCCGACCTATATTAACATGATATCCTTTCAAACGTACCATTCGCGCCATGAAACAATATGCAATATGGTAGTCCTTCTTTTGGGCACAACCAGTCTCGCCAACTTTGGCTCAACAAATATACATGCTTAGCCCAATCCCTTGGCATTGATTTACTATCTTTGGGGGACATAGAAGGTTTCATACACAGTGAAAATGCTTGACAATGATAAAACACGCCATCCAGCACACAGATCCTCGCGGCAATGAGGTCTTGAGTGCAGGGGCCAAAGATGAAAGTTAAAAACGTGTTGCCCAATCAAGTAATGACCCATGATCCGTGCTTCAAATTTTCAAATCCTCATTTCTAATTATTGTCTTATAGGATACCCGAAATGTGAATCGATTAGTCCATTATGAGGAGTAACATTTGACATCAGGAGGTCAACTCCCTTGGATCACAACATTAAAGAACTCTATTTCCCCTCATTCATGATTACCTCTATGCTGGCAATCATGTTGATGATTTCTCCATTGGTCCCTCCGAGTCGTCGAGTACGAACAATTTTCACATTTCAAGATGCGCGCGGGCACGTGGAATGCCTCAATGTGTCGAACCAGCGAGCTCTTGCGACAGTAAGTACCGCGCGATGTACCGTGGTGGGAACAATCTCTCCAAAAGCATTGGGAAGGGGCCGAAGTTTGATCATGACTGCCAAATTGCTCCTCCTGATATATGTGACTTTTTACATGTCTCAGGAGGGAAGCTGCATCTGGGAATTCACGATTGCAAGAACCGGCAGCCTCCCATTGGCATGGCCAGGACTGGCTACACACAGGACCAGCTACATGTCTACCGGCGTGGAACCGAGTCAGTATGCGATGGAATTAGTTGAAGGTCACTCTGTACGAAAACTCACACTGGCTGCGTACCGAGCTGATTTGGAGCGAGTGGTTGGTCATTCCTTTGGCGCTCTGGTTCCGTCTCCGAACTTACAGGCATCGAATCCTCCGGCCAAAGTACGTCGTGGCTACCTTGAATTGGGTTGGCTGGAAGTTGCGCCAGCTCTCTGTTTGAGGGTTAGGACGCTAGTAGCACGGCAAGCTACTCACATTGGTCCATACCTTAGAGACTCGATATACGAGAAATAAGCACGCATAAGTGCGCGGTCGCCATTTGAGATAAGCTCTAGCGACAGTCCTTGGATTTTCCAGTCGATGTACTGGAAGCCACGACGCGCAAATTCGAGATTACCCAAGGGTAATCCTTCAAGAGGTTCCCAGACTAACGACTTGATGTATTCGAAATAGCACATCATATTTTGGAAATCACAAGGCGGGAGGAAAATGTTGATCGCAAGTATCAGACCCTGGATGCGTTGCAGTGCCCAAAGCACTTCTTGCTGCATTGGCATCGGCCATGCGCTACGGCGGTCCATGGTGATGTCAATATTTTAGGCCTGACTTGGAAAGGAAAAGGATTGAAGATGAATTGGGAAGGTGAAGCAAAAGAAGGGACATTACAAAAAGGGGACAAGACGACAGCGCTGCTCGTCGCCGCCTTGAAAGCCCCGCGCATCTATTCTCCTAGCCAAGCCCCTTCTGCAGTGCATATGAGTACCCATAGTATTCTCCTCGGTGTATTCGTCTTTGAACAGGTGCCCTTTTGGGGGAATCCCTCTTCTTTTTGGTGACGTTGGTTGATGATGCATCATCTGCACCCAACGCTACTGCACGGCCGCCAACTGATTATCGCACCCGGGCGTTTCCTCCCGTTCTGTAGAAAGATCATTGTCTAGCCCAAATAGAGCTCTTTATTGAACGAGAGGAATTCGATCGCACAAGATGGAATACCGGATGGCACATGGTAGCCAGTGCCCTTCGCGTCAAAATGCTATTACAACTTTATACGACATCTCTGCGTTATGAAATTTGACTTTGTGGCTGCGCTAGACTACTTCACCGCTGCAACTGTGATCCGAGTTTCGAGTTCGATACGACAAGCTCATTTACACTTCGTGGACGATCGAGTCTCGACATGCAGGATTGCCTTAAATGGTGAGCCGTAGGTAGCAACATCGTGGCCCCCTCATCACAGCAACAATTTGCATTCTATTTACCTCGGCCGATCGAGGAATTGGCACTTATATCGGGGAGTCCGACTAAAACACACATGGAAGACTTTCCTCGGTGCGTAATATGACACGTAGTTCGGTGAGTCGGAAGTACATAGTTGAGGTCACAGGACCATATCCGGGTGCTTTTGGTGCTTTTGGGTGTTCTTGGGTGTTCTTGGGTGTTCCTGGGCCCTCTGGGTGCATTTGGTGCCCTACATACTTGATCGTTACGTATCCCAGAGGCTTGAATCACGAGAAACACGCACACACAAGTGCGAGGTACCTCATGAGACTAAGGCTCGTGGCAGTTCGTGTATCCATTGAAAACATTGACGTGTAAAATCGGATCGTAGGGCAATCTTGCACTAGGTTGCCAGATCACCGACTCGGGTGTTTGTTGCATCGTTAATCAATTGACTTAGCACCAGAAACCATTAAAAATTACGCATATCCAAATTTCCATATGACCTGCCCATAGCCTGATATGCACCAAGGCCTCCTATTTGCTCTCAATGTGGGGCGCTGGGTGCAAGAGAACACCATGCATCAATGAGGCGCTGTATACGTATGCCCTCTTCCGTCACACCGCTATCCTCGAAGGTGTAATAGGCCGCAAGATTGAGATTAGAACTGCATACGAAGTTTCAGGCTATTCAATCCATTTGAATAGCAACAGAAATCCTTCCATTTTTATGAGAGTGGCAAAATACCTTGGGTTAGTAAGTGACGGAACAAGCTAGATTCTATGGTGCCAAGTGGAGAACCTCCTGAATCAAATTGACCATTCATCTGTCTGGGGCTTGTAAGTAGGAATCCGTGATGATGCATTGATCTTTTTTTGTACATGGCTAATGTGAAGAGCACTGCCCTGCAGATCTACTGAAGTCGATGGACATTGGAAGACACAATTCATGTGATCTAGATCTATACGTGAAATTCATCGCCGGATCGCTTTCGTGAGCCATCAGATACTGTGCTCCTCACCATGGCCGAAATCTTATGGAAAGTATTGATGGATGATATTGAGTGGTTTCAAATCCTCAAATATTCACTTGATAAAGAAACGACCAATGAGGAAGATACTCATTGCTGGTCGAGATCGTACGTGAAAAATGGAATTTATATTCTCTTCCCGGCTCACCAAATTGCAGTGTAGCTCAGCATGTGCAACGCATGGAGAATCAAGATTTTACAGAAATCCAACACCAGATAAACTATGAATGGGTTGGGAGAAGATTCAACGATAGAGTCCCCCTGGGCCGAGACCCTCTGATACTAGCAATATTTCTGTCCTCGAATAATCCTTTATCGAGTCATGATGAGCGAAGGTCTGCAGGCGGATTGCAATATGGCAACAAACAAATACTGAATGTGGCCGAGCTCTCTGGCTTGCTCAGTGTAGTGCACCGCAAAATTGTGCTCTCGATTCCGCGACTGAATGCTGAGTCGACCGTGGAAAACTTGTCCTACTTTTCACTGATATCGCGTGTTATCGAGACTCTTGTGGCCAGCGTAGACTTCAAGAAGCACATTGAAGTCTCAGGGCTGCATTTTGTGACGCCTTTGCAGTTTGGCGCCAACAGAGGTATCAAAAGAGATTGCAATCTTCTGGCATGGCTGCCTAGGCACCGCACAAATGTGAATCTCTTAACGAAAGAAAGCAGCCAAGTTGCCATTCACTGTGCAGTCAGAGCGCGTTTTCAATTGGCAATGCGTGGAATTATGGCACACAGTGCGACGATAAGACTACCATGTGTATCCCAAGCCATCTTCGGTTTATCATCAACCAAAGAGAAGATTGTTTTGCTGCAAAATTTGAAAGAGAATTTCCTCGCCTGCAAACTAGCTAATGGGGGCGATTTTACAAGAGAACTTTGGCCGATCGTTAAACGACTTAATGAGCGCGATATCTTGCTCTCCCTCCCAGGTGACTTCAGAATTAACAAGTTTGTGCCGATCGACATGTATCAGACAAAGATGACTTTGTTAGGTGCTGTTTTGATTTCCCAGTTTATTCATATTGCACATCTTTTGTTTGATGCCAGTATCGGTATAGACGCAGCGCACAAGTTGGCAAAATTTGTCTCTTCTTCCTACTGGGCAGCTCATTCCAGTCCTCTTGAGATCAGAGGAGCCTTAGTAAAATTGCTCGCAGACGTTGCAGCAGCTGATCTAGAAGAGATGACTATACTTGAGCGGGCCGTAAAAACAGGAAACAGTGCGCTTTGTGCGTTTCTCATACAGAATGGTGCCAAGATCGATAGAAAGCACCGCGAGGTGCAAGAGTCTCATTCTGCTCTCATGATTGCTGTTCAGCAGAAGTCCTTGCAGATCATTAAAATGTTGATCAAAGCTGGTGCCCGGTTGAATGACAATTTCAGATCACCGCCTGGTTCTGTCCTCGCAGCAGCCATTGAAGTCGGGGACCAGATGACAATCGACAGTCTTCTCGTCGCTGGTGCTCGGTATATTGGAGTTGCGATGCGGAAAATCGGAAACATACAGATTGCAATACGTTTACAGCAGAACGGTGTTCTCACAAGCATAATGCAATCCAATGGTCCTAGGCTACTTGCTGCCGCTATTTCATCACAGGATTACGACTTGGCATATCTTCTACGCCGACATGTTGGATACATAGGCTTCCATTTATTTCAACTGGACCTGACTTTGCCTCTTGACGCCGCGGTTAAAGATGGGGACTTAGAAATGGTGATTTTTCTTTTATTTAGTGGGGCTTTACCCACAGACAGGATCCTTGCGGAGGCAATAAAAGCAGAGACAGCAAGAAAGTTTGAGCTCCCCGACACTTTCTATTACTTACTCAGATCTTTCACTGGAAGGGCTCCTACTGCCACTGCATTTGCGATCTTTAAAAATTCACTGATCATTTTGAACTCATTGCGAGAAGCGGACATTGATCCCACGGGGCCACCTCAGCTCTGCCAAGAGGAGCAACTAATGGGGGAACTGAGATCCGTGGACCCAGCCTCGGTCCTTGAGATCGTTGCAACTCCAGGTAGAGACTTATATTTCAAATTCATTCTCGAATGGACAACTACTGCAGAGATAAGTTGGTGCCCAAAGTCTGTCGCACGTGCTCTTACAGTGGCGATTCTCTCAGAGGCTCATAACGATCATGTAAACCAATTAATGGAGCTTGAATGTGACTTTACCCAGGATACTATCATACGTCCAGATTCGTTCGGCCTCGGAAACCATCGGGAAGACACGTATAACCCGCTCCAGGCTGCTATTAAGAAGCAGTCAGCGCAGCTTGTCGATGCGATGGCGAACAAGATCCGGCATCAATTACTTGAGAGAATGCCGTTATCGAAGAATGCTGTTGGAGTTAGCTATTGAGCAAGCAAATATGGAGATTGCAAGCATTTTCCTTGGACACGAGGCAGATATCAATCCTTCTGCTGCCTCAAAGGGTTGAGTAAATTCCTTACAAATTGTTGCTATGAAAGGCGTCCTGTCGATCTTGGTGCAGATCATGATCAACAAGCTACTGAGGAAACTGGACGTACAGCTCTGCAAGGCGGACAAGGGTATAATTTCATTGCTATACTTCAAATGTTTGATGATGTAGGGGTACTTATCACGTGTAGGGGTACTATCATGCCCACGGAGCCTGCCTCTATGACTAGAAAGCAAGAGGTCTGTGTCTCACTAATGGTGCTTGTATGAGTTGTGAGATTTTCTTCTGAATTTTGTATGCCCTTTGGCATTCAAGAGAGCCTCATATTGTGGATTCTTTTTGGAACGACGCGAATAATTTGGGGCACTGCGCGGCTAGGCTACGCGGGAGACTGTTGATCCGATGCACCACGTCCTCCGCGTAGGCGTAATTTCTAATGCTTATTGATAGCTTAAACTCTAAAGAACAAACAGACAATAACAGAGTGGATTGGCTTGTGTACTAGCTGAGAGATTCCATATTTATACCAGAGTACAATCCACACTCATGACAAGATGGTAGCAGCTAACCTCATTGTAGCCCTTCCTGCTTGGATGCAACAAGAGCCTTCTGGCTATTGTACTTCGCATCTCTGCTCACAAGGCTCTTCCTCTCTAAAGTCGATAGCAAGTCAAGGACATAGTCCTGGCAGTTATAGCCCGCATATTCGTTGTGGACTATTTCATCTTCTGCTGCTTTATTGATCGCAGCGATGTTCGAGACGGGGACCTCGCAAAGATGAATCAATTCAACTAGCCTGTCTGACTCTCGAGCATTTGAGAGCGTTCTTTCGAAGCGAAAATTGTGTGAGAAGCCTTCGACTTGGAGCACAATCCTTTGGTCTTAGACAGGTCCATTGATTAGAAGACCCCAATGCCTGAAGACAGCTGCTGGGTCATTGTAGATTGCGGCATGGAGTCCAACATTGGAGGCCATAATGTAGTTTGATGGCTGCTCTCTGTCAATAACATGGCTAAATAGCCTTTAATGAAGAAAATATTGTAAATGAGAAGGTCAAACTGGTTACAAATAGCTATTCGGGATAGCAATTATCGCCTTGGAAGCCGGCCTTTACATAGGCAACTTTGTCCCATTTCCAAAGAGTGATCAACCCTCTCGCTTTCCTCCCAGAAGGATTAAGCCATTTGAGCTATGTAGGAATAGTAGAGAGATCTACATCGTATCGATACGCTGCTGCGAGTTGGTGGGGCGTTTCTTTCTGATGGGCCACTCGGGAACCACTAGTAGGCGCTTTTCATAAGAGCAAGCGCCCTCAAGGAATTAAAGATTAAATTCCGACTACTTATAGGATATGAGTAAAGTCATACTTTTCAGGAAAGAGGGGAGGGGGTATTCCAGCGCTTAATTCTAGTTTCTCCCAACCGACTTCTATCCCTAGGCGATACGCTGCGCATCGCCTTATATCTCACAGGTAGCTTGTTACTATTCTCGTGGCTCAAATAACCCAGGCGACAGTTGGTGGCTGAATAGATATCGATGTGGTAATGATTCTAAACGTATCGAAGATGGAAATCCCAAAGCCTATCGACAAGCCAACGTACAGGATACTGCGAAGGCGAGATGCTCTTTGGCAGGAAGAGATACCAGTCATCTTCTTCTCTTGCGCTTAAACGTGTTGTTAGGGCGGTGCACTCATAATATGCAGGGTAAAACCCGCTGTCCTCCCAATCAATGATGCCAGTCACAGAATAGTAAAAGCTGTCAGAGTTTCTTTCTACCATGATGTTTGCAGTCCTAACATGGCCATGAGTAAAAACCAATTCAAGTATCGAAGGATTTTCAATTTGTGTGAAAGCTTAAAGAAACTTTGCATATGACTTGCTGCCGTAGTGACGAGGTGAAAATTGCAAGTCGCTGAATTGTTGAGAGGTTTGGATGCCCTTGAAAGTATCTACTTCACTGACTCGGAAAGCCTTTGCTCCCTCCCCGCCCACTCCGCCCACTCTGTTGATATGCGCGCCATCTTGCTGAATAGACCGCAAGCGACAGAATATATCTTCTAACTGCTGCTGGATTGAGGATTTGTCATTGTGCGATAAAGTAGTCCACGCCTGGGCTAATGTTGTACCAGGAATGTAATCCGAAGTCGACCATACCATGGGGTCTTGGGAACAATGCTGGCCAGGAAGATTGGACTGTACAGTTACTCAATCACTGAGCTTCGCGAGTGGTTCGAGATTGCGACGGAGAAGGGCTATGTTAAGCCCACGGTGTATCAGGCCAATGCAACATCTTCTGCCGTCAGTACGAGAAGAATTCCTTCCCGTTCTTTCGAGAAATCGACATCCAGTCCATCGCTAGCTCTCCCTTGACTGGGGGCTCTGCGACCGGCATGCTCACTCTGGTGAAGGATGACGAGCAGCTGCAGGGAACTTGGTTCGAGTAATCGCCAGGCAATATGATGAGCTGCCTCTTCTGCTCTTGGGATGACAAGCCGTATTTGCATAACGTGGTGCGGAGACTCATTTCCTTTGCGGGGCAATATAGAGTTTTGGCCCGACTCAAGCCTCTTTGCACTGGTGGTTGTCTCACTCGGGTCCCAAGGGCAGTGATGATGTGAAAATTGGGCCAAGTAAACTCGCGCACCTGCAGAGCTACCTGTAAGCCTGTGCAGATAATCTCCTTCCAGAGAAATTGGTAAGTGAGATGAACAACCTACATAAACCTCTGCGTGAGCAGGCGGCCCTGCTGGTGGAGGTCAGATGGTGGTCAATCTAAATACGGCTGCGAATAGCTTCCAAAGAGCGACGATTCAACCAGAGCCACAAGAAGACATCTGGCAAATCATGGACAGACTTTTTTTCCCTTTCTTCTCTCACCTTTCTTTGACTAAGAAAATGACTTGTTGCCCTGTGAACGTGGTTTGATACCTAATGCTTCTATGAACAGCACGTGATCATAATCGCTCACTGGAAGATTGATGCTCTCATCTCTCATCGCGCTCATTCCCAGTTTCCCAATACCCATTACTTTCATCGAAACTTGACGCGTCTTTCCTCTCTCACCCTCGGCTATTTCGCAGACTTCAATTGACTGGGACCACCCAGTTCCCTTCTGCCGTTAACTTCACCTCGCTTCAGCATATCATCCGGCGGCGGCGGATAATCATGTCGACACCCGTAGAAATGGAAGACGTTACTTTGGACTTGTTTTTGAATGGCAAGTTCTCTGACATGGAGATTATCTGTCAAGACGTCCCCTTCAAAGTTCATCGGGCAATTGTTTGTACCCAATAGAGCTTTTTTGAGGGAGCACTCTCCAGTGGCTTCAGGGCGAGTTTGTCCTGTTTCAAAAACCAGCTTCAATAACTGACTGTCTCAGGAATCTATTGAACAAAAGATCACCCTGTCAGAAGATACGCCAGAAACTATTGAGCGCGTTTTGTCTTTTCTTTATCTGAGAGAATACCGTGCGGATGGTCATATTCTCCCGATCCCAACCAACGCCGATCTTGAACGGACCACTACGAATTTGAAGGATCAAGAGAAACAAAATGCCCAGCAAGATGACAGCGAGGCATTGAAGACAATTGCCTTGAATCATGTTCAAGTATTCGTTGCGGCCGACAAGTATGGCATCAAAGCACTGAAGACATTCGCCGACAAAGCATTCTGCGATTGGGTGACCACCAACTGGAAATCATCCATATTCCATGAAGTGGTGGAATATACTATAACATCAGTCCCGCCTCATGAACTAGGCCTTCTGAGAGCTATTGCCAAGACTTTCTCTGATCATATGGACCTTGCTCAAAACAAGGCTATGCTTAAGGTCTTGGCTCTGTCTGGGGATCTTGGGGCATTGGTCGCCGAAAATATGCTTCCCAAGACACAGAGGTTAAAGAATATTGAAAAGCTTAATGCAAAGCTTCAGGAGCAGCTTGAGCATGATAAAATGAATCATGAGCTGGTTAATTCCGAGCTTCGGACGCAGGCTGAGGAGCAGCTTTTTCTAAATAGACAGCTTCAGAACCAGCTGAATACAGAGCCACCACTTGCACTGTGGATGCTTGTCCTGGATTTGGGATCGCGCAACAAGTGTCGACATTGCACGAAAATCTTCAATGTGAAGCTTCTTGCCGATGAAGCTCGGGAAGGCATTTTCCGTTGTGCTTCTTGCAATACGCGGAACCCATAGTCATCTAAGTCGTGGAGTCCCTTCAAGATACACAAAGCTTGGATCGTTATGGATGGTGAGCATTCATGGGAAAACCTTTTCACATATATTTTACTGCGTCACACGGGATGGGAACTCTATGTCAAGCCTGCCGAAGTATTTTGTTACTATTTGCTAGCTCCCTCATATTCTAATGCGCTAGTGCTGTCTCTTGTTTACACCTGGCTCTCTGAGGTAGATCTGTTCTGTTGCCGGACTAAAGAATCCACATATCATATCCATCTAGTGATGCTTGTCTCCAGGCTTGAGCAGCCAAAGCGAATCGCCGACCTTTCCATCATTACCACGAATATACTCCCACCTCAGAGCAGTAGAGTTGGCTACAGTCAGCTTACTAAAGCCATATTGCTTGTGGTTAAGAACAGCGCTAATGTTGGTTATGCCTTGACCGGCGCTGAACTCGGTGTGGCTCTCGATGTTACCAGCCATACCGTTGACAATGTGGGTCATAGACTTGCCAGGGTTGGCACGGTAGGTGTTCTTGTCGATAACAGAGCCGGCGTCGAGCGTCCCGTTTCGGCCCATGGGGTACATGCGCTCGTACCAGTGGATGTGGCCGGAGAGGTAGGCGTCGACACCGTGCTTCAGAAGCAGCTCTTCGAATGCGTCGCGGAGATTCATCATGTATGAAGAGTAGGCGGAAGAGTACATGGGACGGTGGCTCATGACAATCACCCATGGGGTCTTTGTGCGATCTACACTTTCGAGGTCTTCTTTCAGCCATTGGTACTGCTCGTAGGCCTTGGTGTCGTAGACTTCGCCGTTGTCTACTCCTCCGAAAGGACCACTATCGGTGACAAAGGTCTCGGACTCCTTGGGTAGCGCTTCGTCGCCTTTGACATCCTCGGCAAAGGACCATTCGGGGCTGTATGCGAAGTCGGTTTCGCCGTCGATGGAGATGAAATGGGCGAGACCGTAATCAAAGGAGTACCAGAAATTGCCGACACCTCCGGTCTCATTTCCGGGCATGCGGAAACGGTGCTGGTAAGCAGTAAAGTTTCTGCAAATTAATTGTTAGGAGTTTTATCATAATTAGGGGTAATCGGGAAGTACCTCTGTGATGGCGGGCAGCTATAGTAAGTAAGACCATCTTTAGCAGCAGTGCTGTTAGCCTTGTTTTCATTCAGGTAAGCCGTCAAAACATTGCCCGGTCCATCAAACTCAGCACAAGCAGCTTCATGGTTACCAGGAAGCACCATGTAAGGAATTTTCTTGGTGACGCTGGTCATCCATTGCTGCCACAAATCCCAGTTGGACTCATAAAGTACGCTCATGTCACCGCCTTGTGGACCTCCCTGATTGGGAATCTCACCCTTAGGAAGGGGCTTCTTATACTCTTCGGTGATTTCACCTCCAGGTAGAGAGGTAGATGTGCCGTTGTAACAAACTGGCCATGAGTCCTCGCAGGCCATGATACCCGACGACCAGTTGTCGGCGTAGCTGATATCACCACCGTGCCACGCAAAAGCGAGATCATCGGCAGCCTGAGAGAGGTACTTATGGGTACCGTGGGCATTAGTGTATCCCATGTCGTTGAGAACGGCGATGCTGAACTCTCCATAGTCACCGGCCTTGCGGGCTGTGGTGAAGCTCAGAACCTCGGATTCGGTGGTGCCATTTGCGGCGGGAATCTGGTAATAGTATGTCTTGCCTGATTCAAGATGAGGAAGAGAAACCTCGTGGAAGAATTGGCTGCATTGAGTGACCAACTTGTACTGCGAGCAAGCCGGAGTACGGTCATATCTAAAGCTCCTAGGTCAGACCTCTCGCCTCGCTCGAATGTTGGGACCACTTACGTGTGAGTGGTACCACGAGCAATATTATGCAAGCGGTTGGGTGAAGTACCCCAGTTTACAGTTGGACTCTTGCCGAGGCCAAAGGGAGTCTGGTAGTGGATGTGGATGCCATCAGGAATGTAGGACAGTGAAATGACGTTCACGTTGTTGGTCGGATGAGATGATTTGGGTTTGACTGCAGGAGGCTCAACTATGCGAACGAAGCCTTTTCCATTTCCATTGATCGTCGGATCGACCCAGTCGCCCACAGGAACCTTTGGGCCTGTGTAAGGGAATCGAGTGTCGACATCGCGGCCTTTGTTGACAGCCGGGCGCGCCTCAACAGCCGCAGAAAGAGCCAACAAAACGGAAGCGGCGGTGGCCTTCATATTGCCTGGTTAGGTTGCAATTGAAGCCGACTTCAAAGCTTCGAAGCACTTCGCAGGCAGGAAAAAAGAAAAGCTCGCGCAGGACCTGTTTATAGCCCGGTCGCGCGTCCGATCGCAGTTGCATCGGTACATGCCGGTGGCGGCATCGCAGTATTCTAGCTCTGACAGCCTCGACGAGATCTCCCAATGAGCTTCCACACGTGTGATTAAAGAGCAGCTCCATTGGCATCGAAGCAAATAAACTAGTCTTGGCCCCTGGACTAGCGCGTTCTCCCGCAGGGCCACATGGGGGCCACGCGCAGCCCTTATTGGTAGCAATAAGCCAGACAAAAGAACTAAATATCATTTAAAACATCGCCAATAAGAGGCTCATTATTAAAATTGCCAGGTGGATTGAAGGTCAATCGATGTTCTTATTTCCCATCAGCTGAAGCAACAGCATCTTTCTACGAGATGGGATTAGCACTGAAAAAGCCGAATCGCTTCATACTAACTCTGCTTACGATAGAATATCATACTTCATAATGCTTTCTAGTAAGCTAAAGAAATGGAATAGCTTACGCAGCCTTCGCTGGAGCGATACGGGTAGAATCAACGTGCATTTTCCACAGCTTGGCATAGAAGTCTTTTGCCTGCTCTTCCCTCACATCGTCAGTTAACAAACAGCGGCGAACGAACTCCTCTTCCGAAATTTTCAGAAGCTGTGCGCCGGTTTCGCTAGGCGCAAGATCACCAGGCGAGACGGAGGGATTACCAGACTAAAATGTCAACAAAGGAAGCGCCAGGGAGCTTGGGGAAACTTACATTGAGCCTGATATAATTGCGAAGTTCCTTATTTCCCCAAGTCTTAGGAACTGAGGACTTATAACCACTTGGCTGATGTGTCTGCTGTGACTCTCGTAGCATCTCCGCATATCGAAGAGTGTTTTTAGTAGCTCCTGTATCTAAGAAACTGGGATTCACGCAGGCAATGACAGCAGTTCGAGAGTCTCGACTCCGCGATGGATCAAACATGTGTTTTAGCACTTTTGTTAACATGCTCTGTCGGAAAGGAATATATGGAGCCTTGGCGGGCTTTGTCTTTGTGGCGGGTTGGCTTAGATTCGCGATGCCTCGGATGCAATCCTTGAGAATGGACAGACTAATGTTGATCTCCCGAGTTTCTTTCATGCGATCCGATGTGTGGTTGAAAATATCCCTTGCTGCTTCCGACCCTGCAAGATCGATAATATATAATATACCGTCCTCGGCGCTAGGAGTGACTGGGTTCTCGATTCGGATTCGGCACATGCCGTGTGACCTTGAGGAGCCATCGTTCTTCTCTGTTGACGCAGTCTTTCGGAATGAAATCGCCTCGTCGATCAAATTGAGGAGCTCGGAGGTGCTCGTGATCTGCTTTTCGACAATACCGACAAGCTGAGTGTCACCAAGTGAATCCTCTAAAATTGAGAAGGCTGTCCGAGAATTGAGAAGGTCTATATCAAACAGAGTCAATCCATTGCATATGAAGTCCAGGTGCTGGGATAACTGACCAAATGCGGAATTACCTGCGAGTTCGAACATGGAAACATGTATATTGCGCTCGTCTGACATAGAGCCATCAAACAAAGATTTAGCAATGAGTCTCTCCAGTCCACTAACGGTGAAAGTCTTTCCAGATCCCGTTTGTCCGTAGGCAAACATCGTCCCGATATTTCCATCCCAGGTATAAGGCAAAAGGGGCAAAACGACATCTTCATAGATCTGCTCTGTGGACTGATCTGCCCCGAAGACTTTTCCAACTTTATACGAGGAGCTCTAAATGCGACACCGTTAGCGATGCGTTCAGTCGTCTCCATGCTACCATGTTCTTGCAGAAGAATTAATACCAACATTTAGCGGCGGAAACCCACGAACGACACGCTTCAGCTCGTGAAGATCCAGTATTTCATTGTCGCCTTCTCGAGGAAAAGTCGCAATGACTTGCCCCGAAGCAATTTCATCGTCAAGTATCGGTCGGATACGGGTTGCCACGCTTATGTTGGGGCTGACTCCCGCGCCTTGAGGCGCGTTGCGACGCGGGGGCGGCTTAAATCTCTGGACCAAAGTCTGGTGCCGCGCCGCGTTGTCCAGGAGAAACTTCTCCAAACCTTGATTCTGAGACGCCATTATAAGTTGATGAAATGGGAGATATGTCGCCTTGATCGTTCAGCCTGAGTCCATGCTGGAGATGAGAACAACAGGCTACAAACGCTAGCGGGGGCATCTCAAACGGGAATGCAGTGCGGTAGGGGCGGTGTTGACTGCAGGATGATTACAGTGCTTCGTTTTCATAGCGATATCTTCGAAATGCATTTATGAATATGGGAAAGACTTTTCCATTCGTAGCTATTCAAGTTCTTTATCATATACCACCTGGGCACAGGGCGATACGTTCTCCGTGGGCACATTGTGCCAAATCTCGTTTCTAGTCTTTCGAGCTTTGGATAATATTTTGCGACTAAGCCTTTTGTTCAAAGGAATACAATCAAATAGAGATAAATATTATTTGCAATCGATAGTATGAATATTATAATGAACCAAGACCCTCTAGCGGATTCATTATTCCAGACCCGAATCAACAATGCTTCAATCAATTGGGCAATTCCCGCGCTGCCTCCCGGCGAGCAATGTACTGCTTGAGCTCTGAAGCCCACTCGGGAAGCACCTTTGATAGAGGCAAAGGCGGGCTTTGCAGGTCCTGACATATGTCTGGATCGAGAGTTCGAACCTTAGTGTGTTGCGGAAGCTTCAGTCCCTCACCACTGGGAAGGCTTTGCGTTTCCAGCGCTTGCATATCGCGTGATATCTGAGGAGTTCCATTCTGGCGAAGATAGTCCCAGACTTCCTGGTCGGACATAGTCCAGAGCCACTCCTCCTTGATGAGCCCCTCAGTGACCGCTTCTCTGATTAGCCTGCCAGTTTCTTTGTACATGTCGACATGCCCTAGATTTGACCACGCAAACTCGTCTGCCTCTAAGTAAGCTCTGGCGAGCTTGAGCGCGAGCTGTGGATCATCAAGAACAAGGAGACGATCGGGTGATGTTGCCGATGGTGACGCTTTAAGTGTCGAGAAAATCTGCCGCGCATATTCTATGTCCATCTTGCCAAACCCAACAGTATCCCGCAACGAGTAGTCGAGTCTGTCCGCGCATAGTTGGGGCGAGGGTTTTTCGACCAAAGGAAAAAGTTCCTCGTCAAAGATCTTATGGTCACCGTAGCCATGGTCCGTGAGAATTTTCGGTAATGATGTTGTTGCCAAGTAGCGTAATTTGTGCACCTCATGATAGCTACCTTCTCCGGGCTTCGACAGCGCGTAGTCCATGACATGGCTGAAAGCCGTATGGCTGATATCGTGAAGAAGAGCGGTCGCTTGTTCCTCAACGGTGGCGCCAACCTTTCGCACCAACAGTAAAGCACCAACCGAGTGCTCAAAGCGAGTCACGTTGGGTGTGTGTCCAAAGAATCCCGTGATGCCATGCTGGCAGACCCCTTGAAGCCGCGCTAGCTCGCGGCTCTGCAAAAGCTGCACGAGTACAGGCTCCGTGATGGTATGCTCTCCATACAACTCATCACGAATGGTGATGGTATTAGCATCGATGACTTGGATTGTCTGGAGCAGTCCCACTCGTAAGACAGTCATTTTCAAGTGAGAAGGTTGTACTCTGAAAGGCGCGGGATACACAGGGCAGGTCACGTTCGAGGAGGCGGTGTGCTGCGATCACACCCATCAACTTCTCGGGCTCCAACCTAAACTCAGATCAATATGCCAGATCGAAGAGCTGGAAGCGAGATCTGGTGGAGTTGAACTCCATCTTCGCGCGACAAGATTCACCCCACCGCATCGGAGTGGGGCACATAAACAATGACATCAGCCGCGTCGACAATGTCAAGATCCTCCGCTTGGACAGACTGGGAGGTCACAATTATTTTCGAGCATACCAATCCACGAGGCATAAGGAGAACATACTCTCTTCGAACAGCACACCTGCGCACTCAGGAGCTTGTCGCGTCAGATACAGAGCACCCTCAATGATGGACGAAGAGGGGACTATAATCGCTACGCAAATCATATTCATCCTCTTGACGCCGCAATGATTTTGTTGAAAGGGGAAAGGAGCAGATAGTAGCGGCTTGAAAACACGAGGTATTTTCCTCTGGGGAAATGGCATTTATTAAAGGATGAACCATCCCTGATGGATCGATGCTTTCATCAATCACTGCCACGCGATACTGACGATGGTGGCATTAACGCTATGGTGACCAGTCTGTATGCTTTACTGCCATTGTTTGTCGACTTATGGGACATACAGACTCGGTCACACAGGGTCGACGGCGGGCGCAACATGGCGTTTCAGATTGAGACCGAGATCAAGGTTGGTTTACTACTTTGAGACGAATTTGAAGCACATGTCTCTGTCGCATGCACTGCTAGCCCATTAAAAATATAGAAAGAGGTCACGGAGCCTAGATTACACTATTATTACGCAAATAATCCAGAACTTTCACCGACAGATGCTGACATTCCTCGTTTTGCAACCCTTGCAACGTGCTACACTTCGTGGCTTGGGCTTTTGGCCGCGAAGTACTCATGATGGCCAAAAGTTCCAAGCGCCCAACGAGCACGGACTCACCAGAGCCTTTGTTTCGTACTCATCACTCGAAAATTTCCATCGTTCTATAGAGGCCCTCGAGTTCGTCTCTCCAAGTTTGCTGCAAAGTGGACCCGATAAATGACGTCAGGACCAGATTCCGGGGAACAACACTGAGCGCTAGAACGAGGTTGGCATCGATGACTTCAAGGCAGGCAATCTGGCCCTGTAAATATTAGGCATTGACCTTGGCCATGTCGCAGATCTGGATTTAAGGTACGTCGTGCAATGACGTTGTAGGGACGCCTTGGCCTAAGTAGATCATTTCATACTTCTAGGGTCGCCTACCACTGAGAACACCCAATGACCAACTCACACCTTCTTCCCAGGGCCTTATCCAAAGGTCCAGGCAGATTTAAAACCAATGTCTTCCGGTTCTCAAATGAAAGGCCGAGATAATGGCCCACGCAAATTTGCCTACAATATCGATGCGGCCCGAGAGCGGGAGATGCACCTGTATGCGAAACCAGAAAGAGAAATACTTCCTTGACAATGGATACTGACAAAGGCTCTTTCTCTAGATATCTTCCATATTGGGGCTTCTCGGAGTCGGAAAAGTTCGCACAACAATCTGTTGGCCGACGTCCCAATGTCTCCCGCGACAACGTGTTGACAGTCTTTGCGCAGCTGGCTAGCATGAGACTGGAGGCCAAAAGGGCTTTGATATCTTTATTCGACCGTACAAGCCAGCATGTTGTCGCAGAATCGACACCGTACCTTCAGATCAGAAGCCCCGAAAGTGGCGAAGGGCCCGATGCTCTTTGGCGTGGAGTGCATCAGCTTCCGCGCCGAACAATACCCATGTGTGACCTCGCGATGAAAAGCTTCACAGGCGAAGGAAAGAAGAGCTTTATGATACCGGATCTGACGAAAGACTCGCGCTTTAACACGGCATCCTTTGTGACAGGTACTCCGCATCACCGCTTCTACATTTCAGTTCCCATCATTACGCCCGAGTCATATATCATTGGAAGCATTGACGTCTTGGACGATAAACCAAGAGATGGTTTGACGAAAGAACAAACACAACTTCTGGAAGATCTTAGCCTGACACTGATGGACTACTTGATCTCTCAACGAGCAATGCGAGAAGAACATCGGGAAGAGAAAATGGTCAGGGCTTTAGGACTCTTTTTCCGAGGGAAGTCCGACCTTGCCGAAGGCATGGATGTCGAGAGAAATGTAATTCAAGGCGAAGAAGAGATGGAACATGTGAACAAAAAGTTGGAAAAGGTACAAATTTCATCTAGCCAGGAGAGCAGCGAGCCGAGGAGTCGGAATACAGGGCACGGGAGAGACGCTGAAACTGCAAGTGAGGCTCCTCAAAAGACGGAGCAAGAACCTAACAGGAAACCAAGCCGAAGTCTATCACCTGTGCGACAGTTTAAGAGTAAAGATTCTCAAACTGATGACTCTGATACTGAAAAGGAAGAAAATGACCTTCGACCAACTCTGAGTCCCACTACAGAACGCTTGCAGAAGTATTTTGCCCCAACTACGGTACAATCGGTTCTAAACAGGGCTTGTAATCTCATGAACCAAGCTCTGGAAGTTGAAGGAGCTATTTTTGTTGACGCCAGTGTGTATACAAGGCGACAGATGATTGGGTCGGACAACCAGCCGTCTGGATCTGACAAGGGCGGAAAATTGGAAGAGAGTGATTCGTTCACAGGGCCAAAGGATGAACACAGGCAATCTTTGAAAGACGATATCAATGGCCCCAAGAGTCTAGTTCTGGGCCACTCGACCTCTTCTAAATCAGGTAAATCCCAGCAAGGAAGTCACTACGTACCACTGCCCGGTAGCTTCATCAATCGCCTCATCGACCGGTACCCTCGTGGAAAGATCTTTCACATTGAGAAAGACGGCTCTGTGGCGGTTAGTTATGAGGGACTAGCGGATGATGTGAGTCCGCAGTTCATGTCCAAAGATAACCCAGTTCGAGAAGGTTCGCCAAAAGAAAAGGACCTCCAGCAAGAAACCGACGAGATCAAATACTTCCACAAGGTACTCCCTGACGCACGTTGTATCGCTATATACCCCGTATGGGACTTTTACCGAGGTCGTTGGTTCACTGTTAGCATGGTTTGGGCGAATGATCCTGGGCGTGTGCTGTCCGAGCCTAAGGATCTGACCTATATGGCCGCCTTCAGCAACAGCGTCATGGCTGATGTTTCACGAATGGACGTGGAAGCCGCCGATCGCGCCAAGGGTGATTTTATCTCATCAATCTCTCATGAGCTGCGATCACCCCTTCATGGTGTCTTGGGAACCGTCGAGCTACTCCAGGAGACCGTCACTGGCTATACACAGAGGGGTCTTGTTGAGACGGTTTATAGCTGTGGACGAACATTACTGGACACCTTGAACCATTTACTGGACTACGCCAAGATAAACACATTGACCGGTTCAGGAGACCCTGGCTCAGCAGGTGCGAAACAAGACGGAAATTCCCTTGCCAAGGTGAACGTGCCAGGCCTAATTCAGAATGAGAACTTGAGCAATTTGGTGCAAGAGGTAGTAGAAGGGCTGCTCGCCGGTGCCGAATTCTACAGTCGAGAAACGGACTCAGTATCTGAGGCTCAGAAGCACAAGCATAGATCCAAGCTTCTTCAAAAGGGTGGTGATGAAGGAAACATCATGACCATTGTTGACATCGAGTGCGATGAGAACTGGGATTATCGTATCTATGCCGGGGCTTGGCGACGGGTTGTGATGAATCTGTTTGGCAATGCTCTCAAATATACCCGAGCTGGCTTTATCAGGCTGTATATGAAGAAGGATTCAATGACTGTGAACGGTCAGAAATCTCCGGCAGTCTGCATCACCATCAGCGATTCCGGTTGCGGGATGTCGCAGGACTTCCTCCTTCACCACCTCTATATCCCTTTCCTGCAAGAAGACACACAGTCTCCAGGACTAGGGGTGGGTCTTCATTTGGTTCACCAGATTGTGAAGTCTCTGAACGGAAAGATCGAGTTCAAGAGTGATGTCGGTCGCGGCACAGACGTGGACGTCATTCTCCCAGTCACGGAGCCAGTGCCTCCCGCAGCAAAACCATCACACCGCTACCCAATCAAAGATAAATTGCGTGGCAAAACCGTTTCTTTCTTCACAGACAGCTTTAAGCGCGGCAATATTAGTATGCGACATGACGAATTCGAGAGTATCAAGTCCACGCTGGACCATATGGTCAGCGAGTGGTTTGGATTGGAAGTGCTCAGCCCCGAGCAGCTTCAGAACCAAGCTGCGGACTTTTTAATTGTCACAGAACATGAATACCGAAGAATGGCACAGGATTCAGCCGACTCAGATGTTCGGAGCTTTATCGAGTCGAAGAGAATATACCCATTGATTGTTCTAAGCGGACAAGCGAGTAGCTGGAAGGTCGTGAAGGAGGACAATGGCGATAGAGCTGTCTTCCTATCCCAACCGTAAGTTGATACTAACTTCATGGAAAATATTGCCGAATTGTAACTCATGTCGTACAGTGTGAGTCCGAGGACTTTGGCGACTGTTTTTGAAAGCTGCCTGGATCCACAAGGCATTGATCAAGATGTTCCACGCGGCATATCTGCTCCCGTGGACGAAGCTACGCTGGAAGCCAAATATGTACGAGAGAAATCACCAGCAGAGCTCCCAGATAAATTATCTAAGAAGGTTCTCTTGGTAGAGGATAATCTGGTGAATCTGAAGGTATTATACCCCGAAAATATTCATGAACTTTTCTATATACTGACTCTCAAAAGATTATTGAAACTTGTGTGAAAAATACAGGTCTGCCATACCGAACAGCAACAAATGGACTTGAAGCAATAAACCTCTTCAAAGAAGAGCATTTCGATGCTGTAGTTATGGGTGAGTTCTATCTGTTCTGAATATTGAGTATTTGCTAACCAGCTTCGCAGACATATCGATGCCTGTAATGGATGGGCTATCTGCAACTCGTGAAATGCGCAGACTTGAGAAATCAAAGTCTCTTCCGCCTGCTGTTATCATAATATTGACCGCCGTGCTCTCGGCTGACAAACAGCAAGAAGCCACTGTCAGTGGGGTTGACCAATTCTTGACCAAGCCAACGCCGCTCAAGCAATTGAGTCAATTACTGCGGGATTTGCCACAGCTGAAAGGCTAAGTCATTTGGTCTGAAAACATTGTTCTATTGTTGATATCATTTTCCTCATTAAAGCCATGTATTTGTACGCTATGATAGATCACGATTTATGAGAAAACGAAGTATCTTTTTCAAAGAAATGGGTCACAAATGTGATGTATTCGACTAATGAAATCTAATCCAAGGAAACAGACAATATCTATTCTTGGACTTTCAACATGATCTACAAAAATGACTTCTCAACAACCTTCCAATGTAGAACATTTTCCTAAGGAAAAAACTCGCGGAACACCCTACGCCAACGAACCCACGAGTCAAGATGAGTTACAAGTCCCTTCAACTACACTTTCTATCGATATTAACATACCAGATAGGATACTGAGTCTGCTCTTCACTACATCATTCAGTACCGACCAGCAATCCTTCTGTTATCTCCTATACACCCAAACTCTCATTATGAACAAGAGCGTAGCTTTAGGCTACCGTGCGAGAACCTATGCGTACAGCCTCACAGCCCTATGGACAAGCTATTCTTGTGCTACTATAACTCTGAAATGTCCATAATCGCCGTACAAACATTGATCTACACCCCCATCGCCAGGTTTAAGCGTCAAGGCCCACTGAAGCTTCTCCATGCATATGATGTCGCTTATGCCTGGAAGGCTCAAAACTTGCACCTAAGCCTAGATGGGGCTATGAGCACGTCCGCCGACTCTTACACAGACGCAAACGACTCAGCCCAGGCTAAGTAAATTCCCCAGGGCATTGGAAATATTTCCTCATTTCTCTATCACAACAATTTCATTTACCTCTCATTTGAAATCACGACAGTTCATTTGACCTTAGCTTTTACTATGGCAGAAAAAGCCAATGTCGACAATGGGCAGGACAACAACGATTACGACAATGCTTATGAGGGAAAGGGCCATAGCCCTGAGGGGAATCACCCTAAAGGTCCGGCCACAGATGTCGAAAAAGGAAAGGTAAGTTGGCTCTACTAAAATTTCCAACCTCTTCATCACGAGCATATGTGATTGTATTTTTGCTGAATCTCTCTTTTCCCATAGCCAAGAGAGCTTTGGTTTCTCGTGATCACGACTATGGCTCAGGTAGTCAGCCCAAATAATGGGGAAGACCCCATGGATTTCGAACGTGGGAATGGCGAAAAGAAGGTGGGGGGAGGGGGAAACCCAAAGTAAGTCCCAGAAACCTGTTAATCAGAAAGAGTAACTAACCGGAATATAGAAGCACTTTACCGGCCAATGTCGAAATGTGGCTAATAGGGCAATAAAGTGGCACACTGTCGCTATCCCCTCCACATGCCTGCCTGGCCCATACTGTCTTAATGCCAGAACATCAAAAGCACCACTTACTGTGGGTAGAAGCATCACAATTACCCGCGGTGTGAGTTCCCTATCCGGATACGAAGCATTGAGCTTCTTAGTAGTTTGTATGCTGATCAATTTTTATCTCAAGGGGACCCTCAACTTGGGAATTTCACCCCAACAAGCCCATAGCCATCAACCCCGCCGTAATCATTGAGACCAAAATGATTACCAGCAGCAAATGCTGTAAAATGCTCTCGAGATACAGGAGCAGTAAGTTGAAACCTATTCTTTAGCACATGTAAAAAGCTAATAATTTAGGATGCGGGCCATGCTGGGCATAAGCCCATCTCAGTTCTGGCTGGCTGATTCCTATCCCCAGGTGGGGGCTCTTGGAGTTAGTAGCCGCTGAGTCCAATAGTTCAACAGTAATGTTTGCTATAGATGGGAGTGTTACTATTGCCCGCAGAGTAAGTTCTCTATATGAAGTATTTGATTTTTTAGTAATCTGTATACTAATCAATATTTGTCTTTAGGGAAGCCTAAGCTTGGACAAGCCACTGGGACAGTTCCAGTATTCCCCTGTCTGCCAAATCACTCAACATTGAGTGAATCACAGCAGCAACAGCTACTTAGCGCTGTAATATTCCAGTAACAGTAAGTTGAATCTCATTCTACAGCAGAATTAATAGCTAATTATTCAAAATATAAGCCTTTTGGCATGCAGGACACCCTGATTCCTGGCCACCCGGCTTCAACCCCCAGATGGAGGACTTTTGCAAGTTTTCTATAAATTAATCAATTGTGCTAGTCGGCTTGTCGTTTGCTATAGCCGGCAGGGTTGCATGTGCAAGAAAATTGCCGAAGCACTAAATTCTAGCACGTTGAGGTGCCTAACGGTTACTAAACAAAGATCAGTAGCAGGGCTACTTTGCAAATTAACCTCAGCCTATTCGTCGACAACTAAAGTAAAGGACGATCATTTCCTAGGTGGCGTAGCTGGTGGGGCTCTTCTGCTTCCCGCCGTCTCAAACCCCCTTCAACGCGCGGCGCCAAGGACCCTAGTCTTTACTAGTCGTTACTGAAGATTGAATAGTCGGTTCTATAGAGAACAATGAGGAAGCCTCGACATGTCAATTGCACTGCCCGACAAGTGGTCTAGATTTGAGAATGACGCGGCCGGATACCATACCGCGTAGCAGTGCTATATAAAGCGTAAGACCAACGCCACGCTCAAGAGAATGCAAAGCTCGAGACCAATTCCTCTTCAGCAATCGAAAGCCCCCTGGGTCCTCAATTCTCACCATGGTTCAATTACTCAGAGCTTTGGCGGTTGCCGCTGCTTGCTTGGCCGCTCCGGTTGTTGCTCACCCCGGCGAGAAGCATGATCCACATGTCCTGAAGCGCGAGATTCATGCTCGCGATGCGGCAGCAGCAGCTGGTAAGCGAGCTTTGGGTGGCTGCGAGAACACGCTCCAAGCCCGTGAGCTGTCCAGGCGCAACGTTGCCCGTCGCGCCCATACTGTTCAGAAGCTGCGCAAGAAGCGCGGCATTACCTCAGGTAAGAACATCTCTGGGCATCCAATTGAATTTAAGCTAACCGGTTCAATAAATTCAGCTCCTCAGAAGTACCGCCGTGACTTGGCTGCTTTGGAAAAATGGGAGGCAGTCAACCACAACCAGACCGACGCCTACCGTCTCGGCATGATCAACGGAAATGATGCCGAGAGTATTTTCGGTGCTAACACCTCATGCATCCTGACCCCTACTGTCACCGATGGCCCTTACTACGTCTGGGGTGAAGTTGTCCGCCAGAATGTCAAAGAGGAGGAGTACTCTGACGGCATTGACGTCCATTTGGAAGTGCAATACATTGATATCAATACTTGCCGCCCGATCCCCGGCGCTCTAGTCGACATTTGGCAGGCAAATGCTACCGGTGTCTACAGTGGTATTTCCACCAGCGGAAACTATGCTGCCGATGGATACGACAGCACCTACCTGCGCGGTATCCAGCAATCCAACCAAGAGGGTGTCGTCAGCTTCGACACGATCTTCCCGGGTCATTACGACGGCCGCGCGACCCACACCCATCTGCTGACCCATCTTAACGCTACCTTGCTAGCCAACAAGACTCTGGAGATTGGAACTGGCGCAATTACCCACATTGGCCAGCTGTTTTGGAACGAGGTCCTTCGTTCCGCCGTCGAGGAGACTTCCCCCTATACCAGCAACACCCAGGCCATCACCACCAATGCCGAGGATATGTGGAGTGTTCTTCAGGCTGATAGCTCCTATGACCCGTTCCCTGAGTACGCTTACCTAGGAGACAAGCTCGAGGATGGCCTTTTCGCTTGGATTCAGATCGGTATTAACTCGACTGCCGACTACGTCGACGATGACTATTACAGCATTGCTGCTTATCACGATGCCAACGGCGGCTACGCTAATGAAGACGCAGCTGGATCTATGCCTTCAGGTGGTGGAGGTGGAAACGGTACTGCTCCCCCAAGTAAATAGAATCCTTGTACGCTCAGCCTTCGACTTGGTGAATAGTGTGAATAACGTCTAGAGTGAATAAGACTATTGACTGATGTTGAAATAAATTTAACCCAAAACTTTAGAGCGAAACAAGGAGGGGTTCCTAACAGTGAGTCCAATTAGAGATTAAGACTAAGCTGGCGCCTCTCGGGGTAAAGACAGATCCAAGAGATACCGGCACGTCATTGTAGAGCAGGCCCGAATAAGAACCCGCTATAGCCATGACGGTTGATTACTTGGATAATACCTTGAATATAATTGGTAGCGTACGCTCATGTTATCTTTTAATACATGTCAGCCTTGATACTAACGAAAAACGCACTAGCTGGACCTGTGCTCGTTCCGCGGCTTTGTTTCAGACTTTCCTTGACCTGCCTCTCGTGGCAATCTTCAATATCGAGCATGATAAAGCTGGCCGCGTAACGCAATCGTCGCGAAGGCACTCGGCACAGTTCCATTTGGTCGTAATTTTCATGATACAACGACTCGAAACAACGTTCTTCTGGAAGTACTCTAATAAAGTGGGCCTAGCGCCAAACTAGTGGGCCGTAGTGTGCTGATTAAGCGGAGACAAGTTCATCGGGCTCCGAAGTAGACATGAGAAAGCCAACAAGACTTAGAAGTATACTGAAGATAATTTTATCCTTATAAGACTCACAGCGTGTATTTGAATAGTTATCGATGTGTTCAAGCGCAAACCTAGAGCCAGTGAGTTCTCAGGCCTTAGGCATGCTGGATTAGCCGTGGTAAAAACCAATGGATACTTCGACCAGGTAGGTCAAGGAACAATGATTGTAGGATATGCCTCTAGTAAGAACAGGATGAAACATATCCATGAGAAAATAAAATGTATTCCTCTTGTACCAAGGGAGTCATGCTAGTTTTTGGGCTGCATTTATGTGCAGGGGTATGAGGGATGAGCCGCCAGATGGTGTGAAATATACGTGACTTGGCAGGAACAACCTGCAGTATCTGAATGAAAATGACGAAGTGCATCATTGACAAATATCCAGACAAATGAGAAGTTGTGTACACATTGTTTGCCTCTGGCTGCAAGATGGGCTGCATAGTAGACAGCCTCACGTATGAATGGCTCATGGAGGATCTATACAGGGTGCTGAAATTAGGCTCAATGAGTGAGTCTTTCAGTTATTGTTTACAATTGCAGGCCAAGTCGATCGAGATGGGCTTCTACAGTTGTTTAAAGCGGCGAGTGGTGGGCACAAAAGCGGAATAATCCGCCAAGACTTGCAGGACTAATCCGGTCTATATGCAACACAATTTTGCAAGGGCGATGGCACCCCTGGGAGAAAATTGGACAATTGAGCTCGTTGAAAGAAAGAACGCCAGGCATGCATATTTTCGAGTAAAGGATAAGAATAAAGAGTTGGCCGTATATCATATCAATGCGCGTCTCCATTCCAGTGGGCATACCTCCCCACAGCTAGTTCGCCGACAAAGGCCCCAGCCAGAACAGAGCAAAAGTATCCGACATTGAGTGTCATGACTGCTAACATGCTAAAATATTGTCAGTCTGAATCACAATCGAGTGCTGGGGATGACAAACAGGAGGTAGGACACGCCGGATATTATGAGGAACAACACAGCTCGTGGAACGTCGATTGTAGGCCGCCACGGAATTGGGCCCGAAGACACGCTGTGAACAACTCGGATTGAATCTTCCATGCCCTGGGTGGCAACTATTGAAGCAATTCGCTGCAGCTCTGAGGGCTTGTCTGCAATTGCGACGTAGTGCCGATTGACAAATTCGGCCTGCCAGTGGCGCTCCATGAGTGCCTTGAAAGCCATGAGACATCGGTCGAGGATAGCGAGGACAATGAGAAAGATACAGGTCCCGGCGTAGCCAGCTGGAGAAGAGGGAATCCATGAGGCAGCGAAAAGAGGGGTATTGTGAGCGTTGGTGAAGACGTTCATCGAGCTCGCAGGCGTGCCCACTGCAGGGTCCATTCCGGGCATAGAACCCATTGAGTCCATGCTGAACTATCTATGTGTTCTGGAGAGGTTTCAAAGAAGAACGATCCTGCTTATCGAGGAGAGCTGTGAGATTGCGAGAAGAATGGTCATGGTCTGGAGGAGGTGTTCAAGAATTATTTCTAGATGCGGAACTGGACGGATCCACTTTCGGTTGATGAGCGCATGCCTGGGTCATCTGGTCATCGGTACCTGATAAGCATCTCTTTGTAGATTTCTTCGTCTTCTTTTATCATCACGTGGGCTGTCTTTGATTCATGTATCGATTCAATCGTGCGCCTAGAATCAAACCAGCGGACTGTTCCTAGACCATGTGGGTAGACTAGCAGGCACTCGTGGCCCTAGGGAAAGGCGCCAGTTCAACAAACGCATCGATTAGTATGAAATGCCTTAGCCCAAATATTTGATGATATGTAGAGCCAGAGTCGCCGTCATTCGGTGTAAAAGTGAGCCTAGGTCAAGGGTAGCTGCGACCAATAGTTGTGATCACCATCTGCCGTCTTTGTTCTGCTTCAATGTGCCCTCAAGGTACATTCCCAACATAAATACGAAACAAACGTATGTACCAAATGATTCCAATTTTCTTGGCTACCCATGAGTTCTCAAAAGGGTCAAGTCTGTTGTAATTGCCATTGTTACTCCGAGACTATCAGCAACTAATTGGTCACTTTGTTCGCTATCGAGTATCTGAAGCTCCAAGCGTGGCTTTAACCATACTGAAATTTAACGAAGGAGAACAACACTTCATTCTTGAGACACCAGAAATTGACAATTCCAACAGTACTTCTTATCTTTGGTTTCACGTGAAGAAGAACACCAAGGCAGGAGAGACGCTGGACAGAACCGATAAGGTCAAATAAATTCAATTTCACCAGTAAAGCAATATTTGCTGCCTAGAGCAACACACATATATCTTCATCGCATGAGATCCTCCTGATGAATTATACGATTGAATCCGAGGTTTACAATACCTCCGTAGCTCCGACTATACTTCTCCCAACCAAACCCGATTAGGATCCCGGCACATGACATCATCCTCCACGGTTTCAAGCTTGACATCCGCAGCTCGACCAAGCTTCCAACTCACCATCTCCAACCACCCCCAACCGCCGCAATGTTCCGCTTCGTAAGTCCAAACATATAGCCTCTCACACGGTCGCAACACTCAGTTACCAGCAGCTAACAATTCCCAGAGCAAAACCCTCGACCCAATCACCCTCTTCCACTCCCCCTCCCTCGCGAGCAGCACTCGCGCCCTGAACCTGCTCAAGCAGGCCTCCACCAATGCCTCAGAGACCGCCACCGACGACCAGGCAAGCGAGTACTCCTCGCACGCCAAGCAGCAGCGCGGCGAGTTCGAGCTAGAGGTGACCACCGATGCGCCCACAACCGACCAGCTCCGCAGCATCATCGACTACGTTTCGCCCGTCAGCGGCATTGGCGGCCAGGGCGAGAAGCTCACCTACAAGGTCGATGAGCTTGTGAGTGGTGCCAAGGATGCAGAGGATGCCTTGAAGCGTTTCAAGGAGGACCAGAGTCGCTTTGTCCGACCTATTGTGAGTTCTTTGCTGCCATTGGAGTGCTCTAGGGCGACCGAGGGGTTCTGATGCTAATACATGTCAATTCAGACCGTTGACTGGGTTAATGGCCGTGCTGTTATCGGTGACAAAGAGTCTGAAATCCTGCGCATGGTGCGCCAGCTGCCTAAGAACTAGATGCGTTGCTTGGTAGACGAGGAAGGATACCTATTGCAGAAACCGAACAGATGGCCGCGCATGGTGTTATAGTACAGTGTAGTGTCGGGCATTATTGACCCCGCGAGCCACAATACTTGTCGCATGTCTATGTATCAACAATCTACGTCCAGTAGAAGCATACGAAGCAACTCAAGGTCCAGACATTAGTCTTCATAAGATGGTCTCTAAAGATATTGAGAACAAAACAGAAATACAGGAAACAACGTAATCATCTGCGCCTTTAAACTAATACTGCAAACATTCGACGCTCTGGAAGCCGAACACCAAGATCCAGCTCGGATTGCACTTGGCTCCAGCAGACGCAAGAAGAGAATAAGCGAGCCGTACATGCTCCTATTAGAGTAGAGCTTCGATCAAAACATCGTTCCGAAGCTGCCATCGGTCGCAATTGCTTTGCGTGGCGTGCCTTGTCCTTGGCCTTCTGAAGCAGGCTTGCGGTGACTAGAAATTAAAGTTAGCAGTGTTCGACTTATCACGAAAGGAAAACATACCGGAAGGTAAACCCAACAAACAATCCCTTGCCCATCTTATCATCACGATCGGCCATATCCTCCAACGCGCGCTGCTTATCGTGCACCTCCTTGTACTTCGCCATATCAGACTCATTGCTGAAATCATCAAAGTAGCCCGCATCCGTCTCCGAATCCAGCTCAGGCACGAAAGGCGCCCGCTGCTCGCGCAATCTCGTAAAGTCGACCTCGCTAAAATAATCATGCGTCTGGATCTCCCGCATATTCTTAAAACGAGTATCTTTCGCCGCCACAAGACGGGTAATAAGATCCCAAGTACGGCGAGAAAGGAAGTAATTGGGGTCCTCGTAGACAGGCTTCCGCAGCACCTTCTGCCAGCGCTTCAAGTTCTGCCAAGTCTCGTCGACAGTTGCACCTGCAAAGGGCGGGTATCCGGCCAAAGCTTCGAAGAGCATGCATCCCAAGCTCCAGTAGTCGACAGTTGAGTCATATTCTTCGCCCTTAAGGACCTCTGGTGCCATGTAATCCGGTGAACCGACAATGGACTTCGCATAATTGACTTCTCGTTCTCGGAGAGATTTGTATCCTTGTCGGCGCTCGGCCATTGTGCGCTGCTCCATAGGCCGACCGAAGGGAACAGATGTGTTGCCCACTTCCTCGAGCTTCACGCGCATAGATTCGATTTTCCCGGGGCTGAGCATACCAGCAGCCAATCCGAAGTCGGTAAGCTTGACGTGGCCGGTAGAGTCAATGAGGAAATTCTCAGGCTTCAAATCACGGTGAATGTACCCGAGAACGTGCAGAGCGTCGATACAGCTGAACATCTCGGCGATATAGAAGCGAGCGTGGCGATTATGCAGGACCCCGGTGTTATTCAGCAAGGTACGGAAGTCACCACCTGGTACATATTCCATGGCGAGGTATATCTGGGTGTCATCCTGGAAGGCATAAAGCAGTTTGACGAGCCATTCACTCTTCGCAGCCGTCAGAATATCGCGCTCTGTGAGGATGTGGCGGATCTCATCGAGTTTAAACAGAAGCTTCTTGCTCATTACTTTTAATGCGCATACTTCTCGGGTATCCTTCTTTTGTGCAAGATACACTTGTCCATAACCACCTTGGCCGACCTGAGTCAGGATCTGGAAGTCGTGCTGGCGCAAGCGAGTACGGCGTTTGCGCAAGTGTGCGCGCTCACGACCCAAGTATTTCAAAAGCGCAGGCTCGTATTCCTCGGCCGGTGTTGTGGGGGGTTCGGGGTGGGCAGCTTTGAATTGGGCATGGCGGGTTTGGCGGTTATGAACGTAGCTGAGGAGATCGAAATAGTGGTCGAGGAAGTCTGACGCGACCGCTCATTAGAAAATGCAATATTGTGCGACTCGGATCGCGACTTACAGAGTTGGGTAACGTTTGTCAGACGCTTGACGCGCGGTTGTTGGAGTTTCTCCATTTCCTCGGGGGTGAGGCCGCGTAATTGGACATGGCGCTTTGACGCATCAGTATCCCGTGGCTGGTATGGTTCATGTCGCGAGATCGCCGCAGCAGTGGGATTGGGGCCCAAGTCTTTTGGTGCTCGGGTGCCTGGGGGAGTGTTTTCCTTATTGGCCTTGCGCGTGGGGCTCGTTGGGCGCTGATGGATGACACTCTCGTTGAAGTCCTCGATGGGGTTCTTGTCGGTGCTGAACATAGGATGGTTGTAGTGGTTGTGTGTGTTTTTTGACGGCGACGTCGGCGTTAATTTCAATGCCTTGTCGAAGATATTTGGGAGGTCGAGCGACCCCGGTGGTGCTCGCGACTTGCTGGGGCTACCCTGAGGGGTCAGCGGAGGGCTGGTAAAGCCATTGCCGGACGGGGTGGAGGGGCGGTCGAAGGCCTCATTGCCAGAGCGCGTGTGCAACAAAGGAGGCGGGTTTGGGAGGCGCAAACGGTCATCTGCGATGTCGACAGCCATGATGGATGGAGTGGTGGAGGATGGAGGGGTTGTAGAAGGATCCCTTGATAAGGCAGCCTAAGACACGCTAAATCGCGGTGACGGGCAGAACAATGTGAGAGGCCCAGGAATGAAAAGAGAGAGCGCGCTCCGTCTGGACAAGCAATCGTTTTATTACTCGCTTCGTGGACGATCAGACTCCACCGATCGATTCGATCTTGATTTTGCTTCCCTTCTTATCCACTTTGCGATCCAAACTCTTCGAGTCTTATAAGGACTCCCCAATTTACGCGGCTTCGGTGTCCACTTGTGCCACTTCTTCCCCTTCCCTCACCCTTGAGTTGCCCCGGCAACTCTTCCCCCACGTCATACAGGCCACAAAGGCTGTGCAAAGCTACTAGTGCTTCATGTCCGGCTTATCGACTACAGCTGAAATCAGATCCACCTGCAAGCCCAGCGATCCTGTTTCTGGCCAAAGATCGGCTCCAGGAGCCCCAATCGCGGGTTTCCATGCACTAGCAGCCACACTTGAGGCGGTCCGAGAGGAGATCACGGCCAGTGGCTCATTCTGCATGCCTTGATTTGCTCCTCCACTGCGGCTGAAAGACCCTAGCCTTGAGGAAAGCGTGAGCACCGGCCGCGACTTCGGCTGAGAGAATTGTGACTAGACGGAAAGCTACACTATTGCACCTCATTATCCGCACGCAGCCAGCAACGCCCCTGATCACCAGGCAGCGAACAGGGCGATCGTTCCACAACTACATTCATTTGGAACGATAAATAGGAACGAACCGTCGAACCATCGATCCAAAGTTGCAAGGGGAGGCCGATAAACACGGTTCCACTCGGGGTAATCAAACTGCCGTATACGGAAGGTGGAGACCATCACAACCCATGGATGCGATCAATATTATACGCCTTGAAACAGGAATCGTGTGAAGGACACTAATTAAGGACAAAGGATCAGGAGCAGACACCTGCAGGCGCTTGAATATCGGATTGGTTGAATTTGGAATGCTCTATCTTATTTCGCGCTAACAAAGCTGTCGCATTCAAACGACTCCCTCAGCGCGCTGGCCCACCTGTGATATCTGTCAGCACATGATCCTTTAAGCTGGTCGATGCCGCCAATGTTCGGCCGAGTACTCACGAAGAAAGCCAGTCCATAGTCTGGGGTGGTGAAAGTGATGGTGGATCCCTTGGGGAAGTAAAACACATCACCCTTGGTGGCTGTCACCTTCTGGCCGGTTTCGTCTGAGATCTCAAACTCGCCCTCCACGATGATCTTCATTTCTTCATAGCTGTAGGTATACACGAGAGGGGTGCCCTTCTCGAGGCGGTAGAAGCCGGCGGAGAGAGGCTTGTCGGGGACGGTCTTTTCACTGTACAATTGTCAATTCGGCTCAACAAGGTGCCGCACGCCTAATTATCAGCGTGCAGATCTTGAATGAATATGCCTTACTTTGACTGAACATCACCCAGGAATGCGTTCTCGTTGGCAACAAGAGGAGGCTTGAAGTTGGCCTGGGCCTGGGCGTGGTAGGTGAATCCGAGAGGCATTTTGGGGGAGTATATTGGGTTGAGAGCGAATATGATTGAATTCCTTGAGATTTAGGTTACTGCAGACTTCTATTATACCATCAAGGCAATCATATCTTATATGCTCGCATCAACGCTCCTACCCCTCCGTGGTGAGGGGTGTTCCTGAAAGCTATCATCGATCCGACGGATAGCGAATTCGCCTGGTGAAAGCGATTGATCGCATGCGATTTCCAGACTGGGAAGACCCAAGAAATCAATTGACAAGGAGCCTATGAAATGGTGTGGGGTTTCTGGTTCCGTGAGGGGAAGCTGGCGATGCGATAAAGCTGTTATCAGCACTGTTGGCTTGATCTTGACCGCAACGACGAGGATATGCGCACCACCCTAATACGACTAAATCTTCGTTTGAAGAGCAATTCAACATTCACATCTTCTAAAGAGTCGCTCAAATACAAAAAATACCATAATAGTTAGAAGTCGTGGGAGTAGATTGTTCTTGACTCGGATACTTGATGGGGATCTTTTTGCCTAAAATGGTTAGAACATCCCAGGCCAGATGCTCTCTCTCTCGCATTGTCGTTCCAACTTGGAAAGCTACCTCAATATACTTGAGTCTCTGGTCTTTTTACCTTCGATTCAAGAGAAAAGAAACATTGCTCAGTGACTAATACATAATTTTGCACGAAGTGCTGATATCTATCGAAGATCCATTGGTCCAAGTAATGATTATCCGAGCCAATGAGTGCTGTTCTGACTTGTCGAGGCCGGTCTTTTGGTTCCATTTTGACAATGAACACAAGGTTGATAGCCCTTGCCAATTAGACCTCTGGTATCCATGAATCTGTTCCAAGCCATGATGAACCTTAGATGTGACAACTCAGCCGCATATTTCTGCATGTCATAGTGACTGATTATCAACCTTGGAAGCATTTGAATGTTAGCAATCCATGGATAGAATGTATGCACATGTGCTCAGCTCGATATGTAGATCTCCATCACAAGTTGCACCATACCACATCTGCAGGGCCTCGGGAGGGTATCCCAAGGTCAGAGTGCCGAAGTCTGCAAAAATATATCTCATCCCGGGGTCATCTGATTCGAAGAATACACGTGCAGAGAATCAATCTTCGATTGCAGATGGAGATGAACAGCGGTTATCTGAGCATCGCATGTGAGCAGTGGTGGTTCTAAGAATTGCATTGGACAACGAAGATAGAAATTCCATGCAGACAGGGCAATCAATCCATGGGCGTGGATGGCTACCCGGAAAATCCCATCGCGGGTAACATGTAGCTCATATCACATGACATCTTTGACACTGGAAGACCGAGTGCAGTATCTACAAATGCTCAAGTCTATCGCACAGGGCTTGTGCATACATTGATTGGAGACGGTTTTACCATAGAGCAAGCGATGCGCTCAAGTTGCGCATAGCAACTCACACATTCAGGCCTGAAAGGTCACCCGGGCAAGAAAAATTTCCAGGCTGATGTCTTCTGAGCATTAAATTAACCTTGAGCAGAGGAGAGTTATTGCTGGGTTTACGGTGATCTGACTGTCCACACCTTCAGCAAACCGAGTCGTAGGATGACAAGGGTATTGGTGCTCGACCAGACCAGAGGAACCGTCAGAGGAAGCACCCGGTGCGGGCAGCTTGCGGTTCCCCAGGTATGGTTGCTGGGGTCGGGCTGCAGGGATCTATAATCCCTCGATCCGATGAACTAGCGCCTCCAGAGAGCCCTTGGACATTTTGTCCTTAGACTTTGCTGAATCCAAGGCTGAGGCAACACGCCGACCACTGCGTCCACCATATCAATTACCACATCAATGGTAAGACTTGCGGCAGCGGGCATTCTGTCCGCGTGCGTACTTAGGTGAATGATTTCTTCAACATGTTCGTTCAAGAATGTTGGTCAGTCGAACATACAAGAGACATATTTTCAACCTTCCAAGGTTGGAAGGTTCTGAGGTTTTGATAAACTTAGGCATTGGGGGAAAGCTGGAGAGAGGACATGAAAGAAAAATAAAATGAAGCTCAATATGGAACGCTAACTCCGAACTACGAAGTCATAAAGGAAGAGAGGAAGAGGAGAGCATATGGAAGCTACTAAATAGCTCGAGGGGAAGGCCGGAAATCTCCATGGAGAGCTCCGCCAAACGCTCATCAGGTTTGAATTATGTGGCCGATGGGAAGCTTGGTCGCCGGACCTTAGGAACCGGATGAATGTGAGAAAATTTCGCAAATCTTCTATCCATGAATGATGCTTCGCAGTTCGTTAATACAACACGAAATGGCTGCTAGTGCCATGAGCCTCCCCCGCCGGTATACCACGACAGGAAAATATCTTGCTACATTGCCCTTGATATGAATGAGAATGACAGCAAGATAAGTTCTTCAGGAACACCCATCTTGAGCAAGAAAAGTTCAAACAAACCATTCCGAGGTTTACCCGGCCCTCTAGTTCGCTACTGCGAGTATCCGGCACTCAACTTTGGTTCGAAAGTCCATCAAGCCTCGACTTAAACAACTGCCTGTCTCGAATAATCAAAGAGAAAGATTAGGCGAGATCCGCCTTCTCACCCACCAAAATACCAGGCCTTCAAACTTGGAACATATGATTGCTGCCGTTCGCCTAATGTCAATACGAGACCCACTCGCCTTCTCCAGGCCGAGTTCGTCGCCGATTACAACCCCGGAATCACGAACAGACATCTAACTAAAAGCACTCACCGAGACACTCGGAACAATTGGAACATGGAGAAACCAACGGGGAAACCTGGGGGGCCGAGACACGGCGCCGCCGCCTAAACGGGCCGACCTTCCTAGATTGCGAAACAGAAAACTTCATTCCCGTCCGCTTCGGGCATAGAAAAATCATGGATGAGCCGATGTCTGTGCTTTCTCGGTCCCCATGGGACATGCTCCCCTTTGAGCTAGACTGCTGCAGTGTTAGCAGCTGTCGATCGTCTGCTGTCTGCGCGCCGCGCTGGCTGACAGGTCATTTTCTCGAGTCTCCACTGAGTTCGCAAGACTTTTGCGCTGGGACTAAGCTGAGCTTCTTAATTCCCGTGGGGTCGTTTCCTGGAGTCGTGGCGTCTAGACCATCGGGGTGAATGGATGTGCCAGGTTCCCGCCTTCCTAATGCGGGGTGACTAGTATACGAAGTTGCAAGACTAATCAAAAGGAGATTTACGGACTATTTGGGAAGTCTACTCGTCACTATAGTCGTGACCGTAAACGTATGACCTCCAACTACTGGGGATTTGCCAAGAGTAGCAAATTCTTGAAGTGGTTCAGGCTGAGCTCACGCTGACGGAACTCATATTGATCCTGCGAAGAACGACGTGTAACCTCAGTGTGCTCTGAGTAAGCTTTGAGCCCAGCCTGGGGACTTCTGCAAAGAATGAGGGACGCAGTGGATCGTGTTTGATTGCGAGACAAAGTTTCTCGAGGGCAGGGGTTATGCGGGGCAAGCGCCACTGCTGGCCATGTGCCATCCACGTTGTTACAGTCGTGCCATTTCCGGGGACACATCCATGTCCCCTGCATGGCGCGCTTGTCCCTCCGATCCACGTGTATAGAATGTCAGCATCATTATTACTTCCTATCCAGCGTAGACACTGCCATCGACCGCGAATTCCTTGCGGCCGGGAGTTTTACAATGTATGTGGGGCCCCAAGTCCGGCCTCAGAGTGCCATCAACTTTGTTTCCTACTTGTACGGCTCGCTTCTGGGCAAGGTTCGACCAACCGGCCCATCACCCTACCTCAGCCAATAGAGAGTGTTGACGCTCGACTCGCTGGAAACTGGCAGAGCCAAGATTGCACGGTCTGCCGTGTGTCACTTGGCCACAGTGCCAAGAGCACCGGTGGCTTGTCCAAGCACGAACAAAGTGCCATGTTACCAAGTGTAAGACTCTGATGATTCTGCTAGACTCGCTTCGAGATGTCAAAAATCGGCCCATGGGCAGACCCTGGTCAGCCGCCGAGGTCACACGACCGCAGCGAGGCTGAGTACACGCAGAAGGCGCGCGTGTGAAGAACTACGGCAGCACGGCAGGGCTACGGAATGCCGAAGAATCCAAAGCCGAAGCGAGAGAAAAATTCCAAGTGGCGCAGCCCCCGTGCGCGCGGCCAATCCCAGGCATATGTAACACGCTCCCTAAACCCGAAACAGAAATAGTCCGGAGCCGAGATCAATCGGGTTGTGGCCCGAGTCTCTGTTTGGCTCATTTCTTCTAGACAGATCTATGGATCACCAATCATCGGTAAATATAGCAGTCCTAGCGCAGGGTCATGGCTGGTTCCACGAATCAATCTGCCCGCTTGGTTTCTCCCCAGCGGCCGGCTAGCTCCGTGCCGACTAGTTGTCCATCCCCAGGTTTCTGGCGCATGGCATTTTCCCACGCGTTTTGGGACTCTGCGCCGGCATTAGGCTCAATTAGACTTAGCCACCGCTGGAAATAACCTCAATCCTTGGCTCAGGAAAATTTCCCTGGTCATGAGAGCCAAGAAGCGCGTGTCTAGCCGATACTCGGGGGCCCCGGGGTAGCCGAAGCTGGGGTCAGTCTCAATCTGGGGTCGTAGATCGGCTCCGGTCCTTGTATTTTTTTCGATCGTTTGTCCCTGTCCACGAGCTATATAATCTTCTTGTTTCCCCCTGCTACTTGGCTTTCTTCATCATCATCCTCGCACTTCAACAATCTATCCTGCTCATACAAGCCCTTTGCCACTCAATACTTACAAGCCCTTTGTCACTCTGACTACCCCCACTCCACTATCTACCAACTTGACAAGTCAATCGCCTATTCAGATGACAACCAACAAGGAAGTCGCTGTCGCGGAAATGCCTGGCGGTGCTAACCTGACCGCCACGGAGAGCCTCGAGAATGCCCGTCTCGAGGCTCCCGTCACCTGGAAGACTTACATGATGTGTGTCTTCGCTGCCTTTGGTGGTATCTTCTTTGGATATGACTCTGGATACATCAACGGTGTCCTTGGCATGGACTACTTCATCGAGACCTTTGAAGGCCTGGTATGTCGATTCCTACTATACTTCAATCTTCCATTTACTAATACCAAAACAGGACAAAGCCACTACTCCCTCTGATCAATTCGTCGTTCCTTCCTCCCGCAAGTCTCTCATTGTCTCTATTCTCTCCGCCGGTACCTTCTTCGGTGCTATCATTGCTGGTGATCTTGCAGACTGGTTTGGTCGTCGTACCACCGTCATTGCTGGTTGCATGGTCTTCATTGTTGGTGTCGTTCTGCAGACTGCCTCGACCAGCATTGGTCTTCTCGTCGCTGGTCGTCTGGTTGCTGGATTCGGTGTTGGTTTTGTCTCTGCTGTCATCATTCTGTACATGGCCGAGATCTCTCCTCGCAAGGCTCGTGGTGCCATTGTCTCTGGCTACCAATTCTGCGTCACCATCGGTCTGATGCTGGCCTCCTGCGTCGACTACGCCACTGAGCACCGCTCTGACTCTGGCTCTTACCGTATTCCCATCGCCCTCCAGATGCTTTGGGCTACCATCCTCGCCACTGGTCTCTTCTTCCTTCCTGAGTCCCCTCGTTACTTCGTCCGCAAGGGCCAGCTCGAGAAGGCCCGTCACTCTCTGTCTCGCCTTCGTGGCCAGCCCGTTGACTCCGAGTACATCTCCCTCGAGCTGACTGAGATCAACGCCAACTTGCAGTACGAGATGCAGGCCATCCCTCAGGGTGGCTACTTCAGCAGCTGGGCCAATTGCTTCCGCGGCAGCATCTTCTCCCCCAACAGCAACCTCCGCCGCACTGTCCTCGGTACCTCTCTCCAGATGATGCAGCAGTGGACCGGTGTCAACTTCGTCTTCTACTTCGGAACCACCTTCTTCACCCAGCTCGGCACAATCTCCAACCCCTTCCTCATCAGCATGATCACCACCATCGTCAACGTCTGCTCCACCCCCATCTCCTTCTACGCCATTGAGAAGGTCGGTCGCCGCCCTCTCCTCCTCTGGGGTGCTCTCGGCATGGTCGTCTGCCAGTTCATCGTCGCCATCATCGGTGTGACCGACGGCCACAACCCCCACGCCGTCAGCGCCATGATCGCCTTCATCTGCATCTACATCTTCTTCTTCGCCAGCACCTGGGGTCCCGGTGCCTGGGTCGTCATCGGCGAGATCTACCCTCTCCCCATCCGTTCTCGCGGTGTCGCCCTCTCCACCGCCTCCAACTGGCTCTGGAACTGCATCATCGCTGTCATCACCCCTTACATGGTTGACGCTGACCAGGGCAACCTCGGCGCTAAGGTGTTCTTCATCTGGGGTTCTCTCTGCACCTGCGCCTTCGTCTACACTTACTTCCTGATCCCCGAGACCAAGGGTCTTACCCTCGAGCAGGTCGATAAGATGATGGAGGAGTCTACTCCCCGTACCTCCAGCAAGTGGAAGCCCCACTCTACCTTCGCTGATGAGATGGGTGTCACTGATGAGAAGGCTGTTGTTGCTCCTGTTATCTCCCACCAGGAGATCTAGTCGGCTTCTCTAAAGTGATGCATTGCATCTTTGCTCGGTGTCTGGTTGCTTGGTTGTTTAGCGGAATACCATGTTTTATGTGCTATGAGCTAATGCTTTTGATTTGATTATGCTCTGATATTTCGTATTTGAATAGCATCTAATGTACTACTATCTTCAATTATATTCAATTTCAAATATATCCTCCTCTGTAGTGAATTGATATCGCTGCTAGATCAAGAAAGAAGTTCCACTCATAGATATACTCCTGATGGAGATATCCGCTTCGCTGTCTATATATGGCACTCTAGGCTGCGCATCCTCGTCCCTTTGTTGATTCATTAGCGATAGATATTGTCATAGCTTCCCCCTCCCCTCATCGTATATTACGAGAGCATATCCCTCCCATTAGTTCTTTATCTTCAAAATATCTGCACCAGAGAAGATGTCCACCACTGAAGAAGTAGGATGCTATCTGCGCTATTCCCGCTACTGTATACCAAGATGGAATGGAGATGTTCAGTACAACCCAACGCACAGCAGATACTACCTCGGAAATGACTAGTTTAGTCCTATAAGCATCTATATTATGGAAATAGTTGGGCTAGTCTGACCCATCATCTTTTGGCGGTGTCACCATAATTGAGGCCGACCATGAAGAGATATTGATAGCTTGCCATTCTGCGGCAAGCGCACGCGAAGCTGCTGTATGAATGAGGAACGCGAAGGACAGGGCTCATGCCGCTCACATGCCCCTGTCCATCTTAAATTGAGCAGAGCAGGGCAAAGAGACGCCAGGGAGCCTGTAGTCAGTAAAGCAGGGATTTCTGGCACAAATGCGACGCCGTTCAGGATAGACTTTGAAATAAACCTTGCCATGCGAGACAAACTTTGAAGAGAGCCCATAACAAAGAGAGATGCGTGTCGGTAATTCCGAATGATATTCGAAACGACCGGATGGCTTTTACCGATGATCAATGCACTGAGTTCAACATCCTCGGCAAATCGTCGGCCGCACTCCCGTCCCGGCAGAAGGAAATTGCCAAGACAAGTCTTGGCATCCTTAACAACCATCTTCAGTACTCGCCAGCCCTCAGACTTTTCAAATTAGTGTGATGAAGGATGGGCGCTATTACAAGTTGAATTGCTGATCGAAGGTACTACCCGAAAGCCCGCATTGCTCCGGAGTCCGGAGAAGCAAATAGAAAGAAGGGGTCTCTCCGCGTGTTGCCAAGAAGGGGTGGTACGTAGGCCGTGTACGTCGAGATGTAACAGAGTTGCGGCGGGTGCCTGTGCCAAGGAGAACTAATGTTTCCGCTGCTACGGGATAGAGATGCGCGTACACGCACAATATGAGCGCCATCCAATGGCTTGATTACGAAAAAAAAAAGGAGCTGCATGGTGTGCCTGGGCAGTGAAAGCTTGGCTTAATCTCGAATAGCATAGCGTGTGTTTGGAACGCAGGGAGCTCAGGGCAGAAGACTGGGGGAACCATTTTCTGGGAAATGTGCTTAGTCATCGGACCGATGAGTCAGCATCTGAGTATTGGGATTGTGATTTCCCGCTCCGTTCAGGGCCTAAACAGCCCTAGACGAAGCAACTAGCAATGCGTCAAATTAGGGTGCCTCGTCAGCAGCGCCGATCACCTGCGCCTCCCTCCACTTTGCGCCACAAATAAACTCCAGACTTCAAGGTTATGGACCTGTGTCGTCATGCTTCCACCAGTTAAGACTCTTTCTCTGGAGCTTGGCAAAGCGGTTGTGGGTCTGCATCTGTGACAAACCCATTCTTGTTGTGCAAGGCCGAGGATCTATGAACGGCAATTCGGCTTCCTTCCCCTGCCGTGACCAATCACGCGCGGGGGATTGCCATTGACGAAGTCCAATTTGGGGACAGGGCCTCGAGGCTATTGCTTGATCCACTATGGTGGGTTCGAGATGTATTCGTGGCTCTGATGCCCCTGTTTGATGAGAAACCTTTGGTATCCGATTTGTGGAAAACGAAAGGACCCATACGCGGACCTCCATGAGATCCATAGCTGGTTTGATCGAGACTCAGAGGACGATCTGGCTCAGCCTTGCTTCGACGTAACAATGGTGGAGTCGGTTGTCAGTTGTGAAGTATAAAGAAGCCCTGACCTCCCGGGCCAAAAGGAATCATCCCCCAAGAATCATCCTTCCGAGTTCAAAAGGAGTATATATAACTCGAAAAGTGCGAATCATGGTTCAATTCAAGTCCGCTATTGCCGTTGGCCTCCTCGGTCTGGCCACCGCTGTGTCCGCTCACCCTGGACACGACGTCAAGGCTGAGGCCGCCGAGCGTGCTGCATTCTTCAAGAGCTCCAACGTCCATGCTCGTGGTCTCTCCCAGTGCTCTTCCAAGCTCAAGGCTCGTGGCCTGGAGAACCAAAATGTGGCTCGTCGTGAGCAGGCACTGAAGCACATTCGCCGCCGCCGTGGTCTGAACAGTGGTATGTACCCCGGAAAGCTATTTTTATAGCGAATTCTAGAGCTAACATGCACTATAGCGCCTAAGTTCCTCAAGGCCCGTGATCTCGACACCGACCTGAACACCTCTCACCACTCCAACTTGACCGGAATTACCCCGTCAACTGACCCCAATGTTCTCTTCGGCTCGGAAGCTACTTGCATCCTGGCCCCTGATGTGACCCAGGGACCCTACTGTATGTCACTCTCACCCCGATTATTGATCTAATGCTAACTTCTGTAGTCGTCACTGGCGAGCTTATCCGCCAGAACGTCGTGGAGGACCAGGCTGGTGTTCCTCTTTACATGGACATCCAGTTGATTGACACCAACACCTGCGAGCCTATGCCCAACATCTACGTGGACATTTGGCACTGCAACTCTACCGTAAGCTCCCCGAAGCTCCATTCCCACGCCAGGTTAACTAATTATTTAACAGGGTGTCTACTCCGGTGTCTCTGCCAGCGGAAACGGCAACGAGGATGACACCTCTAACCTCAACTCCACTTTCCTGCGCGGAATCCAGCCCAGCAACAAGGAGGGTATCGTCCAATTCGAAACCCTCTTCCCTGGTCACTACACCGGCCGCGCCACCCACATCCACGTCCTCAGCCACCCCGCCAACGAGACCACCGTCCTGAAGAACGACACCATCTCCGGCCTCTACAGCTCCAAGACCTCCCACGTCGGCCAGCTCTTCTTCGACCAGGACCTCATCAGCTCCGTCGAGAAGACCTCGCCCTACAGCACCAACACCCAGGAACTCACCACCAACGCCGAGGACAGCATTCTTGCAGAGGAGGCTGACACCATCGACCCATTCATGGAGTACGTCCTTTTGGGCGATGACGTGAGCGATGGAATCTTCGCCTGGATTAACGTTGGCATCGATGGAACTGAGGATGTCGATACTACCCCTGCTGCTTACTACACTGAGAATGGAGGTATTGAGAACCCTGACTCTGGAATGGGTATGGGTGGAGGTCCTCCTCCTGGTGCCTCTGGTTCTTCTTCTGCGGCTGCTAGCAGCAGCACTGCTTAAGTTGTTTGATGACATAGCACTTTAGGAGTCTTATGATTATTATCAATCGAGATGGAAATGTCATTCAATCTCTCCAATCTGTTCTTGCAAAACACTTATCATAGAATTCTGTTCAGCATGCCTCGAGAGAGGGGCTCGTAGAGAACTAATCACGATCTAAAGAGATCCTAGAGAATGTCACAAGTGAATGGCATTTATCTCGTCCCTATGTTATGCAAAGATCCCCACAGGGATGCTGTGTGTTCAGGCCTCGTCTAAGTTCTGACGAAATTTCTTATTTCTTCCATATCAAGACCGGCTTTATCGTCTCTCCGGTGTGCATACTCTCAATAGCTTTTTCAAATTCAGGAGCCTGCGTACTATCAGCCACAATTCATAAAAATTTGTAAATTTCCTTTCACCTCGAAGAATCCAAGCATCTTATCGACGGGAAAAAGTCCTTCTCGGTACCATCGAATCATTTGTGGAACAGCCTTATATTGTCAGTACCTGCCTCGGTATCTTCAAAAAATGACTCACGGTCTTAGGCTCACAGTCTCCTTCAATACATCCAAGAATTGCACGACCAGACTTTAAATTGAGAACAGTGAATATTTTTAGCCACATGTATCAAAGGGGCTGCGGTCTTACCGTCAAGTGAGCTGCAAGGTCGATATTCAAAGTGAACCCCGGTGGCGGAATCCCGATTGTCACAAATTTACCAAGATTACAAATGGATTGTAAGCTTTGCTCAATGATAGAAGGCACACCGGTCGTGTCTAGAGCAATAGAAGCTCCGTTTGGTATCAGCGAGCGGACCGCAGCATCAAGAGTAGTATATCCGTTCTCAGTGGTGTTGATGGTGTGGGTTGCCCCAAGCTCCTTCGCCAAGGCAAGGCGGGCTGGCGTACGGTCCACAGCGATGATGGCCTTGCATTTCTTAATCTTTGCAGTCTTCGATATTCGTACTGGTATTAGCATTCAAGACATTCGTATTTTTTAGACCGTGAGAAGGATTACCATGAGTGCAGCCATGCCCACAGCCCCCATTCCTGCAATCATGACGACGTCATTTCGTCCGGCTTGGGTTGTATTCTCAATTGCACCCATTCCAGTCTGGAATCCGCATCCAAACGGAGCCAAAATCTTGAGTTCTTCTTCGTTATTGATGAGATTCTTAGCGTTGACTGCTGATCGTGTGCTGACGATTGCATGCTCAGCGAAGCTAGATTGTCCGAAGAAAGATGACCAGATTTCTTCGCCACCTTGCTGTTTCATGGAATTGATTCCTCCAGTATAATTCATAGAGTTAAATGAGTCGCAGTAAGCTGGGTGACCGGTTTGACACTGCTGACACGAGGAGCAAGAGGTAAAAGACAGAAGAACAGGATCGCCGATGTCAAAGCCTTCCACATTATTCCCTATTTCTCTAACGATACCTGCACCTAAGAGACGAGTCTATTAGTATTCCATAATTCAAAAGCTACCTTTTACTTACCTTCATGTCCCAATACCTTCGGATACTGAATACCGGTTGCGCCCGCAGGCACAGACCCAAGTACAATATCCGTATGACATATACCAGATGCATGGATTTCGACTAATATCTCATCATCCCCGGGAGAATGTAGCTCAACATTGCCTAGTTTCCAATTTCTTTTGAAAGCCTGTAGAGGCTCGAGTGCGATAATAGCCTGCGTGATAGCCATTTCTCAGGATGGTTGTTCTTTTCGAAATTCAAAACTGCGAGGTGAAAAAGAAACTGACTGATAAGGGATGCTCAGCGAGTAAGCTACCGAGGTTCGTGAGGGGGAACAAGAGTCCCCACCCAAACTGGCTACCCCGGTCTTTCCCCGCCGCAGATCATGATCTACCCCTACCTGCGGAATGTAGCGGCGCGGGGATCGAAACTACCGTGGCCCTCGGGAGAATCCGTTTATCTGAGTGGCTGACATACAGCTACAGTGGGCTTCTTTTCGATCTCTCGATTTGCTAGTTGAATGATCGTTTTCATTCTAAGATAATCTTGACAAGATAGTGCTCCATAGGAAAAAGCAAACAGGAAGAAGCAAGCACATCAAAAGAAAAATGCCGTGATACGGTGGTCTCACATGCCTGTGTCGCCTTTGCCACCGGATGATGAGCAAGAAGAGCTCCACGACTCCGAAATCTGGCCACATAGTCTCCACAATCTGGATATCTGTATTTTGATGGCATTGCCAAAGCAGAAAGTCACTCAACCTCTGAACTCCAGAGCTGCGGATCAGGATATCCACGGGCGGGTCGTCTTTCGTGTACATGCGTTCTGTCAGGAAATCAGAGGTGATATGCGGAGCAGGAAGAGCGCTGCCATGGTCGTGAACTGCTAACCGGATCGCCTCCGTCATTTCACACCTTGATGTATACGCTAGACAGATGTTGATCGTGAAAGCCGTTCTGTTGTTGGTTTTATCAACCCCGTCTTTCACTGCGTTACTTCTGGTGATAGCATATCAATCCGACCGAGAACCCTTAGCCTGACGCCGTACTACTCCCATATGCCTCCCGGTAAGGTCGCTTCGGTCATCGTAAGTTGCACTATTCTCATAAGTGGCTCAGTCTCTGCCACTGGACGCTTGAAATTTTCTATACTGAATGCATAGACAGTTGCGCATTCAATGCCGGCATGAAAGCATGCTTCGAAGATCTGTTTTTTTTTTTTTCTTTTTAGAAAGACCACACCACTAACGGTCAATGGATTTGCACACCTTTAAAAGCTTCTTCAGTCCTGAGAAATGGCCATGCGGCGCGGATAGTCCGTGTCTTTTGGCCCAGCGTCGATTGCCATCCATAATGAAGGCAATGTGTTTGGGAAATTCGTTGACCCGGAGGACATCCAATAAAAGATCTCTTCCCAAAGCAGGGTCCATGATCCTTTTTGCGGAGTCGAGTGAGGCCAGTCTTCAGAGATTTGAGATGAAAACAATATTCCGGGACTCGAGACATATTTAGCTCTTGATCTGAAAGACTCAAATTGCTCAATCAAGGTACCTGGACCCCTAATACGGTAAGTGAGGTCAATTATTTGCTTCTTACATGAATTTCAATATGATTAATGTGGCTTGGATATTGTGTAACGAATATCGGATGCACGTGATACTCTGCAAAATCCAGTGCTTTGCTGGGACTAGCCTTTCTCCCCAATTCGAATTGCTGTTAAAGAAGAACAGACTTGACAGATCAGCTCCGTGAATCTGAAATCTCAAGTATCCCAAACATGTCTCTGTACCAGTACTCGAAAGAGCTTGATGTATCAAAGACAGACACTTCCATTTTCACTTCACTACCAGTCCGGATTCGAAAGGATGATTCCATATCCCAAGAAACAAGCTCTCAACTCCGATCAATTTGGTTGAAGCACGGGGTAAAGCTTGAATCTTTGAGCGACTTTCAGTCCCCGTATGGACACGCATTGTCTCTGGTCATACCTGAATGCCCACCAGAGGCAGTACCACTAGCTACAAAATTCATCGAGTATAGCCTGCATGAAAATGGTAAGTTGCACATCTTATTCTCTGTCCTGAAGACTGACAAGCTAGATATGATGGAAAGAGTACAGCCCCAAGCTGAAGGAAGCGCAAAACTTAGAACTTCGCTACTTACAGCAAACGAGCCCCTCGATAGTATTCGAGACGATATAATCAGTGGGATTGTGCAGATTGATAGCACTATGGTGATGGATCTGGTGAATGCATACCAATGCCACCGGATGACCAAGCTGCAGGCCCCTCCACATCTTACTTCATTCGAGGAGTATATAGAGTACCGGGTCACTCATGCAGGGACAAGGTGAGATGACAGTCTCTTGTTATATGAGAGAAAAAGGACACTAACACCACTGTCAGACTCATAGGTCTCGCTTTAGGGGTGTTCATGGAATTTTCTCTCCGTGCTGAGAACCTCTCAGAGGCTAATGACATCATAAAGCCAATAGAAGAGAACTTCGGCCTTTACAACGATTACTTCAGCTACAAAAAAGAGAAAAAGGCTGCCAAACCTGGGCACGAGTTGAATGCTGTGTCCTTTCTCATGAATGAGGAAGGGGTATCCGAAGATGACGCATTGATCCTTATTCAGAATAGTATCATTGAACGAGAAAACTCTCACAGACAAGCTCTTGAAAAAGCATTGCAAAGCAACGCATTGTCTGCAGAGACGCTAAAATTTGTAACCTATTTACGGATAGCCCACGGTGGATTCTGCGTTTATCATGCTACGTCTAGCCGATATCGCCCAGCTCCGTCGCCGCAATTCCTTCGGCGATTTCTTCGCGTGGTATTTGAGCAGTACATTGTGATATTAGGTTGTGCTGGTATTGTCGGTTGCCTAATCTTATGGGGAACTTCGAGGTGATCGCAGACTCGCTCAATTTGTCTCCCGGATTTGAATTGTTTCTTTTATGCGTTTTTAGGATTACTTTCCATCGAGTTTTCTTTGATTTATTAGCCCACATGAGGATGATCTAAAAGAGAAATGGTCGGCAAATATTTAATATAAGATGTAGCCATAAAGAAGAACGTCAAGCATAATACCACATATAAATAGCCGGAAAGATCCCTTGGAAAACTCAGTAGACTTGAACCGCTTGGGCTAATCGGTAGATAATCCCTGTCTCTGCTGGTCAACGATGATCCGATTGAAAAATCTTTCAAACCTCTCTAAGTCCGTAATGTCGTGCGCAGTAGATACTTTCTGATGTTGCATATAGCGAGTGACTGTTTGTATAGCTTTTATCGCTTCCAACGGGGATGGTACCAGATTCTCACTGGGAGTAATAACCTCTGCTTCATCTGGATCCACAGGGGTCGGAGCATCCACATTCGTGGCAATGGTTGAAAAAGAGGATGGCGATAGAGGCTCTTCATTACTGTTTTGATAATCCTCGAGACTTATCGAAGGATTGCCGCTATCATTGTAGGCAGTCACTTTGTTATAGAGAGGTGTGAGATCTGGAGGCCTTGGCGCATAGAAAGACTCAATGTGCGGCTCGAGGAGAGTGCTTCTCCTAAAGCTTTTATAGATCGTAGCATGGGTTAGGTCTTGTCGCCAGTTGCGCGTGATCCAGCAAACCGCATTATACAAGCTCATGGTACTGATTGGATTCCGCCCACTTTCAACCCCGGCCACAATATAACCGAGCAATGTGTTTCGGTAGCATAGCTTCAGGTAGGATATTATTCCCAGGTCTAGCGGCTGTTGAACAACTGGCGCCAAAGAAATCAACTGGATATGTACGTTATATGGCGGCGGAATATTCTCAAGAGCAGTCTGATGGGCTTCCGTGCCAGCAAGAATCAGCAGAACCCTTCTGTCCTGTACATGGTTGTAAAATGCTTGCAACCATTCCTGCATAATCTGAGTAGAGTTCCAGGCTTGCTTATCATGACGCCACGCAACCTGCATTGCTCCGAGATTGAGTTTTTCCAACGCCCGTGGCATCGCCTTATGTCCGATCATCCAGACCGGCAATCGGTCGAAGCCAGTACAATTCGTACAAAGTATCAAGCAGACGCGAGATTTAGCCATTGTTTCATTCGGTGGTTGTCCCTGTGGTCCGCGAAAAGGATTATACGGGAGCCTCCGCCAAAAGAGCCCGGTCTCGCTCACATTGTAGATATCTTCCTGCTGAAACTCTCCACACACCGCGCGCAGGGACCTCAGATCTCTCCGTGATTGCTGAGCCGTGGCCACAGCATCTTCATCAGGGACATTGCCGACTCGAATATTGTGTCGTTTCCTGAATTTCGAAAGCCAGCCAGGGCTGAACTGAGGTGTTGCTTGACCCTCATACTCCGGAATTTCACGGAATATCTCGCGTGCTCTTTGAACGATCACTTCACTAGTTGGACTCTCGCCCAACGACTGGGCGTGCTGCAGCCAGTCTGATAACGCCCTTTCCAGGATTACCCACTGAGGTGTATACTGCCGCTGATTAGAGGAGGCAGGTCCCGAGTCTAGGTACTCATATCTTCTGGACAAGATGAGTGAAACAGTGGATTGATTGATGCCCCTGGAATAAACTGATTTGAACCAGGCCATACAGGCCGCATGGCTCGGTCGGGGCTGCTGGGAGCTAAACCACGATCGGAGGGCCTTCTTCTGTACTTCCGTGATGCCCTGGCGGGCCCGAGGCGTAGTACTCGGCGGACTCTCCGTATTGCCCGCAACCTCCATAAGGCCGATGCTAATACTTCGATATATCGATATCCGATAGGGCTTGCGCTCGGAAAGAATGGAGTTCCTGTTGATCCGCCGGACTCGCCTGTGGCATGATCCGCATGAGAAAGGGGGGAAGGCGCGACCCGTGCGGTGGATGCCTCATCACATGGTGGATCTCTGATTGGTCCTGGTTATCCGCTGCTTTCCGCTTCTCGATAGAAGAATACCAGTAGTAGAACTATACATACAATGGCGTTTATTTGTAAATTCAAGATCATGTGTTCCAAATCAAGTTAATTCATTATCAATAAATTCAGGATGTTTAATATATGCTGTACATCTCTCAGGGAATATAGTATGTATGAAAATGCAGCTCGACAAAAAAAAGAGTACCGATCCACAAGAGACGCGCGACGTCTTGCAAGTAACTCCAAGCTTGAAACGGGATATCAAAACGATGCAGGTAAAACATTAAGCAGCTTCTTTTTAATAGCGGTCACCATATTGCTGGGGAGGGTCATAAGCCGGAAGCTCAGTGGGAGCCTTGTTACGTGAGACGGATCCATCGAATCCTCCAGACGCAGCAGAGTCGCGATTCTGCGGCTGGTTGTGAGGAAATGTTGCAGAGGTCGACGTATCGGGCGCTTCGGAATAAGTTTGTTGCTGAGGATCTGTTGTCACCCATTGAGGAGAATCGAGGGGTGGCGAGCTCAAAACTGTGCTTGTGGCTCCCCCGTCGCTCTTGTGAGTCCAGGGTCCCACGGAGCCGGTAGTTGACATGGCCCAATCTTGGGTGCGCTCGGTGTGGTTCTCTTGCGACGTCATCCACTTCTGGTAGACTCGGTTGCGGCCAAGAAGGAAAAGAAGAGCGCCCACGATTGCGACGAAGGCGACTGCTGCGACTGCAATTCCGGCGATCGCGCCTTTGCTCAGCCCGTGTGATCCTCCAGATGAGCTGTCTGAGGACCCGGAATCCGAGCCCTCTCCTTCATTTTTGCTTCCTTCGGCGGGGGTAGATTGGCCAGGAACTATCATTACTGGATAGCCGATCGCTTGATCATACTGTGATTGATACGTTCGGGTTGAGTTCTTCGTTCCGTTAGTCAAGGTAACGATACGATTGTACGAGTATGGTGGACCTTACCGGGTTAATAACACCGACCATTCCATTTTCCATGCAGGATCCAAGGGCAGTACAGTAGAAGAAAGTGGGCTTGTGAACCTGTTAGTTTGACATAGACAAATGATGGGCAAAAGGGAAAGCCTACCTCGGTATCATTGACTAGAAGAGACCATGTTGGGGGCTAATATAGTAGCTGGTCAGTGGAAATTCGGGAGACCAAGCAACGAGAAGGAACACTCACATCACCAACAATATTACCATTAGAGTCTTCAGTGAAGTCGGCAAAGCTACCGGACCAGAACACATCTGAAGATGCCGGCACACATGGAGCGAGATAATCGGCTTTTGCGACAGAGTGATTTGTTGGGTAGAATTCGAAAAGAATCGTGTCGCCCGGGTTGGCAGTGATATTGGACGGAACAAAAGCGTGAGGGCTGATTTTTGATCCAACAGAGACTGTGTGTGTCACGGCTGATTCAGTCGTTGTTGCGCGAGCGAGGAGTTTTGGTTGTTCTGTAACAGTTGGACTCGAAGGCATAGCATATGTCGCTGATGCGAGACCGAGAAGAGCCGCCAGAGAGCTGAAACTTGAACCTGTAACCCGCATTTTGCCCAAACTGTTCAGCTGCAAATGCTGTTGACCGTTATATTCGCGATCTGAGATGTCTAAAGGGAGAAGAAGTCTTCTAGGGCAGAAGAAACGAGGCGTAGATCACTTCGGCCCCTTCTGGACCCGCTAACTTTGCTAGCAAAATGGAAAAGCCGAGGGGGGGCCTTTAGTTTTCTTCAAATCTTTCGCTAGCTGCTCACGTCAGAGCTAGGATACTCCTTGACAATGTCCCAAATTCGTAAAAAAGAAAAGGTGCTTACGGGCCTAAAGAAAACATTGATTCGCCGCGTTCTCAGCTTCAACCGGACCCTCCACCGCAAAAACGCCTAGGCCGCCACAAATGGGTCGTAGGGTTTTCGGGCTTTGGCAATCGTGCAGTTCATTTGCCTTTTCTACTCGCTAGCCCCGCTCAAGCCTGACTTGTACCCACTACTTTCGAGACTTTTGTTATTCCCGCGTTCCTCAGCCGCCTCGAACAAGAAAACAAAGGGAGCGATGAGGCTTTTGACACGGTTTCACAATCTCTTTCCGTCGAATACAAAGAAAGAAGATCTGACTCAACCCATGGATCGTCAACTCCCCTGTCTTTGACGTCGGTCGGCTGCGACAGATCCTTGTAAAGCCTCGTATCCAATGAATCCTGTACACATGGCCCGCCTAGGCTAGACTCGCCTTCCCTTTTATGGTATTGTCTTACGATAGGTCTAGTGTTAGTTACTACCCAACCATATGTTGGAAAAATGTAAACACAGTCGAACGAGGAGAAACAAGATCCTTTCTCAGTCAAGAGATGCGATGTCTTCAACCCAACTCCGTATTAAAAGCAAATAAACAGACAGTTATTCCGTTGCCCATGTGATACGGCGAGGGGAGCTGAACCTTGAGCAAGAGCCTCCAAGACCGACGCTACGGATTTGGAGTGAGACCCCTTGGCATTTAGCTTTCGTACCAAACTCCGCCTCAGCCTTGTCTAGTCGTGGCCCGTGCTCACCCATAATCTCGCATGGATCCTTCGCTGTACACGGGCTTTCTTTTTCTGCAGTCTAGCGGTAGTCGGCATCCCCGGTTCTCCATATTGGTCAGCTTCATCTCTGATCCTGCACGAGGCTCGCACTGTTCTTCCAATCAAGGCTAGCCTAGATAAGACACCAGCAGGAATTGTATGCAACTAGTGAGTTATATACGAGGGTCTCCCACGTGCTTTAGTTTCTTGTGATCGAACATGTTGATCTGGAGGGTTGCAGGCGGGGATCTTTCATTATAGTAGTACCCTTATTCATGCAGCAAACTGCTTTCCAAAGTCACGCCGCCCCGCATCGTAGTACAAAGCGGCTTGCGTATCAACAAATAGCACATGTCACGGATTCCTTTTAGACGTACTTCTTCGAAATTTCAAAAAGCACAATGGCTCGGCCATATGGTGCGCTTTCGCTATCCTAATTAGTTTTCAGCAATAATGGGCTAGCACGCGTTCTGACCGCCGCCGAGATTTAGCCACTTCTGGATATGTCAAGTCGGAGTTTAACGGTTCAGCCCGAGGCGTGGGTTAATTCCCGGCCCTGACCGTTGGGTCTGCAGTTGATCCTTTTCCATCAGCATCTTAATTTTTTTCACCTGGACCGACGAGCGAGGTTGAATAGGGGCAAGGGGCCGGCTGGATTCTGCAGTTTGTGGATTACAGTTCGGCCCCCACGCGGAAGGGCTGTTCATCGAGGCTCGGAGCTAGTCCAGTGATTAATCCTTTCGCGCGCTATTCTACATGAAGGACCTCAGGATCAAATTGATGGTTTGGTCAGCTGATGAGACTGAAAGTGGAGCCTTTCGGCGAAATTCTAGATCTTGGTTATGGAAGTTCCAGAATTACAAAGTTGAGCTGGGTTCCTTTATCAGGGCGCTGGCTGAGCTCAGCTAGCTGAAGCTAGATAACGAGGACAACAATCTACAAATGCAGGCATTGAGAATTCTCCATAAATCCTATTACAAACGAGTGAGGCTGAAAACTAGACAAAAACATTCCGCGCCAAGTGCATTCATTCAATGCGATTCACCCAAAAGAACCCTCGGAAAACAAATATAGAAAAGACTTCTCATGAGGTCGGCTCACGTTTTATCTGTGGCTCTGCGGCGTTTCCAGTCCCCTTCTGCTTCTGTGCAGCAGCAATCTCATGAGCGAATGGCTTGCGAGCCCACACCCGCTTTCTAGATAAGGGGTTAGCCATGTCGCCCAAAATGCCATTCGTCGATCCAGATGACCACTCACGCTCTGTGATAAATATGATACTTAGGATTAATCAACTCCTTCCGCAGCTTTGCTACATAGACCAAGACCTCCTCCTTCGACCATGGTACTGGCGAGCCATATTTGGTCAGGAGGAACATGCCGTACCCGTCCATCCCAGTAGACCAATGCGATAGATTCACTACCCCAGCTTCTTTGAGACGCTTGTCTCTAGCCCATGGACCGACCGGCCATTTCGCCTTATGCGTCTGGATATCGACAAAGCCGGCATCTCTGATATAATCCTCGAACTTGTGGTACATGTCTAGTGGTCGGCCTGACTTGGCCGCTGCGGCGATGGTGATTGGCGCCCATCCTCGAAGAAGAGCATCCTCTGGAAGGCTGCCGTCGTCACTCTCGAACACGGGTGACAGCTCCAGCTGTTCGATCCAGCCGCCAGGGTGGAGATTCCTCGACAAAGTCAGTGTATTGAATCTTTCCTGCTCTAGAGGAGAACATACTTGTAGCATTCTGAATAGAGTTTCTTTCTCTCGTCATGGTTGAAGGCAGCGTCCATGATTCGCATGTGAATTAGGTCGAATGGGGTTTTCCAGGTCCAGCCTTGCAGAACATCGTCGACTTCGAGGACGCAGTTGGGTGGCATCCATGTTACAGGAGGGGGAAAGAGATCAACTCCACGGACGGTGGCTACTAGTGTTAGCAGAATGTATACTCTACGTTACGTCGCTTTGGGAATACCTTCGGGGAGCATGTCTGCGACGTCACTGTGGTGATATTAGAAGCGAAGCTGCGGGTGCATATCAGGGGAATATTCTTACACTGCCCATGTACCTTGACCGGTGCCGATATCAAGGATATGCTGTAAGGTTAATCGTTAATTTACGGCTTCACTCGGCGAGGGGATGAAATAATGGATATTCCACAGCGAAAATCATACTACGCCTGGTTCGTCAGCGATGGGCGCTCGAAAAAGAGGATTTTCGCGGTCAGAATCCATGACCAGCGCGGCGATGTGGCTGCCCAGAGTATGAGCTTCGATTTCTTCAGTACGAAGGGCAAGGCACATACCCGGCTTCATAGGCCTCGAATTGCTGGTCATCAGAGGGGACACTACGTCCATTAGCACCAATTAGATACCACTGACAGGAAGGTTTGATACTAAGAGTCTGCCGCCTTTAAAGTTTGATATCTGTTGCAGGGGTCAGCGGCGAGGTTATCGCAGACGCAGGAATGTTCAGCCACCTTCTGCCATTTTCTTCCAGACCTCTGTATAGCGATGATGCAATGGATGTTGTCTCACTGTCGTTCCAATCATCAGCACAGCGTTCATGCGCAAGCTAGAAAGTAGGCCAGCTTACGATTGCCAGTCATCGACGTGGTAGGGCTCGACAACCGGATAGAGATCGGGGTCCTAGCAACTGATTAGCAGCAGCGCAAGTCGCGCTCGGCAGTCGGGGATCAACGCACGACTTCGACCGGCTTTTCCATTGCGGCGCATGCAAAGCAGGAGCTTTGCGCGAGGATAGTCTTCAGGGGAGGTCTTATCCGGGACTATGTGGGGTTGCGGAAGCAAGAACCATGGGGAGGGCCGTTAGGTGATTCTGACATTTTGTATCGAGTCTCACACCTCCTGACGTGGTCTCTTCGCAGATCTCAGTACAGAGCGGGCATTAATTCTCTGAACTTGTAGTGGGTCCAGCGCTCATCACTTGTCGCTCTGCCAATAATGAAGCAAGTCTCAAATTCGAAGCCAGTCAAAGTGTGGCCCGAGATTACATGCGCAGGGCGACAAGGGGAAAAGGGAGTGGCGCTAATCGGCAGATCCAATCGGCTTGATGCGCAGGAGCGTTCTAATTCATCGTTGGACAAAGAAAGGCGAGTCTATAACAAGTCCATTGACTGTGCGGAGGCTAAGCAAGGATTCGGACAGGGATGCTCAACGGTCGGATCTTTTTGGCCCATCCATCGGATGTCTTCGATGACCTCGACGAGACCAGGGCCTGGGCCGAGCCGGGCCAGCGATCTTCTTGACCCACCAGAACTCGTGTCGGACTGTGATTAATGCGCGTTGCACATCGCAGAGTGACCTCATATCGGTGGACCCCGCAAGTCAATGAGTTAGAAGCCGATGCAGTCGCGATTTCAATCGGCCCAATGTCATAATGCCCCACTTTACAATTAAGGATGGCAGCCGACCAATTTGATAGATAAAATTCCATGGCTGCATAGGATTTTTGCACGAAGGGAGTTAATAGAACCGAAAACACCCAAGTCATGTTCATTCAGGGTGAATCTTCCTGGTCGATTTATATTAGTCCTATACTTCAGTATTATTTATCGAAGTAGCAGCAGACTTGAATCTTCTAATTTCGAGTGATGCATGAATAGCCTTCGCGATTGCAAGCACCACAATAGTCGTTGCATTTATCATCTATTGATAACAGGAAGTAGCAATAAAAGACAAATAAGCTCAAAGCCGAATCAAATAGGTGATGACACGGGGATAGTGGCGGCCACATATCCTTATTCCATCTTGGCGATTTCTACATTGCTAAAGCTGCCACTACCGTAGCTTCCATATAAACCTGCCGCTCCTTGCAACAGACTGCCATCTGTGGCATTGCATGTGCTTTTCGCACCTTTCTTGTCCACCAATGTCGCAACTAGATTCTCGCCTTGGGCAGAAAAGGACAGGTGATAATTCTGATTTGTATGGATGCCCCCAGTCACAGACACCGATTTCATTTCGGTCGAATTGGTCTCGGACACTCGATATATCGCCAGGCTACCTTTATCGCTATCAATCATAGCAGTGTATCTTGTGAGGTTGTTGGAAGCATTCTTTGAATTAGAAGCTCGCAGGACCACACCTGCAACACCCGATTTGCTTGTTATGAGGACATCGGCGCTGATCTTGTAGTCCTTCCATCCGGAGGAACCAGTGAGAGCGATTGTAGCAGGGGATTTTACCGGTCCAAACGAATATTGGCCCTTAGAGATAGACCATAGGCTGTCAAACTCGATCCATCCAGCGTTTCCAGTCGTCGAAAAGTTGGAGTGGTACGGCAACTTTGCGATGAATGAGGCACCAGTACTTTCTCCGCAGTAATCATCTGGCGCGGGCGTATTTGTTGAATAAAGGATGCTTCCATTCAACAACGGAAGAAGATTAGGACTGTAGTTAGATACGCAGCCCCCGCGCTTGCTAGGAACATACCATGGGGCCGAAGCCCACGACCAGTTCCCTTTTCCGAATTCTTTGTTGACATGGACCACATGATGATTCTCGGGCGTAGGATCAGGATTCCCTCCATAGCTTTCTGGGGTGTACCATATTTTTTTCGCGCTAGAAACAATCAATTGCTTCCCTGTGGGGTCCCAGAGAGAATAGGGACTTCCCGATGCTTGAACGTTGTCGGGCGAGGTTACCAATATTCCCTTGTCGCTCGGATTCCAAGAAACCCCATCAGATGAAGTCTTTCCATGGACTCGACAAGGGTGAGCATACTTGGGATACCACCTCTTATCACACCATTCGTAGCTTAAGAAGTATTCTCCATTATCCATTTTAGCAACAGTAGCCATTCCAGGTCGATCTGACCACGCGGGGCCTACAACATCTGGAATGGGCTTGGTCCAGCTGTCGCCACCATCATCGGAAGTGACATGGACCAACATCTGAGAATGAGAAGTATAATTGCGCTCATCCGAGAATATTGCAACGAGTCGATCTTGTTTATCAAGGAATAGAAATGGTTCCCAGATGCCCCCAGAGCTGCTGTTCCCAAGTGGGTCCTTGTGACCAGTCTTGCTAAAGGCTGTCTGCCACTTGCCTATTGTGTCCCATGTGTGCCCATGGTCGTTTGATCTCCAAGAGAAGAAATCCGTGTGGTTTCCATCGTGCAGGTTTCCAACAAGGAGAAGAGTGCCCGCTGGGTATTTTCCAAGCTGGCGAGGGAACTCGAATAGGAAAGGCTGGTAGAAAAACTTATAGTGGCGACCATTTGCATCGGATATTTTCGCGAGTGTTTCCCATGTCGTTCCCTGGTTCTTGCTCTCTCTGATGATGAAGCTACCACGTGTGTTTGTTTCGTTTATCCAATGCTCGAAAGTACCGAGTAGATTATTATTGGCATCGCCTGCATGTTCAAGCTGAATGACTCTTGCATACCCGGCACTCTCGTCTTTTATCTGAGGCTGCCAAAGAGAATCGGGAGCTGCAAGAGAGAGCTGCGCGAGAGGTACTGAAAATAGGACCAAGGCGCCTGATGTAAGGTAGTTGAGCTTCACCATAGTAACAATGGCTTGGGAACGAAATGAAGACTTGGATGTATCTTTTTCACGTACTTTGCTCGCTATTTAACAACTTTGAGGCTCTTTTAGATCTCAGGTGATTATTATGTTAGGCATTCCAATATTTCCTTGGTCGAGTAATGATCAGCAAGTCTATGCACGTTACGGTGGCATTCTTTTCATGAATTCTGGTATATCAGAGCAGTATCCTCCCAGAGCGATGTGTCTTTGAAAGTGTAGCCAATGATTCCTCGATATTGCCAAGCTGACACTAGTTGCGGGAGGCTTCTCGAGCCATCCTATGAGAGTGAGATGCTGGGCAGGCTGGTGGGACGCCTAAGAGCTGATCGATGTGCATATGATGGCATTAAGCGGTAAAAGGAAAAGAAAGAAACAAAAGAGTTCTCCATAATTGGGTGAGCCGTATAAGGCTGTGTACCGAGATATAGATGTTCAGCTGAGCGGCCCCTGGAGAAGAGGCTGAGCCTGCAGTGATCCGATTTTCGCGACTTAGCAATCCAACCTTGGAATCGCGCTTCGAGTGTCGCCTAGCTGTGACGTCTTGAATTGAGCCGTTTAAGCTATTGCAGCAAGCAAAATGATCCCGCGAATTTCTCATGAGGATGCAAGCTGTATAAAGCTTGAATCAATAACGAATAAAGTTGGCCGGTTCCAAGGTTGAGATTAACGCGATCGTAGTCCGACATCCCATCCCTCTTCGAGGATACATTGGAAGATCTGATGAGCTCAGGCACGAAATAAAATATGGAGAGAGGACATTAAAGCTGAATGAGACTCAGTATGAAAGCTAGCTGCTAAACTTATCAAAGAGGGAAGGAGAGGAGAGCGTCTGGGACGCCGCTGAATAGACAAGGGGAGGTGGAAATCTCCATGGAGTGCTCCGCCAAACGCTCATCAAAATTCTTTCGGATCAACTCTCATAACATTTTTGAGTTGTGTACATATATCTAGAATCGACATTTAATAAGTCCTGTCGTTCAACTCGGGCGTTTAGACAACGCAAGCTCTCGTTGACCACCAGCTATATGTGTCGTACGTCCAGGCAATAAGATAGCTAGACTAGAAGGCTTTCCATTGAATGTTCGCGTTTGTGAAAGGGGAACTGATGAAATCGTGGGAGCTAAGAAGCTTATGCTTTAGCGACGAGATAATCTTGCTCTCCACACTTTCACTTCACCTCAGTTCCGTCCTCCCCACGCGACCACCACCCTGAGGTCCCCATCTCATCAGCATCAGCAAACATTTGAAAGAGAGATAACCTTGGAAGAAGAGCCTTTTTATTCGTCAGTTGATGGTGGCTTGAACACTGATTACTTCATCGGCGCGATCAAAAGCTGACGCGCCACAATAGATCCGACGACCATGTCAGAACCGTTTCTACTGAGGCTGTGCCCATACAAACTCCTCGATGGGGATCGCGTAGTTTTAGTAAGTGTTTTACCTCTGCCAGCACCGGACATGACTAACCTCAGAGCAGTGGGTTACAAGGGAATTCGCAGACGCTGCCGAGTTCCTCAAGAGGCAGCTCGTGCCTCTAAAGGAGGAAATGGATCTCGTGTTGCCTGCCTTCTGGGATCGATTTTTCATCACGGAGCCTATTAGCAACGCCGAACTAGAGGAGATTGCCCGCGTGTTCGGCGATGTGCTGAGGAGGAACACACTGTTGAAGGCCCGGATGATGAATGGTATCATGAGGCTCGTGCTCCCCGACAGGATATTTTTCCAGGAAGTGTACGGGGATATGCTGCGAGAATGCGGGATGAAGCCAGCGACGGACGCTGGGTATCTGTGAGAGTTGACTGCCATAACCGAATCCAAAGAAGCAAAGAAGCAGAGAAGCCCGTTGACTCCACCGTTTTCCACACTATTAATAGGCAAACCCCACAAGACCCCTAATCGCAAGGCGTCCCAGCGCTGCTTCTGCCCACAGCATCAGAGCGTACGGATCCCTCGGTGATTGGGCCGACCGCCCGGCTGTGGGGAAAAAAGGGCCGCCCGTCAGTCAGAAAGATTCTTTGGTCGCGTGTCCAGCTTGTTCTTCCTCTTCCACGCCATGAAGTCTCCTCGAAGCTGGCTAGAGGATAGAATCCCAGGGCAGCTCATGACCCTCCTCGAGGAGCTCGCCGGCGTCGCGGTCGCGATCGCCAAGTTCGCGCACCTCTGCGTCGAGCGCGCCTGGGCAAGCTCGCTTTTCTTTTCGGTGATCTTTATCTCTCTGATTGTGTCAAAATGCTTCCATATACTCGCCTACATAGACTCCATGCCGTTCTTCAGCCTGCTGGTGTGGGGATCGACGTTTTTCATCGTGGACTTTCTGTTCATCGTGGTCGCGTGCCTCCTTTCCCGACCGTTCGGCACTCGTATAGCGCGGAACGTGGCAGCTGTCGTCACGGGGGCCTTTGGGTTTGTGTCGGATCCTGCCGGTCGCATGGTACTTTTTCGCTAATATGAATGCAGGCTGTATGTGTCTGGAATGATCTCTGCTAACATTGCCTACTTCTTCAACATTGGCTCCGAGATTCATTGGCGCCGTTTTACGGGGTTCCGCGGCGAAAAACCCCCGGCGAGCCTCGTTCTCTCGGCACTTGCTATCTCCATAGGATGTGAGATATCAATTTGGGTGGGTGCATACTATGCAACACCATACCTGTTTCGTTTCACGCACGCTATCCTCGAGATGTGGGCATCTTTTCTGCCTGCATGGGTCCCCGGCCTCTGCTGCCCGCCAAAGCCGCATTCGGGAGGGGATCCGTATGAGCGGATCGCCCTCAATGATTCCGAGGATGACAGCGACAGTGATTCTGTTGACTTCCTGGACCAGCCCAGCAAGAACCCCGCGCCGAAAAGCCGACCCCTGCTGCTGCGAGCCTTCGCCCTAGCATGTGGAATTTTTGTTCTGGCTCTTCGCCTTGTTCGCCCAGCTGACTCGCGTTACAACTTCTACTCTGGATCGCTCCCTCTGGAGGTTTTCAAGACTTCCAAATATTGGCTTGGACATGAGAGTGTTGACTCGCTGCCAGGCGATTTCAGCTGGCTTAATGGACGAACGGCCCTGGACATGTTCCCCACATTTGACTGGTTACCCGCCAGCGATGCGTCGCAGTTCCCAGAATGGACTCCTTTCCACATCAACTCCACACGACTCAAAGCTTATGGAAATGGCACCTTGGAGCATTACAATCCTCTCAAGGACCCATTGCACACACCCAATCTGGAAAACGACATCCTGGCTCCTTTCCAAGAACCAATTCGTGACGGCAAGGTGAAGATCAAGCACATCATTCTTGTCAAGTTAGAGAGCACCCGGCAAGACGTCTGGCCATTCCGCCTAGACAATTACATTGTGAAGCGTATCAAGGACTCGCGCAATGATGGTAAAGTGCCGGATGCCGTCATGGAGGCCCTGGCTGAGCTCACTCCGAATGCTGAGAGACTGACTGGATGGGAAACGGGATTCGACACTGGCAAGCCTCGTCCTCAGCCATACGGTGGTATGAGCTTCAGCAACGCGTTCACTTCAGGTACATACACTTTGAAGAGTTTGACTGGGTCTCTGTGTGGTGTGAGCCCAATGCCCGTGGAAAGCAATTTGGAGTACTTGCACGACATCTACCAGCCCTGTCTACCCCACATTTTCGAGTCTTTGAACGAGCAACCAAATGTCACCAATGCTGATACTGATGACTGGACATCATGGCCTTGGCACACTATGTGGATGCAGTCGCACTCGGCCAATTGGGATTATCACTATCGCTTGAACCCTGTTCTGGGCTTCAAAGACATCATGATCAAGGAAACAATTGACCAGACCGATATGAAGTACATCCCCGAGGAGACCGAAGAGGAAGAGCACCACGGACATGAAGACAAGGTTTTGAAGAACTACCTCCGCGATTTAGTTGCCGACGCCAAGAAAAACAACACCCGTCTCTTCCTTGGCCATCTGACCCACAACACTCATAACCCGTGGTTCAAGCCTGGTGACTATGAACAGTATCTAGCCGATGCCTCGCAAGGTAACAAGAGAAATGTCAACGCATATATCAACACCATTAAGTACCAGGATGAGTGGATTGGCGATGTGCTGGAAGTTCTCGAAGAAGCCGGAATCGCAAATGAGACCCTTCTCATTATGGCTGGCGATCAGTAAGTTCACCGTCTTCCTTTTGACAAGTTCACGCTTTGCTAACAATCATTACAGTGGTCTCTCGCTTCCAAACAACGGTGGTTTAACAGCCAACCACGATAGCCATGTGACCAGTTTCCACGTCCCCTTGTACTTTTCTCACCCCGGACTCCCGCAAATCGAAATGAAGAACCAAGTCATCTCAACACAGATCCTCCCCACTGTGCTCGACCTCCTCATCGAAACCGCATCAGTCAACGAGGCCTCTCTGAAGGTCCTCAAGGATCTCCTTCCTCTCTACGAAGGCCAGTCAATGCTTCGCGATCTCATCCCCGAAAGAGACGGCAAACAAGAGTGGCAATTCACCACCATGAACCCCGGCGGAACATGGATCTCAGTTCGCTCAGCAAGTCAACCCTACCGACTCGTTGTTCCTCTCCGACCAGACGCCCCCTGGCGATTCAGCGACCCCGTGGCCGACCCGCTTGAAGAACGCGCTGAATCGGACGTGGATTTGCCAGCTCTCATTGACTCTGTGCAAACGCACTATGGTCCTGGAGCTGCGGCGTGGTTCAATGATGCGGCTCATGCCGCTCACTGGTGGATCAAGGATAATTTCCGCCGTTGGAAATATGACCCCGAAGCGGAGTCGGAGTAATAGATATTGTTATTTAATGGAGTACCAATGAACGTGATATGATGTGTCCGTTCTATTTCAATTCAGTGCCACACGAAGCCTATGACGCCTCTGGTTATGATTGCATATTTGGGAACTCAAACAGCTTCTTGTATATTATTTACCCATGAGATTGATGAATATGTTGCACTTCACATACCTGTCATTCTACTAGTTCCAATGTTTACATTTTTCATCTTCCCAAGGTTCAAAGATAGGAGGATATTGACAAGAACCTTAGTGCCCTTTCACTGCCAGTGCAGAAACCTCCTAAAACTACACCCATCTGCCCAGAAACAATTGAACGTGTTCGTTTGCGAGAACCGACTTCCATATTGCTAACATCATGACATCAATAATCAAGCATTAATCGTTTGAACTCACACAGCGTTTACCTGGAAAATGCCATACACCTAATAAAATGGCCGACTCCCCCACTACAAACTCCAAATCCTTACCATCACCACCAACTCCAATGTGCAACCGCTCTACAAAAATGGCAGCTAAAAAGAATCCAAAGGGCAAGAAAAACCAGGTTGCCCACAACGGGCTCCCTGCCAGCCAACCAACCGCACCCCCAGAGATCAACAACGACATCATCGTCCCAGAGACCGAGATCGGCGGAGAAGATGGCCTCGAACCCGGTGCATGGGCAAAACATATAAAAGAATTCGCCTGGCCCAATGAGCCCTCTTCTTCTCCGTTGAACGGCCGTGTACAAACCTGTGTTGTTCTGAGAATGTTGACGAGCAAGCGTGAGCCGCATGTGAGGAGACTTTGTGGCCAGGATGTCCATGTGAAGATCGATAGTCGGACGGAGAATCTGGAATCCGCTCTTGCACAGGTTAGTGGGGATAGACCTGAGAGGGCTTGCGAGCAGTGCAATATGGGCTGTGGGCCTTGGGTGAGCTGTGTTGTTGCTGAAGGGGAGTTCGGGGGTGCTTGTGCGAATTGTCATTGGATGTCTAATGGAGGATTTTGCAGTTTTGGTAAGTTTACCTCCAAGTTTACTTGTTGTGATAATCTTCTAAATCATGATGTTACAGTGAACTCCTTGCCCAAGGAAGGCGACAGTCCCAAAAGCTCTGGATATCGACGAGTCAGCAACGGAGGGAAAATATGCAAAACCCCGCCGAAGACGAGACGTGATTGTCGCCGTTTTGAGAGATTGAGGCTCTCGCTCGATAGCATTGAGTCTGCACTTGATGAAATTGCGAGTCAGCTGCAAGGTAGCAACAGCGACTCCTCGTCGAGGGATGTGACCCCGACTGGCCATGATGCTCCCTTGGAAGCCGATAGCCTTCCAGAGAAAGAGGAACAGGAACCAGACGCCTAGTGAAGGAAATATTCTCGGTTGATGCAAGCAAGGATAATCTGAGGCTTTATAGCCAAGTCAGATCGCAAGGGCCTGTTGGATGCCGATGAATTGCTAGCCGTATCCGCCTGTATTTCAATTATTTTCTTCTGTGCTACGGAAGTATTCGCAAACAATTCTCTATGCATAATTAAATCCTCTTCAAAACTATTAACGTTTCAGTATTAAATCCACAGGTTCAGCATCAGACAAGGGCTATAGATTACTACATGTAGTATCAAAAGGACATTTTATTAGCACCTGAACTCCAAGCGTAACTAGGCCAACTTGCTACCACTATTAAGATTTTAATGTTTTGTGAGAAAGGCGATATATTCAAAACCCCATAGATACATGCAAATATTGATCTATGTCAAACTGAGCACACATCCTACTTTTCGTGCCCATGAGAATCGTCTCTCTCCGCTGGCAAATGATCTCCCCCATCCACTCCAAGGTCGATTCGGGGACCGGTGAAATTCTTCCGTCCATCAACAATCCACTGGAATCCAGAGATTAAGATGATAACAGCAAAAGCAGCGATGCAATAGTCTAGCAAAGTTAGTAAGTTCTCCAAATATTCTGTTATAGACTTACTCATGCTGCTACCCGTTACGGTGCTCGAGGGAGGGAATACGAATAGAACGGTTGTAAGCGCAATGTAAGACAACGCGATCTGCTTTCGTTAGTGGAAGCTTTTTTAAGCTGGGGTTTCATAGAACTCACGATGTCGCAGAACCATCCAACAGCACTGGGTAGCTTCCATCTCCGCTCAGGGAGAGCGTTGCGCCCTTGGAGGCAGTTCACCAGGATAGGCATTGCGTAGGATAGATCGAGCGCGACAACGGAAGCGGAGATGATTGCATTGAAGGCACTGAATAGTTAGCGGGACGCTTCCATTCAATAGTGTGTTGTACTTACCTGGAAGACCCTAAGAAAATACACCCGAAACAGATGACCACGACAACGGTCAAGATGAGGGCATTCAAGGGGAGCTTGAGAGTCGGGTGAACGGTCGCGAAGAATTTAGATGCAGGAAGACCGCCATCACTACCAAAGTCAGAGCCAAGAATTATAAGGTCTGTAAGAGGACATACCGAGCAAATGCGAAAATCATCCGGCTGCTGGTAGTCATGACACTCAGAATAGCCAAGACCAAGCACACAATAGGTAGCCTATACAGATTAGCTCACGTCGCTTCTTTGGAGCTCTGATACTCACATAAGCAAACAAATTGCGCCTGCCTTATTCTTGGTGGCGTCGATAAAAATCTGTAGAAGTGGTCCCGCGGCTGAAGAAATGACTTGGTCCATATCTCCCGCGACGAAAAGCAGTACGATTAAGAAAACGCAGCCTGTGAAAGTGCCGATTCCTACACACGAGACCATGATCTTTGGGCCTTCGATAGACGGATTCGGTACCTCTGCTTAGGTTAGCTCTGCGTGATGTCGAGAAAAAGCGTTGACTACCTTCTATCATGTGCACAACAGCATCCTATGAAACATTAGCACTCTGTAATCCTTGATCGTGTAAAATATCCTTACAAATGCAGTGACTCCAAGTCCGCCTTGCAGAAGCTTGTTTGCTGTTAGCCAAAATCAAAGAAATTTCAAGCAATCAGACATACTCCCAGAAGCCAAGCAACGCCATCAGGCCCTATTGATAAAGTAAGCATTTGCTCTCTATGGGAAAAACCGATGCATAACTCACATCCCGTCCGGTTCACAAAATTGGCAAATACGAAACTAATAAGTTAGCCAAGCTAGAGGCAGGAATTCTATCCAGCCTTACTATGCTGTATTGAAGTCTGGCGAGGCACATGCAAGCACGGTGATGCAGACAATTGCAAAGCCACCAATAGACCAAGTAACTAGGAATGATCAGTATAGTGAGCCAAAATCAATGCAACCGAGAGACCTACAAGCACCGCGGTAAATTATAGGAAGGATGGAATTCATGAAAGCATTGATGATGAAGGCACCGAGTGTTAATCCAATGTAGATCAGAAACTGCTGCCATCTCTGCGGCTCATAGGACTAGATACGGAGTTAGCGTAGTCTTGTCTTTATCACAACCTTGACCTACTGGGTGCATCGCAGAGATGATCCCCACAATAAGCTGACTGGAAAGAAGAGAGTTGGTTGCCACAAGAGCGACCTAAGAAAGTATGAGTTGAGCCATTTCAAATTAAGATGATATTTCTTACCCATCCTGCGACGTTGATCCACCCTGTAATCCAGGACAAAATAGGAACCCATTTTGGCCAAGAGACTTTACCCGTTAGCCAAATTCTAATACCCATCGAGTTAAAGCTAGACATACTGACTGTTTGACGAATTAGCAAGACAATCCAATACTAGAGCTAATTGGACAGAAGCAACATACCTGCGACCCAATGATATTGTCCACCCGCCCTAGAATCGGTTAGACCGGCTACAGGCCAAGAAAGGCATGTACATACGTCGGATACGCGGAGAGGAACTCAGCCAGTGATGTGGCAATGCACAGATTGCAAAACCCCGCGGTTACCAGACCTGTTGTGGGGATTTAGATACTTCTCCACTCGGAACCATTGGAAGAACTTACCCCAGATCACGCTCGTGCTTCCCCCGGATGTTAAACTGATCGACAAGCTTGCTGAAAGTGCTGTCCAGGACTGTAGAGATGTAAGATTGCGTTCCATGACTCATTCGAAATGAAGTATAGACGAACATTCAGCACGGCGAATGCGAGACCCAGCATAGCCCTATTCAAAGTCAGATTGAAACTCGATTTGCCGGCCGCTCAATATCTTGAGATCATACCATGTCGAGAACTGGCGCTTCAACTCCGGCCTATGGCCCATCGCCGCCAGCTGGGCATCATCATCCTGCACCGGACCCTCTTTATTCATACTTGCAGTGAAGACACAATCCCAGGTCAAATCGTAAAATAGACTGCGAGGCTGCGAGAGCAAGATGCCAACAGCTTAAAGCCCGTATCTTATGATTTATAACTGATAAACTAGCACCTCCCGCGTCAAGTCCACGCGAGTAGGGCCGATAGTTGCATCTCGGCTAGCATGCGGGGGAAGACAAGATCGGCCGCGGCAGTCGACTTCCCCTTCCAGGATGGTCTTATCGGCGGGTCTCGCTCGGGCGCGCTTTCACTCGCAGCTTCCCCAGAAATCTTAATCAGGGGCGTTCCTGGCCCGGCTGGTCTTCCCTTTTCTGTCGTAGTACGCATGGACTTGCCGCTCTTTGCTGGGCTGATTGATTAGGCTCCATCGCTGCAGTATGCGAGATGCTTGAAATGCCGATCTTTGCGGCATCGGGGGCGGGCATGTTGAGATAGTGCTATCATGCTCGACCTTCCTTCTCTGGTTATGCGAAGTTATAAGTAATTGAGGTACGGCGGGCTTATCTTTTGACTTCTGTTTTTGTGTAGTTTACTTGGTCAAGATGGTTTTAAAACAATGGTTGGCGGCGGCGCTTGCTGTTCAGTCGTGCGCTGCGGCTGTTTCTAAAGCTAGGGATGAGACTGGGACGTGCAAGAAGACTACGGTCGCGATTCTGTGGGTTACTCATTCGAGTTACTGGCAATGGGATGAATCTAACATATCTCTAGTGGTGGTGGAATGGCTGGAGTTGCTGCAGCAGTATGTCCAGCGAGTCGTTTATATTGAAACATGCTGACGTTTCTCAGCAAGCTTTGTCGAATGCCTCCATGCACGATTTCGTGATCATCGAATATCAAGACAAGCTGGGAGGGCGCGTTCATCATACCGACTTTGGCAAGAATCCTAATGGCGATCCATATACGGTCGAGCTTGGAGCCAACTGGGTAAGTCAAGCTCATGGAAAGTCAGATCGCTGGCTAATACCAAGTCAGATTCAAGGACTAGGATCTCCAGGTGGTCCAGGTATGTCGAATTACCCAAATGGCTTGTGCTTTGCTAATTATCCAAGAAAACCCAATTTGGACATTCGGAAAGAAATGGGGCTTGAACAACACCTACTCCAACTATAGCTCGATTCTCACCTATAATGAGACTGGCTACACTGACTACACCGCTATGCTGGACGAATATGAGGAGAAATATGACGTTGCTGCTGAGCAAGCCGGTATCATTCTCAAGGAGAACTATCAAGACATGACTGTCCGCTCTGGTCTTTCGTTAGCTGGCTGGAAACCCAAGCGCGATGATATGACGGCGCAGGCTGTTGAGTGGTGGGAATGGGGTACGCATCGCCTGGTAGATGACATTGAGCTATACTAACACACTTCTAGATTGGGAAGACGCATACTCACCAGAGCAATGCTCTTTTGTCTTCGGCACTGCAGGGTCCAACCTGACCTTCAACCAATATAGCGACGAGAACAACTATGTCTGGGACCAGCGTGGATACAGCCGCATCATCACCGGCGAAGCATCAACCTTCCTCAAGAAGAATGACCCCCGCGTGCATCTCAACTCCCGCGTAACCAACATCAGCTATACCCACGATGGCGTGACAGTCTACCAAGACGACGGAAGCTGTGTATCAGCCGCCTACGCGATTGTGACATTCTCCCTCGGCGTCCTTCAAAGCGACGCAGTAACATTCACCCCCGAGCTCCCAGACTGGAAGCAGACCTCGATCGCCAAATTCAGCATGGGCACATACACCAAGATATTCCTACAATTCAACGAAACATTTTGGCCCCAAGACACCCAATACTTCCTCTACGCCTCCCCAACAACAAGAGGCTACTACCCCGTCTGGCAATCCCTCTCCGCACCAGGATTCATCCCCGACTCAAACATCATCTTCGTCACCGTAGTCGGCGATCAAGCCTATCGCGCTGAGCGCCAATCCGACTCAAAAACAAAGAAAGAAGTCCTCGAAGTCCTCCAAGAGATGTTCCCGAATACCACAATCCCCGAACCAACAGCCTTCATGTATCCAAGATGGAGCACAACACCCTGGGCTTACGGGAGCTACTCGAACTGGCCTGCCGCAACAACGCTAGAAATGCACGAGAACTTCAGGGCGAATGTGGACCGGGTCTGGTTCGCCGGCGAAGCCACTAGCGCGCAGTACTTCGGGTTCTTGCATGGGGCGTGGTTCGAGGGGCAGAATGCCGGAGAGCAGATTCTTGCATTGCTGAAGGATCGCTGTGCCAATGTTACGGATACGAGTGACGATTGTGGGGATTTGAGGCATTATGAGCGGTTGTATGGCTCGTCGCCGTTGGCGGATTATAGTGTTTTCGATGGGTGGTCTGTTAGTAGTTTCTACTCGAGTTCTTGAGTGGGCTTTCTATTGGAGAAAGCTTGGCGGGTGAAGGTGATCTGAATGGCACTTTGGCCGCGTGAATTGGTATAAATATTTGTACAAACGAAATAGAAATGATGTGATACAATGGTGGCTGGCAATCCTCACGATTGCCGATTCTTGTAAACAGTAAGGCTGTCGCCACCAATGTGAAGGCTTGAACCTTCAATGCAAGGCCACCCAGGAAAATATATGGCTCACCAACGCCTAGAAATGTAGATCAAAACTCCATCCTGCAGCCGTAACTACCAGCATTGCGACTGGGATAATATGCAAAAGAGCGCTATTGCGGTCGAGAGCGGTATGCGTCGACAGCTTGCTGCATGTCTTCGAGACTTTCTTTGCTTCCGTAGGCGTCCATGAGTTGCTGGTACTCTGCGAATCGCTTTTCTTCCTCGCGGATCGAGGCCTCGCGCTGGGTCTTCGCTTGGTTGTAGTAATTGTAGCCGACGACTCCTGGGTATTGTTAGTAATGTGTTGGATCGAAGCTGGAGAAGTCAGGGGAATAGGCGTACCAAGTCCGACGGCAGCGACTAGGGGGACGTAACTGAGAGGCTGTTAGCGTTGCTTTGTTCAGGAACTAGGGGCAGGTACATACAATCGGCCGTACCTCGGCTTCAGGCTCGGGGTAGCTGGGTGGGAAGCAGAGTGCTTGCTGGCTCCAGAGAGTGCGTACTGGGACATTTTGATCGAGATGTTGCTTGGAGCAGTATTGTTAGGAGGAAGTTTGGAAATGAGAATGTTGGGCACGAGGCGCGTGAGGTCCGGTTGGCGGCATTTAATGGACGGAATGCGGGGATTGCATGACGTGGAGATCCCTACAAGTGTACATCATACCACCACGCTTTAAGGTGGCGAGCCATGTTACCAGTCGTGCAATTCGACACCGTATGTTCTCTTCAATGGCACGCTTTTCTTATTCTTCCTTTTCTTGTATTTATTCCAAAATAGCCCGCGTCTGCTATGACCTTGCTTTATCATCGGCACTGTGAATGGTCCGATTCTCGTCTGGGGAAAGTGGCGAGAATCGGCGCTTAGCTCCACCAAAATGTTTAGCCGGTGCACTGCCTTCCGGCATTGCACTCCATGACGTCGTTGTATCTTCAGTACTACAGGTTGATCATTGTTCTTCAGTCGTCAATTTTACTTCATCCATGTGTATATCGGGCATTAGTTGCCGTTCATAAAATGATCCTCAATAGATATTGAATGCATGTACAGTATGGTGAGGGAACTTGCTCCGGGCGGGATCTACCTCGGCGGTTTCCTTTCCACGGCAGACAGTATCGGCTCTCGCCGCAGAACAAAGAAGGCTTTACTATGTCTATCTCTAAATTTCTATTGGTGTACTTTCGCAGTTCATTGTGTCCCCATGAGCTTTTCCAGATACAGCATAGTGTTTTTGCTTATTTCTGCGATCACGTTATGTTCCAAGTTGAATATACAACTGCCAAATGATTTTTAGTTCAGCATCTTTAAAGCTCCCACTTGCAGGAAGACCTCGGGAGGTGAAACCTTGGAAGGTCGAGAGCCGTAAATTGATGCGAGCTCTTTAAACATTCAAGGCCATTCATTCTTCATCTACTCTGTACCCCCAGGGGACTCCAGTGGGATCTCCGACTTTGTCACTGTAGTGGAGAGACCCGCCCACTTGTTGCGCATTAGCGCCCCTGATCGCTTGTGTCGTTTTGAACGTCCTAAGAGGCTATTTTTCAGCGGACTATATCTATATGAGCGTCAGGATCAAGTAGCTTCGACAAAGTCCCTACTCTGTTCCAATATGCTTTTAGATCTGAGCCACTGCTACGTCTATCTTTTGTGCCACGACACAAAATCCTATCCAAAGCGTGCTATAAATGGCCGCGGCGCCCGAGCATAACCACGCACATTGCGCGGTTATAGTGGTCTTTTGGCTTAGTTGGAGGTAGATCGCCAGCTCCGGGGCGTGCCTTTACAGAAGTACAGATTTACTCTGCTGTATACGCGCCCGCCCCCGGGTCACCTGACAATTGCCCAACCTGCATCACCCCTCGTCAATTCAGCTGAGCGCTAAATTTTCTTCCCCATGTACGAGCCATAATCATCTTTCAAGGTCCTGTAACGCGAATGTAACTTGAGATATGGCATCAAACACGTTTGGTGCCGGCAACAGCGGATTCCAAATTGGGGAGATCCACGGCGGAGTCCACGCCGAAATCCACCAGTGTTTGTTGACTCCACTCATCTTAGGTGACCTTCAGAACTGACCCAAACAATATTCCCACAGCTCATACGACTGAAGACATCGACCAAATTGTTTTGCAAAATTTACGTTGTCCGGACTCTTTCGTGGTCAAAAACCGACTCAAAGAGGCCAAAGACAAACTGCATCGTCAATCGTGGGAATGGATCCTTCGAACATCGGAATATCAGGATTGGATCAACAATCCGGAAATTTCTCTTCTCTGGATCAAGGGGGGCGCGGGAAAAGGAAAGACCATGATGGCGATTGGTCTTATCGAAGAACTCTCAAAGCAACGTGAGAATACCGTGGCTTACTTCTTCTGCCAAAATGCCGATCGGGAGCTCAATACACTCGAATCAATTATCAAAGGCTTAATTCTTGGGTTGGTAAAACAGCATGCCGGATTAAAGGCTTCTCTACGCAGTCGTTGGGATACGACGAGAGAGCGCTTTACAGAGGATTGTACCTCGTGGCGAAATCTGTGGGATATCCTACTGGAGATGTTGGGAACCCAATACAAGCTCCCAAAAGTCTATCTCGTAGTGGATGCCCTTGATGAGTGTCTGGATGATGGCATGGCTGAGTTTCTGAGGCTCATTGTTCGGAATGGTCTGGACCAACCGAGTCTCAAATGGCTCTTGACAAGTCGACCATTGGATACTGCCGAGCGGGTATTGCTAACAGGGCATGAGCAGACACAAGTCAGCTTGGAGCTTAATTCCGCGTTTACTTCACAGGCTGTAAAGAACTATATCACGTACAAAGTGGATGAGCTGAGCTCCTACCAGAGATACAATAGCGCACTAAAAAACGACATAGGAGCCGAGCTCTCTGCAAAGGCTGAAGGAACATTTTTGTGGGTCAGTCTAGTGTGCAAAACTCTCGAGAAGGTGCCGCGAGAGAAAGCCCTAAGCACCATCCAAGATTTGCCGCTGGGGCTGTATGCCCTTTATGATCGGGTGATGGATCAAATCCGCGAAGGCGAGTCGAGCGATGTCAATGATTGCATGCGGCTCTTAAAGGTTATGATGCTTGTATATCGACCGTTGAAATTGTCTGAAATTCCAGTTGTGACTGGCATGACCGACGGCGATCATGAGGCATTGGTCAATCGGTGTGCATCATTTCTTAGGAGACAGAAAAGCAACATTGAGTTTGTTCACCAGTCAGCTCGAGACTATTTGGAAACGGAAAATGCCCAGTCAACTTTCCAGCTCTATACCAGCATTGGACATCACGATATCTCTTTAGGTTGTCTTTCCCAACTATCCGAGTGCCTCAAGGTCAATTTGTTGGGTCTACCGCGGCCAGACTCAAAAGCATTGGGGCCACTGAACGAATTTCAAAAGATCAAACTTTCCTCTTTGGAGTACGCAGGTACATTCTGGGTGCGCCATCTTGAAGATGCCAATCAAAGCGCGATTATTCCAAACGAAACCCTCAAGAGAGTCAGAGTTTTTCTTTCCACCAAATTCTTGGAATGGCTTGAGTACCTTAGCCTTCTTGGTCAGGTTTCTCTAGCCCGAGAGTTTATCGAAAAATTGGGATACATAGCCAAGGTTCGCTTATGATCTGATATATAGTCAAGCAGAGATTTGCTTACAATATTTGCAGAGTAACAACTCAATTGCAGAATTTTTGCAGGACGCTGCACGTTTCTTGCCGCGACATCACCACACTATCACACACTGGCCCTTGCAGATCTATAGCTCTGCTCTTATTTTCAGCCCTGATTCAAGCATTGTGAAGAGAGAGAATTTAGACAAAGCTCCAAATTATCTGCGCCAGATCTATCCGATGGACGATAGTTGGTCTTCACTGATACAGACACTAGAAAGCGACTCCGGCATTATTCGGAGACTCGCATTCTCACCAGATGGTAAGTGGTTGGTATCGGGTCATTTGAATGGGAATATGATACTGTGGGATTCGAACGGCTCTCTCTCGAAAATACTTAAGGGTCATTCAAGTATAACAATTTCAGTTGCATTCTCATCAAATAGCCAAACTATTCTGTCTGGGTCTAAAGACTGTACCGTTAAGATCTGGAGCTTGACGGGCACCCTTGAAAACACACTGAAGGGGCATTCGGATACAGTATTGGCCGTGGCATCCTCGCCAGATAACGAAAGAATTGCATCTGGATCCGCAGACTGCACGGTTAGAATATGGAATTCAACAGGCAATCTTGAGAATATACTAGAGGGACACTCAGACAGAGTAGTTGCAGTGACATTCTCGCCAGATAACCAAAGAATTGCAAGTGCATCCGAAGATAAAACTGCTAGAATATGGAATTCAGCAGGTAATCTTGAGAATACCCTAGAGGGACACTCAGGTACAGTCCTTTCAGTGGCATTCACAACTGATAGCAAAAGAGTTGCGACTGCATCTGCAGATGACACTGTTAAGATATGGAATTCAACGGGTGGTCTTGAGAAGACACTGAGTTGGCACCCGGGTGAAGTTTTGGGGATTGAATCCTTGCCGGACGGTCCAAAGATCGTGACTCGGTCTTGGGGCAACACATTCAAGTTCTGGACCGTGGAAGGTGTTCTTGAGAAAACTATAGATTACTTGGGTCCTGTTTTTACTTTGGCGCTCTCGCCTGATAACAAACGGGTTGCAGTCGGCGGGGCTCGGGAAATGAATATATGGAACATTGCGGATCAGGTCAATAACGTCCCGAACAAATTCGACGAGGGTCTGGGCAATGTATCCCAGCTCAAATTCTCACCGAAAGGCAAACAATTTGCTTCCACATCTATCGATCGAAATACTATCATAATATCGGATGTTGCTACATTAAACCGTCAAAAGGTACTTGAAGGGCATTGCCAACCAGTCACGGCATTTGCATTCTCGCCTAACGGCAGTCATCTCGTTTCGGGATCTATGGATTTCACGATCAAAATATGGAACGCAGCAACAGGAGAACTCGAGAGAAGCTTTGAAAGAATACTGGACACGGTATTGGACCTTTCATTTCTGCCTGATGGCGTTCACGTCATATCAGCCTCTCAGAATGGCACTCTCACGTCCTGGAATATTAAAACAGGAAGAGCAATAAGGACGATTGAAGTTCTTTCCAGAGGAATCCTTCATGCACTGACAGTTTCGTCATGTGGCAGATATGTTGCAACATCCATCGGTAAAGCTGTAGAGATCTGGAGCAGTGCCGAATTTCTCAAGGCTCCGAAGTCTAGGAATGTCTTCTTCAGAAGAAGTTCCAAATCGCGACCCCTCAAACGGATCGAAACATCGTATATTAACATGGATCGAATAAAGTTCTCCAGAGACAGTCGGCTATTACTCACAAATGAAGGGTCAGTAATGCTTGGAGATCTTAGAGAAGGTCGTGGCAGTGCAGTGCAAGATTCTCATGCATATTTGGTTGTTAAAAATCAGTGGATAGAATATGGCGGCTTCTCGTTTCTCCGAATTCCAGGAGAGTACAAGCCAGGAATTTGGGGAGGAGGTATCTGGGACTCGAATGACGATAGAGTGGTCATTGTGTCGAGGAATGGTCACGTCTTCATAATGGAATTTCGCCGAAGTTGCTTGCGGTCAATGATCGAGCAGACTCCTGAGCTGCTGCTTTGAAGAGATTATTCATAGAAATAAATACAGATAAGGACTCAAACACGATGATTCATGAGGCAAAAAAATACCTCTGGGGGAAGAAGAAAAGTAAAAAATTCATCTCGTATTTCACAAGGAGGTCAATTCGCAGTTTAATTGAGCCTCTATTCGCTGCGTTGTATTCGATGCCCCGACCATCTCTTCGCGTGTGTAGTTTGCGTGCTTTTCTCGACCAAGTCAAACATTCCTGGTGCTAGACCAGCCTTGTCAATTCAGCTCTCTTTGAAAAAGGATATCCGTTCGTTCAAAATCATTGTCTTTTGCATTTGCCCAAAGCATGAGCATCAAAAACATCAGCGGAGAATGAAATATCCGGGAAGCTGGCTACATTGAGCTCCATCAATAGATATCGCGATGCATTATTTGAAAATAAGAACTTGTCGATGTTTTTGCAACGCGATGCTATGATGAAAAGAAACATTGCGTTCACAGAACTCATCGTTATTAGCCCATCCTTGAATGAGTGACACTCCTTCTTCCAACATTATATTCGAAGCATCGTATGTGCTGGTATTGCCGGTCGAAGAGCTTATTGACCAGAGCCAATTTCATATTTGCGTAAGTCTGCTGCCTGCCTGGCTTTCAAGGTTGACATTTCAATACGCGTGCAGCTCTGGAATCTTATCAACTCATGAGACTGAACTTCTCTCATTTCCCACTTTCATCTCTCCCGCACCATCCCCAAACACAGGATTGACGCGTCTTCAACTTCGAAATCTTCAGGTGAGGATACAAAGACCCTGAAAGCTACTCATCATTACTGACCTTGAACCTCAATCAAAAGCATGACTTCCCCTCGCAGCCCAGCTGACGCGGGCGAAGCCAACACCAAGGACGAGCAGCACAACACGCCTGCCTCATCCACTACTTCCAACCAGCCTCATGCCTCCACCCAGGCCTCTGCTGGTAATCAAACCACGGGCAATGAAAAACCGCCCCGTCCTTTGACTGCAGATTTCGAGAATCTAGACCGCCTCCTCGCCGAGCAGACTGGCCTCCTCGAAAAAAAGAGGCTCCTTCAACTCCTGGCCATGAAGTCCAAGCACGAGGCTGCATCTAAACCCGGAGCACCTAATAATCCCGGCGCGATGAGCTCCATGGGACCCATCTCAAACATGCTAGCCCAGATGAACCCCATGCCAGTCCAGATGGATCCCGTGGCAGTCCAGAATCCCCCTCTGACCGCAGACCCAGCTACGACCGGCACAGACCAGGTCCTGTTAGAGCTCATGGACATCCAGTCCATGCGCCTCCGATTCACCGAAACCATTACGGCGATGGAAGGTTTCGTCGAGCAGGTCAGCTCGTCTGTTTGGGGGCTCAAAAAAGGCTCAGCCTCTGAAGAGCTTCTGCGCGAAGTACGCGTAGTCCAGGACCTGCGTGCTCGATTCGCGGGACTCGTTGCCCATATGGGCAGGCTGGCTAATGTCATGGAATATTCCCTTGGTCGGCTTGTTCAACATGTTAGGGCATTGATCGGTGAGCCTGAGTCGCCCGATCTGGTTCAGGGTCTTCGCGGTATTCGGGCTCATTTGGAATCGACTAAGTCTGGCCTTCAGAGCTTGGAGTTTGCTGTTAAGTCTTTGAACCTGGTTGACGAGATTGGAAGGTCCGCTACAACTCCTGAACAACTGTCTGCAGATGGTTCTCGTCAGGCGGCGGAGGATCTACGTCAGCGTATGATGGTGATGGTCTGTTACGTGGACTCTGCCCAAGCTGATCTCAAGACCATGAATACTGGATCCAAGGGCCTTCAGCAGATCATCATTAATATTGAGGCCAAGATCATGGAGATGTCGTAGGCCGTGAGGCGTTTGAGCAGGTCGTCAACCGCGAAGCTTTACTCGTTTCTATTGCTGGGGGTTTCTCCGCGTGATTTCTGACATTTGAGTTCGACCAGTTCTCGGGACATTCAGTCGAATGTTTCCTTTGCGATGCTTTTTCTTATCTCTTTAGCCCTTTCGAGTCGGGCTCTATCGGCACGTTCAGACATGACCTATGTTGATCCTACGGGATAACAATTCAAACCAGCAACAATGCAATCAGCGCACGATCTACATACGATCTACTCTTCAATCCAACTATTCAAGAATAGGATCAATGTTTCTTTTTATTCTTCAAGTATCCGGGAATTCTCCACAATTGTAATTCGCTGCACACCCCTTCTTAAATAACGATTGTGAAGGTAGACTAGAGCTCTGGCCGTTTCTGACGAATGACATCTCAGGCCCCATATCGTTAATTCTTGCGCGTTGTTCGAGATGTCGTCACTTCTAGAAGAAGGCAGAAACATGCGAGAATCATTCGCCAACGATATAGGCTCCGGTGGTGAAGATTTTGAGTGAGCACATTTCGTGATGCTTGTATTTATTCACACCCAGGGCGTTTCTTGTTTGCCTAAAGCCAGTTCAAGATAAATTAGCTCTGTCAGTCTTCTCCAAGATTCTTCTTCTCTTCATCCACAACCCACTGTCCAAAGCGTCTACGCGTCTCTGGACATTTCCACAAACCTGTCTGGTTACAAAAGTGAGAACACTTCAACTGCAAAGCTCTGCTGCAATGAACTATGAAGTTAACCATGTCAAGTCTCCCACCAGCTTCTCTCTCCAGAGATGGTCCTGCTTTATCCCACCGTGGCCGGCACGCCCGAGGTACATCAATGCCCCCAATCTCATAGATCACCAATCTGACAATGACAATGATTAGGCGCGCTGTCCGGCCGTTATAGCCGTCAAAGACCGCTTCTTCAACGAGCTGGTTCGTATCGCGAACGAACTCGAGCTCGCAGAGAACCGCCTCCAAGCCGCCGAAGAAAAGATCCAGAATGCAAAGCCTGAATGGGTCCCCGAGGTTCGAACCCTGAGTATTCTCGAAGCCCAGACACGTCGCGCTCGTGTTGAGTTCTGGCGCTACTTCCATGGCTTCCAGTGGATGGTTGAGGATCTTCGAGATGATGAGAAGGATATCCTTCGCCAGACGCGCTGGGCGCAGGTGGAGTTTAGGAAGTATGGAGTGACGATTGATTGAGGGAGGCCAGGTTAGACTGGGCCATCCTGGGCCATCCTGGGTCGTCGAGGTCATTGGGGGTCATCTGGTTATTATTATTATTATTAGCTGCGGCTTTGGGTTGGGCGTTCGCGTCTGTGAAGATGTTCATGTCCAAGTCAATGTGTATTTTTAGTTCGAGTTTCCACCTGTCGCTGGAATGAGATACCCCCATGAACGAAAGTAGCTGCTCGCAGTAGTTCGATCCTTATCTCATTAGTAGTGTTCTGCTGTATGTAACTCGGAAGCCAATCTTCATGAGATCGGAAGCTAATCTTCTCGAGACAGTTAGACGGCAATTGATCGCTTGGCCATTGGAAGGTTCACACTCCTCGACGCGGCGAGAGGTATCCATGAATGATATAGCATCTGCACTGTACAGCTGGAGCTGGAGCTATGACATCTGTAGCTTCGGTCCACCGGCTGTAGATCACATGCCATCACATGGTAAGACAAGCTCACACCAATGGCAAGCACGACGGACACTCCTTCCCTGAAGCTCGTGCGGAAAGACTCGGCCATCTCGTCCAGCCGAAATGTGCCGCCATCCATACTTGTAATCCTCGAGGAGCTTATCTGGTGGGCCGCGGCTGATTAGTCGGCCGGCTCTCTGGGCCTGCAGCCACTCGGGTGAGTTAGGGGCAGCTCATCCAGAACACGAAAACATGTCGAAACTCTACTAGGATCAGACTCTGAAATGCATCGCGCTGCTCAGCACGCCCAGTGCCCCCCAAACTATATAATCGTAGGATCTCCCGGGCGAGAGAGCGCATGGCGGCAGCGGATAAAGATCCGATTTCGCCGCGATAGGACTCGGGATGCGGCGCACGCCGAGTGAGCGGGCAAACGGTCGGTGGACCGGCAGAACAGCTTGGGAGGATTGTGTCGCAGTGAGATCCGGGGAAACTCAATGTCGGCCGAATGGAATTGGCTTCTGAAGGCGTTTCCCGCGGAGAAGTCACGGGAATTGCCTGTTTAGGACTAGAGGCGATCACAAGTGGAGCCACTGAGCAGAATTGGAGACTTTAATTGGCTGCGGTTATTCGCAACAGCAGCGATAACGATAACACGATAACCGGCGGGAGATCGTGACAGCCGCGGTTAGTGATGCTCTGACGTATTCTATCTCCGCCTTCGGTCTGATGTGAGTTCATATATAACTTTGCGTCAGCCCAGGGTGGCTCATGTCTTCTGATCTACCATTGCTCTGTGAATTCGTGGTTGGTACATACTCACAAGCTATAGCCCATCATGTCTTCTGTCGAAGCCCAGCTGAAGGATGTCGCCATCCTGGGCAACATCCCCAATGATGCTCGCAAGATCTTGACCAGGGAGGCCTCTGCCTTCCTCGCCATCCTGCACCGCACCTTCAATCCCACACGAAAGGCCCTGTTGCAGCGCCGCATCGACCGCCAGGCCGAGATCGACAAGGGCAACCTGCTCGACTTCCTCCCAGAGACCAAGCACATCCGTGAGAATGACGCCTGGAAGGGTGCCCCTCCTGCTCCTGGTCTCGTCGACCGCCGTGTTGAGATCACTGGTCCCACCGACCGAAAGATGGTCGTCAACGCCTTGAACTCCGATGTTTGGACCTACATGGCCGATTTCGAGGACTCCAGCGCTCCCACCTGGGACAACATGATCAACGGCCAGGTCAACTTGTACGACGCCATCCGCCGCCAGGTCGACTTCAAGCAGGGCGGCAAGGAATACAAGCTCCGCACTGACCGCACTCTCCCCACCCTCATCGCTCGTGCCCGTGGCTGGCACCTCGACGAGAAGCATTTCACCGTCGATGGCGAGCCCATCTCCGGTGGTCTCTTCGACTTCGGTCTCTACTTCTTCCACAACGCCAAGGAGCTCGTCGCTCGCGGTTTCGGCCCATACTTCTACCTCCCCAAGATGGAGTCACACCTTGAAGCCCGTCTCTGGAACGACGTCTTCAACCTTTCCCAGGACTACATCGGTCTCCCCCGCGGAACTATCCGTGGTACAGTCCTGATTGAGACCATCACCGCCGCCTTCGAGATGGACGAGATCATCTACGAGCTCCGCGACCACAGCTCCGGCCTCAACTGCGGCCGCTGGGACTACATCTTCTCCTTCATCAAGAAGTTCCGCCAAAACCCCAACTTCGTCCTCCCCGACCGCTCGGATGTCACCATGACCGTCCCCTTCATGGACGCCTACGTCAAGCTCCTCATCAAGACCTGCCACCGCCGTGGCGTCCACGCCATGGGCGGCATGGCCGCTCAAATCCCCGTCAAGAACGACCCCGCCGCAAACGACAAGGCCATGGAGAGCGTCCGCGCCGACAAGCTCCGTGAAGTCCGCGCCGGCCACGACGGCACCTGGGTCGCTCACCCCGCCCTCGCCGCCATCGCCTCCGACGTCTTCAACAAGCACATGCCAACCCCCAACCAGCTCTTCGTCCGCCGCCAGGAAGTCAACATCACAGCCAACGACCTCCTAAACACCAACGTCCCCGGCAAGATCACCGAAGACGGCATCCGCAAGAACCTCAACATCGGCCTCAGCTACATGGAAGGCTGGCTCCGCGGCGTCGGCTGCGTGCCAATCAACTACCTGATGGAAGACGCCGCCACAGCCGAAGTCTCCCGCAGTCAACTCTGGCAATGGGTCCGCCACAACGTGACCTCATCCGAGGGCAAGCGCGTTGACAAGGCCTACGCTTTACGTCTTCTGCAGGAGCAGGCGGATTCTCTCTCTTCGTCCGGTCCTAAGGGAAACAAGTTCCAGCTTGCGGCGAGATACTTCGCTGGCCAGGTTACTGGTGAGGATTACGCGGATTTCCTGACGAGCTTGTTGTATAACGAGATCTCGTCGCCGGGAGCTGCGGCGAAGCTGTGATTTTGATGTGGATATGATTATGAATACCCTTTTCCTTTTTCAAACAATGTACGTATCGCGGATGCGGTGCGGTGTTTCTATAGTATAGCATTTCTTGTATAACTTGGAATTGATCTTCCTTACCTTGAAACAAGTTCTAGTAGCTTTAAGTGCCGACATCAGTCGAACTAGGGGTGTTCGCAGTAGTACTGCCACTAGCCCTAGTACGAATGTAGTAGTCTGCTGTCTCGGCTCGAGTGTCTTTACATGGCACTAGCTACATACATTTCTAATAGTCAGTCTGTCAATGATATTTCCTTTCATGGCTAATAATCATTTTTTCGAAGCCAATGCTCTCTTTGAGAGTCTAAAAGACTTTCAATCGGATCTAAGCTTCTTGAATGAGGATATCTCCTACTGGAAATCTCCAGGACTCTGGTATATAATAGTCCTCGGGACCTGTATCTCTCTTTCCTTCGCCAAATATCCTCCTATATACCAAAGTGAGTAGGGATTGTCATGGCAATTCCCTATTTATCATGAATATGCCTCGTTTAAAGTCTTATCGGGCTACGAAGCCCGGCTACCTACTTGCGCAGTCTAATAACGCCAAATATTCTATCAAAATTTTTGCTACCTAAGCATGGTACATTCATGCATTTTCTCCACTGCTATCAAGGTCTTTCTGTTGTGGTTTCTTTTCATGATGCCATATCACTTCGGAATTAATAGTCAGGAGCACTTACGCAGTGGGCTCTAGTACCTTATTACTGTGGCAAACGCTGTGTATCCAGATGTATGTGCTGTCATCCATCAATATTGGCAAGGCCAGCTGGAACTGACCTATCATATAAGCCTCTCAGGAACTTTTTGCCCACAGCCCTGATACGAAAAACAACTATGTCGTGAACAAGATTGACGACCGGGTTTCTGAGTGGGAGTGATCGTTCTTCTCCATTCTCTACAACAGTATTCTGGCTCTCAAGGCCCTGATACAAGCCGTGTGGCTACTCTTTTTGCTGGAGATGCGTGGGCGACGATTTCCAGAACGCCCCCGGAGTGGCAGATTTTCGAAGATCTCATGACAGCAGACATATAAGACGATACTTTGGATGCTTTTTTGTATATTAGCTCTGGCTCCGCATGCTCTCGCATCTTTTTGCTTCTCTTTTCAACAGTGGATATGATGTTCTTAAATATATGGAGGCCGTTAATGAATTATACAACATGAGCGAGCTGGAATTTAACCTCATTCTACCTCTCAGTTCACGTACGATGTGAGCCAGCCACGGAAAAGGATTTATTTGTAGAGTTCTCATTGTTTAATTCCAAACGTGTGTTACAAACACAGAAAGTGGTGCTTTATTCACTCAATCCCTCTGAGCAATGGCACAATACCATTACTTTTTCGAATTGGCAATAGTTTCCTCCCGCAGCTTCAATCCCTTCGCAACCCCAGGTCTCGCATATTGCCGTTCAAGCCAGGCATTCAGATTCGGGAACTCAGCCGCGACATCTATTCCTAAGAAAGACACAGACAAGTACCAAGGGATGAAAGAGAGATCCGCATGGCTAAACTTGTTCCCGACTAAGTACTCCTTCTCAGCCAGCACTCCATCCAACACGCCCGAGACGCGACGGGCTTCTTTCACGTAGCGGTCAATCGCACTCTGAACCTTCTCAGGATGGTATTTGCTGAACCATATCGCCTGGCCGAAGTAGGGACCCTGGCCGGACATTTGGAAGTGAAGCCATTGCTGGGCATAGTAGAAATCGGGCGTCGATTTTTCAAAGCTGATCTTGTGTTCTTTGTCGTATCTGTCGACGAGATATTCTAGAATTGCGCCAGACTCCCATATGTCGATACCAGTGTTTGGGTCCTGGATTGCTGGCACTCGGCCATTGGGATTGATGGATAGGAATTCTGGTTTCTTCGTATCCGATAATTCGAGGAACTTGATTTCGTAGGGAAGGCCGAGCTCTTCAAAGAGGAGAACGACTTTCCAGGGGTTTGAACCAGTGACGTGGCCCCAGAGAAGAATTGGCTTGGGAGACATCTTTGGTGATGGAGGTTCGGGGCTTCACAGACTTTGGAATAAAAATTTATTTGACTTGGTCTGGGAACATACAAGGCTGCGTAACATTTAAATACCTAGGTATTGCATACTGCTCGATTTGAACCCCTCGGTGTCGGTATATTCATACTAAGTAAGCCAATTTCTATTTGTCATCCGCTTTGATTCGGGCAATGCTTCGTAACACAATGTTCAACTTGACTTGATATCGGAAATCTCTTTCCTTTTCTGATCACTCTTTAATCCTGGTTGATGCACACTAGTCTCAAGAAAGTAATTAATTTCCCGGGCTTCGGGGATCATCAGCATAACCCCTCTAAGATAGGTCAGCAGAACTCTAGCACTCCATTTACTCTGTGATTTTCACATCATTCGTTCATGTCTTTGGTGAACTGACAATTTGCTCTTCATCTTCATCCACTACAGATCAAGGCCTTCGACACAACTAACTATCAGGTATCTAGATGCTCCTAGTGCGCTCTGTGTCGACTGGTGGCAGGAATAAGGGTCGTGAGTCCAATTCAGCAGAAATTATGTCTATACCTGAGAATGACCACTGTCCTGGCATTAGGCTCATTCCTCTTGGCTCTATAAAATAGATATGGGAGAAGGTTTAACGCAACAGATTGATTTTTTTCTCTTTTGTAAATTATCATGCCTATGGTATTAAAGCTTATTAAGGTTAAGTTTTTTTTTCCCTTTTTCTTTGCTTAATTTTCCAATGAACGGTCAGTAATTGAACGAAGGTAAAGGACCAATGAAGACCAAAGCAAATAAGCCCCGATAATGTTTTTTTGATTCCAGTTTTTCTCTCCGCTTCAAAAGAGACGATGGACTTCATTTCAAACAGGGCACATATTAGATGCTCCGGCTATATCGACGAGGTTAGTTATTGTAGAGATCATAAGCAACGCGAAAGGGGTGACATACGGCACCGTCGAGGCTTATCTTCCTCCTTCACCCATCCCTTTGGGGCGCTATACCAAACTCCCGAGTCTCCGTTCCTGTGGCCGCTGTTATTAATTCGTTCAAACATCTGTAATACAAATCACTCACTGATACTTGCAAAAGGAAGTGAATGTTGCTCCAAGAAGTGACGTTCCGTTCGAAGGGCTCGAACTGCAAGGATACTTGTAGTAGGGATAGGTCCGCTTCACTTCGCATGGGTTCCTGTCACCCCAGTCCTTCTGATGATCCCAGCCATGACGATCTCCTCTACCGCGCTCCTCTAGGGATTCCGGGTTCGCTTCCGCAGCTGGCATTCCTGCAACCAACGGCATTGCGAAGGGAGCCAGGGCAAAGAGAATGAAAGATGAGTACTTCATTTCGAAGAGATCTTGTACTTCGAAAGGAAAATGGAAAATGGAAGATAGTCGAAATGTGATAGAGAACCTTGTTGACTTCAGGACTTGAGGAGAATGCTTTTCTGTCAGACTTGAGCTGAATCTTGACGATTCTTATACAGAGCTCGGTGGCGATCCTTGAGGTCCCAGAATCTTGATACGGATCATGAACTGTTGCGCCAAGAAAAAATACGAGAGCGGAATGGCGGAGTGCTTTTCTGTTTGCCCAGGAGCGGAGGATCTAGACCGACTCGATTAGTCCATACCTTACTGCCAAGAATAGTGTCTAGAGTTTGTTTGCGCAGGAGGAACGTGAAATACGTCAAGATTCATCACCAGGGCTGCTCTTTGAGGCTCATAGGCAAACGGTGCCAGATCTAGAAATAGCCATTGGTTATGAGCTACCTAGCTTTCAAGGCCACGTAGTTGTCAATGAGCATCGGTATATTTTCTTGTGAGGTGGCTAACCTCATCGTTTCCGCTCTATTCAGCCTCCTCTTCATTAGCTGTAGATCTTAGTCAATGTATCTATCTCGAGTCTCAATATTCTCTTCCTTTTATCGAATCGATCCACGGATCTCCACGTTTTCTACGCCAAGGGAGATCTTCAATTCTCATTGGTCGTCGTTTAGAATTGATCGGTTCTCGTTTAGAATTGATCGGTTCTCGTTCAGAATTGATCGATGGTTCGTGTCTCGGCGTGATCTAACAGCCAAGACATCATGCCAAGCCATGCCAAGCACAATGCAATGCTCTCTAGACAGCTTGGAAGGTCTTATTTTTACCATGTCTTGAATTCAATATCTCTACTCGTCATGCATTTACATCGGCCTGCAATTTTGGTGAAGCACAAGCGAGCTTTCAAGACCGTTTTATCGGAAACTGCAACTCGTTTGAGAATAGAGTGTGGGTAGAAGGAAGTGGCGTTAATACCCTTAAACTGTTGAGATTTCCATTTGCATAAATCTGATATTAATAGAACATTTGAGGCTTTCTCAGGCAATGAGATCTGTGGATGTGGCGGTCAGTTGATGGGAATTGGCTTCAATGGTGACGGCACTTGCCAATTAGGGTTTCGTTCAAAGGGCAGGTGACAAACCGCCGCAAGAGTACTTCTATGACGCGGTAAACTGGTTGGTTCATAGTACCGTAATTTACAACTTTCGATGATAATTTTTGACTGGCGGAAGTGATGGGAGTCAAGAAAAATAGAAGGAAGTTGATTCATATTCCAACATTTGCTCGGCCATTAATTGATCAGAGATGCTGGACAGGGCTGAAGAGCGAGTCCTATTAATGTTGCGATGGCCACGTCTAAGCTCTTTTACTAGCGGAGTAGCTCCTCAGCTGGAATAGCAAGGAAGCACAAAACCAGATGATTTCACGGAAAATTACCGCTAGACCAGAAAGGCGCACGCCTCGAGGTCTCAAGGCATAATTCCCTTCCAAAAATTAGAATCTCAAAGTACTTACCTTTGGTGCAGCCAATGGTAGATCAAACAATCCGGAATACTCGACAAATGAAAGAAATGAATACAATTGCGCCCATAGTAACATAACTTTTGTCTAATTATATACACCTAGACAATGCATCAATTCCATGCTTCTCGCAAAATGGATACAACCCTGGAACCCAAACATGAAGAAGTCCTCACAGTTCCATATCACACCTCCTACAGAATCCCACACATGCCATAGAATCAAATCGTCCAATATCCTATGACTGCGACTCATTCTTCTCAACAAGATCGCCCACTCCCAACCCACGCCCAACCTTAACCCGCACCATATTCTCCTCCTCCTTCTTATCATCCTTCTTTCCGAGGTCTCCGACCGGCTCCCCCTCATCCTGCTCCGCCTCGTCGTCCTTGTCATTCTCCCTGTCTCTCGCCTCAATCGCCTTCCAGTCCATCCACATGCTCTCCAGATTCAAATGCATGGCGTACGCATCCTCGCCGTCGGCGTAGTACTTGCTCTCGACCTTCTCGACCTCGAAGCCGAGCGTGTCGCGGTAAAGACGGAGAGCGGCAACGTTGGACATGCGCACGTGGAGGGAGACGTAGTTCGCGCGGTGGGATTCGGCCATTGCTCGTTCTGAATTGTTCATGTTAGCATTCCAAGCCAAGAAAGGAAATGGTATCTCTCAAAATCGCAAAAGAAAGAAGCTATGAAAGCCACGGCTTCCACAGCTCCTTCAAAGGATTCATTTCAAAATAATCATTCGAAAGAAAGAAAGAAGAAACTCACGACTCATCCTCATCAACCGCTCCGCAATCCCCAGCCTCCGATGCGTCCTCATAACACTCAAACTCGTAATATGCCCATGCTGCTTCCCATCCGTCGGCTCCTCCTCCATTTTAGCAAGCACATAGCCCACAACCTTCGGGTAAGAGCCCGCAACGCCCTCCTTCCCAGCATTCCCGACTCCCTTATACCCGCCCTTCGGCCTGACGACGGCGACAAAGCTCAGCTGCGGCCAGGTGAGCGCATGGTAGAGGTAGTATTTCAGGAAGTAGTTTTCGGGGAGGTTGGTGATGTTGCATGTTTGGATGGAGGGGAGGAGGTCGATGTAGGAGGGGTAGGAGGAGAGGGGGACGATGTCGACCATTTTGGTTGCGTCGCAGGGCGAGGAAGCTCGTCCTTTTGCTTTTTAAGGAGGAAGAGAGGGGGTGAGGGGTGGAATTGGGTATATTTAGAGAGACAGTTGGTTGTCGTTGCGTTGTGGTTGGTGGATGGAGGTGTGGGATTTGCGATGCGGGGTCATGTGATTGTGCGGCGGAGCTGGGGTGGGTTTCTTTAGTGGGGTTTGCTACAGCAAGGTACATGTTTAGACTAGGCTGGTTTAAAAGAACTACATCGAGATGGGAATATGGAGAATTCTATATAGAATGGATTATGGATTGTTCCGTATTGAGCTGTATCTACATGCAAATCCAAGCGCCAAGCAGCTTATGCTGGTAACCAATTACAGTCAAAGTCAAACAGTATAACAGTCGTGTCATCGTCAGAAAAGAGACAGGAAAAGCTGAGCACCGAACGTAATCAGCAGTAGTGAGGAAATGCTGATTCCGGAGATGCTCGGGACAGCTGCAGATTCAGTACCGCAGCATTTCCGATCATAGGTGACGTTGTTCATCTGCGCAGCGACCTCGAACACGGACCCGTTGAACTGGCCGTCGTTATAGTAATCGACAAGGAGGACGTTGGGAGGGCGATCCCACATAGCTGCGACCGGGTTAGTTTCGTGTAAATTATATTAATTGGTGTCAAAGCTGAACTTACCGGTACAATTGCGGGCCATGTCACCCAGACTACCGGTTCCGTTGACGCCATTGGTTTCGTTAATAACGGCAGTGTTGGGAATCAACATGCTGAATGAGCCAAGAGAGAGATCGATGTTCAGGTTGTGGTTCGCCATGTACATGCGGTTCAGCGCGTCCTTGCGAGCGAGGTTGGGCGGCCGCTGCTGGGTGCAGGGGAAGTTGCGGTCTGTTGGCGAGAAGGGCGTCTCCCACATCTGAGAGAACTCGTCCAAGAGCCAGGGGTATGAGGTCTGGTTCGCCTGGTAGTCGAGGAAGAAGACGACGCGCTGCGAGCGCAGGATCATCTCGGAGAGAGTGGGCCAGTCGTCCAGAGCCATGGGGATCTTGGAGGGCGTGTATCGGAAGTTATAGAGACCAGAGTTCTTCACTGGCTCGACAAACAGGCTTGGGGCGACATAATCGAAGTTGGTCATGAGGATTGTTACGACGTCGTAGGGGTGCGTCTTTACCCATGCGGCAACCTTGGTGAGCCATGCTTCCAGGGTGCCAACGTTGAGGATCTCGCAGGAAGAGTGACAGAGGTACAATGTGCCGTTCTTGTTGTGTGCTTGAATCTCGACTGGGGATTGTTAGCTCAATTCTTCTTCATGCTTGCTCGAGACTTACGCAGGCGAATGCCGTCGTCCAGCTGGTAGATGACATCGAAGTCCTGGTTGGCAGCCGCATTGTTCTTCTGCACGAACGCGCTGTTGTGGGCACCGATCATGGTGATGTTGGAATAGCTGCGGCCACAGAACTCCACATAGTCGTTGCACGGCCGGGTGTTGATGACCGGGGTATGGGTGGCCGTGCTGGTGGGAGTCGCTGTCGCGTTCATGCTGGAGTTTCCCAGGGTGGTCGTCCCTCCGCCACCAACAAGCACTGTCAGGGAGTCGTGGGTTGTGGTGTGTACGGTGCCGTTGCTGTGTGTCGCAGTCCCGTTCTGGGTGACCGTGGAAGTCAAATGGTCGCCGTCGGCCAGAGTGATTGTTGTGCCATAGACCACATAGCTGCCCGTCGGCACGGATGAGCTGGGATCAGTAATAGTGGAGGCATCGCTCAGGGCCAGAGTCGAGGAGGATGATTCGGTGCTGGAATCGTCTGCTGCTTGGGCCACTCCTGCGAGGAGGGCAAGCACTAGTGACCACCGCATGGTGTTGGGTGCGGTTGGGCACGGCACAGGTCCAAGGAGTCCAAGGAGTCCAAGTAGGTGCAAGTGAGGTTGGGAGAGAAGACTATCGTGATCGCAGTATTTTTCGACCCCGATCGGAGGGTCAAAGACGGCCGGCACGGGTGGATCTTGGGCGGCACTAAATCGCTAGAGTCTCTCTTGAGTCGTTAGTGACGTTCAGCGCCACTGCTGGCGCACGATGAGCCAATGGAGAAGCGCACGAGGGCCCGCAAAAGTGTGGACGAGGAGGAGAGTTTGCAGATGCTTGTTTTGGTGCTGCCTGGACACATTCCCATGCTCGGTACTTGCACAGCCCCTATTCTTTGGTACGATCGGAAAGTATCTGCTCTCTGCCGATTCTTCTTGAACCGAGTTCTTAGTATGTATATTACTGCTGTTACCCTTGTTACAGACGATCGCGGGCCTGATACCTGTCAATCACCCCCGATCTCGAGTGGCATCCATGGCAACTCGGGGATCGTCCGCCACTTACTCAAGGCAGTACGCGCCCTTTTCTCAGTACTTGGCCCGATACTTCAGCCCCTTTGTGGCCGCCTAATATTAGGATCACGCATACAATGGCAGTTCCACAGTTATACACAGAGTACGGAGTACATCTTTCCAGAAGAGACAATAGATAATTGCCACTCCATGTGTAATACCAATGTTTCTCCACCCCCTGCCTCCCTGTGCTATCTTGCATGATCGGCGAGGCTAGACGCTTAGCCCGTCCAAGCCACTGACGATCGGCTCCAGACCCTCAACCGGAAAATACGATACGCGCCCAATAATAAAATTCAAAGTCACACGTCACTCGCCTCCAGGCTCGAGATCTCTCGAGATCTGATCTCTCCTTCTTCTCACCATCTTCACCATGAGCGATGGCGAGCCCCCCAAGGGCCGACGTCTTCCTTTCTTCCATGGCAGCCGGCCCGATCGCCCCATCGCCCGCCGCCGCCAGTCTACTGTGCATTGGCACCGCGCCATCCGCTCCCTGTTCTACCTGATCGCCTTTGTCTTCTGCGTGCTGGTCGCCATTGGCAATGTCGCCAACAAGCCCGTCCTGCGCGACACCTATTTCCTATATCTAGACCTTTCCAACATCATCCCGCTGTCTATCCCCAATGCCCAGCTCATCAACTCCATCGCCCAGTCCATCGGCCTGCACGACTTCTACCAGGTCGGCCTGTGGAACTTCTGCGAAGGATACCAGGACTCAGGGATCTCCCACTGCTCGAAGCCGCAGACCCTCTACTACTTCGACCCGGTCACTATCATCCTGAGCGAGCTTCTCTCGGGCGCTAGTAGTAAGTTCTCCTATGACTTCACCCCCTCGGATCCACGTTTCACCCCGAGCTTAATCCTCCACATGCCATCCACCGAATAAGCTCAATGCTAACTGAAACCAGTTGCGCTGCCCGCCGACATCACCAAGCCCCTCCACCTCGCAAAGGTCGCCTCGCAATGGATGTTCGGCCTCTTCATCACCGGCGCCGTCCTCAACTTCGTCATGATCTTCCTCAGCCCACTAGCCGTCTCCTCTCGCCCACCTCAAGCAATTAAATACCTAGTCGGCTACTCCAGCTCTTCAGCACCAGTCGGCCGCCCGCCGCACCGTCGCCGCACATTCATCTGGCTGCGCGCCCTCCCCTTCTTCCTCCTAAGCTTCATCACTGCACTAGTCACCGTCGTCGCCTCCGCAGTCGCGACAGTCATGTTCATCATCTTCGCGAACGTCTTCACCCAAGCCGATCCCTCGCTGAACATCAAAGCGCACGTCGGAAAGCAGATGTTCGCCTTCATGTGGGTCGCCGCGGCATTCAGTCTCTTCGCGTTCATTCTCCAGATCGGCTCGTGCTGCGCCGCCTGCTGCGGCGGGCACAAGGCCCGGAAGCAGCTGAAGCAGCAGGGCGTCGAGCTTTACGAGAAGCGCTCGTCGCATAGTACTTCTTCGCCGACGACGCCGACGGCTCAGCAGCAGCAGCAGCAGCAGCAGCATGAGCAGCCGCATGCCGTGACGACTGACTAAGTGATTGTCAACCCTTGTGTGATGCGAGTTCGATTGAGTTTGAGATTGAGTTTGAGGAATTGTGAAATTTGCTTTCTTGGCCATAGTTTGCGGTTGGACACTATACTTGACTGACCATCTATGATTGATCTGTTAGCCGGCGTGCTTCAGCTGTTTTCATTCACGATTAGACATGCAGATAGTCATGACCTACATAGATACATTACAATCTTTATTGCAACTAATGCTCTTTCATACATTCTTACGGCAGTATCCAGTCTGAAGAGAGACAAGTTACAAGAATAGAAGGAACGCATCGAAATCGATAACGATGCTTGGCACGACATATCCGGGACTAAGCGTATTATACAAGGGCGCCCGAGCAGAACCACGCACATTGCGCTGTAAGTGGTTTTTTGGCCTAGTCGGAGGCTAGTCGCCGACTCGGGGACTCGCGTTTGCAAAATCCAGAGAAATACTTGAGAATTCAACACAATCAGAGTAGGAAACACGAGCTAGAGCAACTACAAGGAGAGAATAGAGTTTCTATAAGCTACTGCCTTCTATTTGAAGTTAGTTCTCTGAAACTCCTAACAATCCTACCTGAATCCTATCCGGATCCTACCTGGATCCTACGGAGGCTCTTACTTTACATATAGAAGTCTTAAAAAGAACGTACTGGAATCTTTTGTTCTATGTACTAAGCGATTTTTCTCTCAATTTACGAAGTGATCGGCAATTTGCAGTAACAACTCGCTTTTTTTTTTTTCTTTTTCTTTCTTTAACATTAGCAATTTAAAAACAAATTTTTGATTCGAACTACTCAGAACCAAAAAGAGAATCGTCATCCGAGTGCTCCTTCTCCCCGAAAAGAGATATCTCTCACACTATCCAGAGTTTGTACTTGGGGAGAGATGGATCAATCAATGATGATGAGGATAGTTGATAGAGGGAGAATAAGGAGAAAGGCGAAATTCTTTCGGCCTATTCAGAGCCGAAAAGGGAATCCACATCGGTCTCCTCAGCCTTTTTGCCCTCCCCGAAAAACAGAGTTTGTACTTGGGAGAGATGGACCAATCAATGATGATGAGGATAGTTGATGGAGGGAGAAAGAGAAGAAAGGAGGGCTGAGAGAGACTAATATTTGTCTATCTCAGAGAAGCTATGGAGAAGAAGAAGACAGGAAAAGGATGAAGGGCAAGAGGGCTATATAGCCCTCTAAGGGGCAAGCTGGAGAGCTCTGCTTTGGGTGAAGCCTGGAGCTCTCCCTCTTGAGGGGATCGGAGAGCTCTCCATCAAGAGTGATAAAGATAGAGAAGAGAAGCTGTGGAGGTTAGAGAGCTAACTAGATATAGGCAGAAGAAAGAGAACTTCAATACGGAGGTCTTCATCAAAAACCATTGGAGAAAAAAAACATAGATTATCCGCAAGAACTTTTTTTTCAGACTTTGAATTCTATAAATATTAATTAGCAATTTGCACTTTTTGGGGTAAGACAGATTAATCCATGGTGATGAGGATAGTAATAATTAATAACTAAACCATCATACCATTCTAAAGTGATTAGCAATTTGCAGCAACAACTCGCATTTTTTTTTTTCTTTTTTTAAAATTAGTAACTTAAAAACAAAGACCAATTCACAACAAACTTTTGGTTCAAACTACTCAGAACCAAAAAGAGAATCGTCATCTGAGTCCTTCTTGTCCCCGAAAACCAGTTCATCACCGATGAAATCCTGGCGGGAGTTGCACATCGAAAAGAGCAGATCAAAGGGATCCGAAGCGGTCCCCAGGTCAGCCTCGGGGGTGGCAATCGACTCGGTGGCAGGAGTCTGAACAGGCGCGGTGATAGGAGAAGCAGGAGTAGGCTCGATGACTGGCTGAGCATTAGTAGAATCGGCAAACCAGTCAGCAGTCTCCGCGGGGGCAGCGGAGGACGCAAGGTCGAAGTCAAACAAGTCATCGAAATCTTTGGTGTGGACCGACTCCATAGGACTCACCGCATGGATGTTGGCATCGGAATTCTGGAGAGGAGTAGGCTGAGGGTAATCGGATGGAAACTCTTTAGCCATCGCAGCCTGCAGATCACGAGTGAACTCAGCATCAGAACGATCCTTCTCTGGTTGAGGCTGTTCGTGCTTAGATGCAGCAATCTCTTCGTTGACGATCGATTGCAACTTGGGGTCCACTTTCGTCTTCTTGCGAGGGGGCTGTTCAGCGGCTTGGGTGGTTCCAAGAGGCATTCCGAGGCTCATGGAGAGGGCGTTAGTGCGGGGATCTGGATTATCACCAGTGTCTTGAAGCCAGTCGAGACTCCGCTTCCTGAAACCGTCACGGAAATCAGCTTGCTTGGGGGTGGCTTCCGGCTGGTCTGCTACCACTGCGGTTGATTCCGGCTGGACTGGCGTTGGATCCTGCTGAGCACTCATGGTTGCACTGTCGTCGCTGGTCAGGTCGACGACGACAGATGGGGGCGGAGCTGGGACAGAAGCCGATACAGGTCCATTGCTGATAAGATGATTCAAACCCTGCTGACAACCATTTTGCGATTTGAGTCTAGCGTACTCCTGGCTTAAGCACTGGTATTTGCCAAATGACGACGACGACTCACTGGGAAATTGGCCGGCAAGCTGAAGGGCATTTTGGGCCTGCTTGTAGTGACGGACGAGATTGTTGTGGGTTGTGGCGAGCTGATCGCGCGCTTCCTTCAACGATGCATTTAATTCCATGAGATTCTTGTTTTCATTGGTAAGAATTCCTATATCACGGCGAGCGATATCTAAAGCCTCACGCACGGGACGCCCGGTGGCCGGGTCAATGGCGGATAAACGGGCCACTTGAACGCGAAGCGCGTTGCGTTCTTTCATGGCATCGTCAAATTCCCTGCGCAGCGTGTTCAATTCATTTTGCAACAAATGGATCTGGTTTGGGGCAGCAGTGTGGTGAACGGCTGGGGTTGGTGCAGCATGGCTGGGAGCAGAGTATGGCGAGACATAGTGAGATTGCGAAGCGGGAGGTGCCTGATTGTTCTGAATGCGGGGCGCATCGCTTGGGTGAAAGGGGTGCATATGCGTACCAGGCATGTTTTGAGTGGGCATGGTCGGCATGCGCTGCGCTTGTGGCACCTGGGGAGCCATATGCTGAGACATGTTCTGACCAGTATGGTATTGAGACATGCCCTGGGCGAGCATTTGCTGACCGCGCATGTTCGGAGATGTCTGCCGAAAGTACTGCGGGGGAAGGGGCATATTTGGGGGGAAAGCCATCGCCTGACACATAGGCATTTGCCCCTGAGTGGGTAAAGTGGTAGGCACATGAGCAGACATATCTAAGAGTTCATCATTAGAAAATTCAAGCCGCATGTTTTCGAGTTCAGAGAAATGCTTACCCATAGGATCCCAGGAAGCGGGTTGAGAGCCCATGCCAGAAGTACTCATGCTCGAGGGAGGCATGGCAGCATGCATAGCGAAAGGCATAGTGGAACGCATACTGGGACGCGTAGGACGAGTAGCGGGAGGAGCAGTGGGAGGAGCAGTGGGAGGAGCAGTGGGAGAATCAGGGGGACGAGGAGCGAGGCGGCGATTGGAAGTCTGATGAGAAGCAGACAGATTTGGAGTACTCATTGCCTGAGAACGCGCAAGTTTTCGCAATTGCGAAGCTTGACCCTGACCTGACCCGGAGGCAGCCATGGCAGGAGAATCACAAGACGAAGTTGGAGACAATGTATGCAGAAAGGTGTGCAAATAGGATGGTTGAGGAGAGGAAGTTTGAGAAGACCCAGCGTCCATATTTGAGGGCGTTCTGGGCTTCATCTCCAAGTCACGGGTATGAAGTCGTGAAGCTTGCCTCTGATATAATTCTCTCAGGTCTGGCGAATCACAAGCCAAATCACAACCGCTAATCTCGCTTATTTCGCGTCTCGCTTTGTGAAGCGGGGGACTGGGCGAATCAGGCGCGGGTTCATACCCCTCTTCTGCTCTCACTTCTGCTCTCACTTTGCTGCTAAGCGACAGCCGCGCTGAGCCCGTGGCCGATTCACAATGCGATTCTGGCACACTAGGCAGCGCAAGTGGCGAATATTGAGCAGATTTTGGAGCAGCACTTTCGCCAGGGTTGACAAGAATCCCACAGTGGCCCGCTTTGGGGGAATTGTGCCCTTCTATGAGTGTACCATCGTCATGGTGCGAAGTTTCCTTTCCTACACTCACTGCACTCCCAAACTTGTGCTGTTTAGAAGCCCTTTTATTATCTGTTTCACGTATCAGCGTGACGCTAAAAGGCTGCTTTGCTTCAATGCCATCTTTACGCTCTTGCTCGGCCTCTAACGCGTCAAATTCGAGATCGCCTAGGTCAACGTCGTCGAGATTGAAGTCGAAAGCCAGATTCAGCTCATCGTAGCCAGAGCTTGTCTGAGATCTTGGGGATAATGTAAGCCCCAGATCGTTTGTAAATCTCACTGCAGAGGAAGACTCACCGTTCGCCATCAGTCAACAAGAAAACTTGCTGACGAGGTAGGGCAGGAAGAAAAGGAATCTGTATATAAGAGCGACAAAGGAATGGCACATCGAGGGATGCCTAGGTACTGAAACCAGCTGCAGCAGTCTCGCGTTTCACTGTCCATTGTAGAGGGCCGCCCATCGGTTTGAGGAGTCTCAAGGACGCAAAGACCTCTGACTCCTCGATTTATTGTTGTTGGATTTATATTTTTGCCAGACATTTAAAAGATCGGCGTGTCACCGCCCCTCGAAACAGCGCAACAAGGCAGACCGCCCACCGAGTACCTGCCGAGTCAGTCACGTGACCTTTGCTGAGCAGCTCTGGGGAAGTTGAGGCTAACGAAGCTCCTCGGTATTTGCGCCTCCCAGCAACAAAAGAATCGCCCGCGACACAGAACCAATAATACGTTCATAACGGCACGGCATGAGTGTGATTCTTTGTACGGGTATGTTCCTTTGTCCAGAACCCTTCACATTCTTCTTGACAATGCTAACCGCAATCCAGCGGGGTACGACCATACCATCCGGTGAGCTCTAACCCCCAGCGTCTTCTCCACCTGCCTGACGCCGGCCGCTCGCGACGAGTCAAGATCTAATATATCGGAACAGCTTTTGGGAAGCTCTGTCAGGCATCTGCTCTCGCACAATCCAGCACCCCGACTCGCAAGTCAATCGCCTTTGCATTACACCGGACAAGCGCTTCCTTGCAGCGGCCGGACACAATAATGTCAAGCTTTTCGACATCAAATCTACTAACCCAAACCCGGTGATGACATTCGAGGGTCATACCAGCAATATAACAGGCGTTGCGTTCCACTGCGAAGGCAAATGGATGGTGACTAGCTCTGAGGATGGGACCGTCAAGGTGTGGGACACTCGAACAGGCAGCCTCCAGCGTAACTACTTCCATCGCGCGGCGGTCAACGACGTCGTCATTCACCCGAACCAGGGTGAGCTAATCAGTGGTGATCGAGCGGGAATGGTTCGAGTCTGGGACTTGGGCGAGAGCGTATGTACACATCAATTGATCCCGGAAGATGACACTGCTGTGCTCAGCGTGAGTGTCGCTAGCGATGGATCGTTGCTCTGCGCCGGTAACAAGAAGGTACGTTATCCAAGAGTGACTACTTGACATCTGCTGATCATTGCAGGGTAATGTTTACATTTGGCGCATGATCCAAACTGAAGAGTCTACCAAAATTGTACCTATTTGCACATTCCAAGCACACAAGGACTACCTGACTCGAGTTCTTCTTTCCCCCGACGTCAAACACCTCGCCACCTGCTCCGCCGATCACACAGCCAAGGTCTGGAACCTCGACCCAGACTACGCGCCAGCAAAGGTCGCAATCGACGACTGGAACAAGAAGCAGGCCTTGAAAGGCACAAGCGAGGACCAACCCGAGACTCCGGCAGAAGCTGCCCAAGCCCAGCAAGGCGAGCTAATGAACCAAGCTCGAGATCTTCTCCGCATTTTCGATACCCCTGTTCGTGACCGCGAACTCCTCCGCATCTCCGACAATTATCCTCGAGCCGAAACCCCTCAACAAACATTCACCCCGCAGCCAGACGGCCCTCCAATGGACCCCGCCAACAACACCCTCTTCCTCGAGACCACTCTCGCCAACCACCAGCGCTGGGTTTGGGACTGTGCCTTCTCAGCTGATTCTGCATATCTAGTCACCGTTTCGAGTGATCATTATGCGCGGCTATGGGAATTGAGCTCGGGTAACATCATTCGCCAGTATAGTGGCCACCACCGGGGTGCTGTATGCGTCGCTCTGAACGATTACTCCGAGCCTCGCTGATCAAAGCGATTTCATGTCGGCTTATGCATGGTGATCTGTAATGTTCTTTCTTCAATTACATAGCATGGCGCAAGGATGGGTGGTTTGGGGTTTCAGTTCTTCCTTTTTTTCATACCCATGGATGATACCATTTAAGGGCCCGTTACAACATAATTTTGGCAATCTATTCGCAGTTGCAGTAGGCATTTGTGAAGCTCATTGTACAGACTTAGCTCTTTCTAGCATGTCTGAATAGTTTCAAGCGTCAGGAACGTCTTAGCCCGTGCTCAACAATGACACCTCGGAAACATCGCGCGCGCAATAGACAACCAAAATAGTCCTGGAACGTATCAAGCAGCACCTTACAAACAGGATTATAGAAAATACAAGAATGAAAGAAATTAACAAGGAAAGGATACGCATTCGCCATCCCAGTTCTCAATTTTAACATAAGAAGAAAACCCGATATTTCCATCAAACGCAAAGCACCAATAATCCTAGTATCAATCTCATTTCAATCACGACTCCTCTCTCCCATCTCAAGGCACGGCAAACCAAGTTACGCTAACAACAACATCCAGACCCTTTTCCTCTCCACCAGGGTACTTAAATGTCCACATGCCATCACGGTTAACGTCCCAGAACGCCCCAGAAGCGGAGTGCATGCCGCGCTTTCCCGCATTCCCTTGCGTGCCTTCAGCGGCGGCCGTCTTGTCGATGACGCCCTGTTGGACGATGGTGCTGTTCACGGTGAACCGGTAGGGAGCGGGCTTGGAGGACTCGGAGGGCTGGGTGGCGGTGATGAGGGATTTGAGGACGTTGTTCTGTCGGCTGTTAGCTGGTCTGCGCTTGGGTGTGGGGGGGGGCTCCTGGGAGTGCAGCTTACAATGATCTGGGAGTTCCAGTCGCCGACTTGAGTGTGCTCGTACTCTGTGGCATTCTTCAAGGCGCCGTCGCAGGCCTAGTGCTCCTGTTAGATTCGGGTTGCGTGCGGGTTGCGGGTTCGCATGAGGGGTTGGTTCGTCTTGTGCGTACCTCAGAGGTGATCTTTGTCAACTCGGGGATGGGGATTGGCTAATGCAAAGCATGTTAGAAGGTTTTCTTCCTGGCAAAAGGCGATCTAGAGGTCTCAATGCCTCTGGAAAATGCCATGGTGTATTGGATTTCAACATACCCCATTAGGAGTAGTGGTGTCGACAGCCATATTAGACAGGTTGCGTACAACAGTAGAAGACACTGATCACCCAGAGTCAGCAATTGTGTTTAGCGCTGTGCAGCGCTCTGAATGGCGCTTCAATCCCCCGCGCCGTTGCGCCTGATATCTGATCGGAGGTCCAGCAGTCCATTGCGGTTCCATGGGACGCACGAGCGGGCGGGGATGGGAGGTGACTCGAGGGATCGAGCTCGCAGCTGGTAGCCACTCGCGAGTGCCACTTACCAGGGATTCGTCTGGAAGAAGGCCTTTTAGCACGCGGCGAAGACGAATTGGGCGGGCGATTGTTTGGGGAGACTGGCATCATCGCGTCGGCGCTGCGGGTCCTGGTTGGTCGAGGCTTAGCGTTTAGCTGAGGTAATCACTTTGCGGTCCACTTCGATCTATGAAGTCGAGGCCCAGGGTGATGGAGGCACGATAGAGGGTGGGCTGGTCGAGTTTGGGCAGATGGTGAGCGGATTGTTGGGGGAGAGAATTTGGAAATGAGCTCTGAAATAAATCCCGTGTTCGTTTGGGGTACAAATGTTTACAACTTCATCCACTACTTCTCTGGACATGTGACTTCAGCGCGTCGATTTCTCTGAACTTCCACCACCAGGAAACTTTGGAAACCTGCAGTATGTCGACTGGGCATCTTGAGACAGAGTCACTTGTGTTCATTGTCGCAAAGTAGATGGGAGTACGTAATTGTATTCATGATCACCGCGATAGCCTCAGGCGCTCCGACTTATATCCACGGGCGGGGACTGGCGCAGACGAAGAGTTCCAACCTTCCAAGGTTCCAAGGTTGAAGGCTCCAATTCTTGACATTTATAATAGAACAATGCAGGAAAAGGGGGTTTTTAAATATAGTAGTATGACTGTCATACTACCATTTTCAATATAATACATATTACAAAAACTAGTACCCATTACCGTTGTATCCGCACTATGTATGGATCTCTTCTTATTATTAAAATGGATTTATTAGATAAATAAATAAGAATAATTGTTATATTCTAATTTAATTCTTAAGTAATAATAAGATAATTGAATATAAAGAACTAAATATATAGTATTAAATAAATATTTGTTATACACTGCTTATCAGTTACGGTGAGTTGGTCTGTAAAGGTAATACTTCTCTAGGATGTTCTTTATCTTAAGGTTGTCTTATCACTATCTTGTAATACCTACTAATCATATACAGTAATAGGTCTTAGTTATTTAAGTATCTAAAAGTCTTACTTAGTAAAGGAGATACTAAATAGAGTAGTACTAATTGTTACAGACCCACAGGGGCCAGCTCGAAATAAGTTAACTACAACCAATCATTATGACAAGGATATACAATATGTAATTAAAGACTATAGACACATATAAGGAAAGTGGTGTTATGGGAAGAAATGTGGTTTGAAGAACTGTCCTGTATGGAAACTATGGTGTTTCTATTAGTATTGGAAGATATGATATAACCTGGGATTATAAGTGTTCTAGGGTTAGGAGTATCCTGTAATTAGGTATATTCTAGGATGGGGGAGTAATCTAAGAGAATAAGGATCTTATAATATATTCTAATATAGGGTACTGACTACTATAGGACTAGTAGAATTCTAAGGTAGTACTCATCCTAGGATAGGATTGGATCCTATTGTATAATAGGACTTGAGCCTAATAAAGGATGAGAAGAACTGGATATATAAGAATACTTATTTAGTATTATATATTTAGTTCTTTGTATTCAATCTTATTTTATTATTATTACTTAAGAATTAGATTAGAATATAATAAATTATTCTTATTATTTATCTAATAAATCCACCTTAATGACAAGGAGAGATCTATAAGAACCTAATCTTACTAATACTACTCTATTTAATATCTTCTTTACTAAGTAAGACCTTTAGGTACTTAAGTGACTAAGACCTATTACCATATGTAATTAGTAGGTATTATAAGATAGTAATAAGACAACCTTAGGGTAACAAGTATTTAAGAGAAGTATTATCTTTGTAGACTAACTCACTGTGACTAATAAGCAGTGTGTAATACTAATAAGATTAGGTTCTTATAGATCTCCTCTTATTATTTAGATAGATTTATTAGATAAATAATAAGAATAGTTATTATATTCTAATCTATATTCTAAGTAATAATAGTTAGATTAAATATAAAGAACTAAATATATAATATAAATAAGTATTCTTATATATTTATTCTTTACTTATTATCTAATAAGTCTAAGACTTATTAATTAATATATTCTATATATTACTTAATATATAGAGATTTATTATCTGATAAATACTATTTTAAAATACTACTAGTCCTATAATAGCCAGTATTCTATAATAGTCTTTATTATAGAGTCTTCTTTTCCTTAGGATTTATATTTTTCTAAGTTTCCTCTTATTCTAGAATATTCTTAGTTATAGAATATTATTAGTCTTATAATACCTAGAATTCTAGATTATATTATATTCTTAAATACTAATAGAAATACTATAATTCCTATTCTAATATAGTTTTTAAACTATATTTCTTTTTATAATACTACTTTTCTTATATATATTTATAATTCTTAATTATATATAGTATATTTTTATTATAATAATTAGCTATAATTAACTTATTTTAAGTTAGCTCTTATAGGTCTATAATATTATTCTCTTCTTTTAAGGTCTTTATCCTAAAGATTATTTAATTATACTATACTCTAAGTATATTCTTATTCTAAAATATAATTTATTTCTTTATATTCTAATTATATTTACTAAGTCTTCTATTTATAAGAATTACTTATTAGCTAAAATTAAGAAGAAAGGATTTTAATCTATTATTTCCTATAATTATTATATTTATCTTAAAAGAGTATATATTTAGACTAATTATTTTAATAAGTATCTTAATTATATTATTAGTAATAGTTATACTAAGTATAAGATATTAATTCTATTCTTTTCTAATACTAAATAGAGATATTTACTAAAAACTCATTATAAGCTTTATTAATAAGAGAAAGAGATTATTATCTAATAATAAGTTATATTAGCTAAATTATCTTAATTATAGAGATAATCTTAGTTATTAGAGATTTATATAAGTAATTTCTTTATTTATAAATTAAAAGAGCTTAAATATTATAAAGCTAAAGAGCTTACTTATATTAAAAAAGAATATATTAATATAGAAAAATAAAAATCTATAGTAGAAAGTACTTATACTATAAATAAGATTTCTTAATCTATTATTATTATTAATCCTAATAGAATCCTTATAGCTATATTAGATAGTTCTAATCTAATATAGATAATAGTATCTATTAACTTATTAAATCTAATAGACTAAGATAATATTAATTTTAATATTTTCTTTCCTTTTATTACTAAGATATCATCTTTATCTTTTAGTAATACTATTAAATTAATTAGTAATAGTCCCTTAGATTCAAAATAGATTCTTATATATTTTCTAATATAGAATACTCTTTCTATTTTACTAAGAGTTATTACTAATTATCTATTTATTTATTATTCAGAATTACTTTGACTTTATATTTATCTTTATTTTTATTATCTATAAGTTCTATATTTATTTTAATAATTATATTTTCTAATATAGATTCTAATAATAAAATATAAAATATTAAGTATATTTTCTTTATACTTTCTAATAGCTTTAAGTAATAATTAACTAATCTAATTTTCTTTTTAATTCTAAATAGTTCTAATTTTAAATAATTGAGTTTTATACTTAGTTACTTAGCTTTAATATTTTATTATAAGAGATATACTTTTATTCTCTTTTTCAGATCTAGTCTCTCTTAATAAGTATAATTATAGTAAATTTTTATTTAAATATTAAAGAATTTAATATCTTTAATAATCTATTAACAGAGTTTCCTAATTCTATTATTTATTAGTTATACTTCTTTAGTAACTATTTTCTTTCTAATTATTTCTCCTAGTAGTATTAGATTATAGTTATAAATTATATATACTAGTAATTTATCTATTATATGTTATACACTACTTATTAGGCACTGTGAGTAGGTCCTTAAAGATAATACTTCTCTTAGTAACTCATTAATCCCAAGTATATTTTATTACTTTATTATTTACCTACTAATTATATATAGTAATAGGTCTTATAACTTAAGTCCTTAAAGATACTTATTTAGTAAAGAAGGTACTAAATAGAGTAGTACTAGTAAAGTTAGATTCTTATAGATTTCTTCTTATTATTAAGATAGATTTATTAGATAATAAATAAGAATAATATATATTATATTCCAATCTAGATTCTAAGTAATAATACTTAGATTAAATATAAAGAACTAAATATATAATACTAAATAAGTATTCTTATATATCTATTTTTTACTTATTATCTAATATACTTAGATTTATTACTTAATATATTCTATATATTACTTAATATATAGAGATTTATTACTTAATAAACTCTATTTAGAGATACTACTATTCCTATACTAACTAATATCCTATAATAGTTATTTCTCTAAGATATTCTCTATTATAGAATACTTTTAGTCTTAAGACTAGTTTCTTTATGGGATTAGTTATATCTTATAATTATTCTTCTTATAGAATTAGATATTACTCTTATAAAACTATTTTTAATATTTATATAGTTTCTAAACTCATAATTTATCCCACAATTAGATCTCTTTTAGAATCTATATAATCCTGGGTTCTGAGTATTCCTATATAATAGATAATTAGTTATTTATACTTAATTTATAACTACTTTCCTATAGATCTATAATATTACCCCCTTCCTTTAAGGTCTTTATTTCTAAAGACTACTTAAACACTATAGTCCCTTCTTAGTAAGTAATATATTTCTTCTTTTGTTTTCTTTTCTTAATATTATAGTCATACCTATTAAGTTATTTATTTAAAAGAATAATCTAATAATAAAGATAGAGGAGAAAAGTTTTTAATCTATTATTCCCTATAATTATTATATCTATCTTAAAAGAGTATATATTTAAGCCAATTACTTTAATAAGTATCTTAATTATATTATTGGTAATGATTAGACTAAGTATAAGATATCTACTCTAATATTTACTAATATAGAATAGTATTATTTTATAAAATCCCAAAATACTTTAAAAGTAAAAGAGGAGTATATTTTAGCTAAGTAAGAGTAAATACTTATTAAATTAATATATCTTTATAAATAGAAACATCTACTTTAAAAGTAGATTAGTAATTTTATTATATATAAGTATAAAGAGATCTCTGAGCTAAAAGAGCTTAAATATTATAAAGCTAAAGAGCTTACTCATATTGAAAAAGAGTATATTAATATAGAAAAATATAATTCTATAATAGAGAGTACTTATACTATAAGTAAGATTTCTTAATTTATATTTATTAATCCTAATAGAATTCTTATAGCTATATTAGATAGTCCTAGTCTAATATAGATAATAGTATTTATTAATCTGTTAAGTCTAATAGACTAGAATAATATTAATTTTAATACTTTCTTTTCTTTTATTAGTAAGGTATTCTCTTTACCTTTTAGTAATACTATTGAACTAGTTAATAATAGCCCCTTAGATTTAAAATAGGTTTTTATATATTTTCTAATATAGAATACCCTTTCTATTTAACTAAGAGCTATTACTAATTATTCATTTATTTATTATTTAGAATTACTCTAACTTTAAATTTATCTTTACTTTTATTATTTATAAGTTTTATATTTGTTTTAATAGTTATATTTTCTAGTATGGGTTCTAATAATAAGATATGAAATATTAAGTATATTTTCTTTATACTCTCTAGTAGCTTTAAGTAATAATTAACTAATCTAATTTTCTTTTTAATTTTAAATAGTTCTAATTTTAAGTAATTGAGTTTTATATTTAGTTACTTAGTCTTAATATTTTATTATAGGAGATATACTTTTATCCCTTCTTTTAGGTCTAGTTCCTCTCTATAGGTATAATTATAGTAAATCTTTATTTAAATATTAAAAAATTTAATATCTTTAATAATCTATTAATAGAGTTTTCTAATTCTATTATTTATTAGTTATACTCCTTTAGTAACTATTTTCTTTTTAATTAATTCTCTAAATAGTATTAGATTGTATTTATAAACTATATATATTAGTAATTTACCTATTATTAAGTAGACTATATTATTATATATAAATTATATAATAGCTAATAGTACTATTTAGTTATCCTAATAGTAATTTATATAGTAGTATAGTTATTATTCAATTGTCTAATTTACTTATTCTATCTATCTATTAATATATAGATAGTATACTATTAAGAGTTTAGTCTCAATTCCAATTAAATCTACTAGTAATTATTATAGTTTTAATATAAATAATTTATTTCTATTAGATACTATTATCTATAGTATTTTATAGTTAGTAAAGATATATCTTACTAGGATATTTATTATTTATTCTATATTAATTATTTCTATTATTAGTATTATATAAGAGTATTTTATAAGTTTATAAATAACTACTATAATCATATTATTTCCTTCTGATTCTAGTAACTTAGTAATAAAGTCAATAATAAGATATTTAAATAGTTTATTTAATATTTCTAATAGTTATAGTTCTTTATATAATAAGTGTTATTCTAGTTTATTTTATTAGTATATATTATATTTCTTAATATAGCTTCTTACTTTTCTATATTGATTTAATTAAAAATAGTTTCTCATAATACTTTTAACTATTTTCTTAATATCTTAATATTCTTCTAAAGATATATTATAGTAGTTTCTTATTGTTTTCTATTTTATATTTTTAGAAATATATATAAGTCTATAGATTAAGACTAATCTATCTTTCTATTAAAGTTTCTTATTTTCTATATTAATAATTCTTTAAATCTTATCTTATCTTATTTCTTTCTTAAGTTACTATATTTATTTATTATTAATTTTACTAGTTACTACTAGTATCTAATAATTATAAATAATATTTCCTTACTTATCTTATTTTAAAATAATTAGTAAAGCTTCTTTTATTTCTAACTAATAGTTTAGTTATTAACTAAGTATATCTACTTAACTATTAGTAGTACTATTATAGTATTTAATTCTATAATTATATTTAAATAGTTCTTCTATTTAATATATTTATTATTATATAAGTTCCTTTATTATTATAAAGTATATTAGATTCTTATAGTCTAACTTTACTAGAACTTAGTAATTTACTCTCTTAAAATATAGTTTCTATTATTTAAATACTAATACTATAGCTAATAATTCCTTATTATAAATATTATAATTAAGTTCTAAAGGTATTATCTTTCTTAACTAAAATACAATTAGTTATAGTTTTCTATCTTTATAAGATTATATAAGTCTTACTCTAAGTATATAGTCTAATATATTTGTTTTTATAATATATAGTTTTTCTAGATCTATCTATACTAGAATAATCCTTTTAATAAATAATTATTTAATATTACTAAAGGCTTTTTTTACTTCTTTAGTCTATTTATAGATTTAGTTTTTTTTAGTTAGTTATATAAATCTAAATAACTTATATATAAATCCTTCTATTTATTATTAGTAGTAGTTAGTAAGTCTAAGGAACTACTATACTTTCTTAATTGATTTTAACTATAGTTATTTAAGGATATTTCTAATCTTTTCTTCTTCTATACTAAATTCTTTTTTAATAATAATATACTCTAAAAAATCTATTTCTTATATATAAAATTTATATTTCTTAAGCTTAAGTATTACTCTAATCTTTTAAAGCTTTTAAAGTATAAGTTTATTATACTATATATATTCTTTTATTATAGTGGAAAATACTAAAATCTTATTTAGATAGACTACTATAAAGAGATTTAAATATTCTCTAAGAGTATCTATAATAAATTATTAAAATAATACTAATATATTAGTAAGTCTAAAAGATATTACTTTATACTAAAAGTATTCTAACTCTATTCTAAAAGCTATTTTCCATTTATTATCTTTCTTAATTTTAAGATAGTAGTAGGCTTCTATAATATTATATTTTATAAACTATTTTACCTTATTTACTATATTCTAAATACTTTAAATTAGTAGTAATAGATATCTATTCTTAATAGTAATCTTATTTAGTTATTAATAATTAATATATATTCTTATTTTCTTTATTAGATCTTTATTTTTCTTTATAATAAATAAAATTAAATATCCTATTAGTAATTTTAATAGTTTAATATATTCTTTCTTTAAGTTTTTATTAATATATTCCTTTAAGAATTTCTTTTATATTTTATTTAACTAATAGATTAGTATAAACTTTAGTATTCCTTCTTTCTTAAGTTTAATCTTATAGTTATAAGCTCTATACTCTAATAACTATCTAATTAATAGTAATATAAAGATATTACTAAACTCTTAGTATTCCTTAGGTATCTATATCTCTTTCTCTATCCTATAGAGAGTTTTTATATCTATAGTATAGTTAATTACTATATATATATTAATCTCTTAATTACTTATTATAACTTTTTTTATAATAAATATATCTATAGTTATTTTAGTATACTTAACCCTACCTTTTAAAGAGTAAGTACTATACTAAGATCCTTCCTTATATATATACTCTAGTTTATCTATCTGTCTAGAGTTAAATTCCCAAAATATAGTGGTTTTTCATAGCTTATTTATTATTTTATATATTATTTCTTAATATCTATACCTATTGAATTATATCTTATATTTCTTCTAATTAATAGTAGAGTTATATTATTATAACTATAGACTACTCAATACTATATTATAATTTCTAAGTATTATAATATTGAAATTATTTATTTTAAAATAGTTTCTAAGTTCTATTAGTATTTATTTAGTTTTATATTGGATTCCTATGTTATATATTTGTCCATTTAATCCTCTAATTAGTTAAGTATTGAGATTCTTAAAGATTAGTATACTATAAGTATCTATCTATATCTTTATTATAAAATTTCCACTAGCTCTAGAATTAATTATAGTATTAGCTATTTATTCTATAATCTATAACTAGATCTTAAAGTATAGTTTCTATTACATTCTATAAAGAGACTATTCCTTCTATCTTAACTATTTATCTTATTATAGTAGTTTAGATTTCCAACTTATTTTATCTTTTCTACTTTAATAAATAAGATATTCATATTTATAATAGAATACTATATAGACTAATTAATAATTAGAGTACTTCATATATCTCTTATAGTTATATATAGGGTTATTATATAGATATATTTCTTCTATATCTAATTTAATATCTAACTCTTCTTCTAAGTCTATTAGTAATTCTATAAGTTATAAGTCTTTTAAGTAATATATAGATTATACTTAAATAAATTCATAGTTATAAGATTATAGTTCTTTATCTAGGAATTCCCATAATTCTTTTTATTACTATTTAACTATTTTCTTATTTCCTAAGATTATTCTAATCTTCTTCCTAATCTACTGTCTTTTAATTAGAGTTCTAATATTAATATTAGAGCTTAGAGGTCTTTCTCTAATCTTAAGGTTATTTCCTAGGTTTATAGGTAGAGTTTCTGGAATCTCTATAATTAGTTCCTAGGAGTTACTATAGTCTTCTGGAACTAAGTGGATTATATCCTAGGATCTCCTATCTTAATCCTATAGGTCATTTTCTTAATTCCAATAGTTTTAATTAATATCTGGGAACTTATATTACTAATTTTCTTATAATAGTTTTAAGATATTACTCCTCTTATATATCTGTACTAAGTTTTATTATATACTTTATAATCCTAGTTTTATACTAGTAAATTCCTCTAGGGTTCCTTTTTAGACTTATTTATTTATTATATATAACTATCTCTCTTAGACATTATTATAGTCTTCTTAGTTTTCTTTAGTTATACTCAATTATTATCATTATTATTTCTTTAGTAAATAGTATTCTCTTGAAAAGTAATCTTCTTTATTATAATTAAAATATTTATCTTATATTTACTAATATTGTTTTTCTTTATATAAGTTCTCTACTGTATTTAGATCCATTAGTTATAGTCTATATAGATTAGAGTAGTTCCTATTTAGTACTTAAGAACCTTCTTAGAATCTCATTTGACTACTAATATTACTTTATCCTAGATTGTATTTCTAATTTTCAACTTTCTATTTTTCCATTTATCTCTTAAAGTATTAATTATCTATTTTAATAGTAAGTTTAATAAGATTCTTTATTATTTCTAGTTAGTCTATCTTAGATAATTTATTCTTAATATATAATTTTAGTTCTTGTATATATAAAAGAATCAATATATAATTAGCCTATTCTAAGGTAATTATTATCTAGATAAATTTGGTAGAGTATACTATAGTAGACATAATTTAATATATCTTTATTAGTTTATATTTTATATTAGCTTATTTATTAATTTCCCCAAATATATCTTATATATATTATTTAAAGTTAATATATATAGTAAAGATATTTTAAGTGATTTCTAACTACTTATTAGTAGGTTTATTATAATATTCTCTAATATAAGTCTCTAGCCATACCTAAGCTTATTCTTATAAATAGGTAAATATAAAGATTACTTTACTAGTTTCTATAGGTAGATTATTCCTATTAATATTAATATATATATCTATTTATATAAGGAATCCTCTTAGTTTAGATTATATTTTATTAAAAGATTTAGCTTTGGAAATCTTAATCTTACTAGAACTATTATTATATAGAATTACTCTAAATTGAGCTTATACTTGTTTTTTTTTATTTCTAAGTTTACTAATAGAGGCTTTCTAATATTAGAGTTGTTTAATAAGTTTAACTACTTATATCTTTAAGACATTAACTTTATCTTCCTCCTTAGATAGTATAGGTCTGAATTAAGACTAAGATAGTATAGATATCTTAGCTTTATTATTACTGTTTAAAGTAGATATATTTAATACTATAGTTAAGTTTATTATTATTAAATTAGGATATTAATACTTTATTTATTATTATATTATCTTAAAAAAGATATTTAATATATTATATACTACTTATTAGGTACTATAAATAGGTCCTTAAAGATAATACTTCTCTTAGTAACTTATTAACTCTAAGTATATCTTATTACTCTATTATTTACTTACTAATTATATATAGTAATAGATCTTATAACTTAAGTTCTTAAAGATACTTATTTAGTAAAGAAGATACTAAATAGAGTAGTACTAATAAGATTAGGTTCTTATAGATCTCCCCTTATTATTAAGATAGATTTATTAGATAATAAATAAGAATAATATATATTATATTCTAATCTGAGTCCTAAGTAATAATACTTAGATTAAATATAAAGAACTAAATATATAATATTAAATAAGTATTCTTATATATCTATTCTTTATTTATTGTAATGTATGGAAAGAACCAGAGCTAAAAGATATGTCTAATATAGAATTCTAAACTTAAAGAAAGAAGAAGAAGAAGAAGAGGAACCTCTACAGATCTCTAATATATAAGATAGACTATACCTACAGAATCGCCTATATTACTATTTAGTTTCTAGTTGGAAAACCCAGAGTATATATACTATAATATAGTTTCTCATATTACCCTCCTTCTAAACTCAATTTCAATCCTAAAATCATAAAATTTACTCTATATAGTATTAAATTTACCTATTCCTAGTTTATTATTATTATCTATATCTAGTAAGTTATCTCTTTTATCTTAAAGCTATATTTTAAGCTTCTATAATTATATTTTTAATAAGTTCTAATAATAGAAGTCTAGTAAGTAATTTAGTATATTCTTAAAGTTCCTTATAGAATACTAGTAATTATTAATATTATACTCCTTCTATTTAATCTAATAGATTACCCAATTATCTCTAAATTACTAGTTTACCCAAATAAAATTAACCTTAAACTCTAATTCTACTTCTAGTATATTTACTATTATTAGTCTTCTCTTAATCTTTTAGTCTAATAATAGTTTACTTCTAGATACTTTTCATAGTTAATCTATATTTACAATAAGATAGATTAATATATTAGATAATAGTTAAAAATAGAATACATTAGAGTATTTCTACTTAATAATCTTAAAGAGTCCTATAGCCTAATAGTCTATCTTTCTTAATAACTAGTTTATCTTAAAATACTTAGTTAAAAGTATAATATAGTTACCTACTCTAAAGTTAATCTCTTACCTTCTCTAGTCTATTTGATCTTATTAGTACTTCTGTATATAAAACAGATTCTATTCTACTTTACTCTATATTATTTATATTCACTCTATAAACTATAGAATTATATTCTACTAAGAGAAGTTAGTTACTAGTTTAGATTTCTTTCTATTTAGATTTATAGATAGTCTTATTTTATAGTCTTACTCTATCTTAAAGAGAGATACTCTAGTTGATTCCTAAGGTAATACTATCTAGATAATATCTACTAAATATACTATATCTAATTAATTATCCTATTTTAGATTAACTATGACTTATAAATACTATTTAATATTTTTAATTATTCTTTCAGATCCCTTATTTAACTATAGGTAATATACTATTAATAGGGAATATTTAATCTTTAGTATCCTATATAGCTCTTTTTATATCCTTAATATAAATGTCTAATCCTAGTCTAATATAATTAAGTTAGATAGTCTATTATAGTATATAATATTTTATAGTAATAGCTAAATTATATCCTTACTTATTACTATTTTATAATATAGAATAGTAATATATCTTTTTAAGAATTAATTAAGAACTACTAGGATATAGTTATATTTCTTCTTATCTTTTAGTAATTCTATAAAATCTATCTAAATATATATCTATAGTCTTAATAGTATTAGTAAGGGATTTAGTAACCCTTCTAACTAATTCTATTAGAATTTAGTCCTTTTATAAGTTATATAATTATTTATAAATTATCTAATATTAGATATAATTCCTAGTTATATAAAGTTCTACTCTTAAATATAGTCCTATATCTTCTTTATTCTAAAATATACTAGAATAGATTACTTATAAATATAATTTAGTAATTCTAATCTTACTCCTTATAGAATAAAGACTTAGCCTTTATAGAGAAGTAGTCCTTCTATAAGCTTCTAGGGGTTATTTTCCTCTTCTAGTAAGGCTTCCTTATATATAACTATTAATTAATTATTATCTACTTATTTATTTACTTAGAGAATCTTTCTTATTTCCTTAGAGGTATTCAAAATTAGACTTAAGAATATATTAGCTAAAACTAGTATATTAACTATTAGTTTCCAATTAGAAACTTTCTAATTAGAAAGTTTCTATATAGTTACTAGTAAGACTATTTCTAAATTCAGTTAATACTATAGAAATAGAGTAATCTCCTCTCTATCTTAATCTAGTAGTAATCCCTTTCTTAATAGAATATTTACTATGATATTAGTCTTATTAGTATAGTATTTTATTATAAAGTTAAAGTTAGTAAGGAATTCTAACTACTAAGTTTATCTAATATTTAACTAGTATTTAGTTATAAAATACTTAAGAGACTTATAATCTAACTAGATAATTATATATTAATTTTAGCCTATACTTATTAATTCTACTCTCTACTCTTTAAGGGCTTATATAATAACTAATAGTTTCTTATTATAGATCTTATACTAAGTCTTAATATTATTTATTATTTTTAATAGAAAGGCTACTAAGTACTAATTATTATTATCTTATAACTAACTTAGAATTACTTTAGTTACTCTATCTAAGGAGTTAGTCTTAATCTAAGTAGGTTATATAGGGTTAAAGTATATAATAACTAAGGATTCTATTAAGATAATCTTTAGTTAGTTAAATATAGTCTTATAGACTAAATTCTATATCCATAGGATTTTCTTCTTTATTAAGATAAATAATAGCTTTACTAAATAACTATAGTCTTAAATAAATTATTAGTAGTAGTTATAGAATCCAAGAAAGAACTAAATTCTCTTAACTATAGTAAATACCTTCTATTTATAAATAATATTTAACTTCTTAGGGTTTATATATATATTATCTCTTTTTATAATAAATCCTAAGAACTTTGTCTCCTCTATATTAAACTTATATTTCTTTAGTAAGGTCTAAAGACCTATTACTTAGAGATAGTATAAAACTTTCTTAATATACTATTTATAGAAATCTAAGTTCTCTAAATAGACTAAAATATTATTAATAAAGACAATAGCTATAATATCTAATAGATTATATAGGATATTATTTATATAATACTAGAATATTATAGGGCCCCTTATTATACTAAAGAGTATAATCCTATATTTAAATAATCTATATTAGCTCTTAAAGGTAGTTAGGTCTTTACTCTTAGAGTATATTTAGATATAATAAAAGCCTTATTAAATATTAAGTTTAATAAACTATTTAGTCTTAGTTAGTTATTTTAGAATCTTATTAATTAGAGGAATTAGATAGCTATTCTTCTTAGTTATAGTATTTAGCTTTTAGTAATCTATATAGAATCATAGACTATCTTCTAGTTTTCTTATTATTAAAATTAGAGATATAAATAGGCTTATTAATGGAATAATAAACCCATAATATAAATTTTCCTTAATATAGATTCTAACTATCTTAAGTTTCTCTATTAACTATTTATAGAAGAAATAGCTTTAAGATATAAAGGACTCTTCTAACTTAATCTTATAATCTACTCCTAACTATAAAGAAGATAGTTTATTTAAATAAGTTTTAGAAAAGATCTCTATAAATTCTTAATATTTAACTAAAAGAGAATTATAAATTCCTTAGAATTCTTTCTCTAACTTAGTCCTATTAGTTTTATTATATTTCTTATTAATAATCTAATTAAATTCTATTAAGTAAGAGATAAAGACCTTATTTTCTAGTTTCTTAAGAATTTAGTATATACCTATAGTTCCTATTAAAATAATTTCTAGAATATCTAAGTTAATTTAACTAGATTCTAATTTAGACTATTAGAGAATCTACTAAATATATCTTTTATTTTGAATAGCTTAGTCTATTTACTTATCTCTTTAGTCTATATTAGTCTAGTATTCTATAGTCTTTATATTATTACTTTTATTAAATAGAGTACTATTTATAGATTAGTATAGGTATTAGACTTTCTTAAAGATTAGATCTCTCTAGTCTCTAAAGTATAGAGTATTAGTAGTTATTTCTAATTAGATATTATTGGATTTTATTTAATATTAGCTAATAATAACTAGTTAGACTATTTCTTTTATAATAATATATTATTAGTATTTAAATAATTAACTATTTATTATAAAGATAAGATAAATTAACTTAGTAAAAGGAGTTCCTAGGGTCTCATTCTATATTCTATTTTATATAGAAACTCAAATCCAATAGTACTTAACTAACTACTCTCTTTCTAGTTTTATAACTAGATCTTCTTAAATTAAGATATTTATATTTATTTTATTATTAAAAAGAGTTATAACTAAAAATATAATTAAATTTACTATTAAAACTATTAGATATAAGAATATAGAATCTATGGAATTCTATATTTAAATACTATTCTTATTTGAATTTTTTTATAGTAAACTATTTAAATAGGAGACTTTACTTAGACTTACTAGTTTTTCAAATCTGATTTAGAGAGAACTTTAGTTACTCTATAGGTCTCTTTAGTTTTCTATTTCTAGATTTAGACTTAAGTTAATACTTTGAACTTAGAGTATATAATAGTAAGATACTTTAACTTTTTATGGTTATAGTAATAGTCTTCTGTTTAAAGTTAAGTTTTTTTAACTAAGAACTGAATCTGGAGTTTTAGAGTACTTATAATAAGAATAGATAATTAGAACTTTAATTCCTATTTAATCTTAGACTTAGTCTTAGTATTAGTCTTTAGAATAGAATTAGAATTAGGAAAAGAGAATTGAGTCTTATTAGTAGATTTAGAAGTAATATCTATTTATACTAATACTAATTTCTTAAACTAAATAAAGGAAATCATAGAGTTATATTTAGTTATTTTTATATAATACTAGATCTAATAAGGTAATTTTAACTATATCTTACTCTTTTAGAACTTAGTAGATAAATAAGATTTATTAACTAAATACTAGAATAAAGATATAAAGTCTTAATACTTAAAGGTATTCTCCTACTAGAGTATCTAGAACTTATATTAGTATTTAGTAATCTAATTTATATCTTTAAACTAATTTTAGAGGAAATAAAAGACCTTATTAACTATAGTAAATATATCTAAGTAATCTTCTTAGAGATAAGGGAATAATATTATAAAGACATACTCTATAGTATATATTATAATATAATAGATCTTCTACTCTATTATTAGAAAGTAATTACTATTAAACCTTAGTTTCTAATATATTATCTATTCCTAGTAATAATACAAAGGGTTCTTACTATTAATAAGCTTCTCTAGATTAAATAATTTAACTAATTAACCCTAGTTAGATATTAAAATAAGTATAGGACTTTATTATCTATTTATTATAAGTAGATAGTTAACTTATATTTAGAGAATAATAATCTCATTATTAGTCTTTTCTTAAGTTTATTCTAAAGTAATATATTATAACTACTAGTTCTATTAGAACTTATATTATTAATAGAATAGCTTAAATTCTTCTTTGAGTTTATATATATAATTAAATATAACTTAGAAATCTTAGTTTAAGTTAGGGAAAAGAGTTAGATAGTATATACTACTATAAATTAGAATAGAGATTACTATTATACTTAGTATACTCTTAGTAGTCTTATAGACTATTTTATTACTAACTAAGTCTTACTTAGTCTCTATGATTATTTATATAGTATTATCCTCTAAAGAACATATTATCTATAAGTAAAGTTTTTAAGTTGGTTATATATTAATATGTTTATAAGCATAGTAAAAAGCTTACTTACCTACTTACATTAAAAAGAAAAAGAGGAAGTTTAGAATTATATAATATATAGAAAGAACTAGAGCTAAAAGGTATATTTAACATAAAATTCTAAACTTAAGAAAAGAAGAAGAAGAAGAAGAGGGACCTCTATAGATCTCTAATATACAAGATAGATCACACCCACAGAGCCACCTATGTTACCACCCAGTTTCCAACCAGAAAACCCAGAGTATACATACCACAATGTGGTTTCTCACACTTATTATCCAATATATTTAGGTTTATTACTCAATATATTTCATATATTACTTAATATATAGAGATTTATTACCCAATAAACTCTACCTAGAAATACTACTGTTTCTATACTAACTAATATTCTATAATAGTTATTTCTCTAAGATATCCTCTATTATAGGATACCTTTAGTCCTAAGACTAATCCCTTTATGGGATTAGTTATGTCTTATAATTATCCTTCTCATAGAATTAAGTATTACTCTCATGAGACTGTTTTCAGTATTCATATAGTTTCTAAACTCATGATTTATCCCGCGATTAGGTCTCTCTCAGGATCCACATGATCCTGGGTTCTGAGCGTTCCTACATAGTGGATAATTGGTCGTCCATGCTTGATTTACAACTGCCCCCCTGTGGGTCCATAACATATAAGAACCTAATCTTATTAGTACTACTCTATTCAGCACCTTCTTTACTAAGTAAGACCTTTAGGTATTTGAGTAACTAAGATCTATTGCCGTATATAATTAGTAGACATTATAAGATAGTAATAAGATAATCTTAGGGTAATGAGTATTCTAGAGAAGTATTACCTTTGCAGACTAACTCACTGTGACTGATAAGCAGTGTATAATAATAGTGTACTAAAGTTAGTATCTTAAACCAAATTTAGAAATTTAAATTAGGGGCTATATTAAATATTCCCTTTCCTCTAACAGTCTATATATCTCCTAATACTAGTAAAACTCCAGGATTCTTAATATATTTTTTCTATACCTTCAAGAGGGTACTAATAGAAAGCAGTATAGAATAGCAATTCAAAATCAGACTATTATTTTCACAGAGAAGGCCAAGTTCTGCGGTTCTCCGTGGCCTAATATATTCAACTCTTTTCCTATAATAATTCGATATCAAAACCAACCCTTACTTCTAAAACTAACCTCTAGTTCCACCATCAATCCTAAGTTTAAAATACTTTAGAAAGCATAAAATTGCCAAGCTGTTATACCTTTGGCTACCCTAGAGTCACCCATAGTAGGGGCTTGTTCGTTTAATATAGATTCTCACGCCTCGGTTTGAAGATGGGCTCCTTGTCAGTTGTAGCAGATCACTAGATTTCATTTACCATTGAGAAATATCTTATGCAATTGAGATATTTCACAGCCTTGCTAGGTCCTAAACAAAGATATAATGTCAGGGCTTGGCTAATTTTAATCGGGTGATAAAGGATTGCCAATGACTATTTGGATATTTAACGAGAGTATATAGTATATACAGGGCCGATCGAAATTAGCTTCACCTTCTCATTCCCTTCGATTCTTTCTCGAACTCTATTCTGAAACACACTAGTCTCTTTTCGATTAGCCTTTTGTATGGTTATGAAACGTTGCAAAAAACAGTCACGTTGCTGTTTTAATTGTAATAAAATACATTCTCTTAACTGCTTCTTTGCCTCTCATCAGTAGTGAAGACAGGCTCAAAATCATCTTCACTTTTTATCCGTTGTGTAAACTTGATCCTGAGCTACGCTAATGAATGCTTGGTTCATATGATGAGCTATTCTGTAATAAACCGAAATAAGCATACTACGATTAATATTCTCTATCTCGATGCGCTCACGAGCCAACCCCCTGTAGTATTGATAGCATGCCTTCTTTGTGCAAAACGGGTGAACAAAAATTAGCAGAAGCTACGTGCATACCCACGTGACCTGTACAGATTACGGGTTCGAGGGTAAAAGAGCCCGTACCAGAACGACTGATTTTCCTAGAGTCGCTTGAAAGATCACCTGATAGCGGGGTATTTTGACAACTCATCCACGCGCTTACAACTAACGTTTACAAGAAAGTACTTAGATCCAATAATGGCATACACAATATCATATGACGGTTCAAACTCTGGGTCGCAAGTTGGACAGAACCTTGGTCATATCACTAATCATTTCCGTAGTGGCACGCATGACTTCAGAGAAATGACTAAACAATATGACTTCTCAAGTGCAATCGGGGACATCAAATCAAGCGTACCTGCGGGACTTGCGAACAAGTGATCCTCAACATGACAAAAATCGCATCCAGGATACTAACGGAGGGTTACTCGAAGAGTCATACCGTTGGGTTCTAGAAAACGAGGAGTTTCAACAATGGCAAGATAGCCAGAGCGGATGTCTCCTATGGATCAGAGGTGATCCGGGCAAAGGCAAGACAATGCTCCTCTGCGGTATAATTGATAAGTTAACACGCTTATTTGGTGACACTGCAAATATCTGCTTTTTTTTTGTCGAGGTACTGACGCGCGGATCAATACCGCCACGGGTGTTCTCCGTGGCTTGATATATTCGCTTGTCGAGAAGCAACTATCTCTTCTCGTCCACGTACAAAGTCACTATGATAAGGCGGGAAAGGCATTGTTTGAGGATACAAATGCTTGGAGTGCACTCTCGAAGATCTTCACGGACCTCTTGGGAGATCCAGTCTTACGAAGCACCTATTTAATTATCGACGCCCTGGACGAATGTACAACAGGCTTACCTTCCCTTCTTGGATTGATTACCCAAGTATCATCTGCTTACCCTCAGATAAAGTGGATTGTCTCAAGCCGTAACTAGCCTGAAATCAAGGAGCGTCTTAACACGACCCAGATCACTCTGCTCTCATTAGAGTTAAATGAGTCGTCTATATCCGAAGCTGTGAGCAAATTCATTCAACACAAAGTTCAACATCTGGCGAAAATCAAAAATTATACCGATGAAACTCGTCATATGATCTGCCATCACTTGTCATCCAATTCACAAGGCACCTTCCTTTGGGTAGCCTTGGTCTGTCAAGATCTTGGCAGAAGTTCGCACAGGCACACTCTTAAGAAGCTAGAAGCATTTCCTCCTGGACTAAACGCCCTGTATAGTCATATGTTCAATCACTTTCGCAATTCAGAAGATGCCGAGGCCTATAAGCGGATATTAGCTGTCATGTCTACAGTATACCGGCCTCTTAAGTTAGTCCAACTGGCCTCTCTTGTTGAACTACCTGATAATCTCTCTGATGACTCTAAAGCCCTGTCAGAGATTATCGCGATTTGTGGCTCGTTCCTAACAGTTCGTGAAGACACTATTCTTTTCGTCCACCAATCTGCAAAGGATTACCTAATTACGGAGATGCTAAATGGGAGGTTGGCCAAATCTATAGAGGCCGAACACCGTATAATCTTCTGTCACTCTCTACAAGCCATTTTCAAAACACTTCAACACAACATCTTTCAACTAAAGTCTCCCGGATTCCCCATTGAAAAAACCATACCACCTACTCCGAACCCATTAGCAGCTGCAGAATATGCGTGTGTCTATTGGGTTGATCATCTTTACCATAGCAGATGCCAGAATGAGAATGATCTTAGCGTTGATGAGATAGATTGCGTAAATGGCTTTCTACAAAAGAAATACCTTCACTGGCTTGAAGCCTTGAGCATTCTAAGAATCCTATCTTAGGGCATAGAAGCTATACTAAAGCTAGAGGGCTTACTGCAAGTGAGCGATTACTTTCTGCCGAATATATTTCCATATCTAACCTAAGAGCTACTATGCTAGGAAAGATGCGAGTCAGCTGCCCTTTTGCATCGAGTTCAAGACGCTTCTAGATTCATTCGATATCACAAACTAGCTATTGAACTTTGTCCCCTTCAAGTATATAGTTCATGCCTGGTATTTAGCCCTATGCTGAGCATTATAAGAATGTGCTATCAAAGACAGAGACCGGATTGGGTCTTGAATGAGCCATTAAAAGACAAAGATTGGGGTTCATGTCTTCAAACCCTTGAGGGGCATAGTGGTGGTATCCACTCCATTGCCTGGTCGCAAGATGGAGGCCGACTTGCGTCCGCATCCTGGGATACAACCATCAGGATATGGGACTCTGCTACCGGTCAATGTACATCCACCCTCTAGGAGCATGGTGATTCAGTCAACTCAATTACTTGGTCGAAAGGTAGAAGCCGGCTAGCCTTATTTACATCACCGCCCTCTGATAAGACCGTCAGAATCTGGGATCCGACCACCAGCCATTATATGTCAACCCCTAAGGAGGATGGCCAAAAAATCCGCTTGATTGCCTGGTCCCGAGATAGAGGTAGATATGCATCAGTATACTCTGATAACACTATCAGGATCTGGGATCTGGTTACTAGTCAGTGCGTGTCCTTTCTTAAGGGACATAGTGATGAGGTCAACACAGTTGTCTGGTCGGAAGATGGAGACCGACTTGCATCAGCATCAGATGACAAAACTGTCAGGATCTGGAACCCGGCTGGCGGCCAGTGTACATCAATCCTTGAGGGACATGGAGATAGTGTTTACTCAATTGTGTGGTCACACGATGGAAGCCGACTTGCATCAATGTCATGGAAGATGACTATTATGATCTGGGACCCGGTTATTGGCCAGTACCTATCAACCCTCATGGGGCATAGTGATACGGTCAGCTCAATTGCGTGGTCGCGAGATGGAAGCCGACTTGCCTCGGCATCATGGGATATGACTGTTATGATCTGGGACCCGGTCATCGGCCAGTCCACATCGATCCTTAAAGGGCATACCGATACGGTCAACTTCATAGCGTGGTCGCAAGATGGAAACCGACTTGCATCAGCGTCCCGGGATAAGACCGTTAGGATATGGGATTCAGCGACCAGCGAGTGCGTAATAACGCTTAAGGGGCATCATGATGAGGCCAAATGAATTATATGGTCTCAAGATGGAAGCCGACTAGCATCAGCGTCTTGGGGTACGACCGTCAGGATATGGGATTCGGCTAGCGGCCAGTGCACATCAATTCTTGAGGGGCACGGCGGTACGGTGCACTCGATTTCCTGGTCGCACGATGGAAGACGACTTGCATCAGCGTCTCAGGATAAGACTGTTATGATCTGGGATCCTACCACTGCTCAGTGCGAATCAAGATTCTATATAAACTCCCCTGACTTTGTTCAATTTGATAAAGTCAATCTCAATCATCTACACACGTCAAGTGGTACAGTTGAACTGGATTTAACCAATGCCATCACGTCTAATCGTCAATGTTTACCCTTACCAGAATTACGCGGGTTTGCGTTGAGCGATGACCTTTCCTGGATAACCTACAATGGCATGAACCTCCTTTGGCTGCCTGCCGAATATCGACCGGCTAAATCGTCACTCTTTGCTATGTCTGGAACAAAGTTGGCGGTTGCTTCTTCGTCAGGTCTTGTCATATGTCTCGTGCTTGCAGAACAGAGCACCATTCCTGGACTCAAATTTACTACGGGTAAGTGGAATAACTACAGAGCCTTGTCGGATCCTGTACCTTGGAATGGGGGTTCGACACAGTTTCGAGTTGACAGCTAAAAGGAAACGGTGGAAGCCCTGTGTATCAAACGAAGATATCAGGGCTGGGATAGGGAAAGAAAGAGAAAGCTGTCTGGTGGGGTGGGATGACGTTCAGTATGTCCCATGATAAGCCTGTCCTTTTACTATCATCTAAACTTAGCCACGTCTGATCCCAGTGTCGAGTCCACCCTCTTATATACGTCCAGATCATGACAGACATGTGTTACCTGACCTGGTCATTCGTGTTGAGCAACGTGCTCCTTGATTACTCCATGCTTTCCTTGGAGAGGAATGTGTGTTACAATCGTGGCAAGAAGACCAGCTGCCCTTTCTCTTGGCATATTTGGCTTGTTTGTCAGGAAAGAGTTTCTAAACCAGTAGCCTATACGAGACAATACAAAGGCTATTTTTGTATAAGCATTTACAACGGTATTGGAATACCGCCAAGCACGGCGCCAGGGGCAGCCTAACTATAATAGGTGTAACATCATGCAATATAAAGTTCTAAATCAAATCAAATTGGAAGAAAGAGGTGAAACTAATTTCGAGCGGCCCTATATGTGATAGCTTAGAGCTCACTCTTCCTAGCATGGCTGGCGAGGTGGCGATCCCGATTGTCCTCCCTGGAGAATCCTTGGCCAAGCTCAAAGCCATATTTGCAACCTTCAACGTGACAGAAGAATATTGTACACTCTTCATCCATGTTGGGGTGCTTCGCTCTGGAATGCCGCTTGAGGTCCTTGCGGTACTGGAATGCTGAGGCACAGCCATTGACTGTGCACTTGAAGCGCTTGTCGTGGCGTGTCTTGTGACGGCTTGAAAGAGGTTAGCCCCAGATCATCCAGTTGAGGCACAGGCCATCGTAGAGCGGTATGCCCGAGACCCGGAGCAGGAGGTCCATTTCGATGATTATTCACTACGGAAAGTTGCTGTGGACCAGTGTGTCCGCGCGGCGATCGACGATGGAAGTTTCACGGTCCTTATGGGTTTGGGAAGGGGCCTTGTGGTGACGCGGAACCTGGTGTCCTTGGTGACACAATTGCTCGAGAATGTTGGAACTGCCGAGCCAGTCATAGAGGAAGAGGAAGAGGAGTTGTAATAGTGGGGATATCGACCTTAGGATACATGCTTTGTTGTTTATATTTAGCGAGTATTTCCAGTAAATTTAAAATTCAGTGTATATTCTCAATTTATTTTGTGCTCCCCAGTCCCCATCTCTTTCATATTCTGGTAGGTGAACAGTCTTACTGCGAAGCCTCCTGTAGGACTCCTATATTCCTTTTTGTCTCCGAACCTTTCTTTGTCTGTCCCCAGTACTACTATGTATTGATATGTGGCTTATTGCTGATAACTGCTAATAACTGACTTAGCGAGATAGCTGTCAGCTTGGTAGAAAAATAATCCCTCCTTATAGACTCTCTGGGCTCTACTGCCCTCCCTTATAGTAATAGTAGTTAACTTGAGATCTTCTATCTTTATGCCCTAGCTGATGTTTGATATTATAAAAACCGATTTTATTAGTCTACTCCTTGTGGTCCACCTTGAATCTCTTATAATACTATATATTAAACATATGTCCACCATGTTCGAATTAGTCTGTAATAGCCTGGGTGGAGGATTCGATAGAGATAGAGGAACCTAGAGGGATACCCAGTTGTCTGGTTTTAGATGTCTGCTTATGACAAGCTCAGTGAGATTAGGGATGAGATGCTTAATATAGGTAATATAGTAGTACTCAATGAGTTCTGGGGAAGAAATCATCAGTTAGTTAGTTAGCCTATAGTTAGTTGAGAATAGGAACTATTCTCAGGGATAGAGAATAAGAAAAGATAATATATAATATCTTCTCTATAATATATATTCTGGCTACTCTTCAGTATAAAGTGATACTGAGATTGGATAATTAGTGAATAAGTAAGTCTTGTAATTATATAGTCCTATACTCTATAGTGGTTGGCTTTAACCTATAGTACCTCTTATCGGTAGAGTATTTACTCTCTAGATCGCAGATCCTTTAATATATAGTCTGCTTCTTCTCTCCTCTGTCTAATTTATCTCTTTCTCTCCTGTTGTCTTTTCCTGTTTGCGTCTGTATCTGTAATTATAGGGTTAGCTGGTGTAGTCTCTGGCTGTGCCTTGGGGGTTAAAGTTTTGTTATGGCTCCTACTGGTGGTAATGTCTATTGGCTCTGTGCTTAAAGATATGGTCGGAATAAGGTTGAAATGATAAAGGAAAAAAATCAGATTCCCGATATAAGATTACTTATGGATGTGCTTATAGTACCTTAGAGTAGAGTGGTTAAGAGAGAGTTGGTATGGTAGAGAGTATAGTACTGAGATACAAAAGGACAGTCTTATGGTGGGGAGCTTTCCGACAGTCCAGGTTTTAACAAAACAGACTTCATTAGCCATGAGTCTGTCTGGCTAAGAATATAATAGTTAGTCGCTGAGGATACCGCTCTTCCTGAGATCCACATGGTTTATAGAAAACTGTGCATGTCACCTGATGTTCGTGGCAGTGCTGGCACCACCTTGGTCTGAAAGCCTGGGATCTAACTCTCGGGAGCGAAAAATACCTAACTATATCTCTATGGTTGGCATTTTGTCGGATGATCTTTGGCGTTGTCATAGTCACCTTGAATCTGGAGCGTTCGTGTCATGGTGTCCATCATTTCGTCGCTGTGAGCAAGGCTTCCCCAAAGATCATGAAGAGAGGTATCTATGCCATCTCTGGTTGCTGTATTGAAGCGCAACGCCGGGGGAAACTCGCGCAGGTTTGAATCGTCGTGGCTGGCCAATGGCTAGTCGCTCAACCAAGTAACAAGTTGACTACTTGTCTGAGCAGATTCAATTCACGTTGAAATGTCATTTACTCGCCACTACAACCAGTGCTATTGCCCAGGTATCAAATTGGGCCTTCGGCATGTTCCTTGCGTTTGAAATCCGTATACACCCGAGGGGTTTCCCACAGATCATGCCTCTATCTGTACTGGAAGCTTCATGTAAGCGAGACCGCAACACTAGCATCAAATATCTTATTGATTGGCTCTTATTTTTGACCTAATTCAACTCCTGGGGACAGACGATTACAGGTAAGGCTCTCAGGAACACTGTAGCTGGTTAAACTGAAGCAGTCTTATTGGTCTTTGTGGGGCATTCCATTCTCCATATCGGGGCATGGACTTAAGACACAGCATGAGAGTTTCTTGGTTGTCAGACTGATCCAGCCGCTGACTTTACTGGGATTCTTTACCGCTTATTGCTTCCAAAGGCTCTTGCCCACACTGCCCACACCGTGTGGGGGTACGGGTTGACCACTGGTGGCGTTGCAGAGCTTCGCTTTGGATGAAATGATAGAGTAGTAGACGCCGTCCTGAATCTCCTCCACCTTTCCACCTAACTTCACAAGCGATGAAAATGATCACTCAAGATTCTGAGGGCACCATTGGTGATTGATTGGTGATGGTGGGGCTCGACGGAATTAGGATATAGGTCAATCAGAATTCCCATGCCCTCAGAAATGTCTATTCCATCACAAAGATGTGTCTGCGTAAAAACTGCCTTCGATTCTCGTCAACTCAAAATTGTTTGATTTTGAAGATTGGCAGGCACGGCAAAAGATGAGCCAGGCAGTAATACTGGTCGGATATGGATACTGTATTACGGAGCGTGGACCAGTGAGAGGCACTGCTATAATGCATAAAACGTACGCGAAACGGTCTCTGCATCGAGCCACGTACGACATGCTCCTCTTTGGCATCCCACATAAAGGACTAGTAATGGAAGATATCCAGCAGATGCTGGCAGGGGACCAGAGCCATCCGCGAGAGCGGTTGCTGCAGCAGATTTCCAGTAATTCGGACCTGCTGATTCACCAGTTGGCGAATTTCAAAAATTTGATCCGAGATCTAAAAGTGGTCAGTTTCTATGAGACGGAGCAGACGAGGCGGCTGGCTTTAGTACGTGTTTCTTTTTATCTGCGACAGGCTATACATGTACTGATGATCACCGTAGGACTCGGAAAGCGGACGATGGAAACGCACTGGAGATTTCATGACGACGGTTAGCGCCGACTCGGCTCTTCTCCAGCTGCTCGACCATATAGAGGATAAGGTGCCGCTACATGGCGATCACTCGATGATTGTCAAATTTGTCACGCGCAATATGGCAGGGTATCGAACAGCGCTTGATAAACTGCGGAATTTCTCAAAAGATGCACCGTCGGTGGTGGCGGCCCGGTTGGTGAGTGACTTTCTCCAGTGTCTATTCGCGAGCTAATTAATGGTCGCTATTTTCCGAGCAGACGCGACCGAAACCCCAGTCGTGCTCCACGGTACCTTTGAAGAAGGACCCTATGTCTGTGTATCGGGAAGAGATAATCCGTGCAATCAAGGAAAGGCATGGGGCAATTGACCAGCACCATGAGCGGGTTGTATTGGTAGGCTGGCCGGCGTTGGGTGAGCTGTCCTATGAAAAGGTCTTTTTTGAATAGTGATTGACTTGATGCGACTACCTATCGCAGTCGTACACCTTAAGAGCAGCCTAGCAATGGGCACAGAAATTAGGCCATGATATGATGTGACGAAGCTCTTATTCAGATCAGTACGAGTAGTGTAACTAAATAGTACGGCGTTGTAATAATACCCATACCGCGAAGTCACTCGTGCAAGCACATAATTTGCATTTTCATTGGTTGATAGCTCATCCCGCAAGCGGGTCTATGCAGTAAGAGCCTCAACCCCGCACGGCGAGTTTTTCTCAAATTGCCTAGACTGAGAGTTGGGCATCTTTGCATAGAGCTATTACAGGCCGTCAACGCAATCCTCTGAGTAGTATTTTCTATAAAGGTGATAATATTTCCCGTATCATGTGTAAGCCTTGCACCTATCTCAACGGCCAAGTGTTTTCGCGTATCAAAAGCTTCTTATTTCCTCTCAATTTCACTCAGAAATCTTTGGAATGGCAGACCCTCTTTCTATTGCGGGAGTTGCTTATCCTATCGCAAAGGATCTTCTCAGACTTGCCCGCAGTATGAAAAGAGCATATCAAGGAATAAGCTATGCAAAACAGGACCTTTTCAAGGCGATCAAGAGGACGGAGACTGTGGCTCAAACATTTGATTTCTTCAGAGAATCACTAGAAAAAGCAGAGTGCATTGAAGAGCTTGGATCAATGTTTGAGCAGCATCGAAAACTCATCGAAAGTGTCAATGGTGAGGCGAAGCGAACGATCAAACAACTGAAGTATATCACGACTATTTGTCATTTAATGATGAATTGCCCTCATGCCAGTCCAGTTCAGAGATGGATCGCACACTTCGATTGGTACAGAGCAAGTCAAAAAACTGTACCCCCTCTCTTCCAAGACATGAAGATTTTGGAAAGGTCTATGAGAACGATTGGAACCCTGGTGAATACACAAATACTTCATCAATTATTTTCGAAAACAAAAAATGACTCAATCCTCATACAACTGTTGGTTCCACCTGGTTCAAAATGATGGCAGCCAGTGCGCCCTTTGCTGACTATCTCCCACAGTGACTCATTCCAGAAGCTGCTGAAGATTGAATTCCGGAAGCTTCAAGAAGCCCAAAGAGCTCAGCAGGAATTTTATATGCGGCGTAAAATTTCCCCATATGAGGAGAGCAAACAGCCATTTTTCTTTGCTTCAGAGGTATTGAGAATTCTGAAGGAAGAAATCCCTCGAACCTTCAGGGAGAATCGCTGCGACGATCCATTTACAAATACCCCTCAGCCAACATCGATTTCGTTAGTGTCAGAGAGTCCTTCATCAGTCACACGTATACCAGTCTCATCTCAGATGAAACAAAGAGATCAAGACCACATAGTTAACATGAGCGATGATAGTGCTCTATTGGCTGGACAAAGCTCTTCATGCGGCATACCAAACTCGGAACGCCCTGTAGGTGACATGATTGATAGGCTAATATACCCATACTAATCAGTTTAATAGCAGCCTCCTCCGCCTGTTGTGATACCTTCCTCGGTATCTCTGGATCGATCGGAGTCTGACGAAAAAACCAGTAAAGTTCCCAAAGAAGAACTAGATGCACCAGAGCAGCAAGAAAGCGGCGCTGCTTACATGCGTTTGCCGCCCTTTGGTTCCCCAAAACTTCGCCCTCGCCCGAGCGCCGGACGACAGTTCCTCGATCATACAAATAATACAAGCGACGAGGATGGAAGTAAGGCAGAAAATTCTTGAGACATCGTTCCAAGAAAAGACCATCCCTCTCCATGTCTGACATGCTGAACGAAGCATAACACAACAAATTAGGTACTACTATACGATGCTGCAGATTACCAGACAGATTTGCGCCTTTGTTTGCAAGATCGATATTCTAGAAGCTGCTAGAACCATACAATTCTATTACAGATACAGAGTACTCAACGCTGCCCATAATGCTTGTATCCTGGAGTCTTTATCGCGTTTCCCAGGAGCAAGTCCGTAACAACTCCTTAGAGATCTCTGTTTAACTGAAAATGATGCTTCAGAGGTCACGCTGTTAATTGGTGTGAATTATTATCCTTGTCTACGTAAAATACTATTGATGGGGCAGATGGATACATATGCACGTGATCCTAGCCTCACGAATATATCAGCAATCGGCATGTCGTGTCAACACTGGTGCAACGGTGTTGTTGAATTGGTACTTTGGGCTAAATTTGGATTTGTTAAATGAAATTTACGTTACGTTGAACAAGCCCTTTGCCACGAAACTCCGTGCGTTTCCTAATACTTGGCAACTCCCCCAGATTCCCAACAACTTCTTCATTTTCAACTTTAACCAGAAGCTAATAGAGCGGTGTGACTTGGCAATTTGGACCTGGATCATCGTTCATACGGGGGGAGGCGTGACAGACATCCGACAATCCAAGGTGATGTATGGTAGGTCGATTACATATCCTGTTCGCGGACGCTTTAAGTTTCTGGGCTTTCCTTGACTCATAACTGCGCCATCTCAAAAGAAATCGGGATGCCGTGGTTCTGTAGAGTTGTTAGGACCTTATGGATTAGAAAAAGGTTTAACTTCTTTAAGTGCTAATTTTAATAAATTAAGTACAGGTATTATAGCTATATATGCTTTATATATAATTATAGGACCAATTTTCTATATGACATTAATATACCTCGGCATTGACACGGGTTTGGAATCCGTGTCAATGCCGGCTGTTCCAATGATCGAGTGATTCCTGCGATCCGTCTGATCCTACAATTTGCCTGGGTTTTAATACGGATTCCAAACCCGTGTATATCGTGGGAACTGGCTGGTCCTACGATCCATCTGTCCCTTTGCTTTATATACTTTTTGGCACTGATTCTGAATTCATATATATTGTAAGAACCGGCTCTTTCTAAGATTAAGTAGATCCTGTGATCCGTTTGGCTCTGTGATTTGCATGGTTTTTAAGGATCTAAGTAGCTCAGTGTGCTGGTGATTGTAGGACTTACTATAAGAGTGAATATTATAGTAGCTTATAAGATACGTGCTACTCTAGGTGAATCTATTTTCCAAGAAACGGTCCTTTGGGCGACATACTCTAATTTTCCGAATTTAAATGGCTTATATTGGGATAATTTAGCTTCTGTGATATGCTTTATAGAATTGACAATTATATTTATATTGTAGGATATATGCAATTTCCGACTTCTTTAGCTAATCCTATAACAGACTACAGTATACTAAAATCATTCGATTTCCTATGATATACTATAAATCTGAGAATACTGGGGTAAATGGATCAACTATCTTATGATAAAGCACAAGCATTGCAGGCCCTCAGCCAATAGGCCAATGAGCCATATGGCCAAAGAGGACTACAGGCTTATTATGGGCTCTCAATATTCCACCCACGAGAACTTTTTAGTGGCGAGAATGTCTGGCAGTGAAAATATTTAATAGCAAAAATATTTAATAGTGAAAATGTATAATGGGGAAAATATTTATATTCTGGAAAAATTCCTAGTGAGTAAAATTCTTTAGCTAGAATAAGCTAGAAGTAATTTTATTAGAATACAATATTTTATATATAGAATATTAAAACTAACCAAATGGTAATAATATGCAAAGTGGACTTTTGATTGTGGGTACTTAGAATACTAAGAGACCTATGCTAAATACATAATTACATTGGGTTCTTAAAGTGTGTTCCTAGTAATCGATCAGTAGAACCCCATTTAGGGTATCTTTAAGCTTCTGTATAGGTATTATATAATAGCTTCTTGTTACGGACCCACAGGGGCCAGCTCAAAATAAGTCAACTACAGCCAATCATTACGACAAGGATATACAATATGTGATTAAAGACTACGGACATATATAAGAAAAGTGGTATTGTGGAAAGAAACATGGTTCAGAAAACCACTCTACACGGAAACCATAGTATTTCCACTAGTGTTAGAAGATATAATATAACCTAGGATTATAAGTGTTCTAGGGTTAGAAGTATCCTGTAATTAGATATATTCTAGGATAGAGAAGTAATCTAAGAGAATAAGGATCCTATAATGTATTCCAATATAAAACACTAACTACTATAGGACTAGTAAAATTCTAAGATAATACCTATCCTAGAATGGGATCAGATTTCATTATATAATAGGACTTAAGCCCAATAAAAGATAAGAAAAACTAAATATATAAAAATACTTATTTAGTATTATATATTGTAGTGGGGAAATCACCCCATGGAATATCTGTTTTTCCGGCCCAGATCATGGAGCTCTGGATAGCATCACATACTCAGGCTAGCTAGTAATCAATCAACCTATGGTTTTTGGTTTGGTTCTCGGTTTTTCGGTTCAGACAGTGGTTTTGCCAGTTTTCTTTTTCTATTGTTTTTCTCTAATTATATCAGTTACGTTTTTGAGTAAGGTTATACTATAGTAATCTTATAGACATTGATTTCTACATTAGTTCCTTGAGTCCTTCCTTCAATTTGGCTACAGAGAGTCATTAATATCACATTATTACTAGTCTATCTAGAGGGCTATACAGTTTGGTTTAGTTAGTTCCTTTTACCTTTTCAACTTAGGTTGTCTCTATATAGCTATATCTTAGTACATTCTCCCCTTTTTATATGGTAATAGGAGTAAGATAGGGCTTATGAACTGTAAGTATTGAGTCAAAAGAGGAGGTAAAAGAAGAAAAGAGTTATATTTTTTTTAGTAAAATATGAGTAGTAGGTTTGACTCTGAAAACCTATAATTGTAAAATTGGGAGTTATAATCTGTTATATTCCTATATTTATATATAAGAAGATATATTAACTTACAGAATATAAATATTTTCTATGTCTTTTATTAATTAAATCCTATAATAGAGATAGTTAAATATTGGTATTGGGCCTTTGGATAAGGTCTAATGAATTATATTAATTTATAGAAAAGAGATATCTAAGAGTAGAATATCTCTAGTAGGTAACTTTATACTAGGTCTTTTTATTATTGTTTTTATTATTTTTACTATGATAGGACTATTTGTCTATTCTATCTGATAAATAGGATTATAATAACTAATGTTATTATTAATTACCTATAAAAAGATTAAATTTGGATAGTTCTATTTTATCTTATTATTTATACTTATTGTTTTTACTATCTTTTTCACTATGTTTATTATATTTATTATATTTAAATTAGTTAACTTATCTACTATCTATATTTTTATCTTACTATATATTAACCTTATCTTCCATACTATATACTAATAGCTTATTTCTAGTTGGAAAAGAAGATTATTTTCTATCTATAAAAATGAATGATATTAAAGGCCTATCTGAGCTATTTCTCAATTTCTATAATAATAGGAGTAAATTAACTATCTCTGAACTAGATTATAACTCTACTTTAGACTAGTCTTTACCAGAATTGTCTATACTATAATCTCCTTTAGAGCTATTTTACCTAAATTCCCACTATTAGTCTTTATTACTATTCCTATCTCTAGGTATAGTAAACTATGGGTATAATAAGTCTATAACTCTATAGAGTAATACCTATTAGACTAGTCTAATCTTTTCTAATCTATTCTTATCTAGTATACCTAGAGTACTCTATTTTAATGAGAAAGATATATCTATCTTCTTAAGAAAGATAGGAGATATATATAAGTATTATAGAATTTTAAATAGATAAGATCTTATAAGGTATTTACCTTAATATTATTCTAAGTAGTCTTATAAATAGATTGAAAATAAGTTATTATAGAGGATTGGTAACTGGAATTAGTTCAATAGAGTATTTCTATGAAAATATTATTAGTAGAATAAGAATTAATATTAGTATACAAAGGGCTATCTTATCTAACTAGTATATCTTAAGTATGATTTATATAAAAAATTAGAATATTTTATATAGGAATTTAATAATATTTTATACTATTTAATATAAAAAAATAATCTAATCTTATTAAATATAGAGTATACTAAGCTATTTTTAAAAGAAATTCTGAAAGAGCTGAGATTAAGGATAATAAGGAAGTTTATTAGAGAATGTAAAGATTTATTTAGAAGTATATTAGGTAAAATAATATCTTATAAAAAGGCTTTAGACTATATAAAAGATTATTTACTATTAGAATATGTTCTATTGGATATTGAGTTATATATAGAAATTAGTAAGGGTTACTTATTATCTTAATTAGAAGGATTTAGAAAGTAGTTATTATTGTTTTTATAATAGAATTAAGATTAGGATTAGAATTATAAACTAGTAGTATCTACTTAAAATCAGAACTTAAGTCAGAACTAGTAGACCTCTTAGAGTAGATATATGAGTAAAATAACTGTCTTAAAGGATTAAATAACTACTATATTTCTTTATCTTAGTACTATAAATAATTGTTAAAATAACTCCTACTATAAGTCAGATTACTAATCTCCTACTAATGACTTAGATATAAATGGGTTTTCTTACTACTAGACATATAGAGAGCTTTATATGAGTAAATCTATTATCTATAATAAATTATAGAATTTAATAGTAAATAGAAAGGTTTATTTTAATATAGAGAATCAAATATAACTAGGTTTAATTAATAAACTAGATCCATTACTATAGATAGTGTTACGGCGCACTGTTCACAATTGCTGCCCGATGGCTTTTCGGGCCCCATCCGACGGTAATCTGGATAAGTGTGGGATCTCTCATCATCACTCTGCGTCTATGCGTCATTATATACATCACCAATGTGATGCATGTGACCCTGGGGTTGGAAGTCATGTAATTAAATAGATTGGAGGGTTTCCCTGACTTCGGGGATTGCTAAGGATTAGTCTTTTTACTATTGCTACACACACGCCCAATATAGCCAACTTAGTGGTCCCATTCCGTACCCCTTTTATAGCCATTCCGCTACCATTCCCCATCGCCTCTCATTACCACTCTCTTGCCTAATCCACCCCGTCTTTACAATTCTAATCCTTCTCCCCACGGATTACCCAGGAGACAATGGTGAACACATGTTGAACCACTTCCCAGGAGGAGTCTATTGGCCCAGGACCAGGAAGTGTTTTACCCTCTCTGCTAGAGCAAGGAAACCTATATGCAAACTTATAAGATCTCATAATATCTGAAATCATAGCGCAAGAGCAAGCTGTTAATACACGAATTCAAGTAATCAATAACTTGCAGTAATAACAGGAAGAGTTGTAAACTAGGCAAAATAAATACTTATGCCAATTTGGAGACCTAATACTAAATCGTGACTCTCCCGAAGCTACTCTGACTACTGTCTTATATCAGAGTAGTCTATCTACTGAGGCTATACCTATACTAGTAACATTAACCTACTCTGATAAGCACCACAACCTCAAAATTGAGAATATTAATACCTTCATCTGGAAGTATACCATTTAGCAATGTTACAGTTGGCTTATTAACTTAGATCTCACTTTCACTATGGCACCCTAGTAATATAATAGTGAAAAGAATTGTATTCTAGGAGGAATTAAACACATGGATTCCTAGTATTGTTTATAATAGAGTGAATACCTTTACAGTAAAGATTCTAGTATACACACCCTATTGGAAAACGATTAGCAGTCTTTTGAAAATTGGACATTAACCCTAATTAGCAACTCTGTTAATTTACAGCCAATCATGATAAACTAAATTGAGAAAGCCCAGCATACAGAAGACTAGGACCCATGTGATTTTCATATCTATCTTCATTTCCTAGAGTAATATTTACTTAGGAAATCGGAACTAAATTGCGCCCTAAAATTTTTTGCAAAACTATACCCAAAACTATAAGAAACTATTAGTTTTCATCACATGGAACTTTTACAAAATCGTAAAGAAATAGTAGATATAGCAGTATATACCTAGAAGGTAACCCATAAGAGATTTAAGAAGAATTTCAATAATAGAAAACACAGTACCCCTAATGAACAATCTTATTTTTTCTCTAAAAAACCCTTTTACAAAATCTAGAATAATACTGGAAAGCATGTGGAACAACCTCAATTTACTCAGAGACTAAATCACTAGACTAGAAGATATCACATTCCAGCATTAGGACTAAGCAAAACTCCTGCAAATAAGGGCCAACTGCCAAACCAGTACTTTATTTATTATGAAATAGGCCACTAGACGAATAAATATCCCAAATCCAGCAGACAAGTACAGGAGATTGTAGAAGCTACAGAAGCTGTAGAAGTTACTGAAATTTTAGGGGAAGAGTAAGGGCTACAGATCTTCCTATACCTGTAATCCACTATCCTATAATAGGAAGTATGTCCTGTTTTACTGTTATGGCCACTCTGTGGGATAAGCTCACAATCCACGTGGACTTTGATACTTATATACAACTTAACATTGTGAGCATTAACTTTGTTAAATAGTAGTACCTACCTTAAGCTAAATTACAAGTTCTCTGGCTATGTACTATAGGTAAGCTAGAATGCCCTAAATATGGTATATATAAGGTGACTCTAGTTCTTACTGACTCTAGAGGAACTGCCAAGGCTATTAAGAGACCTTACATAGTGGTAGATCGAGATTCAAACCCTATAAACTCTCCAGTTCTCCTCTCTATGACTATACTTAGTTAGTATTTCATTGTTATCTCAATAGTAAATTGATAATAGTGGTTTACTACCCCCAATTTCAAGCTGAAAACCCTATACCAATTCACTAAAGACTATAAAAATAAAGCTTGTGTCTTTACTATTGTCCAACTACTTAAATCAAATAACCCCTCTGTTAAAGAAGAAGATGACTATATTCCAATTACTAACTCTGTGGAAGAATAGTGAATCCCCCCTGAATTGAAGGAATTTACAGATGTATTTTCACATAAAAATACTATATAATTACCTTTACAAAAGGAAATAGATCATACCATTGATCTATAGGAAGGAGAGTAACCTCCTTGGAAACTGATTTATGTACTCTCTCAAATAGAACTTACTACTCTATACAATTATATTAATATTAATATTAAGACAGACAGAATCAGACCCTCTAAAAGTCCTGTAGATATACCTGTCCTATTTATCCCTAAAAAAGATAATACCCTCCATCTCTGTATTAATTATTATAGCCTAAATCATATATCAGTCAAAAATCACTATCCCTTACTTCTTATCTCAGAGATTTTAGACAGAATCATTAGTACTAAGCTCTTTTTGAAAATTAATGTCAAAGACACCTACTATAGAGTCTATATTAAGCAAGGGGATGAATGGAAAACTGTGTTTCATACCCAATATGGCCACTATGAATATGTAGTCATACTGTTTAGTCTAACCAATGTACCGGCTACTTTCCAGAACTATATTCATATTGCCCTTTGTGGAATTCTTAATATTTTTTATATTACCTATCTTAATGACATTCTCATCTTTTTATCTGATAAAGAAACCTATACCCAATATCTTAAAACTATTCTCCAACACCTATGCTAAGCAGAACTCTACACTAAACTATCTAAATGTACCTTTTACTAAGACTAAGTCAACTTCTTAGGATATATTATCTTGTCTAAGAGCATTTTAATAGATCCCCAATAGGTCTCTGCTATTACTTTATGGCCAGAACCTAAAACCTTTTATAACATTCAAGTATTTATTGGCTTCTGCAACTTCTATAGATAATTTATTGAGAAATTCTCTCTCATCACACAACCCTTAATATTATTATTAAAGGGAAGCAAAGATGGGAAAAAGCCTGGCTCTATAAAGTTAAATAAAACTAAATCCCAAGTATTTCACATCTTAATTAACGCCTTTATGAACGCCTCTGTTCTCATTCATTTTGACTCAAGTCACCCTATCTAATTAGAGACTAATGCATCTAAATACAGAATGGTGGGTGTCCTCTCATAGTTGGGAACTAATGGAAAATGGTACCCTATAGTGTTTTGGTCTTATAAATTCAATGATACTAAGACCCATTACACTATACTGGATCAAGAGCTATTTACTATCATTTACTCATTTAAATACTGGTGACATTATCTAGAGGGAAGTAGACATACTATTAAAGTTTTATTAGACTATGCTAATTTGTAAACTTTCATGTAATAACCCAAACTCAATAGATGTCAAGCCTACTAGTGTATCTCCTTACTACCTTTTGATTTTATTATTAAGCATTGGTTAGGGAAATCAAACTTGGCTGATGCTCCTTTAAGGCTTTTTAAAAGGACTGGGGATGTCCAGAATCCTAATATCCTTGCATCTCTTGTATTATGGATAGTCCCTGGACCAAATACTATTTCCCCATGGAATATAGTTATCTAGGAGATTCGCAAATTAGACCTGATCAGTCTCAAATTCCAATTTGAGGCACAGCCTTATTCTGCTATAGGTAAGGACGAATCAGCTAATTGGGCTGTCTGGGATGATCTAGTTTTAGATTGATTGAGTTCCTAGGAGGCTTTATATGTAATTATAGTAGAAGAACCTATATGTGTTTTTAATTTATGGATCTCTGATGATCTAGTTATGGAGCTATTGAGATTATAGACAGAGGATCCCTATTACCAATGCCAAAAGAAAACCCTTCTCTATAGATAGGGGGATCTGGAGGACTAGTTGCTGAAAGATGGCTTTATCCTCTTTAAGAAGTGCTTTTTTATATCCCCTGTCTAAGGTCTTAGGTAATTGATTTTGAAGTTATATTATAATGAACTAATAGTGGGTTACTTTGGAAGAAACTATACTGTTGAGCTAATTAAAAGAAAATTTTACTAGTTCTCAATGAGAGGGAATATTAAGTAATATGTCAAAGAATATACTGTATGCCAGGGTTCAGTGTTATATTACTACTGTCCCTATAGTAAACTGAAGCCACTACCAATCCCTTTAGGTCCCTAGATTGAAATATCTATGGATTTCATTATTAGACTACCCATTGTTATATTTAGAGTAAAAGAAGTTAATACTATTCTTGTGGTTGTTAACCACTATACAAAAATGTATTTTTTCTTCCCTGTGAGTACTTCAATTAATATAGTAGAGCTTGTAGAACTGCTATATAATAAGGTTGAGCTCAAGTTTGGAGCTCCTTTAGGGATTGTTTCTGATAGAGGAAGTATTTTTACTAGTGCTTTCTAGGCTAATGTATGTGCAGTTTGTAATATTAAGTATTACCTCTTGATAGCATTTCACTCTCAAACTAATAGCCAAATAGAGTAAATAAATTAAACCCTTGAGTATTATTTATGTTACTTTATTAATAAAGAGTAGCAAATATGGCCAATACTATTGGGAATAGCTGCTTTTGCCTATAATAATACGATTAATATTATGATAGGGATATTGCTATTTGAGGTGCTATATAACTATAACCCCTCTTTTCACATAAACCCTAAGACCGGTATTTCAGTTGAGGGAATACTAGTAGTAAAAGATCATCTTTCCCAACTTCAAGATCTATACAGAAGCCTATTAGAACACTGGTGGAATACTATTGAAACACACACAAAGCACTATAACATAAAACATAAGGATGTGGAATTCAAGATAAATAACCTTGTTGTCCTATTAACCAAAAACCTCTAGCTCCAAGGGTCTAGAAAGCTCTTCCCATGCTTCATTAGTTTATTTCGAGTAGCAGAAAGGGTTAGTATATAGGCATACTGACTCTATTTTCTAGAAAAATATAGTTGAATATACAATGTCTTCTATGTTTCTCTATTAGAATCATAGGTGGATCGTAATTAATCTACAGCTAAATCAATGCCCTTGTTAGAACTAGAGAATGATCCAGACTATGAAGTTAAAGAGATTAAAGGAGAGTAACAGATCCTAGATGAAATCTACTACTTACTTAAGTGGGCAGATTGGCCATCTGAATATAATCAATGGGTTGTAGAATCGGATATGAATGTGCCTATACTACTCAAAAAATAGAAGAAGTCAAAAGAAAAGCCTATATGAGGCAAGAAGAATACTTTCTAAAAGACGGATCCCCATCTAATTTACATTGATTACTTATTTAATATTAAAGCTAATACTAGGGTAAACCCTTTGTAAAGAGATTCCTTACCACATATCACATCCTCTGTCTATCATCCCCTTTAGATTACTGGACCTAATGTTAATTGTGAATTACCTCTATATAACCTTAGTAATAGTCCCATAGGTAATCCTTTAAGATATGTTCCAAAACCGATAATATAGAAACCTATTCTTGTAGAAGAGTATTGTAACCTCTATTCCCAGGGTGAAGATACAGAATAGCATTCTGACCCTTATAAGTATAGAGGGAAACCTTGCAGTTTGTAATTATGTTGGAGTAACTCTTATAGTTAGGCTAGAGGAAAGTAGTTGAATTAGTACCAGATCTCCTATGAAACCCAAGGAGAATTAGAGTCTATCTTACTTCCATTAAGTCCAAATTGAGACTCATAAGCTTTTAAGACCTTGCTAAAGATCTCTACATAATCCTCCATTGCGGTTATTAGAGCTTCTACAAAAGGTTTATTACTATTCTGGGGAAGTAAAGCAACAATATCCAAAGTTCAGGAAAGGTTATTATAGTTACTGATTATACTAGTGGGAATCTAATTAAAAAATCATAGGTTAATCGCCTTCTCTCCATAAGTATTCTGATTAAAAGGACTTATAGACTTATATGTTCCCTTAGCCCATATACAGTTCTTATAGGATATAGCCCCTTAAGTATTAAATTCACAAAGGATCTAAAAAGGGATTCCCTTATAATCCTTTTTGACCTCAACTCAGAGACAGTGCTTATACCATCTCCAATAGGAGGAAATAGGAAAAGAATATATTATATGAGGCTTTAGAGGCATCCTGGATCTCATATAGATAAAATCCAGAGGAAAGAGGACAATTCCAAGATAATTTAGATGTGATTTGGTGGGGAAATAGAGGCCGAAGCAGATGTCAAAGAAGGAAAAGTGAGGTTATGGGAAGCTACTATTTACACCCACACTTACTAAAATATCCCCTTTAAAATTTCTATTATAATTTACATATAGGGCAATTGACTTCAGATTAGACAAAAGAGATTTGATTTCAGTTCTACCAAAAGGAGTCATCTAACTCTGTAAAGAAGCTCTACTCTAATATCTTGTGCTTTTGGTGACTGTACTCCAACTCATTAGGATTATTGTTATTAACTTGAGCTATATCTTAAAGCATACTACCTATTACTATACCATAGGCTATATATATTGCCATCTGTATACCCTTAAATAGTGAGTGTTTTGCTAAAACCCATGCTTTATAGGTATGGTCCCCTTCCTCTAGTCGCAATAACTGTTAATCCAAGACTTGTTAATGAGTCCTTACTACTGCGTTTCCTGTAATAGGATTTGCCTATACTAGTAACTTCTATTGAGAGTTTATAGTACTATAGTATATAGTCAAATTACCCTGTCTCTCCATTAGTATTAACAGTGTGAAAGGGCTATGGAAACAATATGAACTAAGGGTGGTTTCTTTCTCCCTAACAGACCCCATTCAGACATATGGGCATTGGTAACTCCTATGAAGGCCTAAATCAGTTTAACCTCTAAGTCAACTAAAGTCTACTTCAATGCATCATTGAATAGAGGGGGAATTGGTGGTGGTCCGACCCCGGAAGATCCTGTAACTATAGGAGTAGTTGGATCTTATATCTTTAAGGCCAACTTATATCCTGTCAAAAACTCTACTACATCCTTCCGGTCCTCTACCATTCCTTTGGGAAACTATATTATAGTCAGATCATATGCCATTCATTAGAATTTCATTCCGGAATACTCACTGAGACACATTATTTGTTTTCAGCCACACAGTCCCTATAGGAAATTGCTAAAACGCTATTAAACTCACACTCTATTACTATAGGGTCGACTATCGGGAGATCTGTTACTGATGTATAGAGATAGTAAAGGCAAAAGAGTTGAGATGTTGCCATGGGGTAGCTATGAATTGCCCTTAAACCACTGGAGGAATCATTATTATCCTCTCCTCTATCTCTATTACCATTTTCCTCTTTACCTTTATTACCAATAACAGTAGCCTCCCTCCTCTTTTTAGCTTAGGTAGCCCGCACTATTGTAGCCCTGCCTTTATTTACTCTAGGTGTATTTACTATCTTCCCGATTTAATGGTCTATAGTGGGTATGGATAAGGTTTTTATATCTTCCCAACCTGCTCTGCGCAAAGCACATCTAATACCCTCCTCTTAAAAGAGGAAATTTCCAGACAAACAATGGAATCCTTACTATTATTCCATAAAATACCCCCCATACACTTGCTTTTAATAAGAGGTTTCACCTATTTAATCTCCCCTAACCTAACTTGTCTGAAAGCCAATCTTCTTCATTGCTATCTATCTTTGATCCAGCAGGTCAAATAAAGAGAGGAAGGATAATTGTTACAGCACACTGTTTATAATTGCTACCCGATGGCTTTTCAGGCCCCATCCGACAGTAATCTAGATAAGCGCGGGATCTCTCATTATCACTCTGTGTCTATGTGTTATTATATACATCACCAATGTGATATATGTGACCCTGGGGTTGGAAGTTATATAATTAAATAGATTGGAGGGTTTCCCTGACTTCGGGGATCACTAAGGATTAGTCTTTTTACTATTACTACATACACGCCCAATACAGCCAACTTAGCGGTCCCATTCCGTACCCCTTCCGTAGCCATTCCGCTACCATTCCCCATCGCCTCTCATCACCACTCTCTTGCCTAATCCACCCCGTCTTTACAGATAGACTCTATTAGACTGTAAAAAGACCTTATTTAAGAATAATAGAATAGGTAGTAGTAGAGCTTAAACTCTAAGTAGTAAACTTAAGTACTATTAAATTAAGTAAGAACTATTTTATAATAGGATAAGCTATTAGAGTTAAGTAATTTACAGAATAATATATCTTATAATGGAATTTTGAATATGTCCATTAATAGTCTTAGAACAAAGCTAATTTATTTAAATCTTTATAATAATAAATTTAAATATAGTTATGGATTTAATAGTGAAACTACCTATGTTAACATACTTAAAAACAGTTATATTTATAAGTTATAATAGCCTAATATTATATATACTTATAACTAGTAAAATAAGTAATTTCAACTCTGAGTTAAAGAGATTATTAATTAAGATAAGATGAATATATAAGAGTAGTCTAAAATACAGTTATAGATATAGTAACTAGAGTTAACTAAGACTATCTTTTAAGTTAGTTTTCTAGCTAGAAACCTAGATTAAACTCAGAAAGGTAGTAAATATAGCTCTATTTTAATTATATTATAATAAGTTTAAGGACCTACTAACTCAACTATTATTGAGAGAAGATTAAATTTAGTTAATTTAGTACTAAAAAAGATATATAATACTAAGATCTAGATTTCTATTAGTAAGCTTCTAGGTATTGTATCTTATATTTAAACTAGAGTTGAAAAAGAGATTAATATTAAGTTAATAAACTAGTGTCTAAGAAAGGTTTTTTTTAATATTTAAGTCAATTTAGTTAAGTTAGTTAAACTACTAAGCCTATCCTATTATTTTCTACCTAATTAACTAAATATAGATTAAGTCTAATAGGACTTATAGTATCTTCTACTAAGAGTATAGAGTTAACTATAATTACTATTAGTTTAACTTAGGTAAAATTTAATAATAATAAGTTTGTTTTATAAGTCCCTAAAGAGTATATATATAATTTATTCTATATTTAAGTTACTATTAGAGAATAGCTACTTAGAGTATATATTAACTTAGGATCTACTATTAATTTACTAGTAAAAAGTATAATTAGAAAGATAGAAAAATTATAGATATAAGTTAAGCCTAAGCTTATATTAATCTTAGTTAATAATAGATTACTTAGAGTTTAAGCTATTATTAAGGACTTTCTAATTAATATAGGTAATATTATAATTGAATCTTATATAGTTATAGTTAAAAATAATACTAATAATATTCTACTTAGTAGGATTTAGACTAAGAATATACTATTTTAAGTTTTTAAAAAGACTAATAGTAATGTAGTTTATAAAATCTATAACTATATATACTCTAAATTTATTAAATTTATTACTTATTATTAAGGCTAAGGTAGTTTAATTTGGAATATAACTATATTTAGGGATAAAGTTAATAATAAACTAACTTTAAATAACTAGTAAGAGGTAATAATAGTCTATTCTTCTCTGTGAATTATACTATTAGGCTATTAAGTTGTAAAAGTATTAAATTCCCAACTGAAAATATATTTATTATATTATTAAAAATTTGCTAAAATCTAAAAATATATAAAAAATAGGAAAATACTTAAAAATATTGTAAATTACCTTTTTAGTTAGAGGTTAAAACTAATTAAAAGATATTAGCCCAAAGATAGTATATAAAAAGCAATAATTTAGATATAAGAATTAAATATAGAATATCTTTCTTAAGACTAAGTAATACAGATTTACCCTTTAAGTATAAACTGTAAAATAAGTTTATTTATCCTAAGAGTAAACTATTTGATTTTACAAAAGTTAATATACTATATAAGTAGAAAGCTAATAAAATTAAGTCTATAGCTATTTTTAAATTAAATAGCTTAGTATTAACTAATTATTCTAATTAGTAGTAAATTTACTATAAAAGATATTATATAAGCTTTCTAGTAGAAGATAAAAAGACTGAGTTTAACTTACTTTTATAGCTATAAATTACTAATTTTACCTAAGATAGCTATCTTACTTTGGAATAAGAGAAGAGCTTACTAATTAGTAAAAATATACTATCTTAAGAGTATAATCTACTTTATAAACTACTCTTTAAGTATAAAGGTATTTTAGCTTAATTATGAGAATATATAAAGAGAATTTAGAGTAAGGTAATATTTCTATAGTATATAAAAACTATATCTTATACTTTATAATAATATTTAGATTTTAAGATTCTAAATACTCTTATTCTAATAGTTAAGATTATATTAAAAGATTAATTATAGTATAGAATTCTAGAAATATATAATAGGTCTTATTGAAATCTATAGTTTTTAGTAGATAAAAAGTAGTCTAATAAATATTAACTTATTAATACTACTATATTAATTAACTAGATTACAAAGTGTAATATTAATATATCTCTAAATACTAATGAGTTTATAGAGGAGTTTACTAGAATAGTAGTATTATTATTAGTTAATCTATTTTTAGACTATAATTAGATTAAACTAGATTAGAGAGATAGAGATATGACTATAATTTAGATATCTTTAGGTCTACTAAAGTAGACTACTATTCTATAAGATACTATAAATTTAGTAGTTTAATTTTAATGAGTTATTAGTATTATCCTTTATGAAATCTTTGGAATTATTATATAATCCTACCTTAATAATATTAGAGTTAAGAGACCCTAAATAACCTATAATAGTAAATTTATACTACCTAATATCTGAAGATATATTTTAGAATATATATAAAATTTGGATTATATCTTATATCTTTTAAAACTTACTAGAATAGTAGTTTCAGCTAAAAAATCATAATTTTTAATAGAAGATATTAAGATTATTAGCTAGATCTGTAATGTTAATAAGTATTATTTTAATAAGATAAAGATTTTAAAATTAGTTAATTAGCCCATACTAATAAACAAAGATGAGCTCTATTCTTTTATTGACTTAGCTATGTATTTTTGGATTTTAATTAAAGAGTTTTAGGTTATTATAGCTCTACTATATAGTCTAATTAAGAAAAACATTTATTTTATATAGTTACTAGTTTATCAAGAGATATTTAATTGAGTTAAGCTAGAGTTATTAACATTTCCTATAGTAAGACTAATTAATTATACCTTTAGACTCCTTTATATTATTATGGTTATTAATATATTAATTAAAGACTAGGAAGGAGTACTGATATAGGTTTATAATCTTATATAAAATCTAACTTAATATGAGTTTAGAGTTTAGTTTCTAATTAAGTTGTACTATAATATAAATAAGCTAGAATATTAGACTGTCTTAATGGCTTTTAAAAAGTTTTATTATTAGCTATATGAAGTTTATTTCATCCTTAAAACTAATACTAATATACTTATTATATAGCTAAACTAGAGTACTATTAATTTACCTAGAGTACTAATTACTTACTAGATTATATGAATTTAGCTATTTAACTTTGAAGTTAAGTATATACTAGAAATGAAAAATGGAATAGCTAATGGCCTTTCCCACTATAGACCTACTAGTAAGAAACTTAAGATAAAAGAAAGTAAGAGAAATATTAACTAGTTTATAGAAGCTAAAATTTTATATCTAAGGGCTTAATATAATCTAGTAGGAGCTTATTTTTTAGCCAGAAATAAGGCCTAAGACTAATTTAGTAACTTAGCTAATTATATCCTTAAAGATAGCTATTCTGTTAAATCAGAGGAGATAGTTTAGTTTTTAACTATTTTATATTAGTCTAAAGGTATAGAATTATTATATTTCTAGTTATTTAAAAAGAAGTATATGAAATTTATTATATAAGAGAGTTATCTTTTTAAATAAAATAGAGTCTATTTAGAGTTACTATAATATATTTTAAATTAAAAAGATAATAAAAAGACTATATTAAAAGGAGCTTATAAAGATATAGATTATAAGAATAGGAAAGTAACTTATAGTCTAGTAAAGATAAGATATTAGTAGAGTAATTACTATAAGGATATAGTAAGCTATACTAAATTATATCTATAGTATTAGAGTAGAATACCTATATAAGTTTATAAGAAAGCCAGAATATTATAATCTCTTTAGCTTTTTAAAAAATAGTATCTTAACTCTACTCCTATACTAGAAGAGACTATTTTGGAAGATAGGAACTATTATATAGTTATCTATACTTATAATTCTATTAATAGGTAACTAGAGAATTATATTATTAAATTAGCTACTATAAATATAGTTATCTAGTTTGTAAAAGAGGAAATTATAGTTTATTATAATATACTATGTAAAATTATATTAGACATAAGACTAGAGAATTAATTAGTACTTTAAAATTTTCTAAAATAATAGAGTATTTATTAAATTAATATTTTATCTTACTATTCTAATTTAAATAGACTTATTAAGAGATTAATATAGACTATAAAAGATATACTATTAAAGATAATAGATAGCTATCTAGAAATTCAATCCTTATGCTAGTTAAAATTACTATAGTAATGATACTTCTATCCAATAATAATAGTTAACTAATTTATAGTTAATACTACTATAGATATTTCTTCCTTCTTCTTTTTATATAATACTAAATCTATTATACTAATTAAACTATTTATACTAATATAGAGTATACTATTATAGAATATAATTTTAAATTAGGCTAAGTTACTTACTATAAGAATTTATTAATTTGAGTACTATAATAAAGATATGGAGGAGGTATTATATTGGATTAAGTATTTAAAGAAAGTAAATACTAATTTCTTTGATTAAGAGTATAACCTAAGATAAGAATACTTAAAAGAGAGAGATTTTATACTATTTTATAATATAATATATAAATATAACTACTTATTATATGAAAAATTATATTTTTACTAGTTGGGGTTATATAGAGTTCATACTATTAAGGAATTATCCTATTTACTAGCTAAACTAAATAGAATAGTTCTTAAAACCTTAATTAAAGGTAATAAATTGTTTAATAGTAATTAGTTAAAATAGTTCTACTTTAGATAAGAGGTTTTAGATAACTATCTTAATATTATTCCATAAAGACAGGATATAAGTAGACTTTGGGACTAATAGTGAGCTTATAGTTGTGGCTATAGTTATAGCTATAGTAGAGATATAGGTATGTATATTAGTAATTAAACTAGTTTAACCTAGATTAAGTAGGAGAAAAGTAGATATCTTAAAAGGAGGAGATGAAAAGGGGGTAATAAGGCAAAGGAAGTATTAGTTGATTTTGAGCCTAGTTAATACTAAGCTAACTTTCTGACTAGAAAGATAGCTTGATTTTACTATACTTAAAATTTATGGCTAGGGACAGCTATTTTTTAGTAGGAAATAAGAGTATAGTATTATATTTCATTATTTCTATTATTTTATTATTCTATTGGGCTATTTTCTGTGATTTTTACTATTTTTTACTAGTTTTCCTATAGTCTCTTTTTGTATTAAAACTATTTTAGACTACTGTAATCCTGTCTTTTCAACTACCTTTTATAATTCCAACTTTAGTCTTAGATAATATACCTATTTAAACTCTGGAATTTTATTACTATAATCCCTACTATTACAAATTATATTAATATTAATAGAAGCTATATCTTCTTCTTCTAAGCTAGCTATCTAATTCCCTTTAGGGGAAATCATTATTAATAATAAGATAGTTTATAGTATAGAAGAGATAATTAAGACCTTGTCTTAATATAATAGTTATAAATACTACTAAATAAGTACTTATTATAGAAGTATACTTAAAGATCACTATAATATAGTAGGTAATAGTTTAGTTGTCCTATTTGATTTTATTAAAGACTATATATTATAGAGTAAATATAAAGCTACTAAGAAAGACTTTGAATAGTATTAGACTATAGTCATTACTATTAAGTAGTGAAAGGAGTATGACTTGGCTGAGATTTAGTATATTAAGTATAGGGCTATTACTGTATGGGGAGAAAATAATATAGATAGTAGTGAAATATATGGTTTTCATTGATTTAGTAACTCACCCATATAGACCCAGCCTATTATATGGTATATGTCTTTTTCCAATCTAATCATACCTATTGTCTCATCTCCTATTCCTACTATACTAAAAATACCCTTCCTAGTGAGTCTACTAAGTTTAGATATATTAATATTAATATCCATAACTATATTAATACTAGCTGGGGAGGTAATATATTATAGGAATCTATATTCTTAATTAATGAGGATGACCAGAACTGTACTAAAGTTTTAACTAGAATATATAAACCTGGAATTATAGCTAATTAGTTTAGTATATTAAAAGGTTGAGAAAATAAATATAAAGGTTATAGTCTTAGTAATAGCTATATAATTCAGATTGATTCCTAAATATAGATAAAAGATGATAAAGAAAAATATAACTATTAGTAGATTAAGAAAGTCTATAGAACTAGTAATATTTGTCTATTCTTATCTATATTACCCTATGGTTCTACTAGTCCTATTATAATTACTCAATGGACTATTCTACTATAGTTTATTGGGGTCTAGGATAATTATATAACTCTGAATATTACTAAGGTTAATAATTAGAAAGCTCTATTATAAGCTTATTAAAACTAATTACCTATATTAAAGACCCCTTTAGGCTACTCTAGCTCAAAGTATAGAGTTATTCTATAGTATTTTCCAGTTATAGTTTAGTTCTATACTAACTACACAATCTCAGACTATCTAGTTGGATAGGCTAAATAGAATTATAATACTATATATTATAAGTTAGATATTCTATTTAGAGATAATAAAGCTAAAGTAGCTATCTTTATCCAAAAATAATAGAAAGATATATTCTATGAATATATCTAGCTCTATAATAAAGTCCAATTACTTAAGATAGAGACCTATAGTGGAAAATTCTACTACCATTATATGGAATTAGGCTTAATCTAAAGTAAAGATAGTTATGATTTTAATATCTTTTTCTTACCTTATTTATTTACTTTTTTATCTTTACTACTATTATTATAGTAATTTTTTTAGATTTATTAACTAGGGAATAGTTGAATTTTAGAAAGAGGGCATATGTAGTGGGGAAATTACCCCATAGAATATCTGTTTTTCTAGTCTGGATCATAGAGCTCTGAATAGTATTATATACTCAGGCTAGTTAGCAATTAATTAACCTATAGTTTTTGGTTTAATTCTTAGTTTTTCAGTTTAAACAGTGGTTTTACTAGTTTTCTTTTTCTATTGTTTTTCTCTAATCATATTGGTTATGTTTTTGAACAAGGTCATACTATAGTAATCTTATAGACATTGATTTCTATATTGGTTCCTCAAGTCCTCTCTTCAATTTAGCTATAGAAAGCCATTAATATTATGTTATTACTAGTCTATCTAGAAGGCCATATGGTTTGGTTTAGTTAGTTCCTTTTGCCTCCTTGATTCAGACTGCCTCTATATAGCTATGCCTCAGTGCATTCCCCCCTTTTCAATATTTAGTTCTTTATATTTAATCTTATCTTACTATTATTACTTAAGAATTAGATTAAAATATAACAAATTATTCTTATTATTTATCTAATAAATCCACCTTAATAACAAGAAGAGATCCATAAGAATCTAATCTTACTAATACTACTCTATTTAGTATCTTCTTTACTAAGTAAGACCTTTAGGTACTTAAGTAACTAAAGCCTATTACTATATATAATTAATAGATATTATAAGATAATAATAAGATAACCTTAGGATAATAAATATCTAAGAAAAATAATATCTTTATAGACTAACTTACTATAATTAATAAATAGTATATAACATATTAAATACCCTTTTTCAAAATAATATAATAATAAATAAAGTATTAATACTCTAACTTAATATAATAACCTAATTATAGTATTAATATATCTATTTAAAATAGTAATAATAACTAATATTCTATAATATAACTTATAGTAAGACTAGTATTAGTAATACTAAATACCAAATAGCTTATAAGTATAATTAACTAACTATAAGAATAGATTATAAACCTAGAGAACTAACTTATATAAACTATTAAACTACCTAAGCCTAAATTCTTTAAAGAAGAATATACTAAGCTTAGATCCTTCTTAACTCAAATAGATATATAACTTAGATTAATTAACTATATTAAAAAAGTAAATAAGGTTATCTATATATTTACCTATCTATAGAACTAAGCTTTTAATTAGTTTAAACCTTATATTAGAGAATTTAATAAGAAACAAACTTTAGATTAGAGAGATATAATAAGTATAATTATTATTTAATAGTTTGATTTACTTATTCTATTTATCTATTAGTATATAGATAGTATATTGTTGAGAGCCTAGTCTCAATTCCTATTAAATCCACTAGTAATTACCATAGTCTTAATATAAATAATTTATCTCTATTAGATACTATTACTCATAGTATTCTATAATTAGTAAAAATATATCTTACTAGGATATCTACTATGTCTTCTATATTGATTTTCTCTATTATTAGTATTATATAGGAGTATTTAGTAAGTTTACAAATAACTACTATAATTATATTGTTTCCTTCTAATTCAAGTAGCTTAATAATAAAATTAATTGTAATATATTTAAATAATTTGTCTAGTACTCCCAATACTTACAATTCTCCATATAATATATATTATCTAGATTTATTTTATTAGCATATATTATATTTTCTAATATAACTTCTCATTTTTCTGTATAAGTTCAGCCAAAAGTAATTCCTAGTAATACTTTCAACTGTTTTTTCCACACCTTAATATCCTTCTAATAGTGTATTATAGTAGTTTTTCATTACTTCTTGTCTCATTTGTTCTAGAATATAAATAAGTCCATAGATTAAGACTAATCTATCTTATTATTAAAGTTTTTTATTATCTATATTAATAATTCTTTAAATCCAATTATTCTTCATTTCTTCCTTAAGTTATTATATCTATTTATTATTGATTTTACTAGTTACTATCAGTACTTAGTAATTGTGGACAATATTCCCTTCTTTATCTTATTTTAAGATAACTAGTAATACTTCTTTTACTCCTAGTTAATAGTCTAGTTATCAACTAAGTATATCTACTTAACTATTAGTAGTTCCATTATAGTGTTTAATTCTATAATCATATCTAGATAGTTCCTCTATCTATTATATTTGTTGTTATATAAGTTCCTTTATTATTATAAAGTATATTAGATTCTTATAATCTAATTTCACTAGAACTTAATAGTTTACTCCTTTAAGATATAGTCTCTATTACTTAAATACTAACACTATAGCTAACAGTTCTTTATTATGGATATTATAATTGAGTTCTAGAGGTATCATCTTTCATAACTAAAATACAACTGGTTGTAGTTTTCCATTTTCATTGGGTTGCATGAGCCTTATTCTGAGCGTATAATCTGATACATCTGTTTCCATGATATATGGTTTCTCTAGGTCTAAGCTGAGATTGACTTTTGCCATGTAATATGTCTTATAGTTAGATTCATAGTAAGCTGCTAGTTATAGTATTTTATAGTCCGGATGTTACATATATTCCTTATATATATACTATCTATTATCATATAGACATATTAGTAGTTTTTTATCATACTAGATTAATTGTTCTTCTAGAGTATTATTAACTCTCTTCCTATTTCTCTACTTCTTAGAGTAAGGTAACTTAGGACTTAAAGATCTTTTATTGATCTTAAGGTTATTTCTAGGTTTCATAGATGGAACTTCTAGTATCTCTATATTAGAGTCCTGGAAGTTACTATAGTCTCTAGGAGTTATTATATCTTTAGAATTCCTGTCTTAATCCTATAGGTCATTTGTCTAATCCTATTATTCCCAATTAATCTCTGGGAATTTGTATTACTGGTTTTCTTATAATAGTTTTAAAGTATTACTCTCCTCATATGTCTATAGTTCTTTTAAATTTTTTTCTAATAGTTCCACTTCTCTAGTATATATCTATACTATTTTATTATATATTACATCTTAGATATGGTTTTTAGTTTCTTTTTCTTTTAACAGTTCTATAGTATTATCCCTTATATATGTCTGTACTTTCTTCTATAGCTTTATTATTAGCCATCTCCATATATAGGGTTCTTTATTATTTTCTTAGTACTATATAATATTGTCTGTATAATTATTTTCTTTTAACAGTTCTACAATATATTCCTTTATATATATCTATAATAAGTTTTATTATATACTTTATAGTCCTAGTTATATACTAGTAAATTCTTCTAGAGTTCCTTCTCAGGCTTTCTTATTTGTTATATATAATTATTATTTCTTAATATTATTATAGTCTTCTTGGCTTTCTTTAGTTATACTTAGCTGTTATTATTATTATTTTCTTAGTAAATAGCATTCTCTTAAAAAGTAATCTTTCTTACCATAGTTAAAATATTTATCTTACATCTACTAATATTGTTTTTCCTTATATGGGTTTTCCACTATATCTAGATTCATTAGTTATAGTCTATATAAATCAGAGTAGTTCCTATTTAATACTTAAGAACCTCCTCTAGGTCTCATTCAGCTACTAATATTACTTTGTCCTAGATTGCATTTCCAGTTCTTAACTTCCCATTTCTCCATTTGTCTCTTAAAATATTAGTTATCCATTTTAACAGTAAGTTCAATAAGCTCTCTTATTATTTCTAGTTAATCTATTTTAGATAATTTGTCCTTAATATATGACTTTAATCCTTATATATACAGAGGGATTAATATATAGTCAGCCTATTCTAAAATAACTATAGTTTGGGTAAATTTAGTAGAGTATACTATAGTAGACATAATTTAATATATCTTTATTAATTTATATTCCACATTAGCTTATTTATTGATTTTCCCAAATATATCTTATATATATTGCTTAAAATTAATATATCTAGTAAAGATGTTTTACATTACTTTTATCTATTCATGGATAGGTTTATCATAGTATTCTCTAATATAGGTCTCTAGCTATATCCATACTTATCCTTATAAATAGGTAGATATAAAGATTACCTTACTGGCTTCTATAGGCAGGTTATTTCTATTAATATTAATATATATATCCATCTATATAAGAAATCCTCTCAGTCTGGATTGTATACCATTAAAGGGTTTAGCTTTAGTAATTTTGACCTTACTAAAACTAGTATTATATAGAATTACTCTAAGTTAAGCTTGTGTTTGTTCTTCTCTATTTCTGAGTTCACTAATAGAGGCTTCTTATTATTATAGTTATTTAATAAGTTTAACTATTTATTCCTTTAAGATATTAACCTCATCTTCTTTTTTAGATGGCATTAGCCAGGACTACAATTAAGATGGAATAGGTATCTTAGCTTTATTATTACTACTTAAGATAGATATATTAATACTATAGTCAAGTTATTATTATTAAGTCAGGATATCAATACTTTATTTATTATTATATTATCTTGAAATAGTATTTAATGTGTTATATACTACTTATTAGTTACAGTAAGTTAGTCTATAAAAGTAATACTTCTTTAGAATACTCTTTACCCTAAGGCTATCTTATCACTATCTTATAATACTTACTAATTATATATAGTAATAGGTCTTAGTTACTTAAGTACCTAAAGGTCTTACTTAGTAAAGGAGATACTAAATAGAGTAGTACCAATAAGATTAGGTTCTTATAGATCTCTCCCTGTTATTAAGATAGATTTATTAGATAAATAATAAGAATAATTATTATATTCCAATCTAGTTCTTAAGTAATAATAGTAAGATAAAAATTGAATATAAAGAACTAAATATATAGTAGTAAATAAATATTCTTATATATCTATCCTTTACTTATTACCTAATAAGTCTAGGACTTATTACCTAGTAAATTTAACTTATTATCTAATGAGTTATTATATAATACTATAACTTTACTAGTTTATAAATCTATATATATACTAAATAAGTTCTAGTAGTAGGTCCAATTAGGACTCTAATCACTGAGTGCTTCTGGGATCTAATGATTTTACATAACCTTCTATGTCTACCCAAATTATTAGTTGTGAATCATTCCTAGGAGCATTATGTAATTACTCTCAGGAACTTCACTCTTCCTTTTCCTACTCCTAGGAGCATCCTTATTGGTTCAGGACACGGTCGCCTGTTCATGTTCCATAACACTCCACTCTAGGAATTTTATCTTACCCCTCTAATTGAAGCAAATTTTGAACTTCCGGAGCTATCAAACTACCTTTATAGGATAGTTGTCTTTTTGATTTATTGTGTTTTTGAGTTTGACACTTGTTTTCTGTAATAGATATTGCGATTTGACTCTGTAATATTACTAGCTATTGAAACTATATTATATTGCTTTTAAACAATTAATTAATTTGATGTGTAATTACATTAGGACTTTGTAATTATAACTATTTGTTTAGTAATTTTTTAATTGAAGTAACTTAATACTCCAATTGTTGTTAATTTTTTGGTATTTTGGGTGAAAATGCACTACTTTAACTTAATAGTGGTAGGGTAGGTATATAGAGTTGAATATTGAGTTTTGAGATAACTTGTAATAAATTTAATGAAATAAGACTAGTTATAGTAAAAGTATTAATAATTATATTAGTTTTAAAAGCTTTAAGTTAAGCTTGGGGATAGAATTATAAAAAATTAAGCTTATTAATATAGTTAGTTCTAACTCAGGTAATATTCTATATTTTAGTTCTATATGTACATTTTAAAATACTAAAATAGCTAATATTAAGAGGCTATAGTAAATATAATATATGAGTAGGTATATATAATAGAATAATATTATAAATTATATATAGCTAATTAAATTCTAGTGTTAAATGGCTATTATAACTATTAAGGATTAAAAGGCAATATTATCTAATTTATTAAGTTAGAATTAATAGAATAAAGTAATTTTTAAGCCAATTAAGGTTAGGCTTATTAGTTGTCTAGTTATTATTACTATAGGTTAAATATTAAGTTGAATTATATAATGTACAGAAAGAACCAGAGCTGAAAGGTGTATTTAACATGGAATTCTAAACTTAAGGAAAGAAGAAGAAGAAGAAGAAGGATCTCTATAGATCTTTAATATATAAGATAGATTGTACCCACAGAGTTACTTATGTTACTACTATTATATAAATTATCACTAGGATAACTGGATAGTACTACTGGCTATTATATAATTTACATATAATAATATAGTTTACTCAATAATAAGTGAATTACTAATATATACAGTTTATAAATACAATCTAATACTACTAGGAGAAACAATTAGAAAAAAAACAGTTACCAAAGGAGTATAATTAATGAATAAAGGGATTAGGAAACTATACCAATAGATTGCCAGAGATATTAAATTCTTTAATATTTAAATGAAAATTTACTATAATCATATCTACTAGGAGGAATTAGATCTAAAAGAGGGGATAAAAGTATATCTCCTATGATAAAATATTAAAACTAAGTGATTAAGTATAAAGCTCAATTACTTAAAATTGGGACTATTTAGAATTAAAAAGAAAATTAAATTAGTTAATTATTACTTAAAACTACTAGAAAGTATAAAAAAAATATATCTAATGTTTTATATTTTATTACTAGAATCTATACTAGAAAAAGTAATTATTAAAACAAATATAGAACTTATAGATGATAAAAGTGAAGATAAATATGAAGTCAAAGTAATTCTAAATAATAAATAAATGGACAATTAGTAATAGCTCTTAATCAAATGGAAAGGATATCCTATATTGGAAAATATATAGGAACCTATTTCAAACCTAAGGGGCTACTACTAGCTAGTTCAATAGTATTACTAGAAGGTAAAGAAGATATCTTAGTAGTAAAAGGAAAGAAAGTATTAAAATCAATATTACCCTAGTCTACTAGACTTAATGGATTAATAGATACTATTATCTATATTAGACTAGGACTATCTAACATAGCTATAAGAATCCTATTAGAATTATTAATAGTAGTAGAATAAGAAACCTTACTTATAGTATAAGTACTCTCTGTCTTAGATTTTTGTTTTTTTATATTAATATACTCTTTCTCAATATAAGTAAGTTCTTTAACTTTACAATACTTAAGTTCCTTTAGCTTAGTAATTTCTTTATAATTATATATAATAAAATCACTAGTGCATTTTTACAATAACTATTTTTATTTTCTTAGACACATTAATTTTACTAGTATCTATTCTTACTTAGTAAGAATATACTCCTTCTTAGCCTCTAGAGAATTTTGAGATTTTACCAGGTAATGCTATTTAGTATTAATAAAAGTGAGATTTAATATTATATACTTTATATCTTTACTACCTTTAACACAGTTACTATAATAGTTGGAACAATTGGTATAGACATAAATATAATTCAGGTGAATATAACAATTATAAGGGATAATAGAATAGTAACCCTCTTCTTTAATATAAGTATTTAGTTTGTTTTTTTAAATAGATAAGTTGAAAGATATAACAACCATATAGAGAGATAAAGGAAATGGAAATGGACTTACTAACAAATGTAGGGAGATGGCCTATTTATATATTAAAATAATATATACTAAAGAGAGGGAATAATATTATAGAATATGAATAGGTAACTATATCCTAAACCAATAAGGATACTCTTAGAAGTAGGAAAAGAAAGAGTAAAGTTCCTGAGAGTAATTATATGATGCTCCTAGGAACGATTTACAACTAACAATTTAGACAGATACAGAAGGTCACATAAAATCATTAGATCCCGGGAGCACTTAGTAATCAGAGTCCTAATTAAACCCACTATCAGAACTTATTTAGTATATATACAGATCCACAAACCAGTAAAGTTATAATATCATATAACAACTCATTAGGTGATGAGTTAAACTCACTAGGTAATGAGTTCTAGACTCATCGGGTAATGAGCAAAGGATAGATATATAAGGACACTTATTTACCACTATATATTTAGTTCTTTGTGTTTAATTCTCATCTTACTATTATTACTTAAGAACTAGATTGGAATACGACAATTATTCTTATTATTTATCTGACAAATCCATCTTAATGACGGGGAGAGATCCATAAGAACCTGACCTCACCAGCACTACTCTATTCAGCACCTCCTTTACTAAGCAAGACCTCTAGGTACTTAAGTGACTAAGACCTGTTGCCATGTGTGATCGGTAGGCATCACAAGATAGTGACAAGACAGTCTTGGGGTAAAGAGTATCCTAGAGAAGTATCACCTTTGCGGACTAACTCACTGTGACTGATAAGCAGTGCGTAACATGGAGGTAGTTGCAGCAGAGTCTAATTTAACCCCCCAGCCTATTGGCCAGAGGCCTCCAACCTATTCAATTTGCGGAATTATTGGCCATCGATATAATAGTTGCCCTACTAGGCAATAATTTAATTAGTTGGTTTAATTGATGAAATATCTTGAAATTTAAAAAAATTGGGCGGGTTGCCGGCCCGTTCGCTTGTACGGCCCGTTCGCTTGTGGATTACGTTATTACCTAACGTAACCGGCATGCGGGCGAGCGGTGGACCCGAGCGAGCAGGCTACCCAACCCCCCTCCAAATTAACTATTCATTCTACTGTGAACCATCAACCATGCCTCCAAATCGATCGCGATCGACTTCAAATATCGAAGGTCGCATTGACCTTGCTATTGACGCGATTCAATCAAAAAAAATCGAGTTGATCGCCGAAGCTACATGTATTTACGACATTCCTCAAACCATATTATCCCATTGACTTAATGGTTACTTGTTACAATCGAAAATTCGTTTAAACTACTAGAAATTAACTGAAAATGAAGAAGAAACACTTAAGTAATAGATTCTATTTCTAGATAGACAAGGTATATTACCCTAATATTTACTTTGATTGGCCGATCGATGCAGAGATCGTAGAAGCTGAACCAGATCAACGCCCAGTGGGCCACTGAGACTTCGCCTTGCACGCTTTGACCTTGTAATTCGCCATCCATCCTTTGTTCAGAATCAAGCATCAAATCAAGCATCCAAAAGCGCCCGAGAAGGAAGCATATCCCCGCAGCCCGGGACCAAGAATAACATTCCATTATTCAGTATTTTCCCCTGGAAAATCTTTCAGGGTGCGGCTGAAGTTTCGTACTTGCATTTGATGAGCGAGTGACCTGGCTACATGTCATCGATGAGGAGTCCTGATCGGCTCTTTTCTTTTGGCATGGCGGTAGCCAGGGTAGCCTCAGCCGCAGACCATATCTGTAAGACGCCCGGGCTGCTCTCACGAGGGTCAATCGGCTTTTAGCACCAGGTGTATACCATCAAGAGACGTGCGGTCGGCACTGGCAGTGGTAGATAAATGTGCTTTTTCATTCAAGACTCATTAGCCTGTTAACATTCATAGCTATGCTCTACCGGTCCCATCTGGGCTAGCCCGAAGAAAGAACAACATTCAGGGACCCCTGTTGTTTCTTCGTATTTTTACGTACTTGCCAATTGCTTTGCCCCGGTCTTGAAGGCTTAGCGCCCAGTTATATGCTATCTCACTGCTTTAAGCAATTCGGAAACCTCATGTCATGATTGGGCGAGCGTCTTCCGCTCTAGATGCCCTACTGAGCCCTCAACTGTCTCGTTTGATTAATATAAATCGATTTAAACCTCGTACAAAGCTCTATTGTCTCTTCAGATACTTTCTAATATTCAACTGACTCGTAGTCACAGAGTCTTTTTCCTTCATCCTTTTTTTTTTTTCTCAGTTTCTCGGGTTGTTTGCTCATATGACACAATGAGAAACGCCGATATGGTCTTTTCTCTACCCAAATTCGCGGTCTGCCTCAGTCTTTTTTCCACAATTGCCTTTGGACAGACACTACATCTTCCTCTGAGAAAGGAATTCCGAAAAAGCTCTATTGCAAAGAGAGATACCGGATCAGCAGTACTCGGAAACCCAACCTCTTACGCATTCCTGGTCAATATCTCCATCGGTGACCCTGCCCAGCACATCCAAGCGCAGATAGACTCTGGAAGCTCTGATCTTTGGGTGTTTGGGCCCAATGCTTGCACAGAACAGGCATCCTTGAGCGGCTGTGTCGGAGGAGAATGTAAGGAATATCATCATTCGACTTCACCTATAGTCACTGATCAAGTCCTGCAGACGATCCCAAGAAGTCAAGCTCCTCGGATCTCGTAGAAGAAGACGGCTTCTACATCGAGTATGGCGGTGCAGGCACATTTGTGCATGCTGACATATACACTGATGACATGGAGGTTGCCGGATTATCTGTCAAGGGCCAGCAATTCAACGTTGCGTACAATGTCTCTCATGAAGCGCAAGGTGTTTTCGGGGTTGGATTCGAAACTAACGAGGCTGCTTTCTCGCGCGGAGATGGCAAGACGTATTCAAACCTTTTGTCGAGTCTGGTCTCCCAAGGGGTCATTAACTCTAGAACTTACAGTATCTATATAAACGGCCCTGGTGAGTTGATACCTGCCATGAGAATTGGCGTTACTTTGCCTTTGAGCACTTTTTGACTGGCACGGAAGATGCTAATAATAAAATTTCATCACAGAGAATAATACCGGAGGCGTCGTTTTTGGGGGATATGATACGGAGAAGTACGTGGGTGGTGGCCTTCAGCTTGCTGTTCAACAAGACTCCAACGGTCAATACACAGAGCTGGAAGTAGTGTTGTCATTCGCTGGCTATGATGATGGCCAAGAAATCTACTCCTGGACACCAGATAATTTCCAAACAACGGCACTAATCGACTCCGGAACTTCTTGGATGTCCTTGACTGACGACCTTTATAACGGACTTCTGGAGGTACTCGGGTTCGAGAGTACCCAAAATGGATGGTTCATTGAATGTGACACCCTGCGCAACTCGGAATACTCCGTTGCCTTTGAGTTTGGCGGAATTACCGATACTTATATCAATGTCCCATTTGGGAACTTTGCTGACAACATGACGGACGACAAGGGCGACCCTAAACTTACTAGCACATGCAACACAATCTGCTCACCTGCATTTGAAGGTGAATCCGACAGAATAATTCTCGGTGACACTTTCATGAAAGCAGCATACGCTGTCTTCAATCTCGACGAGAAGTATGTCTGGATCGCGCAGGCCAATTACAACTCCAAGTCTAATATAGTGGCTCCGGGTGGCGATTCTTCTAGCCTTAAGGCTTCGGCAACAGGTACAGCTTCTGCAGTCGTCACGGGCACTGGGCTTCCTGACAACAACCTACCATCGCAGACTGTCTCAGCAGTGCCCTCGGATATATCATTCACCCAAGCCTCTTACACTCCGACTGGAACAAAGGTTTCTGGTGCAGCGAAGACTGATGATGCGACTTCTTCTACTTCCACCGGCGCAGCTGCAACCGCTGGTCTGGATGTTGCTAAAGCTGTCTTTGGAGCTGCTCTTGCTGGATTGATCGCTGTGTAAATTATTGGTCTGCGGAATTCAAATCACCAGGAAGCAGTGCAGCGACGACTTGGGTCTTCAAAGGCTGTGATTGAGGCTTGAAGGGATGAGCCTTTCAAGGTTTAATTTGTCCTGTCGCGATTGCCCTTAGTGCTTTACTCGTCCTTTAAGCAGTCATCAATGAACGATTAAAGAGATCTGTGACTTGATGAATCGAATTTGAGCTTGTCCAGTTCTATCATAAATAAGACGAACAGCATGGCCAAAGAGGGAGTGAACAAACAGAAGGAGTCCTCGGCTCCGATATCTGCCTAGATGAAGACTTCAAATGCTCATACATGTAGTCCAGTAGCTTGGGTTCTGTCTTACCACAGGGGAACTGAGCCCTGTGAATTCGTATGATTGCTGCTATGATTCCGGGTTAAAATGGTTGCAGACGACAAGCAAAGTGAAGCACTAAATGTATGGGTTGATGCACACGTGATATGCGGAACACCAACTTCTCCGAAAGAGCAAAAGTCTCCTTCCACCACAACTTTTGGGGACCAAATCCACCATGGCACCAAATCCAATTCCCAGATTCCTTCTCCCTGGAGGTCTCCCGACCGCTCGCACTCTTCGTGTCCTCCAATCTCAGCCAATTCTGGGGTCAGCTCATGCAGCTCAACGCGGCTTCTCCGCCACCAGCGCCGTCGCTCGCGTGAAAAAGACTAGCACCACCACCGACAAGCGCCGAATCCTCGAGAAACCGGACCAGTTCCGCCCACCGTCACATCCTCAGCGAATCGTGAACCCTGCGCGTGTTTCGAGCGTTGGCCAGCCGGTCAATTATGGCCCGAAGTTGACTGCAAAAGAGCGACAGGCGCAGAATGAGAAGCAATACCCGAATATGTTCCCACCAGAGGGAACAGTGATGCACAAGTTCCTTACAAGCAAATGGATCCATGTGTGGATTTCAATGGTGAGTGAAACCCCGCAATGGAGATTCGTCGATCGCCCAAATCATAGAATATGGCTGGCGCAATTTCCGTTGATTCACGCAACCTCGAGGAAGTAACTAATGCGGGTTTAATTCAGAGCGTTCTCACCACCCTTGCTGTCTTCGTATTCACTACGCGTTTCAAGACCAGTTCACCCTTCGCGCACCTTCTGCCAGCTTGGTCCGGCCTGCTGACTGCGCCCTTCGACACTATCTCTCAGGCACTTCAGGTGTATCGCATGGACGTGCAGCATAACTCTATGATTGTGCGTGAGCAGCGACACCGCCGTGTTGAGGATGCCGAGAAGCGGCGACAGTTCCGTATCGCGCACGGCTTGGAGGAACCCAATGAGAAGGACAAAGCTACTTTGGATACCCAATCCCCAATTGCCGCTGATGCAGATGCGCCAGCGAACGGCCAAGGAGAAAATGCGGACTCTGAGCAGAAGAAGCCTGTGAAGAAGTGGCTTGGTATCTGGTGATTCTCTACACGTGCATAATGTGTGCTAGAAAAGCACTACAACTGACCATCGCATTTTGTCTACCCCGGTCGCCTTGTGGCCGTGAAAATGGCTTTACAAGTCGAATATGTACTCTTGTGTAATTATATTTATCATTTCCAGTCTGGACAAAATCCAATGTATCCTAGGTCATGAATCATGAATCACCTCTCATTATTTTTTGACACTTGCAAGTAATGGTATCATGCAATCTCTAAATGACATCAATTCCGTAAGACTAAACTTCAACGCCCTCCAGGCCTTCAAGTACATCCTCGCCCACGCCGCCTTTCTTGAGTACGGTCCGAGCAATCTCGGAAATAACACTGCGCTTAATGCCACCCCGTCGCGGCCTCCATACACCAGCAACTTCCTCTTGCTCGCCTGTGGGGTTTCCAGTAGCGACTTCACCCGAAGGCGCATTTGAGCTTGGTACGCCAGGCTGTGTGAGTCGGGATGGGGGGTCGATAGTGCGAATAGACAAGAGCTTCAAGCCCTGTCCCTCGCTATTCCGTGTGATAGAGATGGCCATTACAGCATCTGCAACGGAGATTTCCTCACGGTTCGGATCGAAGATAACATTGTCGCCCACGGAAATGACGAGGAGAGTCACTGGAGGCCGGATTTGAGGGGCAGCTGTAATTGCTGATGAAGTGCGTGGGTAGAGGTATTCTGCGACACCCCAGTCATCATCGAAGAAGGGGTCTTCTTCGCCTTGCGATTTGATCTTAGGCAGCTTGGTTGAGAGGAGGGCGAGGTGGGTAGTCAATGAAAGGAGAGGAAGAGGATATGAGAGTGGTTGAGAAAGAAGGAGGACCTAACATGATTAGCCTACGCATGAACAATATACCATACGAACAAACTCACATCGATGTAAAGGCGCCAATGCCAGCGCTTGTTAATGACCAGCCTACCTTTCAGACCGCCCGCCATCTCTGAGGAGTCTTTGCTCTTCCCTGAATCCGCAACCGAGCCTACAAGCGACTCGCGCATCATCTCGGACAGAAACACCGGGAGCGCGTCGTCGTCGCGGAATCCTGGGATCTCAATGGACATCTGCACCCATGATCCATGGCCACCAGTCGCAGCAGAAGCGCCAGGCCCCTCTGCGCCGTCGCGACTATCCGCTGGTGCGGCTATGTCGAATGAAGAATCCTGCTGGAGGGTATCAGAGGCGAGGACAGTCTTCTCTACCTCGGCCTTGACGCCGACAATAGCCTGTGTTCCATCTGCGAAGCCGATACGGGCGCTGCCGTTTGTGCCAGGGAGGATATCTGATTCTGCTGACAAGGGACGGAATTGTGTAGGTGAGCGGCCGTCTGGGCGAATCGGCCCTTTGGGGAGCGATAGCGAGGTGTAGAGGTAGGATAGCTCGGCGGGGGAGAGATGCGGGACCTGCGAGGCTGATGAAGCCTGTCGTTGGTTCGACATTGTGTGTTGTGAGGGCCAGGAATTGAGAAGTGTCTGGCACGAAAAGAAAATCGAATGTGCTTGATAGAGCTTGATTGGAAAATCTCCACAAGTGGGGCGGCATGCAAGCGCCGTCTTTATCAGCCGCTTTAGGATCTATACTCCCTCTTGCTTCCAGGCTATCTTCGTTCATCAAAACAAGACTAGCTTGCATTAAATGGATGATTTATTGTCTCAAAATCACGGTCGGTATCAAGAAAATTCTCCATGGTCCAGTAAAATGAACAGACTTGACCGATCTACTTACAAACGTCTCGCTCCACCTCTGCACTCACGTTCAACTAAAGAAAACGGGTCACTATTCATGCTTTTAGCTATGGCTTGCTTTACTACTAGAGAAATGATAAATATGTGAGGGTTCTTTGTACATTCAAGCCAACAAGATTTTATTGGCTATGCGTCTGGCCTATTAACACAGATGTTACTATAGGACAAGGCAAACATTTGACTAGAAACGACCTTTTCATGTCGGGCGCAATCTATACTTAGGGAATTCTGGAGCTCATAACTGATGGTCCAATCAAAAATCTACGTTTAGATGGTCTGCGCCAGCTGAATAGATATTCCGGCCCCCACATGGAAGTTCCATGTAACGTCGCCCATATTCAAATGGAGGATGCATGGATAAATTATCCAGGCAGCAATTTTCAAGATTCATAAATGATAACATTGTGCAAATAATTAGGGATTAAAAGTGCAGGAATGATCTTCGTGGAATTCCTTGATCAGAAAAGCATCCAGAAAAGGGGTTACTCGCAATTCAAACATGTGAGCCTTTATAAAAAGCCCCAAGTATAGCATATCCATCTCGTTCAAATGAAACAAGACCGACTGAACTCTTGCTACACTGTGGCCAGTCACAAAATAATCTCAGTCATTGCCGTGCGGTAGCATGTCCGGTCGCACATTGATGCTTGTCGCCTTTTATGGCCTGGCTTTCCTCACTTCCTTTCTTTCCGAAGGAACTCCAACAAAGATACCCTTGAAGAGGGGGAAAGTCTCGCTACCCAAAGGACATTATCTTCGTACTCGCAATTCTATCCAGTCAGGTTCAGCATTTGAGACACAGGTAGGCTGATTGCATCTACCTAAAGCCAAATAATAGCCGTTTTTGCCAGTGCTGACAGCCCAGAACTTCTGGTTTGGTCAATTTGACATTGGCGACTCCAAAAATGTATCAATTTTGATCGACACCGGGTCTCCAGATCTGATACTCAACCCCGGTAACGTTTATAAGCCGGGGGCGCAGTCCAAGAATCTTCATAGCAACTTCTCGATCAGTTATACAACTACAAACTCTGATGGCTCCGGTCATCGTACGGTTAGTTTGCCGCTCATTCATCCTTCGCTTCTTTATCCACATTCTTTCTCCCTTCTTTCTATCGATATATACTCACTATAGGCCAACATAATGTAGATTGCAGGGCCTGTTTATGAGGACTCAGTGGCACTTGCAGGAACCAATCTTGAGATATCCGAGCAAGAGCTGGGCGTGGCCCTAAAATGGGCACCTAGAGTTACTTTACCTTTCCCCGGAGATGGTCTAATCGGACTTTCAGGGCAAGAAAGCATACTCGGCGACAATGTCACAAGTTGGTGGACGAAGTTGTGCAACTCCGCACTTATTGAAGAGTGCCGTTTTGGCGTCGCTTTTGGCACAGATGACTCAGGGACACAGTACTTTGGGGGTGTTGAGGAATCTGCATTCGAAGGCGACTTGACGACTGCCCCGGCGTTTCCCGGGTGGGCTTTATACGGGGATCTTGCTGTCAATGGCACAGTGATTCGAGACGATATTCCTATTCAGACTGACAGTGGCACTGCAACAATACTTGCGTTGGTTTCAACCAGAGTCATTGATATCATCAAGCACTAACAAATCACTTAGCCCAATTGATCACGCCCAGGAAATGTTTGATGCCAGCGGGATGGAAGTAGTGCAAACGCTGAACTCAGACAACAACACTGTCCTCTATGGCTACTATGACTGTGCGAAGCCACCGCATCTAGGATTTTAATTCCCATCCTGTTCAAACAGAACCGAAGCTCAAGATCAAAACAGCGACATCATTAGCCAGGAGGGGAAGATATTCGATGTCGCCCCTCATGGGCTTGAGTTAAACTCGACCGGGACAAGATGTCAAAGCACCATCGTGGGTGTAAAAGGCATGACCGTCTGGCTCGTTGGACAAGGTAAGAGAAAGCCATTGAAATCTGAATTATATACACCCTGCTCACCAATGGACAGCATTCATGCAGGGGAAATACATCGACCACAACAAGGGCGCAGGAACCATGGGGTTCGCGGAATTGAAATAAAGGCTTTACCGCAGCTCTTCAATACAGATTGGAAGCGAATTAGATTGGAAGCGAATTCGATTGAATACCATACTTAGATGAGCCAAATTAGTTACAAAGCTCTCTCACTATCTTCTTGAGATCATGTTCATTCAGTTCTTCAATGCCGAGGAGCTCGTTGTCCAAATGAGACGAAAAGTCACAACCATACTCAGGACTCCAAGATGCGACGATACAGAATCCTAGCATTGCTGTGTCAAGGTCTGCATCTGGCCCTTTGCTAAGCTCTTGAAGACTTTCCTGTCGTAGAAGCGCTGTACTCTTTCCCACTGTTGTCCAGGTCTTCCCATCATGCTCCTTTGCATAATCCAACAATTGATTCTGCGTAACACGAGCCGACTGTATGTAGACGAGTTTGTTCTCGGTCGCGGATGGATTCCGAAGAACGCCAAGTACACCCCGAGCTACATCGGCTAATCTTGTAGTCGAGAAGGGCACATCTCCACCATTGTACAATGTGGCCAAATGTTTCTTCAGATCAAGTATGATACCAGCATCCAGACACCAATCAAGGAAGAGGCCATTGGCAATACCCGTAAATGTGAACTCTGGGTTAGACTCCGACTTGGCGAGGAGATATTTTTGCGTTGCGACTTTTGGCGCGCAGACTGGCAATTCCATGCAGAGCGGGTTTGTGGAATCCATGCCAAACTCCGCTGGAATAAAGCGCTTCACGCCAGCAGAAACAGATGCATCGATAAGTGGATTTTGAGCGCCGATTGCTAGCGTAGCAAGGCAAGAGACGACGGCATCCACCCCTTCGAGGGCACTTGCCAAAGACTTGACGGAGTTGAAATCAACTTCCTTGATGATAAGTTTCGGGTAAGAACGAAGCTTAGAAGAGTTTCCTCCAATTCTCGAGAGAACTGTCACATCATATCCTGCGTCTAGGACTGCTTCGAGGATTGGCAATCCAAGATTTCCTGTGGCTCCAGCAATGGCGACTCGGGAGAACATGGTTGCTAGATTAGAACCAATGCGAAATCAATTTCTAAATGAAATAGCTTTAATCCAGTAAGCTTAAACAAGGGATTTGGTTCTTTTTATCTCTGAATTGGGCTTTTTCCCCTAAACACGGCATAATTGTGCTGAAATAACTCGCAATTATATTATGGCTTGCTCATAGTTGGCACGTGATGTTGACCATTCATAAGCCAAGGCCAATTATTTTAAATCACGAATGCTGCAATCTCGGAGACAATTGGAATCCTTAGTCATTAGGCTCGGGATAACTTCATGGATAATAGGTGGTCCGGCCCCAGCGACCCCCAATTGGTCGAGTCCGACTTCGGCTTGTTGCCGAACAAGGGATCCTGCCAAGTGCTTAGCTCTCTTTAGGAAACGCTAGAAGCAACTTACTACAGAAAATTAGGAGCTACATGCAGTGTTTCATATGGACATATTAAACTAAGTATAAGTTTTCCAATTCCAACGAACTATGGCCAGACACAGATTCCCGAACAAAATAATAGTTACAGTATCGAGACGGAATTATGTCCCATCCAGTCTCCTAAAGCATAGCTTTACTCCGCTCCGGGTAGTTGAAATGTCGTCTGCTCAAGACTATTGATACTGGGGGTCGTGTTGAAGATTAGCTGCAGCCCAGGCAGCACTTTGGGCTGGTGCACACTGAAAACTTTGCAGTCTAGGGAAAGTCAGTTCAGGGACATAAACTCGACACAAAAGGGTATTCGAAACTTACTTCTGCCACCTTGAACACCAACGGTTCCAAGAACACCCTTGTCATTGACGTCAAAGTACTTGAACGTGACAACACTGGGTCGAGCCTCTTCGAGAATAACCAAGAAGTGGAAATACATATCTTGTTGGTCATACCGCGTCACATACCACTCGATAGTCATTGTCCTGTTTGGAGAGGTGCCCTCAATCTCGTAATAGATACCGTGCGGTTTTCCTTTTTTGATCATCAAGTCCTCCCACAGAGGGAAAAGTGCGTAGGATGGGACTGCGCTGTTGGGTAGCTCCTTACCCAGTCGTTCATTTCTTACATTAGTGGGGCCCCGGTCTAGACAGATCATGCCGTTGTCATTGATCGATATAATGGAAGTCGAATGGCCGTAAATCTCGATTGGGAACGGTAGTCTCATCTTGAAAGCAACATCGTCCACGTCTTCTTCGGCGCCGGAAAGGCTTCCAGCTATCGCGATAGGATTTTTCAAAGTCTATTATGTTCAGTTCTATCCATTTGCATTCACAACTACCCGTAAAATAGGGAACTCACCAGTTTATTTGGCAAAACAGGCTTTGGAGGCTCTACTGGTGGTGCTTGCGGTGCTGGTGGTGATTGAGGTGCTGGTGGCGCTTGAGGTATTGGCGGTGCTTGCGGTGTCGGTGTTGGTGTTGGTGGCACTAGCGGAGGCTCTGTATAGGGCGATCGGATTTGCTCAAGTACCTTTTTATGCTTTCCTGTAATATCTTCAAATCGAAACTTTGCATCAAGGTCTTGTGCTTTGGTTTTTGCGACTCCAAGTGTAGACTCAGCGTCACAAACAATCTTCAAACTCTGCTGCGCTGACTCGAGCAAATATTCCGCACTGACATTCTCACCGTGCTTCACCAGTAAGTTGGCTTGGTCTACAAACCATTTGACCTTCTCAGACTCTACTACTGCGATTTTGACCAGAGCGCCGGAGCTGATTGCTAGTTCAGTGATCTCTACTGAAATATCGGCGACGAGTTGAGTGTTCCGGGTATAAATTTCTGCAGTAGCGGAATCCAGACGAGATATCTTCGACTTGATTTCTTCCTCGTCGCCTATTATCAATTTACCAATAGGAGCGATGGTTCCATCGATCTCGAGAACAGTGTTGGCGTATGCACGAGAGCTTCCTATCACCAGCTTCGCCTGGTAACATGCCAGATCGCCTTCGGCTGCAACCTTTCTGATTGCGGTATGATATTTAACGAGGACGTATTGCCATGCTACCAGAATGGCCAACAAGATAGTAGAAGCCGGTAGCGGGGATACTGCAACCGTGAGTAGCGCCAAGGTCATCGTACTCCCACCCAGGGCCCCCTCGAATACAGTAGCCAAGGTGGGCCATTGCAAGTATGCGAAGCGCACTTGCCATGAGAAATGGGGGCTTTGGAGGACGGCGACGATTACCAAAGCCGCCAAAGCAAGCATATCAAATGATGGGCCAGGTGTATTTGTTGAGAACGAGGTGCCCCATCTACCAGAAAAGATGTAGAGGATGGCCAGAAGTAGGATACTTGCGACTGATGTTTTTTTTTTTAGCAACGCCATTCCAGAAACCCATCGGTTGTTTCTTACCTTTATGGTTTTCAAAATATTCTATTGTCCTCTTTAAAGCCACAGAAAGCTCAGCTAGAGGCGTTTCTGCGATCCCGTTCTCGGCAGAGTCTTGTGCCATGATGAGGCCAAGTTACAAAATTGATTATTCTTTTTCGAGATGCTAACTGGCCCCATATCTTCTAAGATCTGGGACTCAACATTACTTTATAGACAGTCTTGCTGAGCTCGGATCCATAATTCGTTGGATTCGTGATTCAATTTCTCAACTCAGTCACACAATCCTACCCCATGCATTAATTAGAGCATTATAGAGCCATGCAGAAGAAAAGAAAGCCCTAAAACTCAATACTCGATGATGCTCATGCAGCTGTGGACTATTCACCAATATTTAAGTGCATGTCAAAAGAAATATGACGATCTTCGAATGTTACACATTTTGTCCTTCGTAGCGATGTGCGACGGATAGCCAGTAACCAGAGCTCAACCCACCAAGTTACGGGCCCCTTTTTCGCGTTGAAATTCAAATTGTTTCTGCTGATCGATTAAGAGCCCAGTGGTGTCACAGGAAACATTTGCGGGGGGCTAGCTGAGGTTTCACAAGAGCCAATGGGCACTGCAGTTGAACGTATAGGCAGTAGTTTGCCCATCTTACCTGCGTTAAGCTAGTGCCTTAAAGGGGTTTTCAAGCTATGCATTTGGCTCCCGCCTGGCAATGATCATGCTATAGTACTTTAAATAATCCACAGGCGGGCGAGCAGAGCTATAGGCGAGCGAGCGATAGTATAAGCGGGCGAGCAGGTCTATAAGCGAGCGAGCGGAGTTATAGGCGGGTGAGCAGCTGAAAAAACACCCATGGAATACAGGCCCGCTCGCCCCCTCATAGACTACGTTAGCTTCATCGCATGGACGCAGGCCTTTCCTGAAAGATATGAACCCTCAAACCAATACTTTAATAAGGGTACAATAAATACAGGAATACTCCTGCGGATAATGTTGACAAATGGAATTCTACTCCCTTCCCTGGGGGCCCTCTCAAAGTTTCCCACGCACTTGACCACCAGCCTTCCCCGTCTCATCCTGAGAAAATCCACCATTCACCCTATACGGAACAGGCAGCATGTTCAACAAAACAGCCTTCGCCATCAACCTATCATACTTCTCAAACATTACACCCAGCATCAACCCCGGAAACTTGTTCAACATAAATTTCTCCAGCTCGGGCGTCGCCAAGGAATCCATCATCTGCCGCTTATGAGCCTCCTCCACTATCCCCTTCACCCCTGGTAAACGCAGAGTCTGCGTCCGCTCAAACACACCCTTAATTTCCCCCAAAGATGGTTTCCCAGTCTTAGTTCCATCAGTGAGAACAGGAATCAATTCATTCGCTAGCGCTGCGGCGCTCTCGATTGTCTGTGACCCGCCTTGCCCTAGAATGGAGGTCATCTGGTGCGCTGCGTCACCTATGACAATCGCACGATCCAGGTGCCACTTCTTGTACACGATCTCACGCATTACGGTGTATACAGCTTCGCGTTTATGCTGATATAGATCTGAGAGTTTAGCGTCAGGCGTAACATTGTCGTCCCAGTGCTTCTTGATCACATCCTCCGCATCTGCTTCAGTAAAGCGCGGGATCTCTGAGCCTGGGAAGGTTTGACCTAAATGACGGGCTAAGAACCAATATGTCCTATCTTTAGGACCGGAGCCCATGATGAATGATGAGCCTTTATTGAGCACGAATTCCAAACAGGCCTTTTGCGTGCCGGGAACGAAGGTTGAGAGGCCAAATATGCAGCTAAATGTGGCTTTGACATCTACGAGGGTTATAAGGTTAGTTAGGGTTGGAATAATGTTCGGCGGAGGGCATGTCAGTACCTTCTTCTTCGTTATCGTATTCATGTCCAATGCCGAGCTCAGCAGCACGTCGAAGAATCTCCTTTCTAACCCGGGAATGAACCCCATCTGCGCCGATGAGAATATCCCCAGAGTAAGAAGATCCATCGCTCGAGGTTACCTGAACTTTGTCTTCGAAGTACTCCACGTTCTCGATTCGCTTAGAAGAAAGGAGTCTCGACTTCTCCTGAATCCGATCGTACAAAATCTGCAACAAGACAGACCGATCTACCCAAAACATAGGATATCCGTACCTATACAAGGAAAATGATTAGTAACAGTAGCTCCCTGCACGTTGGAAACCAAGAATGCCAACCGTTTCGAAAGCCGACTATCCATATCCCCGGCCGAAGAAAGCGCCTCCCCCTTCGAGTTCCGGACACCCATCGTCTCGACAGGATCCCCATGTTTCAAGAGCTCTTCATAACATCCCAGTTGATCGAGGATCCGAAGGCCAAATGGCAGCATGCATATCCCCGCTCCGGCCTTGGAAACAATATCTGGGTACGCTTCTAGCAGCGTGTAGTCGATCCCGAGCTTATCGAAGATCAAGGCCAATGTGAGACCGCCGATGCCGCCGCCCACGATGATAATTTTGCAAGGCCTCATTATTGTCAAGCTCTAATGCTTGGGCGATAGTCTTTCCTGCGGAGCTTGTTGGGTAATGGACGTAGTGACAGGGGGGTGCTGTGGCTGATGACGGGGGTAACGGAAATTGCAAGCGCGGGGCCTCTCTGACCACGGCCCCCGAATATGCTCTCCTCGCGCCGCATATCTACATTCTCGGTTTGGGGCGTCTTGGCGAAATTTCTCCAAATTCGATGAAATACACTCGTCCTGGTATTGTCATCGACTGATGCCAGTTGCCCATACAGGCAGGGGGGTTCCGGATATTCTGCCCGTTGGGCTCTGTGTGAGGAGAAAGTGGATCTCACCGTTTGCGCAACATCCTAAATCTCATATTGGAAATTACTGGTTAGAATCACAGATAGGGAGACACCAAAGCTTAAGGAAGAGCCCTATAGACTTTTATCAAGGGTGGATATTACTCAAGCACAGCTGCTCATTACACAGCCTTATAGTGGAACGTAGACTTTCTGCCAACGAGGTGTCTAGATTTAAAATTGTTCAAGCGCAGCTACCGAACCGGTGGTACAGCCTTTCGATAGTGAAACAGAATTCTTGAACCCCTCCAGATTGCATAACCGTCCGGCTATGCGAAATATTTTGAAAATCTCTGCAATTCTCTAAAATGGTTGAGAAGGCGATGGACTCAGGCGAAGGGGATAACCCAGAGAGGACATGATATCATCATGAGCTGAAAAAAAAAAAAAAAAAAAAGAAAAAAACAAAAAGCGCCTGGAATGATACTAAGTAATGCAACGAATGGCAAATTCCACGTATAGGAGCGAAATCGCCCGACGATGAGCTTCATCAGAGGGCCTCATCATGGACTATCAAGACATGTTACTCTATCAATGCCTGCAAATAACAATCCCTTCTTCATGAGCTCTATAATATGGATTCATGGATTTCTAAATTCTTCTTAGCTAGTCAGTAATTTATCTTACTAGTTAGTACCCGCTACGATCGTTAATTGCTCTTCACTGAAGAGCAGTACTGCTAGCCAAATTGAGTACAAAGAAACATGGCATTCAGAAGCCAAGAATCTCATGTTGCCTAATTTTCATTAATCCAACAAAATGAACAAGGTTGAACTTGTATCATAAGCCCTTTCGCTACGCGGCTGTTATCCTCACAGCTTTGCAGCTCCCAAAAGCCGCAGCCTCCATTAAGGCAGTACAGTCCATAGCAGCAAGAAAAAATTGATCCACATCTTTGATATTTTGCACCACAACCAGTATGTACTGCAGATGTCGCTGGGCTTAAGACTTCGTGGTGGATGAAGAAGTCGAAGTTGGGGGGGTAGAAGATGGTGGGGTAGTTTTGGTGGTTGAGAGTGTCGAAGAAGACGTGGGCTTTTATGAGATCAGTATGCCATACCGGAAATATATTCATGCATAGAGTAGGAGCTGGAGTTTAGCATAAACTAAATGTGTGACTCACTGAAGTCGTAGCCTGGGGCACCGGCTCGGCTATCGCTATCGAGATCCAGAGAAAAAATAGAGTAATTGCAGAAATAACCTTCATCTTCGAAGTATTTATCAGAATTACAGCAGTTTGACTTATGGTTAAAATTTGACTGTTAATGTTAAAATGCAATGGAGAAGCAAGCAGGCTTTAAATAATTTTGGGTCCGCTGAATGTCTGAATAGCGCCCAGACAATTGCTTTCTCCTTTGATTACACGGGTTGTTCTCTTCGGACAATTTCTGATTTGTTGAATAGCATAGATGCTAACACAAAGTACTGAATAGACATGGTATCCCTACTCTCGTGGTAGTCTGGGCTTGGATTCCTGGATGCTTGGAGAGAAAGGGTCGTTAGACAACGGTTATTTGATTGAGTAAGAGCATAGAAATTCCCTGTTTCGTGTTACAATTTCTCCTCAAGACTCTGATTGGACGATCAGTCAGCAAATCTTTTGATTTTTCGGTATTTGTATCGAGAATCCCCGTTCAATCCGATATAATGAGTGTCGTACCGTGAGATCCATGGATACGTAGCTTTCAATACCTACTTAGCTCAAAGGGCACATACAAATAGATCCCATACATGGCTCAATTACATTGCAAAGGCATGATAAGCTTCTACTAGCTCTTCGCACTTGAAACTTGTCTATGTAGTCTACTTGAGGCTTGTTCTAGAGTAGGCCTTCCGGTAAACAGTTCCGTGGCATCCTATTTGGGGCATTTTAAAAATTCAATGCAGGGTTCCCTTGATATACATGATCTCAAGAAAATTTGCTTAATAAAACTTTGAGAAGCCGGGCTAGCTACCACAAGACTTTCTAGCTCATGGCTAAGAGGAGGGGTATTGGGTCTAATAATGGCAGAGAAAGACATCTATTAGAATCAAGAAAAGCAGGGCTGGAGATGGTGAGAAAAGTCCAATTTAGAGATAGATATAAATACTCAAAACATTATCGGCGTCGACCCATACACATCAGAGCCAGAGAACAAGAACCTAATCCAGCGAAGCAAAGAGCCAGATCTATCTGCGGGTCAGCCGAGAATATTCACCCTCGTCGATACTTACAACATGACAGTCACACTGTTGCAGGCTGACTATCCGCTCATTGCCATGTTGCTCTGCGGTAGTGAAGGAGGTCTCCAGCGGGCTCTTCTGTATTCGTATGACCAGGCGTCCCGTTGTCTATATCGCGAGACAGTTCTGCGGGTTTCATCCTCAATTATGGAGAGAATGCACCCCGTGGACCGGTTTCGCCTGGCGTTGAAACGATCTTGAAGTGATACAGGGCAAAATCACTTTCAGTGAATCGATTATCAGGCAAAATATGAGCTCAACTTGGGCTTTTATTCGAAAGATTGAGGTGTTCTTCAGGCTGGGCGTGTATATGAAGAGCTAAGGGTCCGCGACATCCACCTGTGGACATGGATGCCTTCCAATCTTTCGTATCTAGTCTCGTCGCCTACAGATGCCCCTGTCGCTATATATAGTTGGCCCGTGAGGAGAAAACACAGTAATAACTGACTTGATTGATGCTAAATGTAAGTCTGGATAGAGAGATGAGAGAAATAAAGGCCGCACGCCCCACCCCCCCTTTACTCTCAGCGAACACTAGACTAAGCGACGAGCAAGGTACCATAATAATACATGAGTTTCGCCGAATTGGCAATTGTGAAGCAATTCAGATCTCAAATCAATTGGCACCGGCGGCAGCTCTGCCTCCTGGTAGCATGGAAAAATAGTGGACGAAGGACAGCTGAGCATCTTTGAGCTGTGTCTTAGTGTTGCTTTGGAAGGTTACGATACCAGGATAAACCAGATCGGTTTTTGGTGACAGCGTTCATGAACAGCGATAACTTCAGCAGTTCCGGTATCGTGGCAGGTCTTATCGCTTGTTCGAGGTTGGCCATATCCGTGTCCCAACGATTAACAAATAACTCGGCGTTGGCACCGTCTTTGAAGGTAATGTTCATGACGTTGGCCAGCATCCTGTTAATGTCACCGATTGTGATGAGGCCATATGTCTTTTGCAGGTATTGGAATAATTCCTGGCCTGAGTGGATCTCGGAAATGCTGGGAAGCAGAGTTTTGTCCAGTGTCGTGTTTATGTAAACTAGTAATTTAGCGTCAAGTTCAAGCCAGTGATCAAGCTTCTTGTTCTGGTCTTTTATCCGGTTAATTTCATGTTTCATTAAATTGTCACTGACCCGATCAATCGAAATATTGTAATCGTCAGCAAGATCTTCTCTGATCATCACTTCATCAATCAAAGATTGCTCGTCGACTGGTGGCTTAGATCCCTTCATAACGTCGACCAATTCACGATCAATTGTACAGAGAGCGATTTCGAGACTGTGGGCCCAGTGCTGGAAGTTCTTTCTTCCTTTCAGCGTTGAGTTCCGCATTCCGAGCTCGAAAAGAGAATCCTCCCCCATAATTGCGGTTGTTCAGACCAGCAAAGAGGTTCAGAGTGGAATTTTCGTATTTCTGCCGAAGCTAGGTTTGGCGCGCCGTGATCAGGAAGTTTGCATCCGAGCAGATGCAGAAAGGTATGCACCCAACGTATCGCGATCGCAGCTAAGTACGACGTGATGGAGAGCTGACGGAGAATCCAGATGGAGGCTATTGTAGGGGAACGACCTAGAAAGCCTTTGATCTGATCTGCACACGCGAGTGTAAGCAGTTTTGGGTGTTGCTGACTGGTTGACTGGTTGACGCGGTCTACCAGCGAGGATACCGAGTCTCGCGACAGTGAGCTGAAGTCGTGGGTCAGAACCAAGGATTGTAGACGGGATTATGCAATCTTGTCTGCGAGCAGATTCTCATAAGCCGTGAGAAGCTAATGCAGTCTCAACTGATTAGATTGATGCCAAAGCTAAAAAGTCTAGGTAATGAGATGAGAGATATTCATGGAGGCGATCACATGATCTCCGCAAATGGCCAACTTTGAGGCTTTTTCAGATCATCACGAGCCCACAGGCGACAATGAGCACAAAGCATTTAAACGGACACGAGTCCAGCCAGTCTGTTACGGGCGAGACCGTACATGGAAGGGTAAAGCAGGTTAGCGCAAATCCAAGAAAAGAAAGAAGAAGTTGACAGCAAGGTAGTAAGTATTCTTTGGAAGGCAGAGGACAGATAGAAAAAAGCCGCAGTGCCGAGATAGAGAAGACAGTCTCAGACATGTATAAGGATCTAGATGTATAGATGGATGACAACTACAAGACAAGACAACCTTGGAATGCGAAGCAGATGAAGCAGATGTATATGGTGTGAATAACGCTATTATGCATATCATATATGTCGAGATATGTGAGGCCCAAGGCCGGGGTGATGCTATATTACAAAACGATAAAAACAGACCGGAGCCCGGCCAGTCTGTGACGGGCAAGATAGTACATGAAAGAGTGAAGCAGGCTGGCGTAAATGAGAGAAGAAAAAAAGAGAGGAAGAGGTAGGTAGTATCTCTTGAGACGGAGGACAGATAAAAGAAAGTCACAGTAGAGAAGGCAGCGAAGCCCAGAAATGTACAAGGATGTAGATATATAGACAAATGAAAAGAAAAAATGACAGCGCCAATTCGTCAGAAAGGAGCAGAGATATGCAGGAAAGGAAATGGTATAGTAGCGGCTCGCGCGGGGTGGTATCAATGAAGAAGAAGAATGATGGGGATGTAAGATCCGTGCAAACGCCTCTGGCAAGGAAACCGAATGAAATGAAAGAAGGGACTCCAGAGTAACCGAGATTGCGAGGCCAGTTTCCGTCTATGTATAAGCCTGTAGGGTATGTATGAATGGGAAAATGAAGAAAAATGGGCAGAGAAAATGAAGAGAAAGCTATAAGAACCCCAAAAATGACCAGAATGGTAGAAAATGAAAGACCGAATTCCGTACGCCATGGATTTATCCCGTTATAGCGCAAATTTTGCAGAAGATTTTGATGCGTAAATCAAAGGAAACGGATGGAGATGATGAATCTTCAACAGTCGAAGATGGTCAACTAGATGAAGTTCTTGTTGTTCCACTCAGACTCCTCGTAAGGAGGAGTAGGCCACTGACGGTTTGAGTTGGGGTCAGCCTTGGTTTGCTTGACAGGGGTCGTAGATTGGACGTTGTCAAAGTAGCCATCGCACTTGGCGGTGGGAGAAGGGGTAGGATAGGGACTTGGGAGAGCGCGGGAGTTGTCTGTCAACCGTTGAGTCACGTTTGGTGATTGCGCAGCCATGGACTGAGTCTGGGCGAGGCGCTTTGCAGCCTTGCTAGCAGAGTGCAAAACCTCATCCAGGAGCTCATCCTCTTCCTCGGGGGTCTCGTAGCGGTGGACAGGATGACCGGTCATCTGCATCGCGCGGCGAGTCCTGCTGGAGATTGGGCCAGGATTGCTGGTTACAGGCATGGACTGGCGTTTGGTAACAGTCTCCGAGCCAGCCTGCAGCTGTACGGGAACATTCCCAAGAGTAGACGAGTCCAATGTGTACTTGACACTGTTGAGAGCCTTGTCAAGATCACTCAGATCAGAGTGCTGCTGCTTGGCTTCTACAGGCGCACCAGATCCCTCCAAAGCCATCGAAGATCGGTTAGACCAAGGGATGCAGCCAGCGTTGGCCTCAATGTCATCAGGAGGCGCACTTGTCTGGTTGCGGCCAGAGAGTCTGCGGGCGCGTTTGCGAAGGTGGGAAAAGAAGCTCTCCTTGGTTGTGGGTGTGGTGTTACCCGATCCATTGAGCAATCTCTCGGCCTCCTGGCGGTGGACATCCGAATAGTGGTTGCCATTCGAGTTGACAGAGAGCTGACGACCAATCTTCTTGCTGGCCTTTGCATCGGCCTCGGACGCCTTCGTCTCACCATGAGCCACTGTAGCGTTTGCTTGCGCAGTGACCGAGTTGGAGAGTGGGGACACGGGACGAATAGAAGGAAGAATTGGCATGGGAGCCCCAGTGGTAGCACCGTTTGTCCATGTGGCTCGTTTGCTGTTTGCCGGGCGCGCCTTGGCGGGCTGGATGTCGGGTACGGTGTTGGAGGTGACTGCAGGGGGTCGCGCAGGGCTGGTCTCATTTGGAACCGGGCTTTCGGAGCGGCCGATCATGGATCGACGGAACCATGAAGGCTTGGAGGTGAGTGTGGGGGATTCAGTTGGGGTGAGGGTAGGAGACTTGAAGCTCTTTTCGGACTGCTTGCGGCCAAGGAGTCTGGAAGAAGTAGAGGACTTGGGGCGGAGAGGATCAACGGCATCAGCAAAGTATTCGTGGTTCAGGGCCTGAGTGCAAGTTGGGCGGTTCCTGGGGTCCCACATCAGACACCATGTCACGAACTCTGCGAGGGCAGAGGGCCAGTGCTGGGGGTTCAGAACACTGTCCATCGAATGGGGGGCCATCTTGGGGAAGGTGAAGCCCAGCTTGTGCGCCAAACGCGAACCTTCGCGCCATTCACCGCCACCAATCTTAGCACCTGACTTGCTGTACCAGTTGCCAGGGCTGCCCATGATCTCACAAACGCGCCAGACCTGGTCAACCTCGTTGCCTCCGGGGAACAGTGGCTTCAAGGTCGCAATCTCGACGGCCATCGCACCAACTGCCCACATGTCCACTGGAGCGGAGTACTCTCCAGCGCGCAGAAGCACCTCGGGTGCTCGGTACCACCGGGTCGAAACGTAAGTTGTGTAGGGTTGCTTAGAGTGAGTCTCACGCGCGAGACCAAAGTCCGCGATCTTGACGGTGTAGGTAGGAGGAGTAGAAGGCGGGGTGACGAGGTTGGAGTAGCGGCTGAAGGTTGAGTCGTTGGGGGCGGAGGTTGACACGAGGATGTTCTCGGGCTTGATGTCACGGTGGAAGAAGTGGTGGGCGTGGATGTGGTCTAGACCGGCGAGAATCTGGTACAAAATGCTCTTGACATGCTTGCCTTCGAAATACTTGTGATCGCGAGACTTCATGAGCTGGTACAGGTTGCCATCCATATATTCCATCGCGATGTGCAGTTTGCGGGATAAGGGGTCGAGGAAGATGTCGAGGGCGGGGACAAGGTGCGGGTGCACCGGAAGAGTGCGCAAGAAGATCACCTCACGCAGCTCCAGACATGGAGCTAGTGAGTCGAAGGTCTTCTTCATTGTTTTGATCGCAACCTGTGGTTCAAGTCAGCAGTGGTTCCATGGTTACTACGTCATACGACCCATACCATCGTTCCTCGTCGCGCGATGTGAGCACCAGCTGTTCGTACACGAGCAACGGCGACACTGCCAAAACTTCCATCGCCAACTTCCTTCATGACCTGGAAGCGGTCTTCCAAGGTAGCCATTGAGGCCGGGGCCCCGCGGGCGGGAGTTTCATATGTGACGGTCATTGTGAATGTCTCTTCACGTCTGCCCGCAGATGAAGAGGATAAGGTCTGGAAATGGTCAGTAACAGCGCGGAGGCTAGCGAGGAAACCTCGGCACGACGGAAGGGGTCTCTCTGACATAGGAGGGGAGGGAAGCTGATAACTTCCTAATCAGACTTTCAAAGTGGGAGAAGTCAATTGGCGAAAGGGATCATTATCCGATGATGTCGAGTTCGCAGGGCACACAGTCGGGTCTCTCCCATTGGATTCTTTCAAGGAGTGACGGAGTAGTTGGAGGGGATAGAAGCGAGGGGGTGTAGAGGGGAAGGAGGAGCAAGATAATGAGGAAGGGCCAGAAGAACGGGCGCGAAGCAATAAAAAGGAATTCGCGCCAGAATAGGAGAGACTCCACAGCACGATCGAGGGCCCCCTGAAGTCAACGCGCTGACAGCAGCTCCAAGCTAGAGGCCCGCGGAGTTGGTAAATTAAAAACCACTTTAAGACGGCGACCGCAGATCAGATCCACTGGGGGAATCCTGGCACCAGATCCACGAAGCCACAGCCGGAGTCGAAGGCGTTGTAGTCGAGTTTTGATGAGTTGGAATCGAGTTGAGAACAAACCGCTGAGGGCACTGTTTGACAAGAGAAGGAATGAAGCGGTAAAAGATCCCAGTGAAAACGCTGGATAGCGCGGCTGGGGGTATTCACAACGCATGTAATATACAACACATACGGAGTACGCAGGATACAGAAGTGGTAATGCCCGTTACGGCCTCCACTGCAAACCAGAAAAACGGGGAGCCGCGGCCAGTAGGATGCCCCGCAGCGCCCATAGTGGGGCCGCAGTGGAGCTGTGCCTGCCTTAGCGCCTTCGTTTGGTAATTGCAGCGCGTATCGTATTTGAGGGGTTCGTCGGGCTTTGCATCTTCTACACTGTACAATTTACGAGGGCTCTAGACTCTCACGATCATTCCCACCAGAAGGGCACACTACCACTGCCGACCTTCACCAGGATCAAGTGGCGCCCGTCTCCCGGACGATGGCCATGACGATGGTTCTCCCTTCTCATCTACTTAGCAGTAGATCGTCGCGAACCGTGGAATAAGCAACGAGTTACCATACTATCGCCCTAACCTCCATGTGGGAGGTCCACACACACTAACTGAGGTATTTGTTGTTCTTTGTGCGGTTGAGGTGTTTCCTAGTGATTGGTCTTGCCGACGAGGACCAGCCTTTCAGTCTGTACGGCGCCTAATGCTTGCATGTTAGGCAGAAATCAGTACCTAAGACGAGTCCTCGTAGGGGAACGGTGTACTTGTGCAGCCCCTCCAAGCACTGCCCAGCCTGCAAAATGGGGGGCCTTCCCGCCCGCCCGAGGAGCAAGTTGATCACCGTTAACCAACTCGCCCCGTATTTTTAGCCCTCTTCGTCTGAATCCGCATGACGTCCGCGAAGGGGCGGATCTGATTCCTCCTCCCGGCCTTCCGGTGCTTCCCAGCCATCGAACAGGTCCCCAGGCAAGGAGCATCCTGCAGTTCTTGTCTGCTCTGTCATGTCCAACCTCGGACTCGGCCTTCCCAGCCCTCCCGCAAGGATGCCTCGTTTTCTCTACGAGTAGACGCCTTCTCAGAGGGCCGCGAGATGAGCAGAGAATCGTCCCCTGTTTCACTGGGATGGGCTAGAGGCCTAGTTGACCGGGTTATCCTCTAGACAGTCTTGCCACCTGATCTCGACAATCCGACCTATCCTTCTCTTCCTGGAGATGTCCCAAAATTCAGCGAAAAGCAAAGATCCCCGACTGGTCCGAATGGCAGCTGCTAGTCTGATTCGTCTAGCATAAGGTTCGGGCAGTCGACGGACCAGTTCGCTGCACATACACATACTTTGTAGAAGTATGCCTTGTAGTTTATTCTCGACAAGTGTAATTGCCAGTCTGGACAGGAGATGCCCTCCCGCATATGATGGCTCTCTGCATATCCCATTCCCATTGTTCGACAGCTCCCCCCTTCGTTCCTGCGTGATCGCAGGCGGTCTGTCACACCACACCGATTTATGTGGCTCACCGATGGGGAGATCAGTCCCATGATCCAGGAGGGGTTTCTTTGTTCGTTGCTTTTTTTGTTGTCTCCGCCATCGTTGCCCGGTTGAGTATAGTCCCTGTCGATGGGAAATTGAGGTGACAGCGGCCGCTCCGCATCCCTGTCGCCGGAACGCCATCGTTGGACGAGCGATAATGAATATCAAACCTTCTTCAGGCCAGTGCAGAGCTCCGCCAGGTACCCGAGGACACAGTCGTGGGATACTGAGCCCACCCGTCATGCCCTACTCGGCCATGATATACACGTCAATAAAATGAGACTGGACGGAGTACACTGGCGGGCTTCTCGTCGATCGTACTATACCAGTATTACGGGTATCACGCGTATCAATACATCAATAGTCGCGAGAATCATTACTATCGCGATCGCGAATAAATGTCCTGCATAAATCGACAAACCCGCTTCATGTCCACGAACCTCTGGGGCATAGCCGTTGGCCCGCAAGGACCAGGATAGATGCAGGACTTTTCCAGTCCCAAGCCACTGCTACTCCGTACATAGTGCTTCTCATCTAACCTGCATGAGCCTTCCGCCGCATTCTACATGTCCCTTCGTCTGTTCAAGGCCCTAAACGGTCGCACAATGGGGGGCCATTAATTTATTGCCGATGGGAGAATGGAGAATAATCAGGACCAGCCCCTTTTTTCAGATTTTGAAAGGAGGGTTCATGAAGGCCCGTACCGCGTACCGATACGGAGAACCACCGAGACCCGCGCTAATTAAGCTCTCTACGCGTTAATTACGCTCTTCGTACCCAGTGGAGGCGTTGTTTACGTATAATACCGCGGGGGAGTCGCGGTGGATTCTGAGCCTACAGTTACAAAGTTACCAGCCTCTTCCACTTCTTCCAGGGGAAACACTGTCGGCACGCGCCGGGACCTGGTGGAGGTCTTGCCCTCGTGCTGGACTCTATTTGACCTTCCTCCTCAAGGCTGGCCGGGGGACTCGGATTCTCCACCGTGTGGGCCATGTCTAGGCCCGTCCCTTACCAGAATCGTTGTGTAGGGGGGGAAGTCCTTCGCCACTGAGATCTGCGGCACCCAATGCTCTCTGACCTCGCCCGGTTGCCAAAGCCTCGGGCTCGCTTCGAGCCTTCCGTAAGCCTTCGAGAAGACTGCTTATTCTAATCGGCCTCATCGCAGTCCACGGATCATTAGCCTCTACTGTACCCCCCGTCTCAATCAGATGGTGAATGCGACGCGATCCTCCAGTTCAGGAGAGGGATACCCCTCCACGCCACATTCTTCCCCAGCGGCAGCCCACTAGACAAAGAAAGCATACATCCACAATCCTTCCCGCTATCCGCAGACAAAGACGTGACTCTCCCAGAGCCAACGCCTGGCAAATGCTTCAGACTAACAAGAGGGGCAGGGGGAAAGCAACAATCCCCATCGACCCACTCCCACTGAACAATTATAGAAAAATCGCCCCTTGTATCTTGTACTTCTGTCCTTTGTCTCTATGGAGATGCAGTCCTTGACACCGGGTCCCATCAGACGCGTATCAGATTAGCATGCATCCCCTTTCCAGTCCACGATTACTAGGCATTGATCCACAACCCCCCCTCAGAATCACCATCGAAGCCCGCGCTTATGCCACATTCATTTCCAGCGCCCGGGAAACACCACGAGGCTTCCCCGTCAATAGTCCCACAATCACTGGAGTAACAAAACCACCGCCTCCACTCCGCCCTTCACTTCCAGAAAGTCTAAACGCGGCTTCGGCCCCAAGTCTTCTTCCGGGAGGTGCCCAGCTGTGAGGAGCCCATGTCCCGGACACTCGGACGCGAAAGCCTTAGTACGGAGTAGCGCGGGCGCAGCAAATCATCTATTTGCAGCACGCGTGCGCAGAGCGGAGCCCTGCCTCTGCTTCTATGCTTCTTTCGAACAATTTGTAAGTCCGGAGTACTAATATACTTGAAGTACATCGCTGCGATCCTCATTGCGTACTTCTTGCATGGCCTATCGGAAGCTACTGTGGTGATCGTCTAGAGGCCCGAATACTCGGGTTGCTCGACGGAGTCAACCCCCTATTCTATTTCCTTCTGGAAGGTCATTTGCATTCCATCTAATTTACCGGCGGAGAATAAGCGTGAGATCAGGGGTGTGATGACTCCGTATTGCTGAGGCATTTCTTCTAATTATTCCGTGAGTAGTGTAGATGATGGCTTTCGGGGTGTTCCGACTCTGATCGTGAGTGGCGGAAGTTAGATTCCCGGAGGTTTGCCGCGAGAGTTTGGGAGAAACTGTCGAGCCAGACGATGGGGTGGGCCGCCCTGCATGAATAATGATTTCGTGCAGCCTGGTTGTCTCAATTATTGGTCGTTGGGGTATCTGTGCTCATTGTTATATGCACCCCGTACTCCGTAGTTGAGGTGCTTGTGGTCTAGCCTTTGGGGATGGGCGTCGGCTTGTTAGGCCTCGCTTGGTTCTGTGGTTAGTACGGCGTCTAGGTCGGGTAATGTGGTTATGAAGTGTCTACGGAGTAGGTGTTCTTCGTTTGTGGCTTTGCTGTATCCAAGCTATGAGAGTCTACCAAGCAGAGCTCGGAATATCCCAGAATGGTCTCCCAGGGATCTCACGGAAAGCAGTTTACTCAACGAAGCTTGGATTCCACCATACTGCTTGTTGATTGCATTTGAGCGCAAAACGTAATGGAATAAGCCCGTAATATCTGCTCCCAAGCACCTGGGCAGGATACATATCGACGCAATCTCGAGTCTCAACCTCTGTAGATAGTGACAAACGACTACATATTAGAGCTGTATAACCAGTCCTCCGGGTTCAAACTTCATTATTTCCAATTTTGCATCGTGTTCTATTGTATATTGAGGCATAATAAGTCGGATTTCCAACAGAATTCGGCGAAGTATATCTCGGGATGTGCCCAGGTGCTCGAGCCCCACCGGCATCTTGCCAGGAATTGCAGATGAACACCACGAATCATTGTCCACCTGGGCATGGATATAGCAAGATTGTCGTGAGAGTCGAGAGAATTTGTACTCTTTTGCAATATCAATAGCATGATATTATTGCGAAATGGTTTAGATGACGATTGTGAATGTCGACAGTGGATTCCAGGTTTGGACTGTCTAGGACTGTTTTCAGGCGGTATTCTAAGCAACATCCGCAACGCTGATTGCCTAAACAAGAGTTTACCTATGTTCGACGTAGTCAAGATGTCGATATCTACGCTAAGATTATACCTTGAGAATTGGGGGGGGAGGTGAGGGAGATGAGAAAGGCGTAACGAAATAACCATGATGTTTGCTTCGATGACGGAGAGGCCCGTACTGAATTTCCCTGCGAGAATACTCAAGAATGAAGAATTAACTTGACCTCATGAATAAATACCAACTAAGCAGATACGATGGAAGGTTTATTTGTATCAGGGCAGAGTATAAGCTCTCTTCTGTAGTAGACGGTAGACGCACCCGAGTCTTGGTCACGGGTGGTATGCAGAAGCTGGCTGTGTGCTCTGTTTGATTTTAGAGGTGGGATGTTACATATTCAAATGTTAGACACTGTATTCGTTAAAACCTTTTCACCTTGTGCTGTCGCCTCCTCAAATGAAGTGACATCTAGTAAAAAATAGAACGATGATACCAGGAAATCGAGAAAAAAGCTGGTTGCTTGAACAACAAAGTGACAACAAGAATCACAGGAAAACAAAAGAAGTCTTCCAATTGTTCTTCCTCAATCTCCATCCCGTCACCTCTCTCCATCTTCCCTCACTTCTCACCGTACATTCCTTTCACACCTCAACACAATCGCTCGCAACACTTGAAGCAAGACACCATGCCGATCAAACCCGGTCGCCAGAGCCCCTACGCGAAGTTCGGGTTCAGCAAAGAACTACAAAAGAAGTGAGCATATCCAAGCCCCACAGTCTAGAGCTGACACTAAGTGTTAAAACAGGATCGAAGAAGTCAAGCTCCCCCCTACGTATGCCGCATAGCCACTCAGTTCACCCACCCATTGAGCCCAGCTGACAAGCGAAACAGTCTGAGATGCAAACAGTGCCACCACGACCTCCCCACGACGATGTTTTCTAACCGCCAGGTCGGAATACTACGCGAGGATATTTTCATGGAGGGCGAAGAGGTCCTTCATAATGATGAATCCCAGATAACCTGCGCCTCTTGCACCTTCCGCGAGAAGTCAGAGACGCGATGTGCCCACTGCGATCAGATGATGAGTATCGAGTACTTTGCAAAGACGCAGCGGAACCTCGAGAACCCGGTGAGTTGACGCGCTAAGACTTACAATGTGATGAGAGTTGAGGCTAATATTTTGTTCCGCTGCTATAGATCTGCCGCCGCTGCCGCTGGCACATTGACAATGAGAGCGAGCAGCAATCCCAGAACAGCATCGAGGATGTCTCTACGCAAGCCGAAACGCCAGTCCTAGAGAAGAGCAAGCACGGATGGGTCAGAATGCGCAAGTCTGAAGGGAGGAATGCAGCTGTGAGTTTCGTCTCGCGCGGGGTTTGACAATAAGGAGCTGACGAACCTTGTAGGAATCACAACGTAACAGGATGGCAATGTATGGCCCCCCTTGTTTCGTCTCTGACCGTGCGGTGGGCCTCTTGGTATGTCGTTATTCTCGAAACAGCTATAAGAAGTGCTATTAACATGTCTGCAGCCCAATATTCCTCCTCCTGGAAATACTGGATACCCCGCCGATGCGAGCGGATACATGAATTTCATGGATATCCAAAGCGTGACTTCGGGACGAGAGTCTGACTGGGAAGGATCTGGGGGCGATGAGGCATAACCATTTGGCATTGCTCATGAATGGAGAATGAATGAGACTTTGGGAAAGGATTCATACAGGAGGCCTCGGCCTAAGACGACAGTACTAGCATTAACATGAGCATTACTTAGCATTTAGCCTGGGAATAAATTGCTTTTGTGATGCTGCTCCGTGCGTAAGTACCACACGGCCTGGACGTACCTGCCGTATTGCTCAGTCAACTACTCTAAAGCTCTTAGGCGGAGATATAGACAGCGAGCTCATGGGATATACCCTGCTACGAAGTATATTGATATGAAGATACGGCAGACCTATCAGCTAGGCTAGTATAGCTGCTTCTGTAATTCTGATGCAAGGCTGGGCAACACTAAAAGGTACCGGAAAGTGCGATGACGATCGCAAATGACGATAGCGAATCCGGACAGTCAATGACTACTTGAACGGGAATTGACGTATTAAAGTGAATTATGACAGCATCTAAGCTCTATATTATAATCAAAGCGATGCCCCTACCACGATCTGATAGGCCATTATGGCCCCTGGGGCCAGTGTAGCAAAGATGAGCGGCCTGCCCTGTATAAGTTACGTCGGCACCAAACCTCTGGAAGTTGCTGGCGCAGGAAAACCTGTTATCCTATAGAATAAACCTTGACATAAGGGCATATCACCGTTTGTGTACAACATGGTGTTGATCCCCCAGCTTCGTCGTTCGGAATCCACGGCTCCACGACGGCTCAGGTCGCGCCCATGGGTATGACATCGGTGGTTCCGCGGGCTCCACTGTCTTCCAGGGGCCTGTGTTTTGATTCCATGGTGGCGAACTTCTTGTCTGTCAACAAGCAACTGAGACTATTATTTTTAGCTTTGCCGCTACCTTCGACTAGTCTTGCTTGATGCCGATCGGACAGTACGGATTAGCAACGGCCTCTATGCTTGCGATATTGGCTCGAGGGCAGATCCCCCGGACTATCCTTTCCTCAAATCCGGTCCCTATGACGACGCAGCTGTGCCGTGAGCAGGCATTACCCGAGGAGCATCGTAGATCTCAATGCCTGAGAAACACTGGAATGCCTGGCCACGGGGGGGGCGCCATGTGTCCTTCTGCGCATGGCCTGACCAGGTCGGAAGTAAGGAGCTGGAAATGGACTTATGAGCATGGAGAAGAGTCGACCGTTGACAAGACCTGGTATTCTGCATGGTGGTACGATTAGATTAAAAGTGACGTCGGGCGTGACTCGGGGCAGCTCACAGCAGCAAAGCCGACTGTGACGCCGCCGATCGCCACTTTTTCTCCACAACCCCTCCGTCAGCGGGACTGGAATTTATCTGCGCCCTCCTCGATCTTCCAGCGCCTTCTGGCTGGAATCTTTCATCTATCGCGAGGGCTGTTCCCCTGATGGCATACGACGGGTATCCCACCCCTCCCAGCCCGGGTTACCAGGCGAACATCAGCATGGACCCGAACGATCCTCAGGGCTATGCTTCTGCCCCTCCCTATCCTTCTTACCACGAATCCGAGCATCTCACGATGCCCCAGCCGCAGATCCCAACCGACTCATCGAACCCCATCTTGGACCCTTACGCTGAACAGCCCCGCCCAAACATGCCACCAAATATGGCCTCGGGAAACATCAACGATGCCGTCAGCTCCGCCGTGCATAATGCCAACTCATCATCTTACCTGTCGCCCGACGTCCTATCACAGATCACCGCAACTGTCATCCAGCAGCTGAAAGTGTCTGGTCTGAACGATTTTCAAGGCCCCGCCCATACTCCTGCGCCTGCACCTGCCGCCGCGTCTGCCTATCAATACCCACCACCTCCTCCACGCCCACAATCCCAGCAGCCTCCTTGGGGATACACTGGGCCAGAGTTATCGCCTCGTCCACACTCGGAGTCGCCTACGGGGATTCAAAGAGGAGAAGCATTTGCCCCACCTAATATCGTACACAACAATTACGAACCAGCCCAGCCGTATCCACCATATACAGGCTATGCAAACGAACATAATATTCGAGATGCGCGCCCAAATGCAAACTTGGCAGCCGACGGAGCCCCGCAGAAGGAGAATGTATCTCGCAGCCAATCGGTTTCTAGCCAAGGAAGCCAAAATGTGGCACCACGACCTAAGGGACCACCCCGGGATACCACAGTAGTGGAAATGACCACCCTGGAAAGAATCTGGGGAAAGTTGTTTGAAGATGGAAAGCCTACAAAGAGACTGGGACAGTTCCTTCGAGGCATTGCGCTGCATCTGGTCAGTCAATTCATTCCATTGTCAAAATCATTGCTAACCAGACACAGATCGAGGACTATCCACCAGGAAACACGCTCGTCATTACCCCGGCGAAACTACAAAAATTCTATGCAGACACTGCAGTCCCAGATGACTATCCATGGCATCGTGAGTATCAGCTCCGCTGAGCAGTCGGTTCGCATTACTGACTCTTTAGATATTTTCGACGACCATACCTCGTCAATATCCCGTATGCTCCGCGGTGTACAAGTCGAGCACCATTTGGTTCAAACAGACGATCTCAAAGAGCGACCGGATATCCCTGCCCTAACACCCAGAGGCTTCGAACAATGGGCCACAATCATGATCCAGTCGTTCCCCGACCGTGAATACGAACGGTTGCAGAAGGCCGTGCTAAACATGCCTATCAGCAATCCCGACGATCGAAAAGAGCGTTTCCCTAAGGAGATTCCTCGCCGTCTCTTCCCCGACGTGGCCGATCTGCAACTCCGCGAGAAGACTGGGGAACATATCCTGGAGCACTGCGGTGTCAATCTACCACGTATCACCGATGAAGAGCGTGCCCAAGCCCAGCAGGCTAAGAAATCCGACTCGACAAGCTCCAACTCTACAAAGCCAGCTGCCCCTCAGAGCGTCCCAAAGAGCGCTAACACAAGTCCACTGGAACGAACTCATTCATACGAACGAGGTCGTCCGCCCGCACCACCGGCGAATGTGTCCACGTCCGCGATAATCGACGACGAGGAGGAAGTCGTATCGTCTACGCCAATTGAGCGCGAGAGAAAGCCCTACTCTGCAAACCCAGGCGGCGGGAAGCACTACGACGAGCACGGTAATTCTCGTTCGCACACAGACTCCTTCTCAAAGTCTCGCCCCGAGCCCTTAAACTCCTCCCACAGACCCTCAGAGAAGTATGATCGTGGCCGAGAATCGCTCTATGCTCGCTCAGGCTCTGGTCCTGCCCCCGCTCGCCGATTCTCACGCGGCTCGCGCAGTTCCTCGCGTGGTGTGAAGAACCATTCTGGCGATTACCGCCATTCCGCGAGTGACCTGCTAGATAGAGACCCCACACCTCGCTATAGTGGGATATCTAACGACTTTTACTCCGAGTCGCCGGTCTCACTCGTGACTGATGTGGATGACCCGCGGAGACACCGGGGTAATGCTATGTACCGCAGCCGGGATAGTAGAGATAGTCGCGATGGCGAGGAATACTACCGGGGGATGGCTGGCGGACAGGGTGGAGGGTCATCTGACTACAAGTATTACCATTGAATGATGTTCTCGTTTTGTCTGATCCTCCATTGGCATCGACCGTTGGGTGCTTGGATCTTCTTTTGTGACATGTAGGGTGTTGATTTGATTTGATCTCGTTTTGTTGGCGTCTCTTGCGGCATGAAGATACCTCTTTGTCTGTAACTGTGACGAATAATGACATTTTAAAATTGATTTGTATAAATTGGTCTCTCATAGAATATAAATATTAACCATCATTAGCTACGTTTGACTTATCCTTCAGGCCCGATCCGAAGATTGCACCTACAATCCAAATTCCTAAGCCAAGCTGAACAGCCTTCAAGCATCAGCATCACTGTATCCCTCTCCTCCGCTGTATACCATCCATAACATCCACCCCATTCTCCCGACAAACAACAGCCTCCCTCTCCCTCCTCCGCTCATCACTCTCATACCGGCGCACAATCCGCCTCAAATCCTTCTCCTCCCTCTCAGCCCTCCTCTTCAATCTCTCCCTAGCTCTCCTCCGCTGCTCATCAGCCTTCACCTCCTCACCCTCCGCATCCCGCGAAAGCAACTCAATCTCCTCATCCGAGAGCACCCAAGGCACCCAAAGCACCTCAACAAGAAACCTTAATCGCTCCTCATGGAATTTCATCTCCTCGTTCGTCTCCGGAATAAGCGAGAACTTTTCCACGAGAATCTGCATCTTATCCCGGAACTGCGAAAGCGTGCCTTTGATCTTCACCACCTTTCCGGGTACTAATGCCGAGATATCAAGCCCTGTCTTATCGGTTGCTGTAATGTGCATTGTGTGGCCGGAGCCTAGTGCTTCTGCGAGAGATTTGTCGACGCCAGTATCGCCTTCTGCTACTTTTTGAGCAGTGGATTGCATGCGTTCTGGCGAGTGGAGGGCTATTATTTCTATTGTCGCCTCGCTGCTGTCGTCGAGAAGTACGACTGTTCGGTGGGCTGCTTCGATCTCTAAGCGATCGACGATAAGTCCTACTACCGTGACGAAGCGGATGGGGTGGTTTTTGTAGAAGAAGATCTTTTGGCCTGTCGGAGTTAGAATGATATTGGACCGGAGCAGTGGGGTGGGTATTTGGGTTGGCCGAGCGCATTCATTAATAGACATATTTTCCTGGGTGCATAACCTGAATAGCTTGGGATCCCAAACTGCTCTCACTGCTCGAATGACTGGACGTACCTGCAAAGCCCGGTGGCCGGTGCAGTTGGTGTACATGCTCGGCGGACAGTTTCACCCAGGAGAAGTGCGTTGGCGCGGCTTTGAAGCAGAACGCAGGGTAATACACCAGGTCCGCATGTTGGTCTGTCGCCATTGGACCATCTTTTCGTTGCTTGTCGCGATGAGTCGAGGGAACGAGGATCGCGACATCCGCGGCTCTGTATCAGTCACGTGCAGACGCGTCGCGGGGTGAAGTATCAAGTTTGTTCAGCTTCACTTTGTCTTCATAGCTTATATAGGCTATGTAGCTTATATTTCAAGCATTCACTCATCTCTCACATGATATATCTACAATTTCATAGTCATAAGCCTACCGCTACCATAATTAATAATATGGCCTGCACCTAATAAAGCAACGTCTCCCCCTCCATCATCCTCTTCTTCGGATTCCTCGGCGCCTCCTGCTTCCTCCTTTCAGCCTCCTCCCCATCCTTCCGAATCTGCTCCATCGTCTCCTCAACCTCCTTCCCCGGATTCTCATGCCCCGCAACAGCAACCTCAAGGATCTCCTTCTCAAATCCCCGAAGATACTCCCACTCAATCCCCGCCTCAGAAAGCATCTTACACCCCTCCGACTCCCCCACAAACGTCCCAGGCTCCTTAACCCCAAAGTAAACCTTCTGCACCCCCTTCTTCCCCTCCTTCTTCGTAGCTACAAGCCGCGACGCGCATGGCGCATTCCCGCTCAACCGCTTCCCGCACGGCTCCATCGTGACGTACATTACAAGCGAGCGGCCTTCTTCTTCAGGGAGGATAGCGGAAACCTCTTCGTCGGGGACATTGTGCACGCTGGCGAAGTTGGAAAGACAGCATTGCTCTGCGTGCGTGTTGCCGGCTAGTTCCATTGTGTAGCCCGTGGAGAGGATTTTGTCGCCCGCGTGGCTGGTGTCTGAGGGATCGCGGGAGAGGAGGATTGCGCCGACGCGGAAGTTTGTTGGTCGTGGTGGGGATTGGAGGGCTAGGTCGATGCATTTCTGGATGTATTCTTCGTGGGAGGGCATGGTGCGGGGGTTGGGTGCGGGGTGGGTTGAGATTGGATAGCGTAGAGAGAGAGAGAGGAATTGACGAACTGTAGAATTCGAATGAAGTGGAATTGGGATTGGGATTCAGGAGAGCTAATTAATAGAGGGAGGAGTTTTGAAGGAATGGAGGTTGCAGGTTGAGAGTCAAGAACAGAAAAGTACACGAGGTACGTCACTGTGAGCGGATCTTATCGAACTCTCTGCGTGAAGTGATTGGGCCCACTTGGCCGGTTGGGTCAAGTGATTGATCTATGTAGATCATGCTGTAGCTTTTGGTAGCTCGCTTCGACGTAAGATATGAATGTTTACAGACAGGTCCTTAGAGGTCGCGGCTGGGAAGGGAGAAATCTATGAAAATGCATGTCTACCGGGAGTGCAAGGGGAACCACTTTGACATTATACATGGTACTCATTTAATCCATTCCGTGGATACCTGAATTGCATTTATGGAAAGACCTTTCGATGTGAGTACGCCCAAAGGTGGTCAGGTTTGGGAGGTACAAGGGTCGTCACTGCTGTTCCTTTTTCAGCGCAAGTCATGAGAGCTATTTTTGCTAAGAGAAACGCGGGACAAGATGAAAATTAAAAATAACTCTAGCCACAGGAAGCACGATAAACACCAAAGTAAAGGTCGATCGGCTTTTAAAGTAGACAAAGACCTATGGTTAGCCTCGAGCCCCAAAAACCCTCTTGTCGAATCTATTTCTATTCATAGCGTTCTTTCAAGAGATTCCAGCACGCACAAGCTACACTTCCTGCTATATATTCCATCCTAAATATCTTCCCCTAGTATACTTGGAACAAGCTGAACACATTCGATTTTGTCCCAATATCCACCATGTCTTCCAGCACAAGCAAGGACGCCAGAGTGAGAGAGGCATCCCCGTCTTTTGAACAACAGCGCAGTAAGCGTTTACAAGAGGAAAGCGGTAGCGGTTCACGCCCAGCTAGGGCTTTCTTGTCGCAACTGAAGACAAGTATTGGGCCAAGACTAGGCAGTGATGGGGTTTCCCTCGAGCAACTTGAGCCGCTTCTCAAATTCATCGCTGCTAAAGTTTGCCTACATCCCAAGAAACCCGGATACAAACCGGAGGATGTCATCGAGTTTATTATATCCTCCAAGATTTTTGTGGACAATACAATTACCGCTGAAAGATTGGATGGTTTATCAACAATTCTCCCTTACGTTATGAATGTGCTTTGTCTCTGGTTCCAGCAACCAGCGGAAGAGAGAGAGCAAAAGAGCAACGACGTCCTCCAAGCAATGAATATAGCTACCCAGACCGGTAAGGTCAAAGCCCTTGCTGATGTACTTGAAGGCAGCCTTTATCCTCGAGTCACAGAAGTCCTGACGGCGGGAGAGGTGGAAGAGAAGCGGGTCAAATACGCAAAGCGCATTTTCCAGAATCATGAATTACTTCGGCGGATACTCTGCCGCGACATGGTCAAAATTGGGAAGATATGGAGGACTGGAAATTTCGAAGCTCACAGAAACTTCCTTCGAGGAGCCTGGAGAAGATCATATCTGGAGCATGATCTCGATTCCGAAGGAAATGGAAATTTGCGCTCACTGATCCGTGATTATTTCAAGCATGCCATGCCGCAATACGATGAAACACCTTGGGGAGGGAGCAAAGAAACACACATCGATCCAGAAGCCTTTCAAATTCAATATATCGATGAAGATGAACTTAGTAAAGATTACAACTTCATGGAACACCTCCGGCAACGAGCTATCAAGTCCCCTTGCGAATTTATACATGTGGATTCAAAAAACTGGGGTGTTGGCTACTATTTCGGTAAAGTCCCAGTCTTTCAAGCGGTACAGGTGATGAAGTTTTGGAATAGGAAGGATGTTAAGTCATATGGAGAGACTGAAAAAAACGGGTACATTGAACCGAGCACCTTTACCGACAAATTGCGAGACCCCGATCTCCTCCCTCCATACTGGGGAGACCTCCCGGTGGCGAAAGGTCTGATGACAATGGAATTACAGGCTCAGCTGTATGGCTTCTTTGTGAGATGCTGCTTGGGAGTACTGAGACACAAGATCTGTGACTACGATAATGTCCCAGTCGCAGAGGATATCCGAAAAGCTATTCGCCCCTTCAAAATTCATGCGAGGTCCAGTTCCGACTCAGAGTCCATTATCTCCGGACGGATGGTCGTAGAATCTCTATTCCCTTCCGCAGATGACAACATGGGTCTTGCAAAAGATCATCTGGTGAATCTCATTCAAGAGCCGGAGTACTTCCAAAAGGCACTTAGCGCGGAATTTGAGCGCAGAGCCGCTGATCCCGAATTCCAAGGTAGCCCCGGTAATCCTCCACCTCCACAAGACAATATAACAAAAAATGTAGTCGTGGCTTTTATGCATCGGGCCATTTTTGATGCCATTAGGTCGGAGAGCGCTGCCGTGCATGTCAGAAACATCAGACGAATACAACTTGTGACGGCCAGCCGACGGGCGCCTCATACCCAACTTCTCCCTGGTACAGGCAAAGACGCTGAATTCAATATAGCATTTATATATGCACTAGCTGCACTTGAAGAGTTATTCATCAGCGTATCTGGAAATGAAAATCAGGACCTCCGGCGCACATCGGGCTTTGCAGTAACCGATTTAAAGGCATATCAATCATTTTTGTGTGCCATAGATGCTTGCGAGTCCAAAGATGAGATAGAAGAGGTTTCAAATGGAACTATCGAGACGCGTACCAATCTTGCAGCCATGTTGGCAAATTGTATGGTTCAACTGTGGACATCGCAGCCCTACTGCCGTCGCCATCATCACTGGACGATTCTTCTCAACATCCTGATTCCCCAGAATGCGAATCAGGCCATATTCATTAACAAATGGTCGTATATGCGAATAAATTCTACGAACATGCGACCCGTACTAGAGTTTGTATGCAATCTTATGAGAGATGACTTCAACCAGTTCCTGGGTGAAAGCCAGAGGTTCACAACAACTGGCAGCGCACCTTTTCAGCTGAATCAAGATCGCGAAGCGGCACTTGCTAAGCTCTGGCTTACACTCATTGATCGTGTTACTGCAGTCACAAGCTTTTTTACTAACACACCGACGCGTGAACTGCATGACTTATTCGGCAAGATGATGCAAAGGAAAGGACAAAAACGCCCCCTTGGAGATGTCGCGTTACATCGAGCCTCCAAGAGGCGATCATAATCTTCTGACCGGGCCGTGGAAATTTTTCACATCTCTAGAAATGCTTATTTAGGAGGAACTAGTAAATTGGGGAAAGTTGGCCCAAATCATATTGGGCGATGTATCACCTTGCGTTTAGCATTAGTTCGTACCGGAGACATATCAAGATTGTACATTCAGAACAACCTGCGTACTCCGAGACATTGTATTGTCCTGCAGCAAGAAAAGGGATTGTTTAGTGCGAAATTAAGGCATCGCTAGATTTGAAGCCGCTTCAAAGTCGCCATAGAGATTACAGGCTCTGTTGAAATTGAGTTAGATAGCAAGACGGCGAGCCTGTGGCGCGATCATAGCTATAGAGACTCAGTCTACCATCATGCCAACTCAGCTGAATAAACAATAGATTCTATCCATAATAATTATTCGATAAAAGCGGGCTTAAGTGTGTTTTGCAGGGCAGCTTGAAACGAAGACCGTGAACTAAATGCCCGCAGGCAGCCAATCATACACCCTACGGCTCACCCGACCCACCGCCATATCGACTCGACTTCGATTCCTTCACGTTCCACAAGCTGCAAACACAATGGCGAAGAGGAAGACAAACGAAGATAACCAGGAGGCGCCGGCGCCCGAAGAGAACCTCTACAAGCTTCTCGGCGTCGCGTCCGACGCGACAATCGACGCGATCAAGAGCGCGTACAAGAAAAAGGCGCTGAAGCACCATCCTGGTATGTCATTGTTACCACCACAGCGACACAGCCAGGGTATACGGCTAACCTCGAGAATATAGATAAGGTTAGCGAAGACAAGCGAGATGAAGCGCACCACCAATTCCAGCAGATCGCGCTCGCGTACGGCGTCCTGTCCGACGAGCGCCGCCGCGGCGTCTACGACCGCACCGGCCGCACAGACGACGCGTTCGGAGAAGATGGCGACCTCGACTGGATGGATTTCTACAGAGAGCAACTCTCAGCAATGCTCGATACGCGCGCGATCTCCGATTTCCAGAAGAAGTACCAGAACTCCGATGAAGAGAAGCGGGATCTGCTTGAGGCGTTTGAGGCTGCCGAGGGCGACCTGGACGGTGTCTACGAGCGGGTGATGCTTTCGAACGTATTGGACGACGATGAAAGATTCCGAGCGATCATTGACGAGGCGATATCGGAAGGCAATGTAGAGAACTACAAGCTTTATGCGGAGGAATCAGAGGCAAAGCGGTCGGCGAGGAGGAGGAAGGCGGAGAAAGAGGCCAAGGAGGCAGAGAAGCTTGCGAAGAAGGTCGAGGCAGATAAGAAGAAGAAGGCTGCTGGCGCTTCTAAGTCGAAAGGCGCATCTGGGGAAAAAGATCTGCTCGCTTTGATCACAAAACGCCAACAGGATCGTGGGCAGGGCTTCATGGCGCATTTCGAGGAGAAGTATGGGAATCCTAAGGGGAAGAAACGTGGACCTGCAGATGAGCCATCAGAAGAAGCGTTTGCTGCTATGGGCGCTCGCAAATCCAAGGATACCAAGGCAAAGCCTAAGAAGCAGAAGGCTTGAACCTAGTCCATTGCACTCTTTACTATGCAGCCCCTCTGGGCTAATGATATGATTTATGCAATTTCTATGGGTACTTAAAGAGTCTCTATTCAAGGGAGTTGGTTGACTGCATTGGTACTTCGTTATCTTATATCTCCGTGACCCCCAGAGCAGGACAATTCATCATATACGCAATGCTCAGCCTTCTTGGCGTTTGCATTGAATCCTAATGGACAGCTTCTTTCAAAAAAAAGCACTCTGCGCAGACATGAATGAGTCACTGTGTTCAACAAATATTAATTTCATGTTCCTTTTAACAGTAAATAGATCTTCAAGAGACCACCAGGCTGGTGTGTTCAATGAATCTTCCCTGGAATTCTGTTTGTTAGTTTAGCGATAATCTCAACTTCATCTGCAATGATCAAGCCAATCTTCGTCTCAAGAGGCATAGTAGTAGGTTAGGCAACTCTTCATCTTGGGCAGCAATTGTAGCTCAGAATGCGCAAGCTCTGAAGGCAAGGCGGACAAAGCAAATATACGCCTTAAAGCGGCACGCCGCTCCTTGAAAGAACACTCTTAGCTCTAAGAGTAGCGCCATAAACCACAGAAGGATCACTCTGTATACACAACGGTTTCAGGCGCGTGGAATGCAAATCAGTCACCGAATGTCAAGACTGCTTTCCAGACATCGAACTCTAAAATACCGCTTGACACGCGTCGGGGTAAATGCCGCTCGCTGCACATACCTCAACTGCCAAATTGCCAATCACCAGCCCCAGAAAACGGCGTGGAAGACACCGAGCAGAGACTTGTCAGCTTTGCTCTGCATTCACCGAAACACTTATATCTATGCGATAGACCCGGAGCCAGATGCACCGACAATGAAGGAAAGGTTCTCCCTGGGGTCGTGCTTGCCCCTGCCCCTGACGCCGAGAGCTGTGGCGCGCCACGTTTTTATCACTGTTGGCACTCTCGTCCGATCTTGATCGAGCCTTCACATCTCCCAAGCGGATGCCTGAGTCGAGTTGCGCCTCAATTGTGCGAGACAGCTGCAACAACATTGTCTCTGGTGAGTCTTCCAACTTGAGCGAGAGCCAGCGTGAGCGGTCGGCTATCTTTCCTCTGCTGGCTTGACACTGACGATCGAAGGCATTCCTAACGTGGGGAGTGCATAAACATCTTCACAGCAGGTCGATCGCTCCACATTCTCAGACGTGGTCGTGTCTGTTGGCTGAACCGATCTCCGAGTTCTCCACCGCAGGATCCAGAGGCGCCGGAGGCGGAACCGGACGCGATGGAGTTCCCAGCAGGGCAAAATCCTTCGATTGCGCCAGTCTCAACGCCCGACGAGCCCAGGAAAGTCCCGTATTACCACTCTTCGCCAGCTGTTCCTACCGCACCGTCTCGTCCGCGCAAAAAGTCCCTGAGTCGAGCTATCCAGGGTTTGCTGAATACCCCGCATCCGCCTGGGAGTGCAATCTGCGGCAGCGGGGCTGTCTCGCCAGGTGCACGCGCTTCTCGAAGCCCTGTCGCTCCTCTTTTCTCTTCGCCGCTACGCAATAGCTCGTCCGTCATGGCCTCGGCCCCGAGCTCACCGGAGAGACACAATGGGGACGCAACCCAGCCCCGGAGATCCCTGGACCTGACGAGGGAGGGACCCCTAGGCGCGGAGGAGACAAAGAACGAAGCCCTGACGAGCGTTTCCGAGCAGAATCTTCCGAAGAAGTACAAGCCGAACAGCCGCAAGTCCGTGGCATCGATGATGTCAGGGCTGGAGTCGCGCTTATTCCCCAAGAGCTTCACGCGGGGCAGGGACACAAGCCGCGGATCTTCTCGGAGGGGCTCATCCGTTGATTCTAGATCTCCCTCCTCCTCGAAACTCGACAATGAATCGCCCCCATCGGCTAATACATCGACCAACAACGATATGAGTAAACGAAGCTCGCTGGTTATCAGCGAGGAAGCCCACAATCAGTCCGACGAGGCTTTGGCCAAGCCGGCGGGTGGCCTCCCCGATTACGTGAAGCCAAGTGAAGAGAATGAGCCAGGTGAACGCCTTGCTAAGGATGTTTTCGACCGCGATAAGAACATCATTGTGAGCAGCGATGAAGAGACCTCTAGTGACGAGGAGCAGGACGGCCAACCTCGCGGCCGCAAAAAGAAGGTCGATGTCACTTTTATAACGCCCAGTGACTTCAGGCCAAAAGAAACCAAGGAGCAGAAAGAAGAGACTTCTGATACTGGTAACTTATCTCTGGTTATCTAGGCTCTTGCGCGCTTTGCTAATGCCCAATATAGAAAAACCTACCAAGCCTGCAGACTCTCCCCCGGAGAAGAAACCGCGCAAGTCTGCCCTCAAATCAGTTATCCATCCCCAGACAAGCTTTGACATCCCAACACCACCTACACAGTCGGCGGCTGGCACGCCTTACGGGTCCGAAGACGAGGCAGAGCGAGATGATATCCATCGTGCGCAAAGGCTTCCGATGTCCATGTCTGCTGTCGACAACCTTGTTCCTAACCGATCTATCCGCACTATAATCCGCGGTAACTTTGCTACCATCCAGAATGAAGCCGAGGAAGGCCGACGCCGCCAACGAAAATATGTACTCGCCACAGACCTGAGCGAGGAGTCAGTATACGCCATGGAATGGGCAATTGGAACGGTCCTTCGCGATGGAGACACTATGTACTGCCTCTATGCAATGCATGAAGACCCGAATGCATCTTCGTCAGTTCAAGTTGGAGAAGGAGCAAAAGCCATGCGGGATGCCGCTAGTGTCGTCGGTAGTCAGACCAAGGAAGCAACTCAAAACCCTGGGCGGAACCTCCTTGGTCGACTTGGTCCAGGCACCTCCAGCAAGGCAAGCTCTGTTGATGCCCGAGGCTCACCTGCTGCAGAGGCTGAGCGGGTCAAGGCTATTGACAAGGTCTCTGAGACATGTATCAAGCTACTGCGCAAGACTGTACTGCAAGTTCGGATTGCTGTTGAAGTGATCCAATGCAAGTCGCCAAAGCTTCTTGTTGTTGAAGCCGTGAGTTTTCAAGGGCACCTATTCGTGAGGTGTGAACATCATTGATTAACCATCGATTAGATTGACGAACTTGAACCTCTTTTGGTCATCGTTGGTGCCCGAGGGCAAAGTGCTTTGAAAGGGTAAGTCGATTGCCTCAGAGTCTAAATCACAAAACTAATGCAAGAAACAGTGTTCTTCTTGGTTCCTTTTCCAACTATCTACTCCAAAACTCATCGACTCCTGTCATGGTTGCCCGCCGCAAGCTCAAGCGCAACCCTTCGAAGGGGCGACAGGACCCATCTACTGTTCGCATGACAAACAACCTCAAGACACCAAAAAGTCTTACACAGGCCAAGGTGGATTGACTGATTATCGGTTTTGGGCTTCTTTTTTATTTCTGCATACAAAAACGGGGCAGCGGTGCACATTTGATTTTCTCCTACTCTATTTTTATGCTCTTTCCACCTGCACACGACGACCACAGGCGAGGTCATGATGACATTTGATCTTCTGTAGTTATGAACTGGCTACTTTCACTTGCCTCCATTTGCTGATACCCTTATGACTACCTCCCGTGAACTGTTTAGCCCTTCAACGTACACGTTTCGTGTATGACCTTGCATTAACATGACAGTTAAAAGTCAGATCTATTATTAGGATAACCGAACTAAGAATTTACGCAGCGTTGCTTGCATCAACAATGCTTCTATGGACAAGTCTACACAGAATTATGCGGTTTACTTGGAGAAAGATTAATTCATAGACATCATGATGCTTTTATTTTCCGCAACCCTTTTACCGAATGCTCAGAATGCCTGGTGTTAGAGTGCAAGGGAAAGAAAGTAGACCCTGAACCCCATGAAAAATAATCGCTTTTAAGTACCCGTTCCCATGAAATCTGCAAACCCAATGCATGAGTCTGCTGCAATAAAAATAAAATTTGAACTGGGATGAAAGAAAACAGAAAAAGTGGAATCTTGATCAGCAGAGAGATCTAGAAGCGCAAATCCCAGCCGATCTTAGGGCCAAGACGGGGAAGCTCGTCCGCGACACTCTGGACATCCTTGTCGCCACGACCACTGAGGTTCAGAACAACGTTCTTACCCTTTCCGAGAGTCTTAGCAAGCTCCATCACGCCGTAGACAGCGTGAGAAGATTCCAGAGCTGGAATGATACCCTCTGTCTGACCGAGAGTGCGGAAGCCAATCATAGCCTGAGCGTCATCGGCAGCGATGAAGGTAGCACGGCTGGAGTCCTTCCAGGAGCTCAATTCAGGACCAACACCGGGATAGTCGAGACCAGCAGAGATGGAGTGGGTCTCTGAGATCTGACCGTGCTCGTTCTGCAGAACGTAGGTGCGGACACCGTGGAGAACACCCTTTGAGCCGCCGGAGAGAGTGGCAGAGTGGCGGGCTGTGTCGACACCGTCACCACCGGCTTCAACACCCACGAGCTGAACCTCGGGGTCGTCTTGGAAGGGGTAGAACATGCCGACAGCGTTGCTGCCACCGCCGACGCAAGCGACGACGGCGTCAGGGAGACGGCCGGTCTGTTCGATCATGCCAGCCTTGGTCTCCTGGCCGATGACGGACTGGAAGGTACGCACGATGGTGGGGAATGGGAAGGGACCAATGGCAGATCCGATGATGTAGTGAGTTGTATCGAGGTCAACGACCCAGGCGCGCAGAGCCTCGTTGACGGCGTCACGCAGGGTACGGCTGCCGGCGTCGACGGCGACAACCTCGGCACCGAGAAGCTTCATACGGAAGACGTTCAGAGCCTGGCGGCGCACATCCTCAGCTCCCATGTAGACGACACACTTCATGTTGAACTTAGCGCAGACAGTCGCAGTAGCGACACCATGCTGGCCAGCTCCCGTCTCAGCGATGATGCGGGTCTTTCCGATACGTCGAGCAAGCAGGATCTGACCAAGGGCGTTGTTGATCTTGTGGCTTCCAGTGTGGTTAAGATCCTCACGCTTCAAGTAAATGTTCGCACCGCCAACGTGCTCGGTCAGACGGTCAGCCAAGTGAAGGCTGCTGGGGCGGCCCATGTAAGGATAGTAAGAGCGATACTCTTCCCAGAACTTGGGGTCGTTGCGGGCTTCATCGAAGCCCTTCTCGAGCTGCGCAAGGCAGTCCATCAGAGACTCGGGAACATACTGTCCACCGAACTCACCGAAACGATGTGGCAGCTTGTCACTGCTCTGAGGGGTGGCGGAGTTGAGGGCCTCAAGCTGGTCACCGAGACCAGGACCCTTGGGGACATCGGCTTCGCTAATCACCTTGCTAGGCTGGGTCTCGGCATTTGGCAAAGCCTTCTGAACAGCCTCAATGATGTTGACCTCGTGGGTAAGAGATCCCTGAGAGTCACGCTCGAGCTTGCGACCAGTGATACTTGAGAGGTATTCCTCGGCATTCTTTGCTGCTTGGCCAGCAGGAGCCTGTCCGACGACAGTGATGATCTGACTTCCGATGACAACACCCTCAGCGGCGTCTTGGACGGAAAGGAAGTGCTCGCGGGTGCTAACACCGAATCCAAGGGCAGCAGGGACGTTTCCAGAGTATTCGTGAACACGAGACAAAAGCTCAGGGATGTTAGCACTCAATTTACCTGTGGCGCCGGTGACACCCATGCGAGAGACGACATAGATGAAGGAGTCGGCAATCTTGCAAAGAAGCTTCATGCGCTCGTCGGATGTAGCGGGGGCAATGAGTGGAACATATGACAGGCTATTGGGCGCATTAGCAATGATCAGATAGCAATAGCATTGGCCATGACTCACCCAGTGCTGGTGCAAAGATCCCGGAATCGGACAGCCTCCTCTGGGGGCAAGTCGACCATAATGAAGCCATTGACACCGGCATCCTTGCAGTCCTTCAGCATGCGCTCCTCGCCGTAGCGGAGGACAGGGTTGTAGTAGCCCATCAGCATGATGGGGGTCTTCAAGCCCCGGCTGCGAGCGTCGCGCACCAGCTGGAGCACGGTAGTGACTGTGACACCATTTTCAAGGGCCTTGGTGTTAGCCTTCTGGATCGTGGGACCGTCGGCAATGGGGTCGGTGAAGGGAATTCCCAGCTCGATAATGTCTGCATTGCGAAATGGGCCGTTAGTCGAAATTATTCCACCCCGCCACTTCAAGGATCGGGTTCATTTACCAGCACCACCGTTCTCAAGTCCGAGGAGAATATCGACGGCCTCTTCAACGGTTGGGTAACCTGCAGTAATGTATGCGACCAAAGCCGCGCGGCGCTGCTCTTTGCACTTGGCAAAGGTCTGCTTGATAGCGTCCATGGCGTGGGGTCGTTGCTTCCGATAGCGAGGAAAGAGGATGTGTGGGATCAGAGGTGTATGTTAAAAAGACCAAATGGCCGTGGGTGGGAGAGAGGGACTATAAATAGGGTGCAGAAATTGAGCCCCCCGAATATATAAAGTGAAGGTAATGTGAATCGTGAAGTAAGAGAACCTGACCAGTCATGAAAGAGTGGTGGGCAGTGACTGCCTGAGTCACCTGCACGTGAAGATAAGGAAGAGAATGCGATTTCCCCACCACACGTGGAGATAAGATAAACATATGATAAGCATTGTGGATGCCGCCCGCGTGAGCCCTAGAAAATACAAAAATAATGCAAGAGCAAGAAAGCATAACGCGTAGCACAGGAGATAATCTAAGGAAAGAGCGCCTGGGACGCTATTAAAGGAATTAAAAGAATCAAGAAATGAAAGCATCCGCCCAGATAAACAGAATCGCCAGGCAATGTGCTCATAATGGGGCTCTCCGGTACTCAAGCACTCGGGATACCGGGAGATGAACGGAGAACAGGGCGTGTTCAACTTGCCAATTCAACGCTTTGCGTCTATGTTAATAGATTACCTTTATTTCAAAGTGGGTTGCAATAAATTGAGGTCTTCAAATCAATTTACGTCTGTAATATACGAAGAGAGAATGTTAAACCGGAAGAAAATGGTTTAGAAAATAACTAAAACTGTAAGGCATTCAATAGCCCGATCCCAAGCGCCAGAACGATGCGTCAAAAACATAAACAACCCTCAGCTCAGAAAGGGAAAAAAAAAAACTCCCAATATAATCCAAGCGAAGGACCAGAGCTCGTGGGCAAGCGCATCACAGAGGGAACCCCTCCTAATGCTGCCTCGTCCCCCAAGCCCAGTCCCTCAATGCGCCGGGAGATCAAAAAATAGACAAAAAAAAGTGGAAAAAACATCCATCGACCGAACCTCCCAAAAATTCCCAAAAACAGCAAGTTCCCAAATTTCCCAAATCTATCCCAAATTCCGTCCTGCGAATGCATAAGGAATGAATGCAGCGCCCGTGCTATGCCCAAATACTCATACAGTAGCCCAGATGTAAAGGAGTGCAAATCAAATCGTAAGGAGAGGAAGCCCGTATGCCCGGCAAATATGCAACCCAGAAAAAAAAATCAAAAAATCAATATCCAACAGTGAAGGAGTGAACAAGACACCGTCTAGCATGCAAAAGAAGGGGTCTTCGTGCAAGGCTGAAGAGCAAATGCAAAAAAATAATGTTGGGTCGCGGCGTTCAGGCATCAAGTTTTGTTGTAAGGAGAGACGTTATATCGTGAAGCAGTAATAACTGGGCGTTTGGCGTAAGGAGTGACGTGAAGGAGAATCGTATCTTCAACAGAGCAGAGGGGGGAAAATATAAAAATAGAAAGGAGTAAAAAACAGACGCGAGCAGAACGCACGAAGAACAGCACAATAATCAAAAAATGGAAGATGGAGGAGAAGGAGGAAGAAGATCGAGATCATTGGCCATGGCTGTTGTCGTGCATGGGATACCCTGGATCCACATAGCTGTAGCAGGCACTCGCTGGGACCTGGCTTACTGGTGGAGGCGCAGCAAGACCGTGCATGTCCCAGGCTGTCCGTGGAGTCGGAGCAACTTGACCGTGGGCATGGCCCGGGTAGGAGTATGCTCCGACGGGATTGTACGGCTGAGTGACAGCGGGCATCATCGAGCGGAGATGATCTGGCTGAGAAGAGTAGACCGAGGACGGGAGACCGGCAGTGGCGTAGTTGTTTCCAGGCCCGGAGTCTGAAACAGACTGGGGCGAGGCGGCAGTGTGAGGCTCGGTCCCGGAGTCGGAGCCCGTCCCGTGGCTGGCGTAGGTGGTCATGGGGGTGGACAAAGCGCCTGCGGTGGAGGAGTAGCTGGCAGACTGGGAGAAGTTAAAAAATGTAAGATGGCGGTGATTGTTGCTGGGAAGACTTACGTATTTGCCAATGATCTTCTTCAGGGCGAGACTGAGGATCTTCCATGGGAAGACCTTCACGTCCTTCTCAATGTTGCGAGGCTTGGGGGCGGGGAAGCCCATGATGACCTTGAAGAACTCCTCGCTGTCGGCCTTGGCCTTGGAAACGGTCAGAGGACGGAATCCCTCCAGATTGCGACGAATACGGTTCTTCTCCTCGACAGTGAAGCGGACAGCAACCAGTGACTCGAGCAAGTAGATAGTGTCAACGCTGGTAACGAAGCATTCGTCCTTGCCCTCCCAGGCGATGCAGCTAATGCAAATGCTGTTGGGGGTGCGCTCCTCGAGAGTAACGGGCTTGAAGTCAGCGTGAATAGTGCTGCCAGTCTGGGAGCGGGTGAACTGAACGAGACGGCGCTGAGTAGCGCGCTCGTCCTTGGTCCAGTGCTCAGCCATGGTATCAAGATCGCCGTTAAGCTTGAGGATAGCCTTGCTGGGGAACATGGCGTATGGGTTGAATCCCTGAGGCTGACCCATGCTCGACGACTGCTGCAGAGTCGAGGTGCGGATCAAAGTAGGGTTGGAAGCACGAACGGGAGAAGGTCCTCTGTGCTGAACCATACCATGTGCCATGCGAGCATCGTTGGGGACGGACATGAAAGACGGGCTCCAGGAGGGAGTCAGAGGAGATGGAGCACGAATCGCAGGTTGAGGGGCAACTGAAACGCCGGAGTGCTGTGCGGAGCCGATGCGTGGAGACACGCCAGCCAGGAAAGGCACCATGTTCAGACTCGGAACAGACTGCATGTGGGACCCGTAAGAGGGAGCGGCCTTGGTGTAGTATGGCTGCTGCTGCTCCTCCACTTTAGGCATCACAGGTCCAGTGTGGCGCTTTGGCATGCCAGAGACGGCATTGTCGGAGTAGGAGGAGAGCTTGCGCTTGCGAGAGTCGTCAGATGGAGAAGGTTGCTGCACTTGCTCGTAGGTGTAAACGCCGACTTGCAGGGTGCTAGCAGGGAAATCTCCCTGGCTCTCCATGACAACCTGCACTGGAACAGCGAAGGACGGAGAGCCAGTCGCCATAAAAGCCGGAGCCTCAGCAGACAGACCATATTGGAAGGTAGTGCCCTCGAATCCGAGGAAGGTTGGAGTACATGGGCATCGCTTGGATCCAAACACAACATACAGGGCTCCGTAGGTGGAGTTGTGCAGATCGTATGGTGACTGGATCTGCACCGAAACCCGAGTCCCCTCGCGGCCACGAGGAGGAGCGTATGTTACAACCTCGGGCAGTTGCCGCGAGCGAACATTCAGCATAGGAGACTGGTCCTCTTCGTAAGAGCTACCATACTCGTTGGGCATGTATGGAACACAGTCTGAGATCTGGCTAGCCTGATCGGCCATAGGAGAGGGCACAAGAGAGGAATTCACGTAGGGGGATTGGGCGTAGTTCGAGTAGGAGCCAGCATCATGCAACGAGCGTGTTGATGCGTAGTCTGGTTCAAGTTAGTCTTATCTTCCTACTCCTGTTCAAATCACGGCAGACTTACCAAGTACAGAGCCAGCGGGCTTCTGGAAACCAGCCATAGACAAGATGGGCTCAGACTTGGCCCACAGGCCGTCTGAAAACGCACCGACAAACTGTGACTCTTCTGAATCCGAGAATTCCAACGACTCGCCCAGTATGAGAGGCGTTTGGAAGTCTGGGTCGAACTGCAATAGAAAGGCAGAGTCAGCCGATGAGAATTCTCAAAACTCGCAGGCCCAAACGGGTGAAATCAAACAAGACCCTGGCTTGGGATTGGAAGACACAAGCAAAACATGCGGCCATCCACAAGAAACTAGAGGGAGAGAAGGTCTTACCAAAACGCCGTGTGTCTTCGAGTAAGCCAGCTTGAAGGTGTTGCAGAACCTGCAACAAGACAGAACACTAGAAAGCGAATGACTGGGAATTTATGATTCCCTAAGATTGCACGTCAAAAGGCGTACACGAGGAAAAGGGGGGCTCCGAGACAGAACGAGCGACGAGATAGATGTTGCGGTTAGTCTCACAGAAATGGCGGCGACGGCGGGCCTCGAATCACCATTCAGGATTTGGAAGACTGGCGCTGAGACTGGAACAGGCTGTCTGCAGTAAAAGAGGACTCAGATCACGAAGAGCACTAGGATCATAAAGAGACCGCGGAACCTGTCGTATAGAAGGGTCGAACAGCGAGCAAAGAGCCACCGCTACTTATCACGGAAGATCCGAGATTGGATAGAAATCCACGAGGTTCAAGCTTGGGCAAGTATGCGGGGAAACGGCGACAGCGGACTGGCAAGGTTTCGTCCTTTCTTTTTCTCTGAAGCCGTGAGGTTTCGGGAGAAGCTTTTCCAGCGGATTGGGCAGCAAAGGGACCAGGCGAACTACTCCTGCAATGAGTACGAACTTCTTTCAAGATTCTATCAGGGCGAGAACGGATCGATGCGTCGACCGAACTTTGGGGACTCACCGAGTGAAACAAAAAGTTGTTGCAGGAGACACTTGATTAGCCGTCGATGAGTCCTAATATGCAAGAATTCTGGCAGAGGCAATCAAATCTAAAGAGCAAGGTCAACAACAAACAGCTCTCGGCGCAATATTCAATTTTACGAAGGCACGGCGGCACCCGGGCCGTCATCGATCTATCCAGGCCGGTCTATCGACGCTCGTCATCTCCCGGGGTCCGGGAGATTGACGCACGATTTCCCGGATGCAAGGAGATGCGACATTTGGTCCCGAACAAGGAAAAATGCAAGGCACGAGGGGAGGGAAAGAAGTGAGACCGTGGGCAAAGGGAGAAAGTGGGGAACTAACTCTGATTTCGTGAAGATGATCTTGAGACCTTGCCAAACAGAAGGTCTGAATACTAGTCGAGATGGTGCTTTCAGCCGAGACACCTGGGAAATTGGATCCAATAGACTGATTGGTGGCGATTACAGGGCGAGAGTCGTTGGAGCAATAGCTAGAAGGATCAACGAGCGTAGATCTAGCTATCTTCCTGTCGGGTCGTCGTTTCTTTTCGGGACGGAGAACAAACGAATGTTCTACTTATGGAATCGAAGAAGCGCAAACGGCGGCCGTTCACAATCTCCGATGTTCGAGATGTCTTTTTTTCCTTTTCTTTCGTTCTTTCCAGTTTCTTGGAATTCTTTCCTAACTGAATCCTCCGTCGCAGTGGCAAGCGGGGTCGCGCAAGGCGTTGGAGTCAAATTAAATATTAAAATGAATATCAGGATATAGCCAATATTCAGTAAATCTCTTTTTGCTCTTGGAAAAGTTCAGATAAATCCGATATAGCTTTTGGGGAGGCCTTTTTCCAGATCAAACGTAGCGAACGTGATTGTCGTGGTAGCAGAAGCGAGCGTAAGAGCGAACGTGGTGAGCGAATGTGGGAACCTTTCACGGGGTCATAATAACCTTGGTAGGGTTCGGAAGAGGAGAGGGGGAGGGGGTGGAAAACGAGGATGCAAGGATGGAGAATGGGTTAGTTAAAAGCGCGACGAGGGTCATATAGCGAAAGTCGAGTGATTATTATTAGCAGTCCGGGCAGGTCAGCGTGCACTCCCTCCGGCCTAAACTGCATAGGGCCACGATTTGTGGAGTCCTGGGAAAATAAAAATACCTGGGAAAATGGGCACCGAATCGGGAATATCATTTTCGAATTTATTACCAGAAATTGGAAAAAGCAGATTTCCCAAAACTCCTCTTTTTTTTTTTTTTCCTTTTTCCTTTTTCCTCCCTGGTCCACCCTAAGCCCCAAGAAGGCGGGCTAGGGGCCTAGCGGGAAATCGTGGCGGGGGATGCACAGAGCAACCGATGTCGAGGGAACTGGGGGTATCTTACCAGATCCGTCTGGGATAGATCCAGCAGAGTACGGGATACAGACTGTCCGACACTGGATCATATACTCCGGACAGGGTGCTCAATGCAGGACTGGAAGGGTAGGGTCCGAGGCGCTCGTGCAGTATCTGTCAAAGTACATGGGAGGTGTGCCACGGGGTGCTCTCGGGCCCAGTGATGCCCGTAAGGCCCGTTACTGCGATCCGGGCAGTCCGATGGTCAAGCCTCATGTCCCCGTTGGGCAATCAACAGCTATGTTGTTCTTCTACGAGGCAGTCCTTCAGGAAGGGTTTAATTCCTCTCCTCTGCCTTCAATCCTGAAGGACAATATCACGATGAGCGATCAGAGATCAGAGATCAGAAGAATGGAATACATCAATACGATACGCGAACGAGAGAATCTGGCGGCCTGCGCCGCGCAGAAAAGTGGAGCGCCGAGGGTTGAACGGTAACAATTATGTAGTGGAAGAACAGCAATACCGTGCTCTATCATCCTGGAGTACAATACATACAGGCTGAGATGCGGCATCTGTGGATTCTATAGATTCTACATATTCCGTATGAGCTCCTCTCTCCAGTACTCCATCGAAGCTGGCCTTGCGGAATCCAGCACAGCCTCTAAAGCTGCCCAAGAGCCAAGCCTCTTGGAGACGTTTACCCGGCCAATCACTCGCTGTCAATGCTTCTTATTTTATTTTTTACTGGGGGATCCAGCAGCCAAGGCCAATCACGCTGCTCCTCGGATACAAATCCAAGTGGCTGCGGTATATTTAGCTCCCGCCCTAACTTGGAAAGGGCGTGAGGCCGTCACTCCGCACTTCTCAGCACCTGCTCCTTGCTGGATTCCCGTCCCAAGGGTTCTGTGCTTGGCAACTTCCAAGCCTCCAGCTAATCCATACTTGTCAAGACCCTTATTCTTAGCTCCCCAGCATCGGCCGAGGGATCGAGTCTGGCATCATGTCATCATCATCGTCATCGCGGTCAACACGAGGTGATGGCTGCACGTCCAGTCACTTTCCACTTGGGCGCGATAGAAATGCCCGGAATGGTCGAGTCATCCATCAACCTTATCGTATTCCAGAGCTCTCTTGTGTAGTTCAGGCCCAAAAATACGATACCAAACGCGGGCCATACGGTGCTCTCTAAACTTAGCACAGCAGCGCAGATGGTCCTGTGATTGGATTCTGCAAGTCCCGGCGAACGGGACGGTATCATCTGCCGTCGTCACTCTGCACTGTGACCTTCTGCTATTCTTGTCTTCTTCTACTTGCTCTGCCCTAAGTTGATCGCTGGTTATCTTATGGCGCCATGTCGATCGTGTGCTCCCCAGACATGCATGGCGATCATGGCTTTGTTCCCAAGCCCTCGTTCCTAGCTCAGCCCCCGTCATGAAAGTATAATGCCAGCTCTAATGTACGAGGGTGGGAAGCCAGGGATGACCTCATCCCAGCAAGGACCGGACATCCTGGAACACGGGGGGTTGTCATCCAAATTGTTAGGGTTTGGCAGATACGAGTAGGCCATACATTAATTAATGCAAGTAATGAAATTAAAGAATGGAATAAATGAATTATCCCTCGCCCACGATCAGCCTCCGACCTGCTAACGGCCTGAGTGCATCATCCCTTGGATGCATGAGCTGCATATCCAGCCACCACGATCTCCTCTTGCAGGACAATTAAGGTGGCAGGGAACGAGCCGATCGAGTCCTAATTCTGCGCCGGAATACCGGCGTCCTGCCTTCTCCGACGCTATCCCTCTCGCCACGTTGAGCCCTTGCCCAGTATCCAGGATGCCGCTGGGGGACGCTGGTGGGCGGGGAGGGGGCCACTGCGGTTCGTCTGAACCATCCGGAGACGACGGGACTTTCTTACGGAATTATCTGGTCTATCTGGTGGATCGGACAAATGATCAGCAATCTGTCGCGAGAGTTTTGTGGGATCGCCAATCACACCCACTCGGATCGGCTCCGCGCAACGTCTTCCTTCCCTTGATTGCTTCTCTTCATTCAATATTAATGTCCCAGTCTACGAACCCTATCAATTTTTGCAAGGAGGAGATTAACCCTGATCGCACTTTTGAGACGGTAATTATCCCTTCCAACCTTGTAAACTGCCCTGGGAAACTGTGGGGCCTCCCAATCTTCGGTTCCACGATCGTTCGCCCGCAAGGGTAGAAGAACCAAAGCTCGCAGTTTTGCAGATTAGGAAACCGCCACGATGTGAGGATACTCCGGACTTCCTTATCGCATCGCCTCGCTCTTGACACGATGGTTCGAACCAGGGCCAAAGTTCCGTATTATCCATTCCGACTAGTCCGTGCGTGGTTTGAATTTCCACCGGCTTCCATAGAAAAAAAATTAAAAAAAAATTGGAGCTGCGGAGCCGCGGTGCAAACTCAGGGTTTCGGAGTCCCGTCCTTCTAGGATATGTCCCCGGGGAAAATGCCTGGGGGACTTCGTTTTGCATACGCTCGCTGCCTTGTGCCAATGAAACAAAGCCGCTTAGATAGCTGCTCCACCGACATATTAACCGGGTACATATGCTTTTGGCTTTGAAGATCGATGGGCACGTTTCTAATTTGTCACTGGTAGCTTTCTTTAATCAAGCAACGACGGCGTATACGCAATAGACATCATCGTCATCATCGCCGCGCTTCCTAGCACGCTCCAAACTCAAATCGAAAGTGACTGCCTACGCCATACTCCGTACAGAAAGACTGAAATAAGTGGCTGGCGCCCTAACAAAGTTCAATGCAAAGTTCAATGGCAAAGCTCAAAGGATCCATAAAGAAACCTTGCATCCCATCAAAGTCCCATCCCCTTGTCCCAAAGATCGCAATATCTTCATCTCGTCCCGTCAAAGTGAAACCGGATCCGTTCCGTGTCCATCCTTGCAGTCTCTATTTACCCGAGCTCGCAATCTTTGGGAAACCTGCAAGACTTGAAGCCGTGGATCCCTCTGTCGGAAGACTAATGGCTCTTCCGTGCATTGATCTTCCCGTGTCAGGGGTTGGAATAGCTTCCCTCTGTATGGATTATGGAGTACCGAGTACCGAACGGCCACATGCCTTGCTAATAACGCCGAATCGTGGTTAGTCGGTGGGCCGCCATCTCTGCCACCTTGTGGTCCTCTCTCGCCCCGTCGCCATCTGACAAGCATATCGCGGTTCCCGTCTCCGGATCCTCTAAGCCTCAGGGACTGGAGTGCAAATCATTGCAAGCTGTCGGGCAAAGTTCGGAGACTCTTGCCCTCCCCTCCACCCCCTCTTCTTTGACAGTCACGGTGACCATCGATCACTAACGATCGATCTCAAAACTCCTACTCGATCGGGGAACGTTACCGGTGCCTCGCCGAATGGCTGAATGAGTTGTTTTTTTTCATTCCATTGCGCAGCCGCAGTACTAATGTCTACAACACGGGTTCAGTGCCTAATTGGCCATTCACGGCCGTTACTCCTCGCCTGTCCATGCGTCCGTCTTGTACAGTTGGCTCAGGAAGACTGGCCCTTGCGCGATTCCCGGCTCTCAGGAATGTCTGATCTTTTCCCGCGCGGGCTATCCATGGGCCTCTGCATCTGCAGGCTTTCTGGTCAGGGCCTTGCCTCCGTGTATGGGATCTGGGCTGGGCTCTTCGCTGGGGCATTCTTTGGGCCGGTGCTTGCGGAGAGCCCGCGCGTGCCGCATCTCTCTTGCTGCAGGAGGAGAGGTTTCGGTGAGAGCTCGGTCGCTGGCTGCCACGTCCTCTCGGGTGCAACATGGACTCTTCAGGCTTTAATTTAGAAGACATTGGTCTGTTCGTCGAGAACAAGGCTTTCAAAACGGTACCCGGGCGGTTGTCTATTCTTGACGGCGCTCGAAACGGATCGCAGACGGCTGGATGTCACGGGTAAGTTTACATATTAACGATAATACAGAACAGCAGGATGAGCAGGTTCCATGTAGACATTTGGAATCTACGGGCCCCCTCTTCCAATCCACGGGAAGGAGTTAAGCAATCAAGATCCTAGTCTACTGCTGAAACCCCGATGCCATACCTTATTCCCTACAGCCACACGGCTCACCAACCTTGGAACAAACCTATGGACAGAGAGGCGCAGAAAAACGCCCTCTACCACTAACAGAAGCAGCGTTCCCGATCCCGCCTGCTGTTTCAGCGCAACGAGGATCCCTCAATACAATAGGAAAGGTTTCACACCGCAGTTCACCCGACTTAGCGAATTTTTTCTTCCCAGGCGAGCAAGAATGAACCGCGATGATCCTACCCGCAGTGGGCAGGCCCGCCGCGCAGCAATCCAGATAGCACTTGTAGTAGACCTGTTTTGTGGGACAGCGGGAGGTTAGTGCCAGCTTGTGCGCCCGTCATGGGGTCGTGAGTGATCGTCGCTGTCGGGGAAGTAGGTCCCTGCTTCTGGGTCGGAGCCCTAGTCTTCAGGGCTATGGGAGGTTATTGGAACTTCGCTTCCTTCTACTTATATGTATAAGTATACGAATACAACGAGAAAAAAATTTTCGCTTCAGAGCGACCTTCCGGAATTGGCCAGCTTGCTTTTCCCACTTCCTTGTAGCCGGTGCAGTGTGGCTCAGGGGTTCTGAGACAGATCATCGGGGCTTTTTTTTAGTCTTGGGCTAGTCGATCGAACGCAATTGTAGGGTGTAGAGTTTGAGGGAGCTTGCGGCTAAACAAATATTCAACGGTTTCAAGCTATATTCTACAGGTATATTGTGATATATATCAAGTGTGTAGGATATACCTCTGGTGAAGGCAGTAGATGAGGTTATCCCAGCACGAGCCATCAGATTTAAGTATCGTCGCCCAAGGAAGGCAGCGATCGGCGTCATCGACCCAACATCCCGCATGATATATCCAGGCATGCGGAGAGGGCTCTAACTATACTCCGTGCTATAGCGACTCTTCTACTAACCGTGCAAGGCTAGCCGGCTGCCCCCAACCCTCAAACTCCACGTCAGAATCCCAAGGCTCGCAGTCAGTATCCGCATCGAGGTCACCGCTAGAGCATCCCATCCGATGCAAACTCTCGCAATACGATCGTTTAAACGCTTCTCTTAGCCTAAAGCAGAGCCCTGCGCCACACCCCCCCAAGATCCCTGATCATCCGCGCTTGAAACCTCCGCCCAAACTCGCCCGTTTCAACCTGAATCAACTCGCTTCTCCACTGCTCCCGCGAAACTTACGTGAAGGCAATTCCTAGGCTTTGACTCCGTAGATAGTGGAGATCTCGAGCCCGGCTCCCATGATCGCGGCACGGGAGTGATCATGATCACTTCTGTTTGAATTGTTTTAACGGTAGCCTATGAAGAAGAGTGTTGGACGAGAAGGCGTTGATATATCGCCTACACGATCTACTACCCAGCGATCTCGACAGGTCGATGCAGACGGCTCGTTTGGAGATAGCGAGGCGGGCGCAGATGCCGGATAGTGACAAATCGCCGATCACAAATCAGGATGCTGTGTGCATAGTGCACGGCTTTCCGTGGAGCGCATCCTGCATGCGCTAACCGTTCCTTAGCTGTGGGACTGGGGAGGCGCTCCAATGGGAGCCGCGGAGAATGTTCTTTTTTGGGAGCCGGGATTTCGGGTTCAGCGGCGCTCCGAGTGTGGTTAGAATGCAGACGGGGGAGGGTTCCAATCTTCCAAGGTTGGAGGGCTTGAGGACGTTGATGGGTTTTCTTTGTGGATGGGGCTGAGCGGGTGACTTTCTTTGTTTGGAACATATCCATGGATGTACGGGAATATAGGCTGTGTGCCTTGTTAGCCCAGAGGTACAGTGCACTAATTACTACAGAGGTTGGTGGGTGCTTTATTCCAAGGTCGTTGATGGGCTTCCAAGGTTGGTACTTTGGCTCCATAATGTCGGAGCCGATTGTATAATTGTCCAATGCAGGATGTTTTCTATCCACTTTTCCCAGTTGATAAACCAGTTATTCGTCGGCGGGAGAGGTCCACAGCCACTATACTGGGGGGTATCTATGGAGTCAATCGGATACCCAATTATTTCTACAATGGACCCTACAATGACAGCAACTCCGTGCTGTGGATTGGTGCCACAGCCTCCATGTGGATAGATAGATTATTCTAACTCGACGCTTGCACCAAGGCGAGTTTGCGCAGAATACTTTGATGAACTGCCAAGACAGGCAAGAGCCAATGGTACAGCCCCAACCTCGGCTTTGACAGCGCGGACTCCCACTAAACTAACGCTCAATTGACCTCCACTCGCACAGCAGACGGGTTAGGGCAGGGATTTCTCCAGGTCTGATCTTTGATAGGGCGATAGGCACCAGAATACCGGGCACAAAATCCCCAAGAGCAAGGAAAACCTAAACGGTTCGGGGCTAATATGGACCAAACTCTCAACTCTTCACATCAACTCCCGGGGAAACCGACGCTCGTCTAAAGAGCCACATTTCCACAAATAGCTCCTCAGCAAAGATTAGCCCCCGTCGCTAATCCGCAACCCGCAAACCACCGACATCATCAGTAAAAATCATGAGGGTTCGGAACCCAACCGAGACCGAGCCAATGAGACCCCTCGATGCTCCCCCACTAAACAACCCCCTTTTCAGTCTCGTTATTGGGCTTCTCTCTACCGCCAACTCGCTGTAGAGAGGGCTGTCTCACCCAGAGTAGAAGATCTAAAAGTGTCACCCGGTAGTAGCGAATAGAGACTTGATCTATTCTTAGCAGAGTCCCTCAGAAAGTACGAAACTCGAAAAGCACAGCAGACCCGGAGAAATTCTTGCAGCTAAAAAGAAAATCCAAAAAAGCAATACTATGGAATGATGGAATAATAGAATCATCCCTAGTGGGCTCCTGGCCACACGATCGCCTGCAACGGTGGCAGCCAATGCTGCGCTAGCTATCGTAGCGGCTGTTGGGAATTCTGGGAGCCCACGGGCCAAGTACTGGCCTTGCATACTCCCGGTTTAGAACTCTGTAGGGCGATAGCGTATTGCATACGGAGATGGCAGAGACATCAACGTCACTTGCAGTGCCACGTCTCCATTCCTGTTCCTTCGTGGAGAGAGAGTTCAGCTCGCCCTGTCCCCGAGCCATGGAGTTAGCGTGCGGATCTGCGGAAGCCCTATGCGGTATGAAGAAGTTCGCAGGGCTGTAAACGTTGAACTGCTGCCGGGAGTGGTGGCTGTGCTCGAAGGAACGTATCCCGAGGCATTGGCGTTGGGAACTTGGCTGTGGTCTTTGCGTTTAAGGTCCTTCTTTTTGAGGCCTTCCGTTTTGATGCTACTGTAGCGTGGTGCTGAGGCGAATCTGACTGTGCTTGTTTTTTTTCTTTGATAAGATTATTGTCGTGCTGATTTGCATTTTGTGTTTGGTTATTTTGGATTGTTTTATTTTTGGTCCTTTGTGATCCCTTGTAGGCTACTTGCAGGTGTGGCGCTAAGCTGCCGTGTACAATAGCACCTGTCATACGACTAGCAACTCCACGTAGATAGCAGATTTGGATTTTTCATTTCAAATTCTGCATTCTCAGCATTGCTGTCAGGCTCTCCTTCAGGCCTGATGGCGTTAGCCGGAGGCTAAGTACCTTCTAAACTGTCGTGGAAATCAAATGAACGTAGCTGACCGAGCCATGCAATCCCAGAACACAGGAGTCAGGCCCCCGAAAAACAACAAATCAATATAGCCCACGTACTGTACACCGCCAGTCATCGAATCATCAACACCCTTAATCTCCTTCGCATAGCCTTCGATGAAATACAATACTCTGAAAGAATGCCCTAGTACAGGGTAAGTGCAAGCGCGGCGCTCTGCTCGACGGTACGCCCATAGCAAACAGGAAACAGCATAGCCCAGAACGCATACTTCTGCGGCTGGACATCTTGCTCCTCGATCAGCCACTGGGCAAAAGCATTTTCGGTCTGGAAAGGGTTTGGGCTTCGAGCTACCAGGATCTATACTCATTAGCCCCGAGAGCAAGATCAAAGGCCACGCTCGCTCTTCGCGACACAATGGAAATGAAATCGGGCATACCTCCGGATACCGCTGTAGGGCCCCATAATACTCTGCTGTCAATCCAAGTTTGAGAATCGTATCGAGGGTCACTCGCTTCGAAGCTACGTGGTAGGCGCGCGAGAGGATATCGCGCTCAGCGGTCGAGGCCTCGCGCATGGCAACGCCAGGAGGGAGCTTGCGGGTTTGTTTGGCATGGGCGACCTCGATCAGCCGAGTGAGGATATTTGCTTCCCAGGTATCGCGAATCGGGTGGTGGAAGTTCTTGACGCGGAGTTCTAGTAGGCCCAAGTCGCGCTCGAGGCCGCCGACGTCAACGATGATCTTGTTCATGTAGTTTTCGAGGTAGGCATTGGAGACATCGAGCGAAGATAAATGATTGCCGCTCTATGGTATGATGTTAACAGTGTTCTGCGTAAGTTGTCTGTCGGCGGGACTCACTGTCGCTCTCCTGGGTCGAGGATTCAGGCTCGGAAGAGGTGTAGGGCCTTCAGCTCGTAGTTTGGCTGGGCCAACTCGGCCAAAGATGGGTTGGAGGGTGCTCATGATGGGGAGTAAGATATGAAGGAATGCGTAATATCTGGATTGTGTGCAGAGAATGAGCGGTGTCTGGAGATAGTGAAGATGAGAGGAATTCAAAGTGAGTGATGTTGATATCTCGACTGGACGCGGATAGAGCTGCCTTGAGGAAGGTGCATCCAGTGGGCTACTTTCCGGGGAATAATATCAAGATCGTTGCGACATTCAGTTCATTATTAACTTGAAAATCCGTTTAACTCATATACATTCTCTCTCATCGTTTATTTACAGCTTCGCAGGCGAGGCTTTTCCAAACTCGATCACCAGTTTGCCAAACTGCGTCGCGTTCTTCATGTCTTCAAATAAACCATCAATGGCTGACAGGTCATCAATACTGGTTTGTATACTCCGCGACACGACCGGGTGAATCTTCTTTTCTCTGATGTAGTCCACCATCTCTTTGAACTCCAGACGAGAGCCCATGGTAGACCCCCGTACGTCAATATTCTTCAACACCGCCTGCATTAGGAACGGCATCTTAGGAGACACGGTCATTCCATAAACAGACAATACACCACCAGCCTAATCACAGTCAGTCAGGTTTCTACTCCCTTGATATCAGAATTGAGGACTCACCTTCAGCAGCTTAGCAGCCTTCTCGACTGAATCTCCTCCAGCACCATCAATGATAGCATCAAAGTTCTGTTTACCCGCAGGAAGCAAAGAAAGAAGCTTCTTCTCCCAACCCTGTTCCTTATAGCTCACACCCCCAGTCGCGCCCAACGCAACAGCCTTTTGAATCTTCTCCTGGCTCGAGCTAGTCACGAAGACCTTCGCGCCCCTGCCCACCGCAAATCTAAGCGCCATAAGAGCCACTCCACCACCAATACCAGTAATCAGCACAGCAGCACCATCCTTCGAGTTCCGCTCACCAGCCTTAGAAACCAAAGCGCGCCACGCAGTCAACCCAGTCAATGGCAATGCCGCAGCCTCCGCATCAGACAGATGCTCCGGCGCTTCCTCGACCTCAGACTCCTCGAGAGTGATATATTCCTGGAGCGTGCCCTTGTCATAGAACTTTGTTCCTCCCATAATCTTGTACCCAGTCTCCTCCTCTGGGCCATCGGGCGAGTCCTTCCACCCAACGCCAGGATTCAAGATAACGCGCTTGTTCTGCCACTTCTCGGCACTGGAGACGTCTGGGCCGGCGCCGACGACCACGCCCACGCCATCTGCTAGGAGTGGCACATCAAAAGTCACACCTGGGTAGAGGTGTTGGCGGAGGAAGAGGTCGCGGTGGTTGAGCGATGCCGCTGTGAGTTTGATGAGGAGTTCGCGGCCTTGTGGAGTGGGCTTTGGGTTGGTGCGGAGGGTGAGTGGGTAGTAGACCTGGCCTGGCTTGCCGGGCTTGCCATCAATGGTGGAAATGTAGATGGCTTTAGACATTTCGAGTGAGTGTTTGATGTTTGCGGAGTAGAAGTGTTGGGGTGGCTGGTTGTTGGTTTTTGGTTATGCGGGGAAGCTGCGTTTATCGATAACCGGGGGTGGTTGGGGAGATGCAGGCGTTGGAGCTCAATTCGAGGTCCGTCGAAGCTATTTCCTTGAAAAATTAGAGAATGATATTTCTTTCAAGCTTTGTTAGAAATTAAAGCTTTTGAAGTCAGCTTGGGTGACTTCATTGCGGGGATTTCCGAGGTTCATGAACATTTCAAGTCCATGAGGAAGGGACCTCGGCCCACGGATCTAAGGGACTTCCTATCTTGCTGACGGTCTGCAGGTCGTAGGGCAAATTTCTTTTGCTTATTTTTGACTTTACGGGCTTTGAAAATATAGATTCGTCTAGAATAAATGTCTGCGCGGCCCTGTCAAGTTTTATTTCGCTGCTCTGAGGTTGTCGACCTTGGAATGAGTGCGTTGCAGTATGTATACTGGTCCAGGCGGGAAATATACATCCGAAGTCAAACAAACCTCCTTTTGAATATGAAAAAGCACCCAGGCCCGTGGACGCATTGATGGGCAAAAACTCGTTCAATATTTATCTTCATTTACAAATCATTTAGTAGGTAACGACTGCACCGATAATGCTTTGGAACATTGGAACAAAACGATCTATGAAAACCGAGGAATAAAACAGTCCAAGGTTTCCGTCTAACATGGAAGCACGGCAAATCTATCGCACTAAACAACATCGAGAAACCCTTACGAACCATCCCATCCTCTCATGTCAGCTCCATATCTAGCTAGATCAAGATGATTCACAAGAAATATCCAGAAAAATTTTCGCAACATTGGTTACGAGTGAATCTCCTCGCGGGGAGCTTCAGGAGAGGTATAGCCAACAGACAGTCATCACAAGAACCATCACAACGAATACCCCCGGACATTTCGACAACAGGCTCCTCAATGGATTCCTCATCTAGATTCAAGTAGTCAGGACAACAGTCATCATACGTATAGATGCGACCGCTAGCTTCAGGCTGGGGAGAAGTGGCACGTCTGGCATTGCTCTTAACCCGGGTACTCCTGCGCCGAACAGCTTCGCTCGCAAAATGATGGCCTGGAGATGAAGCTTGAAAATCGTGATCGAAGCATTTCATGCTGTAGTCTTCATCCGGCTTCATCGGGCTCAGCATCGGACTTAGCTTGGGACTACCACAAGGAACAGGCGTAGCCGACGACCTGGAGGCCGGGTGAAGACTGGACTGTGAGCGAGCCGGACGGCATTCGGAGCACGAACAACCTTTGGCTGGCTTCTTTTGGGGGGTGTCTACCTCATGTCCTATGCAGTAGACACAGCAGCATCTACGTATTGCAGGCGTACCGGCCCGGTTGTCGTTGTCGGGGGCCCAGGCAGGGGATGGTTCTCTTGTCAGACCTGAAGACCGATTGAACGAGTCGATTGGGGGGGGAGTCTCTTGTTACTCTAAGTGCTGGGACTTCTGGATGTGCTCTTTCAGGAAGTATCTCATGGTCGACGGGGACTAACTGGACAGGTGGATTTCGGCCGCGGGCTGATCTGCCTTCCCAGTACCAGGCATAAGGAATCTCAGATTTTGGAGCCATGATCAAAGATTCTTATGTGCTAGCTTGGGTGATCCCTGTGCAAGAATAAGCCCTAAGAACAACTCTTTAGAGTGGTAAGGCTTGATTAGGTGTACCTGGCAAATAACAAGATGTCAAGATGAAGAACTATGGAAGACCATTGGGAAGTGAAATATAAATGCATAATAACGTGTCCATTGACGAGATACAATAGAATAATAAAGACTATAGCCTTGAATGAAGGCCCTTTGTTGTGAACAAGCAGATGGTTTGTAGCGGATATTGACTTTCAGGCGGAGTCACTCCGCGGAGTCTCTACGTCACTATCAAGTCAGCCTACAGTATGCGTCAAAAGCGTTGGAAGCCAAAAAGAAATTAGTTCAGGACCGGACCAAGAGTCGGTCGAGTTCCAGATCGGAGCGATCTTGCTTAAATTGCCCCGTATGCAATCAGGAACGGGGTATGAACGGCATAGGGACAAGCTAGAAGAAGGGATGGGGCAGACGTTCGCAGACATGCGAGTATCCTTCCTGGAATCCGTCAACCACCAGTCAAATATGGGAGCTGTGGTGTTGGCACGCATCAGCGCAAGGAAGGACAGCGACATCAAAGGCACGACACGTCCAAAACTGGGCCAATCTACGCCAACCTAAATGTTTGAAAGGCTTGCTGGGTCCAATGACACGGCCAGCGTGGCAGGAAGAACGTACACGTCCACTGCAAGCTGTTTCCACATCCACAAGAAGCATAACGGCGGCGTTTGGACTGGAAGAAAGAACGTTTCAAGTCTATAGACCCAAAGCTAGAGCACATCTACACATAAATCATGCACTGAGAGTATTCGCAACCGCAGATACCTCAGTTCTCGCGCAGTAGGGTTAACTCGCTGCACGCACAAGCTCTGGCATCACGTGACCAGACCGTGGCAGAAAAAGCTGTATGTAATAAAAAACAGCGTCATACGCGTATCAACCGCACTTTACGGCTACACGAGGGCGGGATTACGCCTGCTTTTCAACCACGACTGCCCACTACGGCGAATCCGATTCTCGATCGTCAAATTTGGACCTTACCTCAACCCCAGGCGCTCGCATCTTGCATACCTTCTTTCCACCTAGTTCTGTCGATTGACAAGCTTTTGGCTTTCCTCAACTTCACCTTTTGCGTTCTCTCCTCGTTCGCACCCCCCGAAGCTTCTCCCAGAAAACGTCTCGCGACACTTGTTCCGTGCGAGACCATTCTATCCATAACAGCTCACAATGCCGACACCACTTCCTTCTAGTTTTGCCTCAGCTGCGGCCGGCCAGACTCAAGACCCCAACCGGAGAGGGGATGGCGGTGAATGGTATGCATCTTGTCCTGCCCTTTCTTCCCTCATTCGGGGAGACCGCGGTGATTTCCACACATTTCGATTCCTTTTGACCCCTCGACTTGTTTTGGGATCGCAATTTATTTTCACACGAGCCTGCTCTCGTCGCAAGCCAATTCGATCTCCCTACCACACGGCACCATATCGACAGAGTTTCGATTGCTAACAGCTGAAATTCTTGCCCCTCACAGGTCTCGATCTCGAATGAACGGAGCCACTCAGACTTTCCGCCGCCCTTCTGTTGCAACAAACCCCTCCCATACCCGAGACAGCAGTCAGCCTGTCTCTGCCTCTACCCCGACCTCGAGTACTTACATGCCTCCTCACATGAGCTCAAATATGCTTGCGAGCGCGCTGCGGAATGGTGACGTTAGATATTCGAAGGAGCAACTCCTAGAACTCTACCGACTACAGCGAGAAGCCGGCGTTGCAGGCAAAAGTGTAGAAGATTGTTTTGTGGGCGACTGGGATCCTAATTTGGCGTCTAACCCTGTCAACGGCGCGTGGGGAAAGCGGGATGACCACAAGACCTCTGCAGGACCCGAAGTGTGCTGGGATCATGGTGGTAGTGCCGAGCCACTTGGCTTGACGGATATGACAGAGGCTGAGAAGGAGGTGGGTCAATTTTATTGGGGATGAAACGGCATGGAAAATTATGAATGCTAACTTTTCGCCCTCCAGTTTTTCGCCGCATCTGTTAACTCCCCTCTGAAGCCTCCACCCACAAACGCCGCCAAGGAAAATATTGCGCCTACCCAAGGAGGCCGCAAGGGTTCAGTCTCGTACAGTCAGGGCCACACGAATAATTTCAACACCTCTTCCCCTACAGCAGCTCGACCAGGTGGTAGACGTCGAGAGACCGGTGACTCGGCTGCCAACCCTATGTCTCCTACCGCAGGTGGCTCTCGATTTTTCCGCGACGAAGCAGCTACCTCGACTCCTCCGCCTGCCCTTTTACGCCGCAAGACCGATTTCCGCGAACCAGGCGCGAAACCTGACGATAGGCCAAAGGAAAGCGCCGATACAGCGTCTCCTTTTGGTTCCTTGAAGCGGAGTTCAACAAACCCATTGAATACAGCTGTCAGTTCTGTTGGTGGGCCAAGTTCACCTTGGGGAGTGGCCTCAGCTAATGCTAGCATGTCTCCTATGGGTGCGTTTGGTGCTTTCTCTCTTGGGTCTGGAAACGCTTCTACGCCGACCACGGAAAAGAAACCTGGATATGGCAGCCTCCGAGGTGAAAGTAGATTCAAGGGTCTTCTTTCAAAAGACAGCTCGGAAGATATAGCAGGCTCTGCCAAGGATAGAAACTTGAGTAATCTTGAGCGATTAGTGGAAGATGATTTGGACAATGGTGCGCACTCGCCCTGGGCCGATGCTGTGAAGACTCGAATGGGCCGGAGTGAGACCAACCCCTTCGATGAGCCTCGCAGTGGAAGCGCTGCTCTTGGCGGGTCGCAGGATGTTGAAGCGCCTTCCCAAGCGGATACTGGATTCGGTGCATTTGGCATGACTTCCAGTATCCCTGGCTTCCGGGAGTTGATGCAAAGCCAAGAGAGCTCGCGAAACCCAACACCCAGTCTTCTCCAAGGACACGAACCTACCAGCCCGACTAATACCAACCCATACCAAAGCCCGCATGGAGACCGCGACCAGACTGCGGAAGCCGAGGATGTTGATACCGACGGTTCAGATATCCAACCTCCTCAACACCCTGGGCTTAGTGGACTGCGCGATCAATCCAACCCATTCGGCTCTATGAGACGTGTGGGATCTGGTGTGGACCTTCCGACTGTTGACCGCAGCCAAAACTCCAGTGTCAACGCCAATCGTACCTTCTCCGGCCTTGGTAACCTGAGTGGTCTTTCTTCGTTGGGAGGCTCTTCAGCTTGGCCAGGTAGTGGTACTATTGGAACCCCAACTCGCGAGCGATCCGCTTTCGCCGGTGGATTTGGTGACCCGATCTTTGGTTCTATGGGCGGCGAGCTGCAATCTCCTAGCCTGTCGAACCTTGGAGGTGCTGGTGGTCTCTTTAGCCCGCATGCAGGGATTACCGGTACCGCTAGCATTGGCCGGTCCAGCAAGTTGGGTGCCCTCTTCTCCGGTATGCAAGATGACCAGGGACGGCCCGATTCTGTCGGCTTGGAGGGACAACTCGATGAAAAAGCTGCACAGGGCAAAGCTGGACCAAACTCTGCTTCGGAGACCCCTCTTTCCGCTGTTGGCTCCGTCCCAGTCGGTCTGTCGCACGACATTGCTCCAGGACCTCAGACCCCAGGGGGAGGTGTTTCTTCAGCACAGCAAAAGACTATGGTGATGCCCGATCGCATGCGATGGATCTACCGAGACCCACAAGGTAACATTCAAGGTCCGTGGACGGGTCTTGAAATGCACGACTGGTTCAAAGCTGGGTTCTTCAGCCCGGATCTGCAGATAAAGAAACTTGAAGACGATGAGTTCGAGCCCTTGGCACAGCTGGTTCGTCGTATTGGAAACTCTCGCGAACCATTCCTTGTTCCTCAGATTGGGATTCCCCACGGCCCAGAGCCGTCGACGGGTCCTCAGTGGACTGGCAACACTGCAGGTTCTGCTCAGCCGCCGTTTCCCGGCAGTTTCCCAAGCTTTGGGACTACTTTGACCGCGGAGCAACAAAATGCTCTCGAACGCCGCAAGCAGGAGGAGCAGTACCTGATGGCTCGCCAGAAGGAACACCTGGCCCAACAACAGGCGATTATGAAACAGATCCATCCTAGTGCACCCTCTTCAATGCAGCCTCAGCTCCAGCATCAGTCTAGCGCTCACAGCCTTCATAGCCAGCCTAGTTTTGGCAGCATCGCCTCTCCAGGTGCTTATCAGCCATCTCCCATCCAAGCTCCTCCACAGCAGCAATCGCAGTCTGGCTTCTTTGACTCCGCGCCTCAGTTAAGACAGGGTGGACTGCCCAATGTTGGATCTGGTATCCTCGGCACTGACCTCGGTAGTGGACAAGACCAACTCCCAGCCTTTCTCGAGAGACTGAATGTCGGTCGCCAGGATCCATTCTCTTTTGGTGGCGGCTCATCTTTCGCTGCTCGCCAGCCAGATAACTTCACGCATTCGCAGCAGGTTGCTTCGATGTTGCAAGACCGTGCGGCATTGCAGCAAGAGCAAGAGCAGTTTGACAAAGCCAATGCTAATGATCCATTTGACCAAGAGGCCCGTGAAGAGCGTCTGCGTCAATTCCATGCCTTGAGAGCACAGGAGGGAGAGTTGGGCTTGCGCACCGTTGATGGTCTTCCCAGCCACCCTGCTTCTGGGTCTGCCCAGCAATACGAGGAAGAGACTCCAACTGAAATCGAAATCCCCGACGAGTTACAGGGCGATGAACCCACCCTGACCCTCTCTCAGCAAGTGCAACAGGCCGCCAGTGCCCAGCGTCAGCAGCAGGAGCAAGAACAACAGCAGAGCCAGTCTATCCCTGAAAATGTTTGGGGTGTCAAGCCTGACCATGGCATGCCTCAACCTTTCCCACCTCCGCCATCAGCTTCACCACTGCCTGCTCCGGCTGCTCAGCGAAACCGCCAGAATGTGGCGGAGTCCCTGGCTGCCGGCCACCGATCCCAGACCCAGACCCCTATCGATGCGGCTCCCACGTCCGTTGCCCCATGGGCCAAGGATACCCATGAGGTGGCCAAGGGACCTTCCCTGAAAGAAATCCAAGAGGCTGAAGCTCGCACTGCCGCTCAGCGTGAGGAAGTCGCCGCGGCTGCTCGCCGTGCTCAACTCCTTGCCGAGCAAGAACGTCTTAGCCAAGCTCAAGCCCAGGTTGTTCCTGGCTTGCCCTCCTCTGCCAACTGGGCCAGCAGCGGATCTCCCGCTACGCCTACCTCTGCTGCGTCTGTCTGGAGTAACAAAGCTCAACCCGCTCCCGTTTCCAGCACTGCCAAGAAGACACTCGCTCAGATCCAGAAGGAGGAGGAAGCTCGCAAGCAACGCCTCGCTGTTGCTGCTGCTGCTTCTGCTGCGCAGACTGCTACCCCTAGTCCCCCTGCCTCCGTTGGAAAGCGCTACGCCGACCTTGCAAGCAAAGCCCCTGCGCCAGCATCCGCCTCTCCTGCCCCCGTTGCATCTGGTGCCTGGACTACCGTTGGTGCCAGCGGCAAAGCCAAGGCCCCTCCTGCTGCCCCTCTGGGTCCTCGATCTGCTAGCGGAACCGTGCCCTCTCCCGCTCTCGCGAAGGCTCGCCCTGTGACTGGTACCCGCACTGTTACCCTCGGTAGCACGCCGGCCGCCAACCCCAACCGTGCTGTCGAGGAGTTCACCAAGTGGGCCAAGCTTTCTCTTGCTAAGGGTCTAAACAGCAACATCAACGTCGACGATTTCGTGCAGCAGCTTCTTTTCCTTCCCGCCGAGGCCGAGATTATCTCCGACTCAGTCTACGCAAACTCTCAGACTCTCGATGGCCGCCGCTTCGCTGACGAGTTCATCCGTCGCCGTAAGCTGTCTGACAAGGGCATCGTTGAGCCCGTCTCCCCTAGTGCCTTTGGCTCAGAGCAAGGCGGTGGTGGTGGCTGGAGCGAAGTCGCCAAGAAGGGTTCCACCGCCACTCCCGCTGCTGCTGCTACCACCCAGCGTGAGGAAGAAGCTAGCAGCTCTGCCTTTAAGGTCGTTGCGCCCCGCAAGAAGGGCAAGCGGTAATCGCGTGCATGTACTCTTTTCTTCAAGCTACTTCCCTTGTTGATGTTGTTACCTCATCTTGTTTTAGCATGCTTAATCAGCAGACTCTTTTGCGGCATTTCTCATGGACTCGATGTCCTGCAGATATCTCTTGATTTTGTGTTTCATGTGTGCGTGTACCATTAGAATTTAACCGCATTGAGCTGTACTTTGCATTTACGAAGTATCCTTGTAGCTTCTCTTGTAGTTGGATAAAGCTCGGCTACTTTAACTAGAATAATACCTCTGCCTTGAATATATTGCCAGGCAATCATCGATCCAATCTTGCATTTGATTTGCGCTACGTTTCCACAACTCCACACGCATTCTCGCTGCGTAAAGTGGGAAGGCATGGACCCCTTCAAATCCTTAGTCACAGCCCAGAGCGAGCTTCGGAAACCGCCCGGGCTCTATGGTACAGTAGAATATGCAAAGAACCTCAAGGCACATAGATCATATTATGCAGTAAGAATTTTTTTCCTGGAGCTATTTGGCCCTCCTTGTTGTATTACCATTATATTGACTTGAATGAGAGAATTTAAACCACCACAGCCATTTCGAATCTGCTTTTCTCCGCGGACTTATAGTGCTCTAGGTGGGCCACGGATAAAACCTGCAGCTTCATTGGTTGGATGACTATTACTTGGAAAGCCCAGATTAAACCCCCGATTTGATAATCCGGTAGTAACATACCCCTCGCACTAACTACTGCACTGTTCTGACTCACCGAGCTCTACACTCTATAAACGGCGACCACGGTGACGTCGAAGCTTATTTTTTGATTTTCCTAAACCAAAAAAAGAAAAAACCTTCTCTCAACTTTCCCCCTTCTATCTCAGAAAGGATCTCATAATGACTATCGCAAACGAGCTAACGCTGTTCGGGAAGCCAATGCTCAAGTATTGGGGTTTCAGCCCGTCATATCGAAACCTCAACAACGGTGAGAATGAAAAGCTCAGAGTAAAACGATAAATGAATTTGTTTGTTAATCGAGTCTCTAGGCTCATTCGGTGCTCACCCTCTGCCAGTTCGCCAAGCTCAGCGAGAATTCCTCGACATCGCAGATGAGCGCCCTGATCCATATATCCGGAAGCTTCATTCCGAGTACCTCGACCAAGCGCGCGAAGAGGTTGCTGGCCTTATCAATGCATCGAAAGATGAGTGTGTTTTTGTCAAGAATGCCACAACAGGTGTATACACGGTGTTATACAACCTGCAGCTCCAGGAAGACGAAACTGCTATCCTCTTCGACGCTGTATATGGTGCTGTCGAGAAGGGCGCAGTCTCTCTCCAAGAGCATGGTGTCATGAAGTACCGAAAAGTGCAGTTCACGTATCCTATTGCGGAGGATGAACTCGAGAGCCGCTTCCGTGAAGTTGTGTGCAAGGCCCGCGAGGATGGCCTCAAGGTCAAGGCTGCTGTGTTCGATGCTATCGTTAGCAATCCTGGTCTTCGGTTCCCGTTTGAAAGATTTGTTCGCGTTTGTCGCGAAGAGGGAATCCTTAGCGTGATCGACGGCGCGCATGGAGTCGGTAATATCAAGCTGGATATGAGCACTTTGCAGCCTGACTTTTTCGTGTCTAACTGCCACAAGTATGTTGGCTTCTTTTCGATTATCTCTCACACGTGCTGACAGGTTTAGATGGCTTTACACTCCTCGAAGCTGTGCTGTTCTCTACGTCCCAAAGCGCAATCAGCATCACCTACGTTCGACTGTCCCTACTTCTTGGGGTTTTATCGCAGGCAGTGCTTCGCCTGAGACAGTTTCATCTGTCCTGAAAGACCCATCCGCACCAAAGCAAAAGACCGCGTTCGAAGAGCTCTTCGAATTTGTTGCAACCACAGATGATTCCGCATATGTCTGCGTTCCTGCTGCCCTCAAGTTCCGGCGAGAGGTTTGCGGCGGCGAAGACGCTATCATGGCTTATACGGAGAAACTCGCCAACGAAGCCGGTGATGCTGTCGCCTCTATCCTGGGCACAGAGGTCCTTCAGGAGCCTAACTTGAAGCGTGGGGAAGTGAGTAACATGCGCCGATGCGCCATGACAACTGTGCGGTTGCCTATTGCTGTTGCCGATGAAGGCCCCGTTGAGGGTGCTTCGGCCACGATCTCGTCGAAGGACGCCCCCCGTGCTTTTGCCTTCATCCAGCGGACATTGATGCAAGAGCATGATACGTTTGTTCCAACATTCCAGCACGGAACTTGGCTGTGGACCCGGCTGAGTGCGCAGACGTGGCTGGAGAAGAGTGATTTTGAGTGGCTTGGAGGCGTGCTGCGTGAGCTGTGCGACCGGGTTGCTCGCAACGAGTACTGATTTACATACATAATGTCTAATCATCTATACATATAGAGGCTTAATTAATATATTTCTATGTTATCTAGTCCCCCAACCGATGTCTGTGGGCTAGAATGCCCATAGAATGCCCATAATAAGTAGGCAAACCTATAAAAGCCCCGGTCGCGTCTGTGATGAACCACAAGGGGCTTAGCCTCCATGGCTCCAATGAATACCGAAGCCAACGAAACCCCCAAAAAGCAAATAGACAAGGAAATGTGTCGATTGGTTCATCTACTCCATCACGCAATAAATAGCGCGGGTAACTCAAGATCACCTCATAGTGGCACGAACAGCTACAATTCGAGATGCGGGGATGTCGCTGTCTTTATATATTGGTCTGCTGTCCACAAGGTACCTCCCTAGATCTAGCCTTGGATACTATTTCTTAGCTTACTTTAACCATGTCTGTCGCCAAAGAAGTCGAAGCCGCCAACTCCCACTATGCAGCCTCTTTTACCAAAGGGGACCTAGCGCTTCCGCCAGCACGGTAAAGAACCGTTCCTCTTTTTGTGTTACACTTTGCCAAAAAGATACTAATTCCTACCTTCCTATCGGTAGAAAAGCTGCTATAGTAGCGTGCATGGATGCCCGCCTGGGTAAGTATACACATCATCTATATGACAATATTAGCTTGAGACATAAGCCACTCCTGGAAAATACTGATATTCTATGTTAATCTATAGATACGGCCCGTGCCCTTGGTCTTGAAGAGGGCGACGCCCATGTTATTCGAAACGCCGGAGGACGTGCTACAGACGCGCTTCGAAGTGTGGTCATTTCCCAGCAGCTTCTTGGGACTCGGGAAATTATAATCGTGCATCATGTAAGGAGCTAAAGAGTAGACCGCAAAAAAACCCGGTTTCACTAATTTGTCCCGCCTAGACGGATTGTGGCATGCTTACTTTCACGGACGACGCGATTCGCGCCAAGGTCCAGACGGATCTCCACCAGAACGTCGACCACATCGCGTTCTTGCCATTCAGCGATCTGAAGAAGAGTGTTCTGGATGATATCAAGATCCTGAAGGACAGCCCTCTTGTTTTGGATGTGCCTATCACTGGGTATATCTATGAAGTTGAGACGGGCAAGATTGTTAAGGTGGAGTAGAGCGAATGACCAACGAATCTTATTTGATGAGTATAATTATTCAAGGCAATTATATTCGTAGTTCCACCGGAATCTCCGACAGCATATGACCTCACCAAATTCCTCAAATGCATTTTGTGCTCCCTTGCCCCTCTATTTGCCCAGCTTTGAGGCTTTTGTGAACGTAGCGTGATCAGATCACACGTCGGCGCACTGCAGTGACTGCACCAAAAGAGAGCAAAGCCACGATACGAAGCCAAGCTGGCCAAAGCGGCGATGAATGCTCAAAGGCAAGAGCGACCAGGCAACGCTAGGCGAGATTTGACATCTAAGCTGACAGCTACATGCACTCCCGGCCAATCAGAGTCTCGGGATTGTGTCTCCTTCCGGCTTAGCGCATCTATTCTAAGCCTGTTCGGGACTAGCGTTGAATGCTCCCCGCGTGGAGTGCCGCGTGCGTCTTATTTCTATGCGGGCTGTTCCCCATTGCCATCTTCCATGCTTTGTCTTTGAGGTCAGCTCGGAGCTGAGGGCACAGCGCCATGGCAACAACAACCACGTCGGCCGCGGCCACGGCCTCGAGCACTAGCCGTGCCAGCGCGCAGGGCATTCTTCAAGGCGGAAATCCATCGCACTATGACTCCTCGAACCCTATTGTCATGTTTATCATGCAGGTACAGTACACCTTTTGAAGCTTGATCTGATGCAGATTAGAGGGAATTGACATTATACGATAGGCCGGCATCATCATAATCCTATGTCGCATTATCCACTGGCCTTTGTCGAAGATCCGTCAGCCGCGAGTGATCGCCGAGGTCATCAGCGGGATCCTTCTCGGCCCTTCAGTGATGGGCCATATCCCCGGATTTACAGACGCAATCTTCCCGAAAGCAAGCATCCCGAACTTGAGCACGGTCGCTAATCTGGGCTTGATTCTTTTCTTATTCGTCGTCGGCCTAGAGACGGACCTACGGTTTCTCGCAAGTAACTGGCGAGTGGCACTGAGCGTGTCTGCCATGGGAATGATCTTGCCCTTCGGATTTGGCTGCGCCATTGCTTACGGATTATACCATGAGTTCCGTACTGATGCGGGCATCGTGCATGTGGATTTCGGCACTTACCTGCTCTTCATCGGTATCGCTATGGCAATCACTGCTTTCCCGGTGCTATGCCGTATCCTGACTGAGCTGAAATTGCTCAGCACCCGAGTCGGTATCATTGTTCTCTCTGCTGGCGTAGGGAACGATGTCATCGGCTGGATATTACTTGCGCTCTGCGTGGCTTTAGTGAACGCCGACTCGGGTCTCTCGGCGCTCTGGGTCCTGCTCGTGGCTGTAGCCTACGTGCTGTTCCTGGTGTTCGCTTTCAGACCAGTTTTTGTTCGCTTTCTCGAACGCACTGGCAGTTTGCAAAAAGGACCGAGTCAGTCAATTGTCATGCTGACTCTCTTGGCTGTTCTGGCATCTGCATTCTTCACGCAGGTCATTGGAATCCATGCTATCTTTGGTGCTTTTGTGGTCGGACTCATTTGCCCGCACAGAGGCGGCTTTGCCATCAAGATGACGGAAAAAATTGAAGATCTGGTCGGCGCTGTCTTCCTCCCGCTTTACTTCACGCTTTCGGGGTTGAGCACTAACATCGGACTACTTGACAACGGCACCGTCTGGGGCTACGTGATTGCCGTTATTGCGATTGCCTTCATCACAAAGGTTGTTGGAGGCGCCATGGCTTCTCGTTTCTGTGGTATGCTCTGGCGAGAGAGCTTTGCCGTTGGCGTTCTGATGAGTTGCAAAGGATTGGTCGAGCTTATTGTCCTTGTGAGTAGCACTGCTGTTCTTCTTCCCAAGTCTTCCTAGCTGACGAGTGCTTTTTAGAACATCGGTCTCCAAGCAAAGATTTTGAGTACCCGTACATTCACCATCTTCGTCGTCATGGCTCTGATCGTCACTTTCATGACGACGCCTCTAGCAGTGGCTCTCTATCCGCCATGGTATCAACTCAAATCGGAACGATATCGTCGTGGCGAAATCGACTGGGAAGGGAACGAAAAGAATGCCGGCGAACGCTCTGAAAGCGTCACTGCTGTCAAAGATCAACTTGAGACTTTGCCTGTGCGCAAATTATTGATATATCTGCGCAGAGATGGCCTCTATGGCATCTATACCCTGGCAGCTCTTCTCAGCCCGAAAGGTGGCGCAACTTCGCCTTCGCCGCGGCTCCATCCATCTAAAAAGCCGAAACCAACAGAACAAACGTTAGAAGACAATGGAAATACCGATGAAGATGTATCATTGAAAGTCCATGGCGTCCGCCTCATGGAACTTACTGATCGTGATTCCAGCGTTATGAGAGTCTCGGCTGCTGACCACGTCCTATGGGACCCAGTCGTCAACGCTTTCCGCGCATTTGGCGACTGGCATGGAGTCTCCTTTGTCGCCGGAGTCTCCGTGGTGCCAGAGTACTCATACGCAGATACTATCGTCGACATGGCCCGGCAAGACACCACAGACCTACTGCTTCTTCCATGGAGTGAAAGCGGGACCCTTGTAGACCACCAAAGTGACAGCGAACTCGACCCGAGCAATCGATTCGCCAACAACGAATACTCCAGCTTCGTGAGCAACATTCTGGATCAAGTTCGCGGCCATGTCGGAGTTCTTATCGACCATACTGCAGCTTCCCATGCGGCATCTGGTCGCCCTCAGATCCAGCGCGTCGCGAGTGGGCTGACTGCTCAGGGCTCGAATGGTGCTACACTGCCGTTCGGAAGTCGTTCGCATCATCTTGTATTGCCTTTCTTCGGCGGGGATGACGATCGCCTTGCCCTCCGCTTGATCCTCCAGTTGGCTCAGAATGATCAAGTTACTGCAACTATCATCTTGCTAACAGGTGCCCAGTCGAAGTTGGCAGGAGACTCCTCAACACAGCAGTCGGATGTTGTGTTCTTCGAGACGGTCCGTGACTCGCTTCCAGCTGATCTGGCAGAACGCGTGATTTTCCAAGGACTCGCTGTCAAAGAATCGCTTAGCGATCCTAGTCAAGTAGCCTTGGTCGCTGTGCGCGAAGAGCTGCAGTTAACAGTTGGAAAGCCTGGTAGTATTGTCGTGCTTGGTCGCCGCGTAAGCTCTGCAGAGGGTATTACCATTGGGACTGAGGGTTTGATCGGCGACGGGACTCGTCAGGCGTTGGGGAATGTAGGCTCGGCGATGGTTGATCCAGAGAACGAGATATTTGCCAGCGTTCTTGTTTTACAGGCAGGTGGGAGCTCAACGATGTTAGAGCAGTTCAAGTGATTTAGAGGGGATGTTGAGTTTAGCACATAGTCCCAGTATTTCCGACATGCTAGTACTCAAATTATGCATCTCACAATTACTAATTTAAATTGGCAATTCTGAGAGCTGGTAATAATTGACTATACTTATAGCGTGTCGTGAACGAAAGGCAGCAGCGTCTGGTGATAACCCGGGGCAGGTGACCTTCCGTCTGAATTGTCGTGATGGATGACTGCTGTCTTCCCTTGACAGGCACCATCACATTACAGTTGCAGCCTTCTGCCACTTTCTCACTTTCCTTCATCGGATTAATAAGATAGCTGCATCGTAACATCCCACGCTTCGCTCTGAGTACTCCAACAATCCATCTCTCAATGAGCGGACCCGCTTGACATCACAACATTCCTTCTCTTGCTTCTGAGGAGTCCCGATCAATGAATCATTTTTTCTTTTCATCAGAGATCTGGACTCAAGAAGTATCTCCTAATATTCATCCGCCCTAAGTCGCAATCAGGCGTGCCCTCTAAAGATGCGCGACAAAGTTGACCCTATTGATCTGATCCCGAAGCTCAAGGATGAGCGAAACTACCAAGCGTGGGCTCAGCAGTTCCGCCGAGCTGCACGGCATATCGACAAGGATCTCCTACCTGTAATCGAAGGAAAATGGGATCCAGTCGAGACAAGGTATCGCGTTTCACCATCTGATCGCAGAATCCGTGAGATTCTGGCTTCCCACTTCAGGTGCCGACAGCGTGACATCCGAAGCTCAGAAGTCCATGAGTGGAGATTGAAGAACATCACCGCACCAAACAACGATCTTAAGCTCTGGGAGAATTTAAACAACACAGCACTGCACTTGATCAGAGGTTCAACAACGAGAAAGATTTACCCTCTTATTTGTAACATTCACAAAGCCAGCAAAGCATATGCCCTCCTGAAGAAACACTACGGCCACTCAAATGCATACACCTTCCCGTACTGGTACTCAATCTGGTCTGGAACAATTTATCGACACGGCGACAATCCTCACGAATTCGTGAAGCAGTGGTTCCGGGCTCTACACAGCATGCTTGATGTCTCCGGGGACTCTCCACTGCCCCTGCAGTTCCAGTGGGCTCAGTTCCTGGAAGCCGTCCGCAACAACCCGTCTACAAGGTCATTCCGGGAGCACACCAAATTCGACCTTGATAACTGCAACATTCTCAAAGAGCTTGCTGACGAGTTTCTGGGTAGTCAGGGACATTTTCATGGGGAGTCGCAGCAGTCTTCGAAGAGTAGCATTTCGGGAAGACGCACGCGTTACAATCTTTAGTGGATAGACATCTTTGAATGTGAGTTGATGCTCGGGTAATTTAGCTTCGAGTGGACTTCTATAATGTCAGGAGCGAGAGAGACCTTGTTAAGGTGGCTCATGAGATTGAATCATTCAGATCAGAGAGGGGTATGAGACTCAAGTCTAGAACACTTCGCAAAATCAATGAGACGCCCCTCGCAACTCTCAATGTAGACCCATACTTATGCATATCTGCACAGTATCACAATCCCTTATCTTTGTACCGCATGGCTAAGCAAAAAAATTATCCTAAGACCAGATGGGTAAATGGAGAGAGTATCATACGATTACGAGGTTATGAAGTCTCGAAGCTCCTCTCATCCGCTGCTGATCTGCGCCAAGTCAAGCTTGTTTGCCAAACTATAGGCGACTCGGCGGATCCCCGCCGGCAAAGGGCCGACTCTCTGCCGCTCTGCATGAACCATTAACAAAGATGGGTATTATGAATGAGCCATTATAGATATTCCAGAAGGTCAAACATCGAATTTTAAGCTTGTTATCTATAAATATCCAAGATACCGTACTCTTTGAGTGCAGGTGCATGTCTCCTTACAGATGGCTTGATCTTCAAACTCCTGGAGAACCGGCAAAAGCCCGACTCTCCCCCGCGATTCCACCCCCGGATTCTCAAAAGCGGAGATGCAAGAGCTTGGCAGTGCTTAGCATTTTTGCTATCTTTAAAAGCGCTAGCCATGGCCCCTTGCGTTACATCTCTTCTCTTTCAAATCGGTTTTGTGCAGCCTTGCTAAGCTTTGTGCCACAATGTCCGTCGATGGTTCCGAGCAGCAGAAATCGCCTCAGGAATGGGAGGAAACTGTGAACCGAGTGACAGCCGCTTCGCTGGCGGCGGCATATGTCCCAGGCTGTCCAGAGGAGAAGAAGTTGCTTCGGAAATTGGATTTTCGAATTATCGTGAGTCTATCAAGCTAATATTTCTACTCTATATTGAGCTATCACTAACTATGATCAATCTTAGCCTTGTTGCTGGCTTTTATTCGTCCTTGGATATCTAGATCGCGCAAATATTGGGTTTGTCATTCTGTTCTTGTAGTCATGAGTCTTTTCACTGACAGTTGGTACCTCAAGCAATGCCAAAACAGGTGGCCTCGCAGATGAATTTCACCTAACATCAAACCAGTATTCAGTAATTCTTTTGCTGTTCTTTGTTTCCTATGTCATATTCGAGGTTCCGTCCAACATGCTCATTGCTCGAGTGCGGCCATCACTATACCTTTGTACTTTGGCCTTGCTGTGGGGTCTCATTGCTGCTTTGATGGCATTGACCAATAATTGGAAGCAGTTGGCTGGTGTGAGATTCGCGCTTGGGTTTGTTGAGTCTGGGTTCGCACCTGGTATCGCCTTCTACCTCTCGTCATGGTAAGTCAGACTTGCATTAACTTTCTGCTTCCCATTCTGACAGTTTAAAAGGTACCGACGCTACGAAATTGCCAGTCGTTTTGCGGTCTACTATACTGCGGTTGCGGTAGCCGGCGCTATCTCTGGGCTGCTTGCGGGACTGATCACGGAGTATCTCGATGGTGCTCGTGGTATTGCTGGCTGGCGCTGGCTTTTTGTCAGTTGGAATCTTAGGCTAATTGGCTATACTTTTGACTGACTGAGTTTAGATTATTGAGGGCTGTGGTTCCTCCTTCGTGGGCCTCGTGCTGTGGTTCTTCATGGCGGACTACCCATCGAACACAAGATGGCTGACTCCTGAGGAGCAAATCTTAGCAGCTCAGCGCTTAGCTTACGATGGATTAGGCAATGCCCAAGCTGCTGAGGGGAGAATTTCAGAGGGCATGGCTTTCCAGGCGGTTGTCCGAGACTGGCGAACTTGGATTCTTGCTCTCCTCTATGCTCTGGTAACGGGAGCCCAGACCATCCAGTATTTTATTCCAACTCTGGTGAAGAGTTTTGGATGGGAGGACTGGCAAGGACAATGTAAGTTCCCTTGCTTTAAATGTGCAAAAATGAATTGGTGGCTAATCACTATGACTTTCAGACCACACGATTCCCCCTTATGCCTGCGCTGTGGTGTGCATTTTGGGGATGTGTTTCATAGCCGACTACTTTGAGAACAAGGCTCTTTTCATTTCCCTATTTGCTGGTATCGGTACAGTATTTTTCATCGTCGTTTGCGCTGTCGCGAATGATGTAGTAAGATGTAAGTTACGAGTTCGCTGCTTTGTCGGTTTATTTTCATGCATTTGCTTACCGGCTGCGCCAGACATCTTTACTATCTTCGCCTTTGGATGCATCTACGGAGTCTCTCCCCTTGTACTCATGTGGGTTGCAAATATCATTTGCTATCCTGCTGAAAAGCGAGCTGTAGCTATTGGTCTCGTCAATGCGCTCGGTAACACCGCTTCGATCTACGGTGTGTTCCTCTGGCCGGATAAGGACGCGCCACGGTATATCCCTGGATTCACGTGAGTACTTCTTTATCATTGAAAACTATTTAACCTAACAATCCCTTTTCTAGTGCTACGACTGTTTGGATGGGAGCCATATGTGTAATTGCTCTAATTGCTGGATATCTGTTCAAGAAGAACCCCATTGAGGCTCCGGAGGTCGAAGACATTGTCGCGGCTGAGATTCAGAGACAGCGTGAAAGAGGTCAGATATCGACGGAACCTTGATTTTTATGATAGCAACAAATATCTATATTACCTTGGCAGCGAATTGAATTATGATGATGACATGCATGAAATACGATTGAGAATTCTTCGCACGTTAGCTTCTTTCACCACTCAAGCCCAACGCGATGAAATAAATTTCACTGCGCTACATAATGAAATTTAAGGCGCTTAATCATTAATGTCTCTGGCATATCAAAATTTCCTTGGTCCCAGAGGCACTGCTGCGGTGGAGACGCAACGCACCAATAACCAGAGGGAATCACGGGGCCAACTGAGAAGTACCGACGTCTCACTCCCCTTCCATCCATTCCATGTCCAACCATGCCCACTCCGTATCGAAAGGCATGCGATAAATGTATCAAGTCCAAAAGGCGATGTGATCTCGCAGTCCCAGCATGCAGCCGCTGCAGCCTCCGATCGCTCGACTGTCTTTACGGGAATGCAGTCGCTGCGCCGTCGGGCAATGGCCAACAAGACACAGGCCTCAGCTCAACCCCGATCCTTCACGATGAAAGCCTAGCAGTTTCGGGCTCAAATTTGGACTCAGCCGCTTTAGGGCAGAATCTTAATATCGCTTCAGAAATATTGAACAGCGATTCGCCATTTCCTATGCCAGAGTCGAATGACTGGTGGGATCCGGTGGCAGTTATGGAGCAACTTTCTGTGCCCGATCAATTAGAGATCAATAATACGCCTCAGAAAAAAGTTCTTATGGGTCAGAAATATCAACAGAGAATTCTCTACGCGGCTCGACGCTTGAAGCTCTTGCCGAATTCGTTCGCTAATAACGGGGGGACTTTCTTCATACATCCAAATCTATACGATTCTGGTATTCCTCAAACACTTGGAGATACTATGGCACTTTGCGCGCTCTACAGTAAAAAGTCTAGCTCGAACGAAGAGATGGTCTACCGCATAGTTAGCCAGCATGCTCATCGTATAGTTGATGGGCTTGACTGGCTAGCTTCTCCTATCGATTTCCTCGCTTCGGCTCAAGCTCTGGCTCTGATACAACTTATTCGTCTATTTGATGGGGACATTCGTCAGCGTTCCGAAGCAGAAACAATTGAGCCTGCTTTCATGAGTTACATTCGCAGCCTGCAACACAAAATGCAGCCTATCGGCGATGGCTGGCAAAATGAGCTTATGAGTCAAAAGAACAGAGTTGATGGATGGGAGAACTGGCTATACGCTGAAAGTGTGAGACGAACTGTCATTTTTGGGAATATGCTCGACGGGCTGTATTGCTTTCTAAAACATGGATGGGATACTTCACACGATGACTTTCTACACTTATCCTTTTTTGCTCAGAAGGCTTTCTGGGATGCAAGCTCCAAGTTCCAGTGGGAAATGGCACAAGATGAAAATAATGCGTGTCCGCTCCGCTTCTCTTCCTGGGATGCTGATATTATCAATGTAAGGGTTGATGATATGGAAGAACTCGGTATGCTGATGACGGCCTTGATGAAGGGTGTGGATCACTGCCGCTACTGGATTGGGCCACAGAAGCTGGAGCAATTTGGCCTATAGACTTAGGTCTTTATTGGTTCTCTATCTCTCATCTGATTTCTAAGCCGAGTGTAATCAAGTGCTCATGCTTCAGACGAGGCTTCCGCTCCTCCACCCCCGGGTTTCCAATTTCGGTATGGCTTCCACTCGCCCCATGGTGCCGATGGAAGCTATCAAAATGCTTACCAACATGCTTACCAACGAATTTGTTTATCGCCCCAATATCATTCCTATAAGTTGGATAGCTCTCTGAGAAAATTACTGTACATTAAAGTCCCTGTCAACTCTGGAAGCCAGAAAGAAATCGGCCAACATCCGTCTTCTATCAATATCCTTGACGATGCCTACCACTCAAGCTACAGATACATCAAATGGGCAGACTATGACTGCCGTCTATGCATCAGGTGGCGATGGAAAGAGCCCTCTATCTATGCTAAAAGTGGGCACTGTCGCTCAACCAACTGTTCCAGCTGGCTGGGTTCGAGTGAAAATGGCGGCAGCAGCGATTAACTACTTTGACTTCTTTGTGCTCGGTGGCTACTTGGGTGATTCTATAACATATCCACGCATCATTGGATGCGAAGGCACTGGGTACCTCGATGACGGTACTCCTGTGCTTCTCTATCCTGTCATACGCGATGAAGAATACTATGGTGATGAAACGCTAGATCCAAAGCGACAAGTCCTCCCTGAGAAATTAGGTGGGACGTTCGCGGAGTATGTGGCTGTACCGCGTCGAAACGTCGTACATCTTCCGGCTGAGCTGGACAATGTATCGGGTGCCGTTCTTGGGGGTGCGTGGCTCACGGCTTACCGCATGATCTTCTCCAAGTCTGGACTCAAGCCTGGTCAGATCATGCTTGTACAAGGTTCATCTGGTGGAGTTGCTACTGCCCTTATTCAGCTTGGTTCAGCGGCTAGTATGAGGGTGTGGGTAACGAGTCGGACAGTAGAGAAAAGGAATCTTGGAATAGAACTTGGAGCGGAGCAAGCTTTTGCTCCGGATGAGCCTCTTCCTTCCAAGGTCGACGCTGTGTTTGACCTTGCCGGTGAGCCTACTTGGGCTCATTCGCTGGCTTCTGTAAAGATGGGTGGCTCAATTCTTCTTTGTGGTGCTCATGGGGGCATCAATGTTAGCATGGATCTCCGTGAAGTCGTCGGCAAGCAGGTCAGCATTCATGGCACATACATAGGCACGCTGCAAGAGTTCAAAGATCTGATCCAATTTGTGATCGCGAAGCGGATTTCGCCTAAGATTGGAAAAGCGGTACCAGTTGCAAATGCTTTTGATGCTTTTAAAGCAATGGCAGAAGGTCAGGCAGACGGGAAGCTGGTTATAACATTTTAGTCAAGCCTATAGTTTCTCGCACCACATATTTGCATTTAATTCATCATATCCAGTATCTAGTCTAGAGATTTATCGACAAAGACCCTCTGTTGTCACTCCTAAAGATCTATCCCACAACATTACGATATTAATGCACTACTGACATTTACTCCAGATACAGATACCCCAAGTCCCAAGGGGCTAGTGAGACTGATCATGACTGAAAAGACAAAATTGATATTCGAGGGTTTGTGTCAGGGGAAAATCCATTCTAGTTAAGCTACTCATGGACGCAAGTGACCTCGGTAACCTCTTCCAGCACTCGTCTACCTTCCAAGATGCCAACAGTAGCAAGGATGACAGTAGATTCCCTTTTCTCCACGCCTGTCGCTAAATCCTTGAGGACAAAGGTCAATTTGTGGGCAACGGACCCTGCTTCTCCAGCATTTTTATCGACGTTGGCAATCAACTCCTCGATACTTTCAGGTATTCCCTTGTATTTACTCCGCACGTCGATTACAGCCTTTTTGTAGGCAGCACAGTCCATGGGGGACCCGTTAATTCTAAGGGCAACACAAGACCACAAAGTTAGAGAGATATTTTACGAATGCAAGGAGAAATATTGAAGGAATTGATACCGAACTTTGATGTCTGGGCTCAAGCGTTCCTCCATTGCCTTGAATGCAATATCATCGTTGTCATAGAAAAAAGCATCATTGAAGAGTTGTTCAACCCATTCGCCGAGTGGCTTGGTCAATTCGGAGGACATTTTTCGATGAGGATTTGGAACGGAATTAGTGTTTGCTGATTCTTTGGGTACCAAAGCTGGGAACTCTGACTTTATAGTGCTGTTCAACTCATTACGAGGTCTATCACTTCCGCCGAGATGACCCACTTTTGCGGAAGTCGCTGTTAAGCTGCGGAAGTTTCGACTACGAACATCCGTTGCGTCAACTACATTTCGCCCTTCTATGGGGATCTGCTGGCCCCGCGTCCTCAGTTTCATTGAGACGTAGCTTCATTACATATCACTACGCTTTTTTTTTTGGCTATTTTCCGGGCATCAACAAGGCTTACGTCCGTTTGATCGCTAGAAATAGCTAGACAAAGGCTTTAAAATTTTCGATATTATTCTGACTATGAGGCCCAATATTTTAATTGAACCGTGGCGTTGGTATATTTAACTCACCCCTTCGTCTCTACTCTGCGGTCTCTTCGTCGGCAAGAGGCAGGTCCCTACGGAGAACATAGGTGATGTCATGGACCATCGGACTCAAAAGAATAAGGATAATGTGGAGGAGCCCGCACCAAAATGAGATCAAGAAGACATGCTTCAACAAGCTCCATGCATGAGCTCGAGCCTCCAAACTAATAAAAACCACCGGACCACTTGGATGGAATAAGCTTATGACCAGGCTGGTCAATATAGTCAAGCTGCCGGCAAACCCAACAACGAGGACTATGACCATTTGTGGTGATATCACTCCAGATAGGAAGATAAGTCTGAGCATCTCTTCCAACTTGTCTGTCATATATCCAGTAAGTCGGAGCATGTTTTTGAACTGTCCGTGTAGCCATATCATAGGGCCTATGAGGAGGGCGTGCATGGCAAGGAGGGGACATAGCACAATAGTGAGTGGAAATAGGACGATCTTGATCAATAACTTGACTGGGGAAAAGACATCCTCGAAGAATAGCACACAAACTAAATACGATATGATTGTTATCAAAGATAATGGAGGGAAGAGGTATATCGAAGAGGTGATAATAGGCGCAAAGGCCAGGGAGAGAAAAAGCCAAAATATCGCCATGTGAATCATCTTCACCAGGACCACGTCTAATGGTGCTTGAGAAAGAGCTCTTTCAACAAATAGAATGCCTAGGGGCTTGGGCATCTGAGTGGGAGCTGATAAATAAGTACTCCACCAGGCGTCTGCCAAAGAATTCAGAGTGCTTCAGGGCTGAATATGGGGCTGACTCGTGTCTTCAATCTTTAATCTTGAAACTAGACATCTCAAGGGTGTAAATTATATTTAAACCTCATCGCGTGTTGATATCAAGGAGGCGGAGGCAAATGACAAAGGAGCATCCAACAAAATTATTGTACTAGATCTGGGCCGCACAACGTATGGCAGAGTACCATAGTGAAACTTTATGGCATTTAATAGCGAACGCTGGGGATTGGTGTTTCCCTGGTGGCAAATTGGAAACAATAGGACAAAGTGGTCTTCGAAATTCGAAGTATGAAACATATTAAAAGGGCTAGCCGGAGAGCCTTGAAATCAGATTTTCAGCTCTAATTCTTTATTTGATGTGTTAGAACGTTCAAGCATGTTCAAATAAAGGCGTTGATGCCATGAAATCGAAGTAAGAGAGCTCAAGCAGTAGATATTATGTACACGGCAAATTTGAAACATGGAAATCCAGCCATGACATTGAGCAAATCCAGTTGCAGATATTTGCTGCTCGAGAAAGTATAAACGGAAGATGAAGGTTATAGGGGTATGGGCATCGTAAGAAATCACGCTAATCATCCTTCATCATATCTAGTAGAATGAACAATTCCAGAATAGAAAACAAAAAGTCCCCGCTCATTGCGCTATCGTAACATCCTGTCGTTTAGTCATCTCAAATGGTGCTGCCACCCAAACGGCTCCATACCCAGCTCAGGGGGCCCCCTCGGCCGCCTTCACGGCTGTTACGGCTGGATCTACTAGATCTTCTGGTGCTAGGGTTTTCCGCGTCTGGTGATTGAGGCGAGGGGCTAGACCTTGAAATAGAGGAACGACCGCTGAGTGAAGTAATTTGAGAGCTGCGGCGACGTCTTCCTCCCCCTGATTGTGACCTTGGGCTATCTTGGATAACAACTGGGTCCTCGTTGGTTCCTTGGCCGGTACTTCAGAAGCAAACAGTCATGTTAGCCTATGGTGGTAAAATAAGAGAGTGGATTAGGGGGGGAAGGTGTACGCGACTGATGGGTAGGCCGGTGTGGAATTTTCCCATGTCGTTCGATGGATATAGTACACTCACGTTGGAACTGAGTCAATGCTTCGGCGGCAGTGGGGACAAGTGTTGTGCTGATTTAGCCATGCTTCGATGCAAGGATAATGAAACCAATGTGTGCAGGGCAATACAGTCACTTCAGTACCCAATTCTACCGCATCCATACAGATAGAACACTCCGCGCTTCCGTCCGAGCCTAGCATCTCACGACTAACTTTCTTCTTTGGTAAGTTCTGAATAGATGTTGTGGACGCCGGCGGCGGAGCCGTGCCATTTGCATTTTGGTCAACAAGTTGAGAAATGACTCGGTCAAATTGCTCTTGAGAATAAACTGCGTCTCCATTAGGCTCCATGGCCAGTAAAGCAGAGAGCATTGCGAACGGGTTCGGGCCTGCGACGCCGCGTGCGCCATGTCGACCGGATCTTGGTAGCGGATATTGACTCGGTTCATTATGTCGAAAGGCCTCCATAAGACTTCATTGAGTTAGCCAAATGAGCCTCAGTAAAAAAAGTTGTCTAGAAAGTCATTTGGTTACTTACTCCAGAATACTTTGTGGTGGGGGTGGGGGTGGGGGGATGCGCGCAAATGGGTCTTCGAGTGCTTGTTGACGGAGACTGGGATGATGCATATCATCATCTATGTCCAAATGATCATGTTCCGGCCATGCTGGAGAATGCGAATTGAATGGGTCCATTTCGGCGGCACCTCGTTGGCCACGCAGATCGGTAGGCTCTGCTAACTGGCGAAACATTGCATCTATACCCTGAATCATCATCGTCGCCATCGGGCTCGCCTGTGGGCCTCCTTCTCGGGTCGGTGCTCCCCCGCTAACGTGAGTACTACTAAACGTAAATCGGCCATTTGGAGATCGGTATGTGCGATGAGAATAATGCGGGGAGCTATAAACAGGTTGTGTCACTATGAGAAGAGCGTTTGGGGTATGGTGGGCAATGTCTTGGTATTACCTTGGAGAACTAGGACTTCCCGGCGAGCCCTGACGACTAGGATCCGTTTCATTGAGGTTGAACGGCTGCTGAGGGAAGCCTTGGACAAGATCCTCGAATGTAAAGGGCCGAGGCGCTCGTCTCTCTTGCTGAGCCCATGGATTATGGTCTGCCCACGGGTTTATCGGCTCTGCATGATGATTGTCGTCTGTTTCTGCTGGCTGATTGTCTGGTGGAATCTCTATCTATGAAGCGGGGACATAATGTTAGTTCCTGCTAAGATTCAAGTGGGTTGTAGGTACGCGCACGATTTCAGTGAACTCCGACAAGCAGTGCGGGCAGCTGAGGTCGCCATCGTTCTCTTTCAACCAGACCCCGCCACAAGAATGACAGAAGACGCGATCGCCGCCAAAGTCCGCCATTGTTAAAGGACGTCCGTTGAAGCGCGGAGAAAATCACGCGTGGAGGGGGAGATCAGTTGATCTTGGACGGTGGAATATCAAATCGCCGAGTTGGAACGTCGTGCGGAGTCACGAGTCATCTTATCAGCACGCGGGGCGGCCTTGCGAGGTTTGCATAGGCGGATTGGGTTGAAAGAGCAGCGCACAAGGCACTCAAACCGAGAAGGCGACAATCAAAGAGTGGATGACGTCGGGCCGAACAAGTTGCCTTAACTTTGAAGGCGAGTGCCACTGCGCCTGTTGTGTCTGCGTTCTGCACTGCGTGGTAATAGTGCCGATTCGACTCTATAGTCTCCACCCTCTCTATACCCCATATATAATACAAAATCACCAACCCTCATGCTAGTTTAAAAATAGCACGCCGTTGCATCAGGCAGCCTTATTTACTGTTTCGGAGGTTTGTGCTGCAAGTAGCAAGGAGACTCTGGAAAAGTCTAGAAAAATACCACAATAGTGCTTGTGTCATGTATTTCCATTGGGGGGCATGTACGGGAGTAGTAACGGAAGTGTCATAGCACAAATCAACACGCAACAGAGGAGAGATAGTGAGAGACTCGTAAGGCCGATATCAGATACAGAAAAAGGAGAAGAAGTCAAAAACGCCGTAGAATGCTCGTGCAGAATCAAACTCCCTGATCATCGCATATACAACATCCTGACGCAAGGACTGGTGACCCGTCGGGTGTGCCACACAGCCCTTGCAGCACTATCGCAACGCTCACCGTCTTCTAGCTCCCTTGAGAACTAGACTGCCCACTACGCCTGCGGCCACAGCTAAGCCTCCGACGATCGCAATGCCCATCAAGCCTTCTTTGGCCACTTTGTCGTCAATCAGCGACCCCAAGCTGGCGGCCTGCAGGTTTGCGGGTTCCTTCTCGAGGAGCAAGTCATTGTATCGACGGGCTTCGCCGTAGTTTCCGAGCTTATAATTTCCCAGTGCAAGGTAGTAGAGGCATTCGCGACGGCGTTCGGGGGCACCACGAAAGATCTCGGACAGCAGGCGGACACCTTCTTGTTGATCGCCTCGAGTGTTAGATTTTATCAAGCCCTATTCGAGACAAGAAGACCCCGCAAAGGCGAGGATGTCTAGTTAGCTCAAGCATTCATCTCATGTGGATTCGTGGCTTTGAAGTCAAATACCTACCCAAGCGTAGTTGAACTTGGTTTGGATGCCCACATAGTCGCCTTCTTTCTCGTATTGACTTCGTAGGACTTGAAGCTCGGCCGGTTTCAGCGGGCTATTGCGAGTAAAAGGCAAGTCAGTTCGCATCGTTCAGGAGGCTTGCCTCGGTTGTTTGCTGGGCGACGAACCTTTCCGCATCGGCAGCATCTGCAACAGTGGCGCTCAGGTCAGCTTGTGGCGATTAGCGAGATATTCGAAAAACTCACATGGAAGATTAGACATGTCGCAAAGCACTCGGGGGGGTAGAGAGAGGTGAAGAAGCAAGAGCCGTTAAGCCGCGGAGGCAGACGAGAACCCGCAAAAACGTCACTCGCGGAACCAATATGTGGCGGTGCTTCCGCTGTGGCGTTTGCTGCCGCGACAACCAAAACCAAAACATCTCATCTTATCATCCCACCATATTCAACACCGCATATCAACATGTTACTCGACGAGGAGCCTGGGACTGTATGTTCTTGTCTTTGGCCTTCTACTCTGATCCTCTTTTTACTGACTTTCCTCCGCAGCTAATTCACCACACGATTGGCAACTTCAATATCCACCCCGATAAACATGCCGTCACGCGCATCAATGACTCGCTTTCCACACTTCAGCAATCACGCGACCTGCGCATCAGGGAAGCAGAGTCTTCCCTTCGAAAGCTTTCTCGGCATCTGCACTCTGTAAGCACACAGCACGAGGAGGCGGTCGCAGTGCACGACTCTGGAAAACACGCCGCGGAGATTGTCGAACTCGATACCAAGAAATTCCGCATTGCCAAGGCCGCCTCCGAACTCGAAATCGAGAGCGAAAGACTTGAAAGCGAACTTGAAATGCTCAAGGAACGATTGGCCGACCTCGAGGCCCAAGGTCTCGAGGGAGACGAGGCTACGCGCCGTGAGCGCGAAATGGACGATGCCACCATGTTAGCCGCAAATGCCCTTGGTCACATGTCCCTGCTTATCACTTACTGACAAACCATCCAGTTTGCGATTGAAAATCTTCCGTTCTCTGGGCATCGATATTGAGCCCGACGATGCAGGTAACTTCAACCGTGCTGTCATTCGAAACAGCCGGAAGGGCGACGTGCACGTTGTCAACATTGATCCGAAGTTCTCGCGCTTTTTCTATTCCAACTACTTCTGGTCGACATTGCAAGGTTAATGAGGGATGCTTAATGTCAGGGCGTTCTATGGAGGTCAATATCTTACTCTGGAGTTTTACTATACCCTTGGAACTTCTTTTCAATTATGATTAATGTACACCGCGCTTTTACACATACATGACTCCTAACTAAATCTTGGGGTATCAAAAACCATTCACATCATGCATAATTCAAGGTACAGACAGTCCTTTTAGGGCTTGTCGAACCTTTGACCGGTCTTCCTCTGACACCGTCTCCCCGACTTGAAGTCCAGGAATCCCATCAGGAAACACCATTGTAACAGCATCCAAAAGCACATCTTTCCCAATACCTTTAAATTCCTCCCCCCATACACTAACCCAACGCTCCTCGATGCCCGCCAACTCACCCTCTACATCATCCATACCAGGAACATCCTCCCCATTCCATGTAAACACAACCTCCCTATTCGACGCATCCAAAAACCTCGTCTCAGCAGCCAAAGGCCCAAGCCCCAGCTCCTCGGCCCTCCCATTCCAAAGCGCCTGCTTCAGCCCACCATCCCGCTCAACCATCATCCAGAAAAGCGGAAACGAGCTACGCGCTAACGCATCGCGCACCCCCTTCGTTGCCTCGCGCGGACTAACAAGAACACCAACCGTCTGCCCCGTCCGCCAGCCCACAGGCGGCTGTCGAAGCGCGCCCTCCAGCTCGCGCACAAGGTTTGGTCCGAGCTTAGCTTTTGTTGCCTTGCATTGGACCAGGACGCGAAGTGCCCGCGCGCCGGTCCTTTCGGGCAGATGCCAGGTTCCGAGGAGGTCGATGCCGGCGTCATCGCGGCCGCCTATTCGTTGGAGGGAGAGGCCAGAGTGGCGGAGCTTTTCTTGGACTGTATATTCGTAGTGTGTGCCGATGTAGACGGTGCTGGATTCGGGGAGGCCAATGCGTGAGGCGTAGGAGAGGAAGGTGGAGAGGCTTTTGTGGTTTTGGGATGGGGCTGAGGGAGCTATGGGGAGTTGAAAGAGGCGATTTGTGAAGGGGAGAAGGTCGCCATTGCTTCTTGTGGTGGTAAAGAGGCGTTTGGTTGTTGGAATTGGGCAATGCTTGTACGAGATGCGGGTTTTTGATGTAATGCTGTAGTGTCGAAGCGAATGTCCCAATTTCGAGAGAGCGGTCATTGACCTGGGTATTGAGGATGCATGTTGATGCAGACTTCCAGGCGTGCAGAGTCCGAAAAGTCGACGCTGCATTTGTTCGATTCAAAAGCGAATCGAGTTGGGGTAACAAGAGCGGCGCGGGTCTCACCGCAGGAGAGCTTGTCTCTCCGCATTTTCAGCCCTTCACTTCCCACCCGCAGATCCCTTTAATCAAAAGATCTTACCTTCTTCAGCTACCCTATTTCCAACCTCGTTTATTGCCTCGTGCAAAGAATCAATCGCCATAATGGCTGATATTCTAACGCAGCTCCAAACATGCCTTGACCAGGTAAGTCTCTCCACCAGCTATGCGCATGCTCCGATCAAGTCAACCGCGCGCTCTTAAATCAATCCGTGCATAATAAAGGAGCAAAAAGAGCTCACACAATCCCTTGAAATAGTTCGCAACCCAATTCTATGCAACGCTAGGCTACCTAACAACATACCACGACCACTCCGCCGCCATCCCACCAGCCCACGTCCCCGATGCCGCTCCCGCTCTAGCAAAGATATCCAAGAACAGCACATCCCCGCCAATCCCCGCCTCTCTAGCAGGAACAGCAGAAGCCAACGCTGTAGCAGGCCAGGCATCTCCCCCACCACCAAATGCGCAGTTACTCGGCGCAGACGGCGAAGAGCAAGCCGATCCGAACCTCCCTACAAGACCAGACTCGCCGCGCACATTCGCTCGGCGACAGCGGGAGCTGGCGCGTGATCTCATTATCAAGGAGAAGCAGATTGAGCACCTGATTTCAGTTCTACCAGGAATTGGGACGTCGGAGGCCGAGCAGGAGGCTAGGATTCGGGAGCTGGAGGTGCAATTGCGCGAGGTTGAGACGGAGCGCCAGGGGAGAGTGAAGGAGTTAGCTGCTTTAAGGGGTCGTCTGGAGAGTGTTCTTGGGGCTGTGTCGGTTGGGATTCATGGTGATCGGAAGTGAATGGTGACAATCGACTTCGTGGGTGCAATGTGACATGATACCCGATGGAGAAGACTGGTTTTCCGGAACATGTCAACTGAAAATGACCTTTATGGGCGGCGTCTGTCTACTTATTACCTTTTACACATCTTGCAAGGGCAAGGGCGTTTGTGCGGCAGTGGCTTGTTTCTCGATTTTGATACCAATGCATAGAGTATAGATATGTCCTAAATGAATGCGTTCCGAGCTGCACTGAATAAGATAAGAATCTGTAGAATGGTATAATCTAATGCTCAAGCGCGTCTATCCATCTACTATCGTGTATTCCAAGGTTGCCAGCAAAATTGCTTTAACTTCAATGTGCTCAATGGAGCCATGCGGTGTATGGGTGAAAGATGAAATGCAAATCGAGCGCCAGAAAACCGTCCACCGTGCCCGGGTATCAAACGAAGAAAAGAACCATAATCTCGGGGCAAAAAAAGAATAGAGTAAAAGAATATAAGATCAAATCAAAAGCCCCCTGGGGTCAGATAAAAAAACGTGCAGCAGTATAAAGAGCCGAGATGGGAGAATGTTAAGTTCAAGCAGCATGTGTTTACTTGAAGAGGCTGCGGTACTCCTGCATTCTCTGCTCTTGGACCTCCTTCTTGTCCATCTTGCCGCGGCTCATGCTCATGTCTGCGAGCTGCTGCTTCTTTTTTGCTAGCTCGAGGATCTTCTCCTCGATACTATTCTTCATCACGAATTGTATATTGCGGACCGGACGTTTTTGACCAAGGCGGTGCACGCGATCGACGGCCTGCGCGACAGCAGCTGGGTTATACTGCGGCTCCATGATGAAAACTTGTGATGCAGATGTCAGATTAAGACCCACACCGCCAGCACCGATTGTTGCAAGCAGAATTGTTATAGAGTCATCTGTTGCAAACTTTTCCAGTGCTTTCCCACGAGAAGCCAAGCTCATAGTCCCGTCGAGACGAGTGAATGAGCGCAGGTTGTTATTGCGCAAGGCAATTTCAATCAAGTCCAAGTGAGAAGTCCAGCCGGAGAAGATCACGCTTTTTATGGGAGGTTCACCAGCTTCAACAAGAGGCTGGCTTTCCTGAGCGGTCTCGAGCAAGCAGTTGATTAATGCTGTCGTCTTCGTGTGCGGGCCTTCGTATTCGCCGAACTTCTTAGTGTGCTTGCGGTTGAGTTGTTGGTCCGATATAAACGTCTCTAGACCGCCGGGTGTGATGATGGAGAATGTCATGGGAATCCATCCATCACAAGATGGGCATTGGACTTCGGAAGAGGGCAAGGAATTGGTTGGGGAATTCCACCCAGAGAAACAATCGGGGCAGAGAACGTCATAGCAGGGCAAGTATATCGCCATAGCTTTATCGCTATCAACTTCTCCAGTTGGCGTCAAGGGATCTTGAAATGGTTTAGAACACTTGGAGCAATTGTCTCCAGAGGACTCTTTCATGAGAAGAAACATGCCGTATGCCTTCTTATCAATAGCTGCGGCGGTTTCATCTGCTCCGTTCTCCTCCAGGTCAATTGCATCTTGGGCGCTAAGACCTTTGATTCTCTCACGGTCCTCGACATCAAGCAGTTCTTTCCCGTGGGCACTGACCTGACGAAGAATCATCATAGCCTTAAGCACATGATGATACATACGGCCACCCATCTTTGTTCGTGACTCGCCCGCAATGAATTTCATCATTACGTTGGATTCAGTCCGGAAGAACTCATGCAACTGATGTTCTTTCTCTGTGAACTCAAGGGTAAGGATTTTGTCCTCGCGAGGTGGAAGGTCAATTTTGTCTTTGACTCGACGCAGTGTAAAAGAGTCCACGAGGACTCGAAGACTTGCCAACACAGAAGCGTCACCAGACTTGAAGCGGCTCGAAATATATTGTGCAAAGTGCGAGCGCTCATTGTATGGGTAGAGTCTCAAGAATTTGGTGACCGAGATGAGGTCTTCCAAGCGATTTTGAACAGGTGTTCCAGTAACAGACCACCGACGCTGTGCATGAAGGCTCAACACTGCTTTTGTCTGCTGAGCATTCTGTTCTCGGATAGCATGTGCCTCGTCTAGGACAATTCGAAACAAGTTCATCTTGGTGAGGGGACTGACACCACGCTTGGAGCCGCGACCGGAGATTTCGCTCAGTATAGTGCTGTATGTCGTTATAACAAAGTCATATTTGCTCAGCTCATCCCTTTCTTGGGTACGTGTTGCGCCATGGAAAACGTAGTAATCGGCGGTGTCCGGCTTTAAATGCTCCTTGATTTGACCAACCCAGTTGCTGACTGTACTCAGCGGGACTATAAGCAATGTGGTCTTCGTATTTTTGATTCCCGGGACTTTGTGAATCAGATTCTTGGGAGGCGGTGATTTTGCAAAAGCCTTAGCTTCATCAAGGGAGGATACCGCAAGAGTCAAGATGCTCAGCGTCTTTCCGAGGCCCATCATATCAGCAAGTAATCCTCCGAAAACCTGCGGGGGCTCCTCAGTCGAAACAATTCCCGTAATGATTTCTTTGTATTGCTTCCTTCCAGTGCCGTCAACTTTCATGCGCCACAAAGAGTTGTTGTCAGCTTCCTCGGGGCCGAATTTGCGAGGCTTCTCCTTCTCAGTCATGAACCAGAGTGCTTGTTTCTGATGTTGAAGCAAAGGTGTCTTCACGGTACTGGGTGGCTCCATAGTAGGGAAGTCAGCACTAACGAGCTGGTTAAGCATTTTGGTGACGGAGTCGGTGATTTCTTCTGCGCTTCGAGCCTCGTATCTGACAGATGGCCTGTCACGGTTGCTGTTGTTGGCAGCAGCCGCAGCCGCCATGATTGCATGGCGCTTCTCTGCATGTGGGTTGAATACAGGCACACCGTTCTCAACCACAGGAGGTGCGCCCAGCCAAACATTGAATTGACCGAGGAACTTTCCAAGGTTCCATGCATGCTTGCGAAGTCCGTATAGCACGAGGGAAAGCCGGTAACAAGTCGAAATCGATTGTCCGACGGCCTCGTTGGGGCGCTTTGGCCTGAATTCCAGGCGTGAAACTATGTCCAACGGAACAGTAGGTTCGTCAAGCCATGGGCAAATTGCTCGGGCAGTTTTAGTATCAACTGCACCAAATACCGTATTGAATGGGTCGAGAACATTGATTCGACTGTCATTTGGCTTTGCCTCTCGGTTCAAGGTGATTCTCATCGAAGGCCATTGATCAGGATACATCGAGGTTGTGTTAGGCCTGGGTACTAGAAAAGCATTGACCATCGCGTTTTCAACTTTGCCAAAGCAAACACGCTGGTCACTTAGATCGTTGGATCCCGTAACTTGCAACTCGTCATCCTCATCCTTTGGTGTGACTGCCGTCTCGGCCGTCAGGTCCACCACAGATGTGTTCAATTCAGCACTTGCCTGTCCCTCCTTGAGATACTTTCCGAGGTTACTGCCTCCTGCGATCGTCACTGGTTTATCGGATTTCCCAGTATTTGACTCATCCTCTTCTTGAAGCTTGACTTTCTTCGTAGGCTGGTGGGTCCGTTGCTCCACACCGTACATGTCCTCGATCTGATTTCGGCGGCGGCCATTTTTGTCTTCGTCGCTAAAGTCCTGACGGCTTCGCTTGGTGTCGCTCTCGTAGTCGTCCGCTTGTCCAGAAGTGAATTCGACTGCCATGCCGGGTTCACTTTTCAGCACGTCGCGTGATGAAGAACTCGAATTTGAAGTTGGAGTGGGGGTATAAGATGAATCGTTTCGGGGAACAACAATGGAAGTTGTTCCTGGAGGTGCGATCGAAGGCACAGAGCTATGAGGGGAACCGTTCATGTTCGTCTGTCCTGTGTGTGATGTAAGCGATATGGGTAAATCCATATAATCCTAGTGCATGAAGTTGTCGGGTCGTTGAAGTGAAAGAACTTGTTTTCAACTCATTCGCAGCTCCTTCGACGGGGTTTGCTTGGGATATTCCCATGTCTGGAGGTGAGGGTGAAGGGGTGTCAGTACCAGCTTTCTGTCTCTTTTTGAAGGACTTTGGATCCAGCAACATGGCCGGATTAGAGGCCATGATGGCCTCTTTTCGTCTCAGCAAGTCCTTAGAAGATCTCACTAAGGTCTGCCCGGTCGGAGTGGGGGAAAGCGCGGAGAGTCGAGTGAAAGATGTGGGGAGGGGAATGCATGAGAAGGATGCGCGCAGGTGACCAGAAAAGCCCGGACGCCCGATAACGAAATCAAGATTAGCAATCCCCGAACCAAGCTCCCAACTAAGTGAAGGTATAAAATGCACGCGTCTAAGCGCGCCCACGCAAGGTAGAAATTCAATGAGACGGGAGGATGAGAAGCAAGAAGTCGAACATGACCTCACTGAGGAGCCCGGAAGATCCCGCCTGATAAGATATGGATGTCGTTATCGTTATCGATTCCAGAGCCGCAGTTCGCGTGCGCGGCCTCGACAGCACTTGTTTGTTGATAATCGTTGATTTCACCTCAGTTCGATTCTACACAAAAGTCCAATCTTGGCTGCTTCAGATGAAGAGGTAATCGAATTTTCATATCCACGGATTGATTGTTTAGGTGACTTGTTTCTTGCCTGCAGGCCTACTTCGAGCAACCTATATCACCAGGGCATATATGTAACCCGTTATTTGATGCCAAGAACCATACAGCGCTTCCTGAAATCGATTACAAGCAGAGAGCAAGAAACATTGAACGATGGTATCATAGAATTAAGTCCCGTCAAATATGCTACATCAGGCGCTCAATCATTGCGCCAAAGCCCGACCCAAAAAAAATAGCAACCAGAAACGGTCTATATACAGCACGAGACCCCCAATCATGAGCGTAGCTGACGAAGGATTTTGTTAGAAAGCGGGATGTTAAAATGCAACATGTCTGCGGAAAAGGAGAAGAAAAAGACATGAGCGAGATGATTTGCATCAGCAAGAAGAAAAGACCGGAGCCAAAAATGGTGCGAGCCAAGCGCAGCTCCAGCGGTAGAACGCTAAGTGAAAATATGGGAATTAAAACATGTGAGAGAATGCGAGGACATGATATAGAGGGGTTAAGATATGATGACGGTGATAATTCTGACGAGCTGGCTGTGCAAAGCCAAGGTCAGCACCAGGTGAAGACGGGGTTTTTGCTCTTGACAGCTTCCAAGCGCTCCACAATAACTTTACGCTGGTTGCCTTCCATGCCCTCAGCAGCAGCATATCCAAGATCACCCTCGAGATCATCACTGCCAAATGTATTCACGTGAGGAGGACGGAAGGAGACTGAGCCGCCTTGCTTGCGGTGGTTTTTCTGCGGGCGTGAAGGGAGCTCGGGCCATCCGTCGAGAGATCTAGCGTAAGATCCGTCCATGTTTTGGCGGGAAGAGTCGCTATTATTGTTCGTTGCGGCGCTACCGAGTGAGTCAGTAGCTCGTCCATTGGCACCGCCGCGTGAGAGCTCGAACCGGTTGGGATTAGGGAGATCATTCGGGCCTCCAAGGCCAAGAAGATCACGCTCGACTGGCGGTTTCGAGTTCGCGGCACTAATATCCATCTCATCTTCTTCATAGGTGTCATAATTCATTGCCTGTTGCCGTTTTTGCATCTGGTTTGAAGGTGTTTGCAATGGGATCGCAACTGGCACATCAACAAGGTCGTCCCAAACACAAACACGGGTTCTTCGTGTCAATTCGAGGGGACCATGGTCCGGGTGTTTCAAAGTTTCAACCACGTTCCAAGCTTGTCCCTTCATAACTGCGATTTGACGAGCGAACATGCTCTCTTTGAAATCGTCGTCCTGGGAAAACACCTTGCGCAAAGCCATTTGAGTTCCACTCCACCAGGCAGTCGATGTGAGCAGGGGAAGGAAGTGATCGCGGGTCTTCTGGGAGAAAGGTTGTCCTATTAGGGAGACTGGGAGGAAAAGCCAGCCGAATGGGAAGCTCCGCCACTGGTAGAGATTAGGACGTAGAAAGGCAGTAAATTTAGTGGAAATACTTACGGCATCAGGGTGTTTCCAAGGCCATGACAAACTGTTATCGATAGCACCAACTTGAACTGTAGCCTGTTGCTCTGATGAAGCTAGAGGGGTACCCGTGCGACTGATAGCAACCATGGGGTCGTGTCGCTTGTATGGGGCTGACGCATTCGTGCCGTTGGAGTTGACTGATACAGGGCGAGGCGGAGGTAGGAGTTCGTCTTCGTCATGTCGAAGTTGTGGCTCGTTGGCCTTTGGAGGGTCTGCAACAATGGAGACCTGTTCAGTGCCCCAGTCGATTTTGACCATCCAGTTGTCCAATCCACGATCTGTGTTGCGCATAATATAATCCAAAATGACGAGTTTTTCCAATTCTTCGCGGAATGCCTGTTTGAGGTTTTCGGTCCAATTGAAACGACGCTCGTTACTTTGTTCGCGTGGATCCGGTGAGGGCATCTGAATGTGGTCGTCCTCATCCTCGTCGTCGGACTGCATTCCCGATGGGCGACATGCCTCATTCCATGGCCGCTTCTTGCGCTTCGGGGCATCTGTTGCACGGAATCCAGTGTTTGTTTGGTCGGGCCATGGGTGTTCGCGAAGGAAAATATTGGCGTCCTTATACCCTTTGAGGAAGACTTGGAAGCTACCAGGTTTTGGTGGCAGTGATTTCTTACCCTTCCAAGCTCCGCGCCGTTGCCAGAAGTCGTAAAAGAAGGATTTCGAGGAGAGGTAAACAACATCGGTATATGGGACCATGTGGGTTTGGAGACGGGCGTCGAGGACAGATGCGGCAGCTTCGGAGACGTAGGAAAGGTTGGGAATAAGACACGCGCGACCGAAGCAGCAAGGGAATAAGTTCCGATGAATCCATTTTGTCCATTTAGGATTCCGGGATGCATAGGGCTCTTCGTCTTTTGGCTTAAAGACACCAACGACTTTTCCAGATGGGTTACGAGCAAAGTAGCTCCCCGAGCTACCCTGGGAGATCATCTTTGGTTGCACGTCCATCTCAATGGCGACACGGACGCTTTCAACAATCTCTTCAAACTCAGCGCGGGCTCTGCGGTGATCACCTTCAAATTCATCGGATTCCAATGTCTCTGCAGAGATAGGGCGAATGCCATCCGGGGCCTGGAAGACAGAGTGGTAAATCTCGAGCTTCTCCTCCTCGTGAGTCTTGCCCTTGACTCTGTTGATCTTGAATTTTGCGGCAATCTCATCTGCCCACCGCTCTAGACGCGCGTTGATTGCCTTTATGTCGACTCCAGAGTTCCGTCGTCCTCGACGTTGGTATGCGCTACTTCGACGTCGATGGCCCGAGGGCGAGGTGAGGTCGGACGCCTGCGTCTGGCCTCGAGAAATCGGAGCGTATCGTGGCGCCGAGGCAGAGACAGTCGAAGCGGCCGCGCCCATGTCATCATCGTCGGAATCGTCGTGGATGTAGCCACGGTCTTCTTCTTCTTGAGCAAGCCGGGCGTACCCTGAGGTGGCAGGGCGGTTCTTGGGCATTGTGAAAGGGAGTGGTCTATGAAGAGAGAGAAAATCAAACGGCTGCAACGAAACGAGAGACACGAATAGAAGGTTCAATCCATTAGGGAGGGTGGAGAATCGGCAGAGAGGTCGGGGAGTTTGAAGGTGTAGGAAACGTTGATTATTTGGCTAGATCGTTACGGGCTTCAGGCAGGGGGCGACGGTGACGGTCATTTTACACGCCGGGAACGGCTGGATCCGTTCAGCGCAGCCACGCGGCGCCGCAGAGAGCAGTGACCTGCTTTAGACCACCGGTAATACCAATACACATGCCCCACAAGCCCCCTAACACCCTTAAAAGGGGCTTGTCCAAGGTTTGCGTGGGAGTCCATCAGAGCAATTTCGTAGCTGCCATACGGGAAATGAATGGCCTGCAACGACCCACATGGTTGAACTGGCCACTTTGGCTGTACGCAACCAGGCTTGCCGCTTCGCTAGCTTCGATTTGCGATGCTCTGTTCGCCTATTAATACAGCATGTGCATCGGGGACTAGTCGAGTTATCAAGTGGTCAATCAGGAGCACCCAGCGCCTATAATATAGTACTCTATATCTAGTACTATGTATACAAATGAGAACAGGTACCGACTCCGTAGACTTGGACGTTTGACGTACTCGAATGCTGGCCCACTTACTGCGCATATAGTCTACTTACAACTTCGCAGGATCTATTTTTTGTACGGAGGGCTATAAAATGGATTCGAGAGACTACATTCACTCTCGAATACCAATAACCTTTTCCATTCGGTAGCAGCGTTCTCTAACGCAGATCCACAATTCAAGGCTCACAGCGAATGCTTAACAGTACGCAAGGGGCAGACCGAGGACTCTACTGATCCAAAGCAGGCTTCATTCATGATTTCGATACTGGTCTTGGTGATGTATATGCACGCATCTATGATATATATTGCTATATCTCCGTTCAGTTGACCTTCTAATTTCAACTGAAATTGTATGCATAGCCTCGTGCTGGTGACAATACTTGGTAAAGCTGCGGTATTGCGGGGAGGCACCAAGACCAACCCTAGATCAACTAGGCGGGATTGATATCGCTATATGCCTCGGCCTTAGACAATCTTTAGATGATTTTAACCCTGGTGCGAGTAGTTTGACAGTTTCCTGCATGTCCTTCAAAGCTGCGGGGCTCTGTTTAAATGATACACACTGTGCTGTGTCCTGTCTGAGGTATATTGTCACCTGAGCGATCACGCACTTTAGTTTTCTAGCTCCTCGATCTGGAACTTCCCTCACAGATTAGAATAGATAGAATGAAATGTTTCTCTGTTAAACTAAATAAATAAATTCACATTCTTCGTACTTACTAGAGTGAGGACGGCCACTGAACCATTTATTACGCACATACCAGCCGCGCGAGTGGATACAGCAACACGCGATAGGAGATTGCGGATAAGATTCATCGCTGCTCTCTCATCTCCTCGTGTCCCCAACCTCACAGGCTCAGTGCCTTCTATCCATCGCATTCGTTTCGCGTTGCTTCAAATCCAATCGTGACGTTTTGCTTCCAGTCACTCGTTTGGATTGTTCGGTGATTGTTTGATCTAATTGATGCTCTGGTCGCCATTCGATCGCAAGTATCGACGCACCTCGCTCATCGGCATCTTCGATAGATTCAATTGACACTTAACGTCTTGTTTCTCGATCGCCCTACAATCCCATCGCATATTTCTTCTTCATACCTATCCGCTACCCTTGTCTACGCACCGCCCGCGCCCGCTCCGTCCTCGGCGACTCGCTTCGTGTCCCCTGTTCCTTTAATTCGGTCCTGGCCGGATTTCGATCCATTCCTGTCCTCATCCTCCATTGTGGCTTCCCTCCTTGCTCGGGCAGCGCCCATCGACCCGGCTCTGAAACCTGCCACATCTGCGCATTCGACTTCCGAACTGAACGGCTTCGACTCCCCGTCCGACCCTCCTGCAGAGCCATCCCCTCCCGAGGCCAAATCCTTTGCGCCAACACTCCCAGACCTGAGTAATATTGCTAAATTCAACGGCTCTGACTTTCGAGACGCGTTCCCCGGATCAACCTCCGTGAGCAATTCTCTTCCTGGGCTAGCGGCACTTGCCTCGGTCGCGTCTGCTCCTACTTCCAATCTACGGTACGTTGCGAGACAAGATAAGGGGGATATAGGGGATATAGTGTACAGCGGGCGGGGGGAAGAGCCCCGAGGGTGTTATTATCAACATTGAAGAGCTCATTTCCTCCAGCATGCTGTGCGCTGCTGCCCTCGTGCAGGATCGGGGTCCAATAAGCTAAGGGTAAAAGCGAGATCGGATGGCTAACCGGTTTTTCCCCTCTCAGGGAATCTAGTAATACGAATCTGAACATGGCGAACATGACCTACGCAACTGCCTCGCCTGCTGCGACGACTGGTGGTCAAGGAAACAGCCCTGTAAGTGGAACTATCGCAGCCCCAGACTATCTCTCGTGCCGGGGGGAAGTGCCTATCTCGATGGGCATGATTTTCAAGGGCTTATCGGGCTCTTATCTGCGAAGCGCCCGATAACCCGCGAATTGCTGGAGTGGGCTTGGCACCACCCGATCCGTGCGCATCTCCCTTATCGAACCCGTCAAATCTCTCCCCAATCTTATCATCGCACTCACTCCCATCTATCTCCCTCCCTCTTCCTCCAAACTATGGCGACCACATTGACTGACGACAAACGACCTCAATTACAGCCGGTTTGCCAGAACTGTGGCACCTCTACTACTCCACTATGGCGTAGGGACGAGGTCGGCTCTGTTCTCTGCAACGCTTGCGGATTGTTCCTCAAGCTGCACGGGCGGCCTCGACCGATAAGCCTGAAGACCGATGTCATCAAGAGTCGCAACCGCGTGAAGACCGGCCAGGGCCCCAAACGCAAGGTGAGTCTTCTCAGATAGCTTCTTTCACACGCTGGGCCTTTGCGCGTCGCAAAAAAATCTCTTCCTCCCTGTCATTCCCAGCCTTGATAAGAGATTTCCCGTCTTGCTGACACCCATTGCGATACGACCAGTCTGGCGGCCCTATCGATGCCAACGGCCTCCCACAATCAGACGCAAGTACACCTCCTCTTGGTAGCCATGGCTACAATCGCCCGTCGCGGAAGATGTCACCGGGTCACTCGGATCGCTCCAACTCCCCCTTGTCGCGAACGGATACGCCGGGCTTCGGCATGCAGCACAACTCTAACATTGCGCCTCAGCATATGTTCGATAGCGTGACTCGTGGCGACGGCACTCTCGCTTCGTCTGGCAGCCTTCCTTCGCTACCCCTTCGCCAGCCCTCCCCAGACCGTCACCCTGACTCCCCGCAGACGTACGAAAGCTTGCTGGCGCTTAACACGTCTCTCAAAACACGCGTGAGCGAACTCGACTTGATCAACGAGCTTTTCCGCGGTCGCGTTACCGAGTTAGAACAAAGCGACGCCAGCGCGCGTCGTTCCGAGATGATCGCGCGCGATTCCGAAGCACGTCTACGTCGATCCCTGGAAGAATCCCAGCGCCGCGAAGAAGACCTCAAGCGACGCGTCGCGGAGCTCGAGCGTACCAGCGATGGCGACAGCTCTGAGCCTTCATCCAAGAGAATTCGTCTTTCCGATATGGTAGAGACTGGCGAGGAACCCCAATCGCAAGCCAAATCCCCCAAGAGCGCTTGATCTTTATCCAATTCTTTTTCAGCAATTTTGGCTGTCGCAATTGCCAGTTATAAGCTACCCCAGAGCTTTGACCGCCGAAATCGTTCTGGGTTGTTACTGGCTTGTCCTATCTCCCTTGGTCTTTTTGATACCCTTCCCCGATTTCGCGTGGTGGCTGGAAAACCAACTAAATGTTTTTTTCAACAACAAAAAAAGCCGGATTGTTGATCCTAATTTTCTTTGACCTATGATGTACTGTTTTAACTGCTTCTCGCCGGATTGTTTCGCAACAGGTCTTTCTAATTTGCTTTTAGTCATGGGCTGGTTCTAACGGGATTGCCAAGTATTTTCCTAATACAGTGTTTATTCACCTTTTCTTCTTATTCCCTTTTTTCTCTTCTGCTTCTTCTTGTTTTCCCATTATTCCGCCCAGCATGAATTTCATACTCTCCAGCATTTTGGTTATCTCTCGTTCTCAGGCCACCTAGACATGAGCAGTGCTGGCACAGAAATCCAGGTTCGGCTCGCATGACACCGCAGCCTGGAACGAATGTTGCACAGCCGTCCATGGTGGAACCTGCCAAAGAGGGACGCGTTGGCTCTGCTTTTTCTCGCTACGCGCCTAATGACTACGTGGGATACGACTTTCTATTGCGATAACAATGAGGAGCTTTGCGATATTTTCCTTGAAGTTTTCTAGTGCCTTTATAGACAAATAGTCTCGCGCATCTGCCTCGTCGACTGGTCAACGAGTCGCAGTCTATCGAGTCTTCGAATGATACTTTTTTCAAAATTCGCTTGATCTTAAGTCGTTGCTTGAGCACGTAGCATCTGTTGTATCTAGGGCCAGGACTCTGCGTATCTCACTCAGCTCACTCAAGGCTGAATCTTCAGAAAAGCATAAGTGTTATATCGTCTAGGGTCATAAGCATCACAGGGTTTTGAGACCTTTATCTAGATGGAGCGCCTCGTCGATCAATCACATGACGATACTCGACGTCCACTACTACAATAGGTATAGAAACGGAGCAAGATTGAAAGCTCCGAGCGTGATTCAATACTCCCAGTTTAAAAATGAGCGGCTATGTCTGCGAAAATAGAATGTTCTTTAAGGTTATTGGGACAGTTTGTGTATGTCAGGACAAGTAGCGATTGCTATAAGCCATCATACTACCATGAAATGGGAACATGTCAAAAACACCGTTCACCTTCTATCTATCCGAGTAACACCCCAAAGATGCATTTGTATACTCCAGGCCTGACTCCTAGTAACGACTCATTTAAGATAGGCTTCCTCATCTGTCTGGGCCTACGCCAGTCGTAGATTTTGATGGGATCATGTCGAGTCAGCCTTGTGATACTCTAATCTGTCTAGTGATTAAGATAGGGCCCCTGGTGTATTGGTTTACTCCCGCCATGAGTCAGTGCGCTGATTCGACTAATATCTTCTAGCAGAAAACTCTGTACAAAGACATTCTATGATCATGCGCTTTTATCAGGCTCTCGCTCACTCCAAATATCAGCTCAGTTGGAGCAAATTATAGCAAAAGGCATATCTAGGTATCCTTGCTCTTCAAATGAACCGAGGCATAAGTCCATGCAATTTGCTTTCCCTGAAACGGGCTACAAGCGCTAGGCATATTTGAGTATCCATATTACTAAATTTCATCATATTTGAGCAATCTTGGGAGAGCAGCGAAGCATGTAGAACGTAGTAGACTGAGTCTGACTTGAGATGAAAGCGGGTAGCGCGGCTTCTAGCAGCTGCTTGATGTCTCAGCGCGTAGTCATAGTGGTCTGGGCATTTTCGAGATTTTTCTATGATGAGATCATGCCTAGGTTCTCTGTGAATTGAATGCAAATTTGTGGTTATTGCTAAATGTTTCCTTATCTCAACTAATCACACATGTCAACCAATTCACGAGTAATAAGTTCACATTTGTTCGTTCATTAATTTTGCACAAAGCAATACAAAGAAGAGGCCTTAGCTTCTTCATTTGATCAACCCGTGATACCTAAATTCAAGCAGTCCTACTTTGCAAACAACATGTTTCCTAGGATCTAGGAGTGATCTAGGGTACCCAGTTGAGCAAATAACGCTGTCGCTTCAGTGCCAGCCTGGCCATTTAGTGAACACATCATGTCAATCTGGCAGTCATCCTTGGTATTTATCCCAACCGTAAGAAAATATTTCCAAATCTATCGGAGTCTATGGCCGAGTACCTAGTCGCTGCTTCTATGGATTTCACCCAGAATTGTCTGTTGTATCGAAATATTCCAAGCAACGATGAACATGAAACGTATGCCACGATTGCCACGATTGCACGAACAGACTATATCGCCATTGCTTCTTATGATAGAGTCTGTTTCCTTGTATTGAGTATTATATACATCCTATATAGAATATGGCAGGAATAACGACAGGACTGCCTGCAAATGGAGAACAACGAAAGGGTCTCGGGATAAGCCGAAGAGGGGCAATCGCAGAGAATGCAAGGTATATCACATCTAAGAAATAAAGAAATAAAGATTGGTTGTAGACACCAAAAAAAATGAATTCAACGGCCAAGAATGCATCAAGTTGGCCGGCATTTTGATCATAAGCGCAGCTTCTTCATTGAGGTAACAGATCCAACCATAACCGAAGAAATTTGAACTTTGCTCCACCATATGAAAACGAGGAAATCGCTTCTGAAACCGAATATGAAAAATGAAATAAAACAAGTCATCTACGCGATTTGGTGGTTCGACTTCTTGTGCTGATGGCCGTGAATCTTTCGCTCGCGGTAGATGCTCCACAGGCAGACAGCAATACCAGTCAGGCCGGAGAGGAAAGTGAAATAGTATGCAGACTGGTAACAAGCAAGGCCATCTGGACAAGTCGTCTCACCATCGGCGCCAGCGGTAGAGTGGTGGTCGTAAACCGTGCCATAGATGAGGTTGAAGATGTTTCCACTGAACACGGGAGCAAGAGTCATGGTTCCCCAGTTCTGGGAGAGACCCTGGATGCCAAATGTGTGCGCGGTCAGGGAAGGGAAGACACCGAAGAGGAAGCCGTAGCCAATACCGGTAAACGCGGAGACGACAGCAAGGGTGTTGGGGTTTGAGATGGAGGCTCCAGCCAGTTGGGTGAGGGTGAACACAGAGGCTGAGACGAAGAGACACCAGAAGCGAGACATACCGAGCTTCTTGACGAGGATGTCTGAGCCGATACCGCTGGAGAGTCGCCCGAGGAAGTTGCCGAAGGAAAGGATCGATACATGCATGACCTGGCGCTGCTGGATGAACTTGGGCTTGGCGCTGTCATCATAGTACATCCAAAGAGCTTTAGCGCTGTTACCAATGTTATTGATCGTCATAAGACCAATTCCGGAGAGTAGAGCCATTGTCAGGAATAACTGCCAGAATTCAACGTGGCGAAGCATGGCAAGGCCGCGGATGTCAGGGTGATGCGCTTCCACAGCGATATCATCCAGGAAATCATCATCCAGAGTATCAAAAGATGGCCGGCCATCAGGCTTTGATACAAGAGATTCTCTCTCGTCGGACTCTCTGTGGTTGCCACCGACGGAGTGAGAGCGGGCATGCGCGGCGCTCTCGTGTTCGCGGCCTGTCGAATTGAAGGTTCCATCGGGGTGCTCGATCACAATACTCGGGCGTCTCATTCGTCTAGACTCGGTTCCATCTGTAGGCTCTTCGGGCACTGAAGAATATGATCCGGATTGCAGGATGCGAAGGAATGGCACAGAGACTAGAGAGAGAATGCTGGTACCACAGGCCATGAGAAGGAGGAAAGCACCAGTATCATCTTTGAATATAAGACTTGAAATATTGGACCAGAACAATGCACTCAGGCCAAATGCAGCCAGAGGGATCGCTGTTGCCGTCCCGCGGCTCTCAGCAAAATTAGAGGCAGCTAGATAATCTATTAGCCTCGCCCGCACGTTATCTTCTGAGAATTCTTGCACATACCAACTTTGATAGCTGCTCCAAAAGCTGCAGAGCCACCAGTACCCGTCAGAAATGCGAACAAGCATAGTAAAACCAAAGGTACTGATCCTTGCCCATGTTGATAAGCTGTTTTCCACGTTAGAAGCTTGTAAAGTAGCACCATTGTTATCGCTACCATACCAAGATAGATTGGGTAATATCCCAGACCCAATAGTACGGATCCAACAAGTGTGACAAGCCGTGGGCCTCGTCCATCAATCAACAGCCCCATAGGGACACCCATGCCATACATTCCCAGGTTTCCTGCCGCACCCTGTAATCCATTGATATCAGAATCTGTGTAACCTTCTTCCCAAGAACAGAACTCGACTCACGATGATGTTACTCTCGGTCGAGGAAAGCTTCATGCGCTCCGCAAATTGCGGTGCCCACGCTGAGTATGCATACTGCCCATCACGCATCCATTAGCCATATTGCGCGAGATTTGCCAATAGTCAAGAACCACCCACATTTGTGCCACATGATAGAGCCACCAGTGTACCAGCGACCACTGAGGTCACTCGTGCGACTGTGTTGACGGAGCCGGTCATGATATCGATTGTAGGGTTGGCCCCGTTCTTATCAAAGTTCGCTCAATGGGGGGTACCGGGGAAAGGACGGGGTCGGAAATTAGGGCGAGAGCGCGATCGGAGAGAATGGTCGAAGGAAGGAAGGAAGATCGATAAAGGAAAGACACATTAAAGCAAAGCTAACGAGTGACAAGGGAAAAGAGGCGGAAAAGCCACGAGTCAAAGGACGGGGCCAGAGTGAGGTTTCAGGAGCGTCGTAATCGGCCACGATAAACGCGGGCAGAGGCCTCTCCACCGGGCTCACCCGGCCTTGCACCGCCAAGCATTCCGCTGCGTGCTTGTTGGTGGCTTTCCAAGATCTGGTTTCTAGAAATCTACGGACAATAGGCGCCTCTCATTGGATATGGATGTACTTCTTATCGTGCTTGAGAACTGGGTCTGGCTGAGCTGTCAAGACAGGGTGCGTCTCCACCATAGGAGAACACTATGACGGCATTGCAGGTGGCACAACACATAGGAACTACCCCAGTTATACAGGTGGGATCTGTTGACCACCAATATGCAAGGTTTTTATGTCCTTGCTTGTCCAAAACAAAGCCATTGTGAATTCCCACTAACTCAAGGCACGAGTCATATACTTCGTATTCGTCTGGTGGCCTCAGGTGTCATCTCCGACCGCAGCGACTTGGCACCACGTGACGTTAACCATGACGAAGGCGGGATCGTCGAGCCGCCAGGTCCGCCTGCCTTGCGCTCTCCTCCTTCCAGCACAGAGCCCTGCCAGTTCGTTGTGGCCTCCGCATTTGAGCTGGTGAAGTGAAATAAACACTACTTTATACCATGGGCGCTCTTCTTTCTCTGCCGCTGTTGGCGGTGCCGAGTGTGGGCACAGTAAGTCTTCTCGGCGCTTGCTCATGTTATGCCTAGCTAATGGTTGTCTTGCCTGGAACAGCTCGTCACAATGGGCGCATCATGCTGTGGTGCTGCTACTTGCTCTGCTGTGTGTAGCGCATGCGGCAAGTTCCAGAACAGGTATGTTGACTCGGTCGTTTGCTGCTCATAACATCTGCTAATGTTGCCTAGCATGGCTACGCGAATCGCATACGCCTTCATCCTCTTGCTCAATTCGATAGTTTCATGGATTATGCTTACGCCATGGGCGCTGAAAAAGTTGCAACATTTAACACTCGACTATATGGAAATACGCTGCGACGGCAAGGAATGTCATGGATGGGTCGCCGTGCATCGTATCAATTTCGGTCTCGGTCTCTTCCACTTGATTCTCGCGTTTTTACTTCTCGGCGTCAAGAACTCTCGAGACACCCGTGCTGCGATTCAGAATGGCTTCTGGGGTCCAAAGATACTTCTGTGGTTAGCATTCGTCGTGGTGTCGTTCTTCATTCCTGAGTCGTTCTTTTTTATCTACGGCAACTACATCGCCTTCTTCTGCGCTATGCTCTTCCTGCTCTTGGGTCTTATTCTTCTGGTCGATCTTGCCCACTCCTGGGCTGAGCTTTGCCTTGAGAAGATTGAGGACAGTGACTCAGGTTTATGGCGTGGATTGCTGATCGGATCAACTTTGGGCATGTATCTTGCTTCCATCGTTATGACGATCTTGATGTACATCTTCTTCGCTCACAGCGGCTGCTCCATGAACCAGGCTGCTATTACTGTAAGCTCATTGTTTCTGTTTTTTTTTTTTTTTTTTTATGAACCTGCTAACCCTTCTAGGTCAATCTTGTCGTCTTCTTGATCATTTCTTTCGTCTCTGTACAACCGGCTGTACAGGAGTCCAACTCCCGCGCCGGTCTCGCTCAAGCTGCTATGGTCACGGTCTACTGCACCTACCTGACTCTTTCTGCTGTCTCGATGGAGCCGGATGACAACAATTGCAACCCACTTATCCGATCCAGCGGTACCCGAACTGTCACTGTTATTTTGGGCGCCATTGTCACCATGGCCACCATCGCATATACTACTACTCGCGCCGCGACCCAGGGCATCGCACTTGGCTCGAAGGGTGGCCACGGCTATATCCACCTCGAAACGGATGATAACGAGCATGGACTCGTGACACAGCAGCCCAACACTCGCCGCGAGATGCGCGCCGAAGCTCTGCGCCAGGCCGTGGAAAGCGGCAGTCTCCCTGCCAGTGCCCTCAACGATGACAGCGACGATGAGGACGAATTTGAGACCAGCAGCAAGGATGACGAGCGTGGCTCAACCCAGTACAACTACTCGCTCTTCCACATTATCTTCTTCCTAGCTACCACTTGGGTGGCTACACTTTTGGCTCAGGGATTGCAGGTCGATACTAATGTTGACTTTGCACCCGTCGGCCGAACCTACTGGGCCAGCTGGGTGAAGATTGTCAGCGCCTGGGTCTGCTATGCTATCTACCTCTGGACTCTAGTTGCCCCGGTTATTCTGCCCGATCGCTTTGGTGCTTAGAGCCTCGGGCATGGATTTATGATTTGGGAATTCGGCGTTTTCAGCGAGAATAGTATTGCTTAACTTAGTCTTTATTATGAACATAGCATCTCGGTCAATCTATGTTGTATCACATACAGTACTCAAGAACCTTGTGCCATTATGTAGATTTCAACCCATGAATATAAACTAAATGAAGAGTTGATAATCCAATTTTCAATCTCAAGGAATTTATATCATCATCGAGCCCAAGTTCCTGTGGCTCAGTTCTGCGTTCCACATTCACTGGAGGCGGCTCCCAACAAACACCCAACGATGTGGGTTCTCCCTCCGCCGATCTTGGCGCCCACGCGTAAAGTGCGACGCGCTTCTCGACACCGGGACAATATGGCAATATGGCAACCATTAAAGCCATAGAGGCTCGCTCAGTATGAAAATCGAGTTATCTCACGGTATTTTCTTCTAATCTCATATGGCTAGGTCCATCAAATCCAATCCGGCCAGGTCATCACCGACCTGTGCTCCGTCGCGAAAGAGCTGGTCGAAAACAGCCTTGATGCTGGTGCAACCACTCTTGGTCAGTATTCACTCTACGAGCAACATTCTATAAACGCTCTTGCTCATTACTTTGTTTTGCAGAGATTCGATTCAAGAACAACGGGCTGGACCTGATCGAGGTGCAAGATAATGGCGGTGGAATATCCCCAGACAACTATGAGAATGTTGGTGAGTTCGAGACCATGCACTTTGACTCGAAATATTGCTGAACCTAATGCTCTTTTTCTTCCTCCAGCTTTAAAACACTACACCTCCAAGCTTTCCTCCTATGATGACCTCGCCAGCTTACACACCTTCGGCTTCCGCGGGGAGGCTCTTTCGTCTCTATGCGCCCTCGCAGACTTCCATGTCGTCACAGCCCAGGCGAACCAAGCCCCGCGCGCGAATCGACTTGACTTCGAGGTCTCTGGGAAGCTCCGCAAAACCCAGATAGTCGCAGGACAGAAAGGCACTACGGCATCTGTGGAAGGCATATTCAAGCGGCTCCCAGTGCGTCGACGCGAACTGGAAAAGAATATCAAGCGCGAGTATGGAAAGGTTTTAAATCTCCTACATGCATACGCATGTATCAGTCCTGGTGTGCGTTTTAGTGTCCGGAATACAGTGGGAAAGACGAAGAACGTGGTTGTGTTTTCTACCAATGGAAATAAGACAACAAAGGAGAATATCGCGAATATCTACGGTGCGAAAACACTATCTGCGTTGATACCTCTTGATCTGGATCTGGAGTTTGAGCCCTCGGTTCCCACGAAACGCACTATTGGTGAGGATCAGACGAATCGGATCCAGGTTCGTGGCCATATATCGCGCCCCGTCTTCGGCGAAGGGCGCCAGACTCCAGATCGACAGATGTTCTTCGTGAACTCACGACCATGCGGTCTGCCTCAGCTAGCGAAGGCGTTTAATGAAGTTTATAAATCGTTTAATGTGTCGCAGTCGCCGTTTATATTTGCAGATTTCCAGATGGACACCAATGCCTACGATGTGAATGTGTCACCAGATAAGCGGACTATTCTGCTTCACGATGCCGGTGCTATGATCGAGTCGTTGAAAACTTCACTCGGGGAAATGTTTGAGGCTGCTGATCAAACGGTTCCGCAGGCTCAGGTCCTCGGATCCAAGGCTTCCGCGACTAAGCAACAAGCCTTGTCTGGCTTCGTCACACCGCGCCAGGTTGGCCAGAGCTTAAGTGGATCTCCAGCTACTCCTAGGCGAGAGGCAAGCGAGAAGGATGTCGAGATACCGGAAACACAGCAAACTGCCCCAAGTGTTATTCAGCAGTTTATGAATCCGCAGGATGATGAGAGTGAAGCCAACCTTCCTTCTTCTCCTACGAAACCGACTCGTGAGAGTCGGCAACCGTCGAGACAGTCCGCTGTAGAGACTTCTCCTGGCCCAGATACAGATCCTTTATTTGTTCCACTTGAGACACAGCCACGGGCTCGAAATACATCGCAGCAATCCGAACCACCTCCGTCGGATGATATACCAGATGAGACACCCGAGCTTTTGTCTCAAACTCCAGAACCAAGCGCAGTTTCATCAGCGGTGGTAGATGAAGAAACTCCTAATGTGGTCCAGAATGCGTTCGATCGCATGCGGCCTCGTCGTCTTCCTGCTGAGATGGCTACAATCACTATAGGCGATCGTGTCGTGACGTCCATGGTTGGGAGTGCTCTACCAAAGAAGAGGCATTCGAATTTTGGGTCTTCTGCCAAAGAACCTCGAAAGAGCAGGAGGAAGATCCATACGCCTTCTCGTCCGAATATTTTTGGAAAGCATATGAAAGAGTTTGCAGCTCCTGGCACGCAATCGGAGGGTGAGGAAGATTCGCAGGGTGAAGATGATGACGAACTTATCGATGGATCTGCGGGAGAGGCTGAGGAAGAAGAAGAACTTGATGAGGAAGAAGAAGAAGAACTTGAAGTCGAGCAACAGGAGGCTGAAATCGAGCAAGAAGAAGCTGATGATGGTGCCGAAAGCGCTCCCCCATCTGAAGATGACGAGTATAACCCCGAGGAAAGAACTTCGTCGTCCCAGCCAGCAAAACCTGATGCGGATGTATCCATGCCAGTTGATGGAGTGGACACTGCGAACGAGGAAGCAATTGACGAAGAGAAGAAGAAAGCTCAAGAGGACGAAAGGGTCCAGCGCCTGATTCATGAAGCAGAAAAGACTGCAGTGGTCGCGCAGGACAACAGTACTCATCGCGCAAATAAGATGAACAGAGGTGTCGCTAATCGTGATACTACGGCCAATCTTATGGGCACCATCGATGTCTCTGTCGCTCGGCTGCGGTCCCAAATAAGCAAGCTGCAAGAATCTCTCGCGCTGCAAAAAGCACCATCCAAGACGCAAGACATTGACTCCGGTGACGAGAAAACGGCCGAAGACCGCCTGTCATTAACTGTCAGTAAAGCGGACTTTAGTCAGATGCGGATTGTTGGACAATTCAACCTCGGTTTCATCCTTGCTGTTCGGCCAGGTGACGACCACGATGAGCTCTTTATCATCGATCAGCATGCTTCCGATGAGAAGTTCAATTTTGAGCGCCTTCAAGCTGAGACTGTTGTCCAGAATCAAAGGCTCGTTCGCCCTCAACGTCTTGACCTGACCGCGGTTGAAGAAGAGATCGTCGTTGAGAATCAAGAGTCTCTTGAGAAAAACGGATTTATAGTGACAGTAGACGAGAGTGGCGACGAGCCTATCGGTCGTCGATGTCAATTAATCTCGCTTCCATTGAGCAAGGAGGTTGTTTTCGGCTCTCGTGATCTCGAAGAGCTTATTGTCCTCCTTTCTGAAGCCCCGGCTTCAAATAACATGTCAGTGCCTAGGCCTGGCAAAGTGCGAAAGATGTTCGCAATGCGCGCTTGTCGGTCAAGTATTATGATCGGGAAAACCTTGACGACTCGTCAGATGCAACGTGTTGTTCATAACATGGGGACCATCGATAAGCCCTGGAACTGCCCCCATGGGCGGCCAACGATGCGCCACTTGATTAGCCTTGGGCAATCAGAGGACTGGGATGAATATGAGGATCCGGATCCGGATAGGGAAGTCGATACAGATGAAGTTCCACCAGCCGGGATGGACTTGTGGAAGCGCTTTTTGGATGCGAACAGTCATGGTGAGGAATCGGAATCAGAAGGCTGATATCTAAAGGAGTTTCATATTCCTTGCTCGTATACAACAATTTCATTATCACTTTGTCATGGGGGGAATCGAAAGAATATCATGAACACTATTGTATACCCAGCGTTCGTATGTGCACAGGTCGTCAATCATCAAAAGCTTCAAACACAAATATAGACTTACGAACATCGCGCCAATAAATCCCAACCTTGGAAATATTAAACTAGGTAAAATCAATTGATTACCACCACCTAAACCAACTCTTATCACTCTTCTTCTTCCCATCCCCGTTAACCACCCCATTCCCATTCCCATTCCCATTTTCCTCGCTTCGATCCCCATTCCCACCATCCAACTCCATCTCACTCTCAACCCCCCTCTCCTCCCTCTCCCTCCTATCCTCCTCCTCCTGATCCGCCTCCACCCCATCCATCATCTCCTCAAGCACCTGCAAATCGCGCTCAATCATCTCCGCCCAGTTCTGCACATCGCCAATCTCCTTCAGCCCTGCGCGCGTATCATCAGTGATTTTCTCCCACTGCGCATTCTGCTTAGCCAGTTTCTGCCCGCTCTCCGCCAGCTCGGCCTCTTGCTTTGCGAGCGCGCCGGAGTTCTCGTTGATCACGGCTGCGCGGTCGCGGAGCGGCGCTTCGAGGTTTGTGCCGACGGAGTGGAGAGTTGCGGTGAAGGCTGCTAGAGCTTCGTTTTTTTGTTGCTCGGAGGTTTCGGGGTCGTTGGGCGTGGGGTTTGGGTTTGGGTTTGGGTGCGGGGGTGCTTGCGATGTACTGGGAGTGGGGTCTGTCATGGTGTTTTGAGGCTTGAGATGGGGTGTGCTTGCTAGGCTGGTGGATAAATATATTGGAGGAGTGGAAGTAGATTATTTTCTAGCGTAGGAAATGGTGGAGAAGGAGGTATGTTCCCGAGGGTATCTATCTTGGTGTTTAATGTCGTGTTTATGCACGAGATGCTACGCTGCGGAGTAGATATGCGCTGGCGTACAGTACAAATGAAAAGGCTGAATTATTATGAGGTGATATTATGAGCTAAGTGGCAGACCAATCGTAGAAGCCCAGATAACTCAGTCGGTAGAGTGCGAGGCTTTTAACCTTGAAGTCCGGGGTTCGAGCCCCCGTTTGGGCGTTTTTTTTTTGTTTTTGTTTTGATTTCCTACGCGCATCACCACTGCGATCGCAAGGATTTTGTGGTTCTGCTTCCTCATAATTAGCCACTGACTGACTTATCGGTTCAAATTTGAGGTCTATCGATGTATATCTTTCGGGATGTACCAAGGGTAGGTAGCCTTGGGCCTAGGAAGATCCCGTGCGGAGCTAACCTAACCGCCGTGTTGCGGCCGACATCGATGCCCTGTAATATATCCGGGGAAATAAATATTGGTTTCATTTGGGATTTTTCACAGGCTAGATAGCTAGGTCGTTCGTCGTATCTCGCCGGGTGGAAGCTATCTATGCCCATGTGAGTTCCAAGGTTCCAAAATCCTTGGCCTTACGATGAACTTAGAGGTATATATCGCAAACATTTGAAGACATTCGCGAGTTTTCAAACCTTGGAACCACCGATGCCTACGACTATTTCTAACTACTAGACATCGGGTGATGATCAAATAAACTAGAAACAACGATACTCAAAAATATTATCATCGATAAAATGTATGTATGGTTAATGGCGAGACGCACTTGATCGCCCCAGATGCGTTATAGTGACATTGGCCCGGGGGGTGCGTAGCCCTCGAGAACTATCGCTCAGGAAGTACCCGTGAGCGAACCTAGACTTATTAAGCACGTACATAATTTGCGGTCACTGGTTTCCTTGCAATACATACACTATAAAGTCTGACTAGTTGGTTTTCATGTCAGATAGAGCCTCGATTTGTACTCGATAATGCACGATTATTAGCTGCAGAGGTGATTGAGCGGGGTACCTCAGCTGAGGCTGCCTGACGACACGGGCGAATTCAACACAAGAGCAACTCAACCCAGCCTTCTTTAGACTTTTGTCAACTTTTCATCCCCAGTGACGCTTCGCATACTATGCCCGAGCCTTGCGAATACACCGTGGGATGGATCTGCGCAATTCCCGTCGAGTTCGTGGCTGCCCAAGAGTTCCTCGATGAAGAACACGACCCACCTGAGTCTTTGCCGCCTCATTCGAAGAATAACTATGCCCTGGGGAAAATGGGGAACCATAATATTGCTATCGCATCCTTGCCACTGGGAGAATATGGGATCGCCGCTGCGGCTCGCGTGGCAGAAGATATGCTGTATAGCTTCCCCAAGATTCGGGTTGGCTTGATGGTTGGTATTGGCGGCGGAGTGCCAACAAGGCACGATATCCGTCTTGGGGACATTGTTGTGAGTATTCCTCAGGATGGGCACGGAGGAGTACTTCAGTATGACTTTGGGAAAACCGTACAAAACCAAAAATTCCAGCTCTCGGGGTTCCTTGACCAACCGCCTAGTCTTCTCCGTACGGCCGTCGGTGGACTTAGAACTCTATATGAACGCAAAGGACATACAATCAACGAGGCGGTAGAGGAAATTCTAGCAAAGAACAAAAGGCTGCGGAGGAAATTCAAACGGCCAGATCCAAGCCAGGATAAACTATTCCAGAGCGACCACACCGGCGACGACGCATCGAAGTTGATTACACGGGACGAGCGAGACGAAGATGCTGACGATCCAATGATTCATTATGGTCTAGTTGCATCGGCCGACCAACTCATGAAAGACGCTATAGTTCGCGATCGGCTTGCCAACGAAAAGGATGTCCTGTGCTTTGAAATGGAAGCCGCTGGATTGATGAATAACTTCCCATGTCTGGTGATACGTGGAATATGCGATTACTCCGATTCGCACAAGAATAAAGAATGGCAGGGATACGCGGCGATGGTTGCAGCAGCGTATGCAAAAGATCTCCTTTGCCGCCAAATTTCCCCTTCACATGTTGAGGCAGAGAAGGCTATTTTGGAGACTCGTTAGTGCCTCGATGAACTTCGGAATTTTCCTTTTACTTACCTCAAATAGTGAATGTTATACAGAACACGATCAAAGAAACTCTTTCTGGCGTATCAGGTCTAACTGAAGCCCAAGACAACCGTGAATATGAATCCATCTTGAACTGGCTTACGCCAGTGAACTCATTTCATCAGCAAAACGATCTCATCAAAATGCGAACAGAGGGAACGGGAGAATGGTTTTTGGAGTCTCCCGAGTTCAAGCAATGGCTCACTGATCCCATCAACAATAAGACAATTTTTTGTCAAGGAATACCCGGCGCAGGCAAAACTTTCATAATGTCTAATGCCATATCTCATTTGGAGAGGTACTTCGAAGAAGACTCAACTGTCGGCACTGCCTACATTTTCTGCGACTTCCGGCGGGAGACGGAGCAAACACCGTGGGACTTGCTAGCAAGCTTGTTGAAGCAGTTTGCCAACCAGCAGCCGCAAATGGCAGCTGTCAGAGATCTCTATTACCAACATAAAAAGATCCGGAGCAAACCCGGGATTAACGACCTTTTCAATTTGTTAATTTCTGCAGTGGACACTTTTTCTAGAGTCAATATTTTGATTGATGCTTTGGATGAGTGTCAGGCATATGAAACCCGTGAAAAATTTCTCCAGGATCTTCTACTTTTGCAATCAAACACCAATGATAAGATCAGCATCCTAGCAACTTCTCGACCGAATAAGAGTACCGAAGCCAATTTCGAACCATGTGTCAAGCTTCAGATCTCTGCCCGTGAAGCCGATCTTCAAATTTATTTAAACGACAGATTGAACTCATTTCCATACAAAGCAGTGCAAGACCCTGAAATCAGAAATAGAATCTTAATCCAGTTATCGAAAGCCGCTCGTGGAATGTAAGCTTCATTGGAGCCAATTTATTCACAAATACTGACCAGTTACAGGTTTCTTCTGGCGAGACTCTATGTGAATGCTTTAGCGAACGAGATGACTCCAAGGGGCATCAAGCGTGTGCTTGACGAGCTCGACTCTGTCTCATTTTCCAACAGCAAAAATACTGCAGAAGGGAAGGCAAGAGCCCTGGACAGCGCATACGATGCTGCTATGAAACGAATCGAGAATCAATCAACCCGAGATCTTGAGCTTGCGAGATTGATTCTATCTTGGGTCGCATGTTCCAAGCAACCTTTGACCTCGTTAGATCTTCAATATGCCACAGCTATTGAGATTGGCGCACGATCCTTGGACAAGGAGGGGATTGCGGATATAAATGATTTGATATCTGTTTGCGCTGGCCTTCTTGTTGTCAACCAGGAGAGTAATATTGTACGCCTTGTTCATTACACGACAAAAGAGTATTTTGATCGATCTTGGAAGCGATGGTTTCCCGATGCTCATATCAAAATTGTTCTCACAAGTTTGACATACTTGGGATTCAATATCTTCGACCTTGAACATATAAAGTCTGATGATTTCTTGAATCACAAAGGGCTTGAAATAATCAATGAAGAATTTGATCAAATCAAGCGCTACCCCTTGTATCGATACGCCTCAATATTTTGGGGCCACCATGTCAGAGGTACATTGATGGAAAAACATCCTTCGGTCCTTCGCTTCCTTCAAAGACCACCCGAGCCCTATCTGGATATTTTGATCATCCGGAAGAAAGATGGGAGACTTTACGACGAGATGGAAATAGCGCACCTCTTGGATATTAAAATGACAGGGTTACAGGTCGCAGTTTATTTTGGGCTGCTCAAATCTGTCAAGATTTTAATTAAAAAATATCCACAGTGGGTGTCAGAAAGCCCTGATCCCACCCAGTCACCTCTCAACATGGCCGTTAAGTTTCATTGGACTAAGATCATAGAGTTGCTACTCAAAAAAGGAGCGGTATTGGACATTGCGGTTGTGAAAACCGCTCTGAAGAAAAAAAATCATACGGCGATGGACATTTTCACCAATAAAAATCTCATTTCATTCGAGGAATCTATTGAAGAAGATAGCATGGGCCATCACACACTTCAATACGCCGTGTCATCCCGCAAAGAAGAAATGGTCCGATTACTTCTTGAGCAAGACGTCAAGCCTCATCCAACAACCCTCTTTAAGTCAATGGAAACAGCAGTCGCATCTGACTCAACCCAAATTTTGAAGTTACTCATTGAGAAAGGAACTGTGCCTAAGCCATACTCAAGTGAGACGTCTTTATCAACTGGAGACAAAAGGAAATACGTCGCACTGGTACATGTGCTCCTTGAGCGAGGAGCCGAATCAAGCTTTGCAAGTCTTTCTCCGTCACTGACTCTATTAGTCCCAACTGGACTTACAGAGATGTTCAAATCACTTATTAAGAGAGGAGCTGTGCTCGATACAGACCCTGATAAGATGCCTTTGTCACCTGCAGTTGAAAAAGACTACATTGTGCTGGCAAGTTTTATTTTTCAGAGAAGATATCCTCCGGCTATAATCTTGAAAAATGGCACACAAATATCAAGGTCCAACATTGAGGAATATGAAATAGCATTGATGCTTCTCATGAAAGGGGCTGTACCGGAGGGTGATTCGTCAAAAACAAAGCTTTTTCTGGCCGCAGCTGAATCAGGTAATGATAAGGCAATATGTACTCTCCTTGAATTTGGAGCAAATATAGAAGCAAAGGACTCGAATGGGAAGACAGCACTTTATCTTGCCATCAGGGAAGGATATGCGAAGATAGTCCAGATACTGATCGATAAAGGAGCAAGCGTCGAGGGCAGGTATGAAGATGGAGAAAGCATCTTCGAACATGCCTTGCGATGTGACAACCGATTCATTTTGAGATTGATCCAAACTAGATTATCCCAAATTTCCACTGTATCTTCTGACACAGATCTCGAGCCATCAGATTGCGAGCTAGACTTGGACTCAGATTGAAACTTATGCACGGAATTGATATTTTTTGACCGTTATCATATGCCATAAAACGTAAACAACCACTCGAAACGCCCATCCAGGTCCCTTAATACCAAATAATCAAGCCTTTCCAAACCCAAACCCTTAGCTTCCCATATTCAGCCGATCAAAGACATCGTCCAGCCCCGTATCTTGCTGCACACTCCCGTCCAGCCTCTCCACATGCCAACTCGACTCTCCTTCCTCCTCCACCACCATCCCCGAGCAAACCGCATCTCGATCAACAGTCAAATAAAGCGTGACGCCACACAGCTCCGCGTACGCCAAATCATCGCTCATCCGCTGCAAGACACCCTCTTTCGCACCCTCCGCAATCTGCACCATCGCGCTGTCGTGGTTATTCCCATACTCTCGGCAGAGGGCTAACATCTTTGCGCGCGTTGAGCTTGAAGCGAGTTTGTAGAGGATGTCGCGGCATAGGAAGAGGGAGATGAGGTCTGGAAGGGTATTCGTGTGGAGGGCTTCGATGACCTCGGTGCATAGCTGATGCGCGTAGGAGGTTGTGAGGTCGAATTGGCCTTCGAGAGCGAAGTTTTGGGCACCGTTCATCGTGAGGACTGTAAGCTGGATCGTTGAGTTTAGGTCATTAGCTCGGATGGAGGTTAGTTTAGGGCGTGGAAAGAATGATCGGTAGTAAGAGGAACTTACTAGTACTTCAGGGAGAGGAGTGTTTCTCAAGACTGTGGCGTGTCGAGGAAGAAGTGACGGGGTCAGTGTCGTGAGGGATGTTGCTAGAAAGTGATTGTTATGATCGCCATATTGCCATCTTCTGAGGCCACACACATACTCCCTTCCCTCCCCGAACATACCAAAAGTATCAAGAGCAGCTGGCCGCACTCACAACCACCTTGGCACCTGATGAGAGCACTATGCTCTACTAATAGATACTATGAGGAGGAGCGATCGCATGTTTATCATGTAATGATTCCATAAAGGATGAAGGAGAGAAGAAAGACTTGACGCCTACGCGCGTCGAGCTCTTAGGGGAAATTGTATGTGGAGTTGTCCATCAGCACCTCCCAGATTCTTATTTGAACAGTCCATGGACTCTCAACTGAAATGCGTACGGATATTGGAAGAGAAGAGGGCTGAAATCCCTGGAGGGCTGTGCCTAAGTGTATATGGAACCAGCCAGAGGCCTCAAAGAGACACCCCCAACAACAGTTGATGGAAGGCAATAGACGATAGAGGATAAAGTCTATTGCTATCTCTCTGATGACTATAGGAAGTATGGAAAGAAGAGGAAGAGGAAGAGAGGCGAGAGGGCTATATAAGCTAGCCCTGGAGGCAAGCCGGCCACCCAAGCGGAGCCCTCCATCAACAGTCGACCTTGGGAGTCTACGAATGAAATCAGAACAAGTAACCATTCACGAAAACATGATGTATTTTCCACCAAACCCCATCGTAATTAAACACGGGCTCTGAGCCCGTTCCAATCGATTCGCTGAATGCTTGCTCGAAATGTGTAACATGTAAAAAAAAGGAACGATAAATGGGTTCATACAAAACCCCTATCCAACCAAAACGCCAAACATGCCGAAAAATGAAACACAAAGATAAGCTGCGCTTGATAGATGCATATTACAAGAGACTAAAGAATGCGCAAGAAGATATCAGACAATTTTGTAGAGCTTAGCCGCCTCACATGTTCGCCAGTTCGTGGTCAATCTGGCGATCGAGGAATTGGCGGGATGTGCCTGTGAGGGTTGTTTGCAGGCGCTGTTCAACGAGGACGCGGACTGGGAAATGTGTTAGTTATTATTATAAGTATAAGGATGAAGTATTGTTTGACATACCCTGCTTCTTGGTAACAGTGTCGAGGTCCACCTCCGCGAGACAGCCGCGGATAGCGTCGGTGATCATGTGCTCATCAGGACCAGAGCTAGGGCCGGCACTGTAATCAAAAGCAGTGCTGGCTGGCCGCGGTGGGTACTGGCCGAGAGGGCTGCGAGAGCGGTTTCCGAGAAGGTTCTCAGAGCTCTGCGTGATTCCGATGCTGTGACGGCTTGAATGGTAGGGCTGATCTGGGTAGGCAGCGCTGAGGTTACCGACAGACATGCGCGAAGCGTTGGCACCGGGGTGTCCGCCGAATTGCGGGTAGTCGGTGTAGCGAGACAAGTTGGACATGTGCGAGTTGCGGTTTCCTGCGACGTTGCCGCCGACGAAAGGACCCGGTGACTGGGGCGGCATGTAAGGACCGCGACCAGGGAAGCCGGTGAGAATGGTTGAAGCAGGCTTGGCAGAGGAGTACTGAGATTGGATCTCGTCCATCTCCATGGCCTGTTCGTCCATGTAGGGACTGCTTGAGTATATCTTCTCGGAGTGCAGTTCGCCACGACGACCGGGGAGGTTGTTGGAGAGGGCGTAGTCGTCCCAACGCTGCAAGGGAATGCTGCGGGGGTCGAAGCCTGGGTCTGTGGAGGCGATGACTTGTTTACCGTTCTTCTCCTCGAGCACAACACGAGTGTTACCCCAACTGAAATCATCCTGCTTCCAGAAAGAGTATAGAGGGAGGATGAAAGCATAGATAGGGAACGCCATAAGATAGATGATCATCCAACCGATGTGCTGCCACTGGCGCTTGACAAGGAAGATGAGGATCTGCAAACCGTAGATACAAGCCAACATAATCAGCGAAATAAGTGGGAATGGTCCAGTGTGACTAGCGACAAGGTAGATCAGGTAGCCAATATAGACACAGGTGGCAGGAAGGATAACAGTTCCCAGAAGATCGACGATAACGACGAAGCGCATACTGAAGCAGCAGAAACCACAGAGATCCTTGAGAGCAGCCAGTTCAACCAAGTTGTGCAAAGTGGAGTTAATCCAGCGACGACGTTGAGAGACCAACACTCCCCAGGTTTCTGGAGCTGCGGTACTTGCAAAGGCATCGGGAATGAACTTGTATCGCATGGATGGGAAGTGCTTGGTCATCAGGGTTGTCAAGAATCGATCCTCACCGAGGGAGAGAAGGTTCTTCTTGTGCAAAGTATCGGTGTTGATATCGGCGTATTCCTTGACCACAGCATCCGCGATGATGAGGGGGCGACCTCTATCAGCAGTTCTCAAACGGTACATACAGAAACTAGAAGTACAAGATTAGCAGCATAAAATAAATGCGAAAGGACATAACTTACCATCCGGGAAGACAAGTGACGCTGCCAAACAGAGACTCGAAAGCCTTGGTCAGATGATGAGAGATGTAGTATTCGTAGACCTGGATCATGGTCCACCAACTGCGTTCTTCATTTTGAAGACTGGTCTCACCACAAATACCGGCAATCTTGGCATCTGCCGCACAAGCAGCCACCAACCGATTCAACGAGTCCTCTTTAACACTGGTATCGGCGTCGACCATGAAACAATACTCGTAAAGTTCCGGATCCACACCGATAATGTTGTTAATTTGGTGGAAGATCTCGAGCTCCATGGGAGACATCGGAGCACGATGATGGACACGGTTCAAGAAGTGCATGAGCAAGACCTGTGAGTCTCGCTTACCACGGTTACCAGGCTTCGACTTGCCCTGCTCGGACTCCTTGCCGACCTTGACAACAACGATGTATGGGACGACGTTGCCTTCGTATTCGTACAGACCAGAGTAAATCTTAGCGTAGTTCAACTGCTCACTACCTTGGCCGATAGACTTGAATGGAAGGGCAGGAGGGTCCATCTTGGGGTCCACGCCGAGGATATCAAGAACGATCTTGGGGGTTGGTCTGTCGTTGCCACCACCGACGATCATACCGTCGCAAATGACAAAGATGAGTTTACGCTTGTTGTCATACTGGAGAGCAGTGAGAGAGTCTAAGCCCTTGCGGAGAGAATCTTCGCCTTCGGTGTAAGCCGGGACCAGGCAGATCACGAATTTGTCCTGAGGAGCCGGGCGGCGCTTGGAACCAAGTTGCAATGCTGCCAAGAACTTGACAACGACCACAGCACTGATGAGGATAGCGAAGGAAAGCATGAGCCAGTTGTTCACGACGCAGCGAGGGCTGTTTCTAAAATCGACCTTGCCCTTGTAAAATACGGTGTCTAAACATTTCTCGGCGTTGTTAAACTCCGTCGTGTCTTGCCAAAGGTCTGAGATATCTGTGCCCGGCTGGTCCTTGAAGATGGAAGTGACTGAGTCAGGCATGAATTCGTAGTCAGAGTAGCCGTCCATCATTTTGAGGGTGTAGAAGTAGTCTGTAAGATCCCAAACTTTCTGGTCCTTGATGACCCAGTAGCGGGCGTAGTCATTTGCTTGTTCGGTGATGGTATTGGTAGTCCACACGAGTTCACCCTTGTAGTAATTCTTCATCTTGGGCATGAATGTATCGCTGTACCAGTAGCTTTCCTTGAGCTTTGTGCTGTCACCATTGTAGTCAGGTCCACTGAAGTGGTCAGCTTGGCTGTAAGGGTATGCGCTGGTATCATTGTTTTGCATCTTCACAGTCTTGCTTTTCACCAGCTCTGGGCAGTAAATGTTGAGAGGAGGCCAAAAGTAGCCGTCTAAATTGGTACCAGCGAATGGGGCCATAGTAGAAGAGCTGGTATCGGTACTCGAATCACTGTGCTGCAGTTTCCAGAATTTGGAGATATCATAAACTCGGCCATGCACACTGACGTAGATATCATCGCCAGAGTCGGTGTTCGCATGCCAGCTGACCTCCTTAGTGTTCCATGCCTTATCCTTGTTGGGACAGAGAAGATCACCAAAGGCCATAATGTAGAAACAAACGATGGCATTGAAGAGCAGAATCAGGGCAACCAAAACAACTTTCTCTCGCCAAGCCAGTCGCACGTCTGGACGCTTCATTCGCCCGACCCACTTGAGGAGAGGAGACGGAATCCAGAATGTGATAGCCCAGACAAAAGCAATCCAAGCACGACGACCAGGGGTGACATGCTTCTGCTCGATATGTCGGGGGTCGGCATATTCAGCATCGCCAATGTATTGACCATATTCGTCATAGTACGCAATATCAGCCTTGTTATCATCGCCCTTGTGACCAAGACCATAGTCACCAGGATTAGCATTCGCAAATGGCATGCTAGGGGCGATTGACTTCGGACCACCCATAACGCTCTGTGGGCCGCCCATCATGGGCCCAGGCGCGAGCATATCATGTTGGCTTCCCAGAAGATTGCTCGACTCGTTGATGGGGTTTCCATCCGGGGATAATCCGGGCTCGTACAGAGAGGCACCGTATCCGAATGGGTTCATAGGGTGTTCCTCGGGCTTACGCATGTCAAGCATGCTTTCAGCTTCCCACCACGGGGCTTCTCTCATCCAGATTCGTTCATGGCCTACAACAGCATCGCCGTTGCTCCAGCCTCTTTCCATAATCCAGCTTTCGACACCATCCTGGCCCTCGGCGCAGCCGAGGGGAGCATAACGCTGGGAGAACTCGTCCACCTCGAAGTCTGCAGTGAAGTCGAGCTGCTTCATGCGACGGTTGGCCCATTCTGGTAGTCGCCAGTCTCGCAGTTGGCGTGAAACAGCACCCGCAGACCAGGCTGTGCTGAAGTTGCCCAGCTGGGCTGGCAGGTCATCAGTGGGGTGGATGGAGATATGGTACCAGACACGACTGCTGCCCAAGGTAGTTGCGAGATCAAACCGAGCATGCTTGCCGAGAACTATTGCCTCGCCCTCAACAGGGAAGAGTAGCGGCGCAAGAAAAGAATCAGCCTCGAATTCAGCTGAGACCTTCTCTAGGACTTCCCGACGCCTATCAAATTCATGCTCGCGCTCTTTCCAGGCATTGCTAGAGGTGATACCGATATCTGCTTCGACTTGGGATATGGCAGATGTCATCTCGTGAGTGACGGACTGACCGATAGGGGGAATTGGAATCCCATCGTCTTTCATCTCAGCGTTGATGCCGAGAGTATCGTCGAAGACGCCGCGCATGGCGACCGCTTTGCCGAGAGCTGGGCGTGGTACGTCAACCACGACAAGGCTGACGCTATCCTCATTCGCCCAATGATCAGCACCGGCACCAGAGTCGTTCTCCAGCGCATTTTGGATATCGGCGGTGATGGCCTCGTTGGCTTTTGCGAGGATCCAGTCTACAAGAGCCTCATAGATACCCGCAATTAAGATCTCACGTTCGTCGGTAGAGCACTTGTGGAGAAGGACCTCGGGGTCGACACCAAGAAGACCACCAACGTCCTCGCAAACTTCTTCAAGCTCTTCCTGATCCACCATAAGACCCGCCGCATTGCCAAGCTTCAGTAAACCTGCGAGTACGGAGAGCAGATTTCGCTGAGTGGCACCTTTAATACCAATGGCCTTGAGATTGGCGCGGAAATCCTCGGCGGCGGCTGCGTCGTCGGCGGTTGGGATATAGGATGGAGGATCGAACGTGCCCGACTTATTTAGAAGACGGTAGGTGGAAAGATCTTGCAGATCCAAGAACTCACGCTCAGCCGGGGTGGAGGCGGAGGTGAGAAGGTAGTAGAAAACATCGAATGCGCGGAAACCTTGTTCGTTGGGGATGTCCAGGAGACCTTTCTGTACATTGATACCGGCCTGTGACAGAGCCAACGAGAGGCTTAGGACTGTGCCTTGAAGAGTCAACGAATAAGTTGCGGCGAGAGCTGAGTGAAGAGAGTAGGATGGATTAAATGCAGTGACCGCTGCGAGGAATGGTCGGATAGTCGCTAATGCTGTGAACGCGATGTCGGGTGTTGGAACGGGAATGGCTGTCAGAAATGGCTCTAATAAAGACGGGGTAGACTGGTGAAGTGAGCTACAAATAATGGGTTAGTTTAATTCTACTTTTTTATGAGGGGTATATGCCATACCAAAGAAGAATGCATCCATCTTCTGCCCGCCGGCGAGCATGCTCCCAAGCCCTGATGGCCAAGTCACGATCGATGGTGGCCCCGTTGCGGCCATCGGGCAGCGTTGTTGCGGCGGTCACCCATGTGTTGACGACCAAGCTGGTGCTCGAGTCTAGCTGATAGGGCTGGCCAGCGGTGTAAAAAGAGTGGAGAGCATTAAGCAAGGTGGTGGTCGAGACCTGAGAGGTATGCTGAGACGAAGGCCTCGGCCCGGGCATCAGCCCAGACTGGTTGGAGAAAACCGAATAGCGGTTGGACATGGTGAGCCCTGGCAGAAGCGACCTGTTACCGGGCGAAGGGTCTCACAGCAGCATGAGGCGAATTCCCAGGCGGCTTTGAGTGAGGATCTCGATCAGCGGCTCGCGTGTGGATGAATGGACCCGCGGTGTTGTCACGTCAACAAAGCTCAAAACCGAGGGTGTATACTCCTGATAGATGAGCGAGTGACTGGAGATGGGGACTCCTAGAGATTAGAGCTGCGGAGAGGGGGGGGAAGAGGAGAGGGAGAAAGCAGATGGAGAGAGATGGTGAAATGGACAAGTTGTGAAGCAGGGGGAGAGATCGAGCAACGCAGCCGATAAGAGGCGTGGGGAGAAACGTCTACTTTTTTTTTTGTACGGGACCAATACAGCTCTTGCGGGTTCCACTCCTGATACAGTTTATTTTAGGTGAGACCCGGCCTGTATGAGCGCCGTACATGTATATTACCGCCGATCGCTGCGCTACGATCGCTTCCTCCAGCTTTAAGGGAAGCAGCAGGAATGGGTATCCCGGGGTGTCGATCGTGTCTCGACATGGCTTTGTTTTGTAATAGGACTTCAGGGGTGTTAGAGTGTTGGAGCTTTCTCTGCAAATTATTGAGATCGAAGAATTGCATTATACAAGTACTAGTATACGGCGTAGTGGCACCAGAAGCTGAATTTTCAGCATCAGTTGATCAGGTGGCAGAGGCGCTGGACTCCCCTAATTGCCGGTGTAATACCAATACACACGATGTATTGTCGAGTCCACTCCGATCGGCCAATGGCGCTGCATTGTTTTGATTTGCACGGCCTCGCTGGAAGGAGCCAGAACGCGGTCGACTTTCGCATACTCAGTGACGGAAAATACGCACTGGGAATACTGGGAATCCGGGATGCCCTACTTTAGGGCAAACCGCAAAACAGAGTGGCTATATTTGGGATGTCTCACAAAGGAGTGCCACCCAGGGATGCGGGCAGGGAACAGCTTGTGACGAGCCCTGTTCCGCCACGAACCCTCCCCCTAGTTTCACCTGCTCCACCTGTCACGGATTGATCGCTCCCGGGCATTTACTTTGCTCGACTCCATTACTCGTCTCTATCATATGCGACAGATATAACGGCGCCGCAGTGCATGATTATCGGTGCAGCCAGCAAGGAGGGGAGCGGAGGTGGAGAGCCGAAAGTCTAACGGAGACAGTACAGACTGTACATATACATACTGTACAGTGCACAAGTACTCGATGAGTCGTCCCAGAGACCCGAGCAGGGACTGATCCGCCGGAGCTCTTCGCAGGCCAATCGTGGAGCATGGCGACCCTGAATTAAGTGGACCGGGTGTTTACATGAGAGGCCCTAAAGTGCTAGCGTGGGCCTCGAGTAAACACAATAGCACAGTAAACAGTATGTAAAATTGTCAGGCCTGAAGAGAAGGCCAGAAATGCTTCAAGCTCCGCCACATCTGAGGAATGTTTCTGCGCTCTTCTAGATCGACTAAGGCCATACACCAAGTGTGCGGTATAGAATGTATCCGGGCTGTCTCACCCCAAGTGGATTTACCCGCCTCCATATGAAAGTGGGCTATTCTTAGGGTGTGACAATACAATCCGATACATACCCAGTACAGTCCCCCCCCCAGACGCTTATCTGTTGTTGATCCCCGTCCTCGTTTTTTTCGACGAGACTTGCTTTCGCCTCCTCATGATCTCCTCGACTCGCTAGGGGCCATCATTCCTGCCACATTCCATCCTCCACGTTCATTCCAGAGCGTGTCGAGATCTCGGCTTCGATCCAAGCCCTTACACTCGTTTCCCCTCTCCAAAGCCTCACCCGGGAGGCATAGTCCGCGATCATGGCTGGTGCTCCGGCTCACGCCCAGTCCTCGCTGCCTTCACTGCCTGCTCATCTCCAGTCGGATACCCATTTGACAGCCCATCTAGCGAGCCGGTACGTTTATAAGTCATAAGGTAGTTGACGTGGGGCTAACCGTTCTGCAGATTCCATGTCGGTTTACCCACAGCTAGACTCTCGTCACAGGCTTTGATTGCCTTGAACACATACACCTCGGCAACAAAGGGACCAGATGGGGCGAAAGATGGTAGCGCGGCTGGCGAAGCGGAAGATTTGGCTCGGCGTGCATTTACTCGACTCGGAGCTCGCGGGGAGAACCAAGCCATCGTCTTCTTGTAAGTGACGGCGAGCAGTTACCCATCAGCCAGATACCTAACATTGGAACAGAGGTGAGAGTGGCTCTGGAAAGACCACACTTCGTTCGCACCTGCTTTCCTCGTTTTTATCCTTTTCCTCCACTCCCCTATCCTCCAAACTCTCATACGCCGCTTTTGTTTTCGATACCCTCACAACAACCAAATCCGTTACCACTCCCACAGCCTCGAAAGCAGGTTTATTCCTTGAACTACAATACGATGGTTCTTCGTCCGTGAACCCGACCCTGATCGGTGGTAAGATTATCGATTACCGACTCGAGCGAAGCCGTATCTCCTCCGTCCCTACCGGCGAGCGCAGCTTCCATGTCCTCTACTACCTGTTGGCCGGCACAAGCTCAGCAGAGAAGTCACATCTCGGATTCGACAACCCCATTCACATTCAGACAGCCGGAGGTGGTTCCATCAGCCACAAGCGATGGAGATATTTGGGACATCCAACGCAACTCAAGGTTGGAGTCAACGATACCGAAGGCTTCCAACACTTCAAGACCGCTCTTCGAAAACTCGAGTTCTCCCGCGGCGAAATCGCAGAAATCTGTCAAATTTTGGCCAGCATTCTTCACATCGGACAGCTGGATTTCACCTCGGGTCAGGCCACTACTACAGGTGCCGAGGAAAGTGGAGGCTACTCTCACGAGGGTGGTGAGACAGTAACCATTGTCAAGAACAAGGATGTTCTTGCCAACGTTGCTGCATTCCTCGGGTTGAGTGTTGAATCTCTCGAAAACAGTCTAGGCTATAAGACCAAGACTATTGGCCGGGAGCGTGTGACGGTCATGCTCGACCCATCAGGCGCCAGACACAACGCCGACGCCTTTGCGCGAACCATCTACTCTCTTCTGGTGACCTACGTGATTGAGACAGTGAACCAGAAGATTTGCGCTGCAGAGGACAGTGTGGCCAATACTGTGTCTATCGTGGATTTCCCTGGTTTTGCCCAATCTCCTGCGACTGGATCTACTCTCGACCAACTTCTCAGCAATGCTGCTACAGAGTCTCTCTACAACTACTGTCTGCAGTCATTCTTTGACCGCAAGGCTGATGTGCTTGACCGCGAGGAAATCACAGTCTCCGCAACAAGCTACTTCGACAACACAGATGCCGTCCGTGGTCTCCTGAAGCAAGGCAATGGCTTGCTCAGCATCTTGGACGACCAGACTCGCCGGGGCCGCTCTGATGCCCAGTTCCTCGAGAGCGTGCGGAAGCGCTTCGAGAACAAGAACCCTGCCATCTCTGTTGGTGGTAATAACACTGGCGGTAGCTACCTTGCCCAGTCCACTCGGACGGCTTTCACCGTCAAGCACTTTGCCGGCGAGGTTGATTACTCGGTCAACGGTCTCATCGAAGAGAACGGTGAGGTTATTTCTGGCGATCTGATGAACCTCATGAAGTCAACCCGCAGCGATTTTGTCCGCGAGCTCTTCGGTCAGGAGGCTCTGCAAACTATCTCTCACCCCCGAGAGAAGACTGCTATCATGCAGGCACAGGTCTCCTCAAAGCCCTTGCGACAGCCAAGCATGGCCCGCCGAAAGCATCAGCAGCAGGCTCGTCAAGCTTCGGCTTCTGCTGATGTGTTCCGCGGAGAGGACGAGCCTTTCGACGACAACGAAAGCAGTCAAGGTGGAACTTCGCGGCGTAGCGTCGCTACTCGCAAGAGTGGGCTCATGACTGGGCCGTCTCAAGGCGCGGCGGGCCAATTCCTTTCAGGAATCGAGCTCATCAATAAGTGTTTGAGCTCTTCTAATGTCAATCCATACTTCGTGATTTGCTTGAAGCCTAATGACCGTCGCATTGCAAACCAATTCGACAGCAAGTGTGTGCGAATGCAAGTTCAAACCTTCGGAATTGCTGAAATCAGCCAGCGTATCCGCAACGCCGACTTCAGTGTCTTCCTTCCATTTGCTGAATTCCTCGGACTCGCGGATATCGGCAATGTGGTGGTAGGCAGCGACAAAGAGAAGTCTGAAGTCGTTTTGGATGAGCGAAGATGGCCCGGCAATGAAGCTCGCGTCGGTAGCACCGGTGTCTTCTTGAGTGAGCGCTGCTGGGCAGATCTTGCTAAAGTTGGCGAGCGCGTTGTTCCTTCTTACAATATCATGGACGATGGCGAGGGAGGAAGGAACTCTCCTGGCAATCCAGATGCCAAAGTTCGTCTCCTTAACCCATCCTCTCAATCACCCGGCGCCTTCATATACGGCGACGAGAGTAAAGCCGGTGGCTACTTTGGTAGCCGTGAGATGGACGGCCGCTCTGATGCAGGAGGCTCTGCCCACCCCGGTGACATGTTCCACAACCTTGAAACTCGGGAGCAGATGCTGGAAAAGGGCAATGAGAAGCACATGGAAGAAATTGAAGACCTGCCTGTCTCTGGATCTCGTAAGAGATGGATGGCGCTGGTATGGATGCTCACTTTCTTCATTCCTGACTTTTTAATCAAGTTCCTTGGTCGCATGAAGCGCCCGGAAATCCGTACTGCCTGGCGTGAAAAGCTCGCTATCAACATGATTATCTGGTTTGCCTGTGGTGTGGCAATCTTCATGATTGTTGGCTTTCCTGGCCTGATTTGTCCTACTCAAGATGTTTTCTCGGTTGGAGAACTCAGCACTCACAATGGCAAGAAGGGAGCAAGCTCCTATATTGCTATCTCAGGTGTTGTGTTCAATTATGGAGACTTCATGCCAACCCACCAGCCGGATATCGTCCCTCAGAAGGCTCTGAAGAACTATGCTGGCACTGACGCTTCCGCCCTGTTCCCTCTGCAGGTTTCGGCTTTGTGTCAGGGTGTTGATGGGCGTGTCCACCCCAGTGTACCTCTCGACTATCGTTCGAACTTGAATGTGACTTCAACCTCCTCTGCTTCGACTAATGGCATGGACAGCAATTCCAAGTACCATGACTTCCGTTATTGGATGGGCACAGGTGACGACTACCAGCCTGACTGGTACTATGAACAGATGAGGTATTTGAGAGCCAACTACAAGAAGGGATATGTCGGCTACACTTCGCAGTACATGAAGACTCTTGCGGATGACAAGGACAAAATGATTGTTAGTATTAACGGCAAGGTGTATGATATGACTTACTACATCGCTGGTCCTCGTCTTGCAAGATTCCCTCCCAATACCAATGGGTCGAGCAGCGATATCAATACCGATTACATGAGCCCCGAGATTGTCACCCTTTTCCAACAGAAGACGGGTGGTGACATCAGTAAATACTGGAATGACCTCGATATGGACGCCGACTTGCGCTCGCGAATGCAACTCTGTCTAGACAATTTATTCTTCGTCGGCCATGTTGATACTCGAAACTCGGCCCAGTGTCAGTTTGCTCGATACTTCATTCTTGCCATCTCGATCCTCATTTGCTGCATCATCGGTTTCAAGTTCCTTGCTGCTCTGCAATTCGGAAAGAAGAACCTGCCCGAGAACCTGGATAAGTTCATTATCTGTCAAGTGCCTGCTTATACCGAAGATGAAGAGTCACTCCGTCGTGCTATCGACTCCATGGCTCGCATGCGCTACGATGACAAGCGCAAGCTTCTCATGGTTCTTTGTGACGGTATGATTATTGGTCAAGGTAACGATCGCCCGACTCCTCGTATCGTTCTGGACATTCTGGGTGTTCCCGACAATGTCGACCCAGAGCCTTTGAGCTTCGAAAGTCTGGGTGAAGGTATGAAGCAGCATAATATGGGTAAGGTCTACTCTGGTTTGTATGAAGTGCAAGGTCACATCGTTCCTTTCATGGTTGTCAGCAAGGTTGGAAAGCCCTCTGAAGTCTCTCGCCCTGGTAACCGTGGAAAGCGTGACTCTCAAATGCTGCTCATGCGCTTCCTCAACCGTGTTCACTACAACGAGCCCATGAGCCCATTGGAGCTCGAGATGTACCACCAGATTCGGAACATCATCGGTGTCAACCCTGGCTTCTATGAATTCATTCTTCAAGTCGACGCCGATACGTCTGTGAACCCAGATTCCGCTACTCGTTTTGTTTCATCCTTCTTATCCGACACCCGTCTCATCGGTGTCTGTGGAGAGACATCCTTGTCGAACGCCAAGACATCCATCGTCACTATGATCCAGGTTTACGAGTACTACATTTCCCACAACATGATCAAAGCATTCGAAAGTCTGTTTGGGTCGGTTACTTGTTTACCCGGTTGTTTCACTATGTTCCGTATCCGCTCTCCCGAGACTGGCAAGCCTTTGTTCGTCAGCAGAGAAATCGTCGAGGCGTACTCTGAGATTCGTGTGGACACGCTCCATATGAAGAACCTGCTGCATCTAGGTGAGGATCGGTACTTGACTACCCTTCTTCTTAAGCATCACCCGAAGTACAAGACGAAGTACATCTTCCGCGCTCATGCTTGGACTGTCGCTCCCGAGAGTTTCGCCGTCTTCCTGTCTCAGCGTCGTCGATGGATCAACTCTACTGTTCACAACTTAATTGAGCTCATTCCCTTGCAACAGCTTTGCGGTTTTTGCTGCTTTAGTATGCGGTTCATCGTCTTTGTCGATTTGCTCAGTACGGTCATCCAACCCGTCACCGTGGCTTACATTATCTACTTGATTGTGTGGATTGTGCAGTCACCGGATCTCATTCCATGGACCTCATTCATTCTTCTCGGTGTGATTTACGGTCTACAAGCCTTGATCTTCATTATCCGACGCAAGTGGGAGATGATCGGTTGGATGCTTATCTACCTTCTCGCTATCCCAGTCTTCTCACTCGCCTTGCCACTCTACTCCTTCTGGCACATGGACGACTTCAGTTGGGGTAGCACGCGTGTCATCACCGGAGAAAGGGGCCGCAAGGTCGTTATCACTGACGAGGGCAAATTCGACCCCGACTCTATCCCCAAGAAACGCTGGGAAGACTACCAAGTCGAGCTGTGGGAGGCCCAGACCTCCCGCGACGATCGCTCCGAGGTTTCGGGCATTTCTTACGGCACTCGTGCCATGGCGCACTCGGAGTACGGCTTCCCTGGCGCTGTGTACGCTGGCTCACGCCCTGGCTCGCAGCTGGATATTCCGTACCACGCTGCTGGTTCGCGTATGTCGGTTGCTCCCTCGGAGATGATGAGCAGGCATATGGATATGGAGTTCGAGGACCTCAGCCATCTGCCTAGCGACGATGCTATTTTGGCTGAGATCCGTGAGATTCTGCGCACGGCGGATCTGATGAATGTCACCAAGAAGAGTATCAAGCAGGAGCTTGAAAGTCGCTTCGGTGTTTCTCTTGACGCCAAGCGTCCGTACATCAATTCTGGTATGTTTCTCACTCAACTCTCATATTTACGATTAGAGCTCTGCTAACCTATTTATCTAGCTACTGAGGCTGTTCTTTCTGGTCTTCTCTAATCTGGCATCTTGGCATTCCGCCAGTTTCCGGCGATGTGTTACTAATGTTTGGTGTTTTATTTCTGTTTCCCTTTTCAACTTTCACGGAATTATTCTCAGGCGTTTAGCCAAGCGGCTTCATTATTTGTTTATTATGCCCTTTCGAATCTTGCATGGATGGAGATATTTCGAGCGAGCGTGTGTCCTTATTTTCTGCTCTGGTTCTTGAATATCTTGGTTTGCATGGTTCATAAAATGCCTGATCATTTTCTTCCGGGCGCATCTTCTGAGATTATCTATACTGCCGCTGGGGCTTTGGAACTCTAGGTACTGCTTCTATAATTAATAAGGGTGCTCAGAGTTGTACTGAGTATATTTGAGTCTTGATCCCGATTATTGAGTAGCCAGTGTCGTTAAGATAGTGCAGAAGTAATTCCCAAGTAGTCACTAGTATTCAGTATAGTGTAACTCCATGTGAATATTAAATGGTGTCTTTTCACAGACTAACATTACATCATAAATCATATCAAATCGTCAAAGATTCCCCGCTATTCGTAGCTCGCATGGCTAACCTCATCTTCTACTCCGAGTCATCCATCTCTAAATCCGAATCCGAAGGCCCCAGATCCGTATCCGAAGACACAGTCGAAAGCAGCGATAACCGCGCCTGTATCGACCTCACCGCGATAGGATTCCTATATCTCAAAGCGAACTCATAAGCCGTCTCGCCGCTGCTGCTCCTTCTCTCAACATCTGCTCCGCAATCAAGCAATAAGTCTATCACTTTAGAATGGCCCTCTTTGATAGCGACGAAGAGTGGCGTTGATCCGTCGATGTCTTCAGCTTCGATGTTTGCGCCGTGCTCGAGAAGACTAGCTGCGGCTTTGTCGAGGCCGAGTCTGGCTGTTTGAAGTAGCGGTGTTGTATCCTGGCCTTCTAGTTCGGGGTTTGCTCCTTTTTCAAGGAGGAACTTGACTGTCTCTTCTTTCTTATGCTGGATAGCCAGTGGGAGGAGGCTCTTGCTGAGTTCCACTGTCTCTAGGTTCGAAATTTTTCGAAAAAGTATTTCGAGTATACCATCATGTCCCCTCAGAACAGCCGCGGAGACGATATTTTTGGTATAAGTCAGTCTTTGCTCAGCAGTATTCTCTTCATCTTGAGCAGAGTCCAAGGGTGTCTCGTCTCCATTCCGTGACATCGCCGAAACCAAGGTAGAATCATCAGTGCCAAAGGATGGCTGTCCTGCTTCGAAAAGTACTCTCACCACTCCTTCACGACCAGATTGCACAGCTGTCCAAAGCGGCGAGGTTCGACTATGACTTTGCGTTTCAGGGTCTAGCCCTTTGTCAAGAAGCATTTTGACTATCCTTTCATTCCCAGATCCAGCGGCTGACAGAAGAACAAAGGAATAGCTCAGGCCTTTGCCATCTTCTCTCGTAGGAATTCCTTTTTCGATGATGCGCGTGATCAGCTCCTCATTCCCGTCCCGTATGGCTGTGAAAAATGCAGGTGGTTGAGCGAAACCCCCAGATGAATGGGGGGTTTCAAGTCTACCAGGGTTGTACGCAAGGCGCATCGCTATCTCGGTGTGTCCTAGTTTGGCGGCTAGAGACGTACACGAAGCTGCTTTCCCGGATGATAGATTCAGGCCTTGGTCGAACAAGAGATTGACAGTTTCTTCATGGCCGTTTTGAATAGCCGATCTGATCATGTTCGAACCTGGGGTGTTTTCCTTGCAGTCATTCAAGACGTCTGTGCCGGTCCTTGCGAAGAGGGTTCTGAGGATCTCGTTGTTTCCTCTTTCTGCTGCAATTTCAAATGCTTCGTTGTCTATTGCGGTCTCATTGTCGAGTAGTATGTTTACTATATCTGCGTGGCCTCTCTCTGCAGCCAAGACGAGCGGTGATAGAAATAGTGCTCCTTTATCGGATTTTAACTCAGGTGTCTCTTTCAGTAACACTGATGTCGATGTCGAGAGTCCTAGGTATATCGATAGCTGAAGTCTGGTCATCTTAGCAGTGCTAGGAATGATAACACCGGAGAGACGTGAGGAGAGATACTCGTCGGACTCGATAACGAAGCGGATATAGGTAGACGGTGTCATTGCTGCAATGAGGAACTTCAGGACTGAAGGATCGCTCTCTGCTATTGTACCTTTGGCGTGATCGCTCCAAAATTCAGCGGCATATGAATAAAGAGGATAGTTCTCGGGATTCGGCTTTGACTCCAATCCATCAAACACATCGAAAGAGAGGTATGTGACGCATGCTTTTGTGATTTCAACCTGGGCATCGGGAAACCAGACTGGCCAGGTACGGTCGAAGTATTGCCATGCGGCGTCTTGAATCCAGCGAACCGTATTGCTCCCCTGGTCGAGGAATATCAAATCTCCACAGACAGATAAGATCTTCTCGATCTCGGGGATTTGATTTTCATTAAGACACTGAGTATCCACTTCGATCGCAACGGCATGCTGAAGCTCTCTTGGAGACAGAGACCTTTTCGCACATGCTGTCCATGAAAGAGCACGCTGGGCAAGGGCAGCATCGTCTACTTCTTGGCTTTGTATTCTTTTGATTGCTGGATAATAGATGCTATCGAAGGTCTGTGATTCCTCGCTATCATCGAGGATTTCGGGGTCTTTGTCTTTGTGACTCTGGCGAGAGTCTGCTGCTCTTGAAGCAGAGATGTCCCCAGCTTCGAGCATACCGTGAGAATGAAGAATACGTAGGACTGGGGATGTAGTCTATTTATATCTAGTGCTATGCTGATCGGGCGTTGCGGTGAACAGCAGGTGACCGCTGCCTGGAGCCTCAAACCCCGCTTCGGCCCAACTCGATGCAGATCGTAGCCTCGCGCAAGGGGATAGGAAAGTGTTATTATCAGCGGGGCTGAACGGGTAGATGACTCACATGTTAGGATTCAATTTGTCGCATTGGATGGCAGCAGGTTTTGCAGAATATCAACTGTATATGTACAATGGGCAATCCAATGATTTCACCCAGCCAGCCCTGCATCTAAGTCGAACGCAGCAGGGATACGTATGACTGAGACTTGCGATGTGCAAGGGGGCTTGTCTCAAAGCACAAAAATCATCAGACTTGAAAAAGCTGATCACGATCAACCTGAAGAGTTGTAGACTCGCTAAACATGACATAATTACTCCTAAGCCACATCCACCCCTTCCCTTCCTTCCAGCCTGGGCTGTTGATGATGAATCTTTCTTAATTCACTAATAGCCCAGTGACTCATCTTGAGATGTACTTTTTGTCAGTAAGCCAATGCAAGCAGCTTCGTCTTGAAAGTCTTTGATGATTTTTCAACGGACGAGATAAATCCACAATCCTATGTATTTGGAAACACCTTGATGTACCAATTATTGAATATCACTCACTTGTCGCCTTGTTAAACAATTGACTATGTGGTGGCCTTTGCCAGCGAAAGCAATATTGTCCTTTTTCCATTGCGATGCGTCTAAATCGCGAACCGGTTGTCCAGTTTGGTTCTCCATCCGAAGTTTTCCCAAGCTCGAAAGGTACACAGTAGTCAGGTGCCATTGGTAGGCCCGGCCATGAAAGCTGGTTTGGTGTGTTTAGATAACGTTCAAAGTAACTATCTGCTTTTCGTGTGGCGATCCAGTCATTCAAAAAATTGCGGAAAATTGACATGTCTGAGTCCAGCTCCCGATTGCACGTCCATTCTGTGATATTTTGAACCATATCCAAAGTTCGGTTCCAGTGAGGAATCCTCGTGAATTGTGTATCGTTTGAAATGAGTTCGTAGAGGGTGAATGCAACGGCAGTCACATCATCTCGACCTTCCAACAAGTGGTTCTTTCCATTTGCAGCCCAGTTGAAATCGAAGAGAAGAATCTTGTTTGTGTCAGGATCAATAAGCAGGTTGCGAAGTGCAATGTCTCGATGCATGATACCTAATTCCAAATCTTCCACTTCTATATGATATCTACACAGCCTGTTAGAATAGTAATTCCTTATTTTACAAGGCCAAATTGAATAGCAAAGAGAAGGTCTGTAAGAGCTTAATCTCTAACACTTTCAATCAATACCACATTTAATAAATAAGCATCTGATTCGGATGCACCTGTATTCATCAATGTCTAGTCATATGAGATGTTCTAGCTAGGTTTGTCAACAGCATTGGCGTTAAATATCTAAGACCTGTGGATAGCCAGTCGGCCATGCTCCAAAAGCTTCTTGAACCCCTTAGCTCCGTGAGTCTGCACACCAACATGCTCATAGTAGTAGTCGCGCGCCTTATCCATGATTTCCTTGACGCGGGCTACAGGAGCCTTTTCTCCGCGGTCATAGGCATACAGTCCATTGACTTCTTGTTCAATGTCACACCTATCAATTCTTAGCATATGACCCTTTCAAAGAAGTATGATGACCACTTACAGTTGTGTGTAGACTATACCACAGGTATGTCCTCCTCGAACAATACCCATGACCAGCTTCTCATAACGGACGAGGAAGTCTTCCACATCGGTAGCTGTCGTGTATCCCCAATCACGCTCGCCTGACTTGGCGTCTTTAGCGGGAGCAATGTTGACACCTCCGAACTCGCTGCAAATTACAGGAGCGCCGGCTTTGTGTTGTGCGCCGGGGTCAATGAGCGTATGTCCTGAATATCCTTTGTAGATGGCAGGAGCAAACATAGCGTGGCCGGCCTTGGGAGCCAGAATACCGCCCTCCATCGTGGAGCAGGTCTTGGTCAGTTCTGGAGAGTCTGTGTAGTCGTGGTATGTCGTCAAGTCGGTGAGAACATGCTCCCAACCGCAGTTGTCATTGATTGGTCTGCTGGGGTCGAGGGATCTAAAAAATGATGAGTTTGTAATATCAAACTGGGGAAAGAAAGCATACTTGGTCAAGTAGTACAGCGAGCGCATGTGGTTGCGTTGCTCAATGTTATCCTTCAGAGAAGTATACGCCCAGCTCTCATTGTTTGGCGTCCATGTCACGATACATGGATGGTTGATATCTCTCTTGACAGCCTCAGTCCATTCAGCATCCATGCGTTCGATATAGTCCGGCCCAAACTCGTACGCATTGGCCATCTCTCCCCAAACAAGCCAACCCAGACGATCAGCCCAGTACTGGAACCGCGGGTCCTCGACCTTCTGGTGCTTGCGGCATCCATTGAACCCAATCGCCTTTGCCAGCTCGATATCAGTCTTTAGTGCATCGGAAGATGGCGGCGTCAATCCAGTCTCTGGCCAGTATCCCTGGTCCAGGAAAAGCATCTGGAAATACGGCTTTCCATTCAATCTGAATGTACCATCTCCCTTTTGCCAATCCAGACTTCGCATTCCAGTCGTGGTATCGACCTCATCCACAACCTTCTGCTCAGAATCGTAAAGCCGCAGAACAAGATCATATAGAATCGGATGCTCAGGCGCCCACAACGCAACCCGGTCTTCATACCACGCGCCCTCATCTGCAAGACGGACATCATTCTTCTTAACCTCCTCAAGCTTCTTTGCTTCAATCGCCACATTTGCTTGAATAGCAACCCAATCCCTATCCTCCCGCATCTCGGCCCGGGTCTTGCTCACCAGAACTCCAGCCAAACTAACGTCAATCTCAACAGAATACTTCGCTCGGGGACTGCGTCCCTTGACAAAGACCTGCGAATGTAATACTCCGCCCTCAACATCATCAGACCGGAGCACAGTCCCTCCACTCCCATCCGCAATCCTCGTCCTCGGCACGCTCTCAGCCCAAACACTCTGCCATATCCCACTAGTAGGCGTATAGAATATGCTCTCCGGCACAGGACCCCAGAATTGTTTCCCACGAGGCTGCGCAAGATCCGTAGCAGAGTCATAGACTCTCAGAGTAAGACGCTTTTTAGCGCCTTCTTCCACTTTAGCAAAGAAGTCCGTCACGTCAATGTCGAAGGGGACATGGCCTCCGCGGTGTCCACCAATATATTCACCATCCAACCAGACAGAGCACTCGTAGTCGACTGCGCCGAAGCGGATGAGAAATGCGTTAGAGGCTTTCTCTTCTTTAGAGCGAATGTCTGTGATTTCGCGCTCGTACCAGAGGACCTCATGGACTTCGTAGAGGCCGATTCCGGAGGCGGGGGTCTGGAAGGCGTAGGGGACTTTTATGGGGCGTGTTTCGATGCTGCTGAGGCCGGTCTTGTGCCATTGGGAGGTGAGACCTGTGTCTTTGTCGTCGAAGGCGAAGGTCCATTCGCCGTTGAGGGAGGTCCAGTTTAGGGACCTGTGGGGGAAGTCTGGGCGGGGGTAGTCTTGAGCCATTATGGGGCAATTGGTATTGTGGATGAGTTTAGAGGGTAGATATTAGAGTTCAGAGGGTTGGGTTTACTGGTTTACAAGTGAAAGAATGAAGAATGTGGAAGTAGCTCCAAGGTTTCAAAATTGATGAAGTGTTAAGTGGAAGGTACTTGTATGTGGCGTGTTCTCGACTACCCCACGTTGCTACGTCAGGGATCATCGAGTCCCACCGGCACATGATTCGTATATATACACAAATTGTGGAGGTTGCTTGTCCTCGTCCGTGCTCGAGCTTGAAACAATGCTTGTCGTTACAGCTCCTCTACTCGGTCTGGATCATGAATACTATAATCGTGGCGTCTCTAATCAAATCTCATTGATGGGGATATCAAATGAAGTAGTAACATCAACTAAACCAACGTAAAACAAACTCCCGGGCCAGTCGTCGAGGACTAGACACCGGCGAGGGTATCATATTGAACTCGGCTCAGACCCAACCCGTTCCTCCCATGCACACACCAGATGATCAACAATTGCAAATAAAATCAAACATCAAACAAACAGAATGGCGAGGGGGTAAGCCCCGCTCTATCTCGCGCATATCTTGGATATCTCGTTTTCTTTTGACGCCTTCATTGCTTGCGTTCCGTGGTATCAATCAAATCAGTCCAAAAAATCAGGAAAACATAGTAGCCGAAAAAAAAAAAAAAAGGGTAACAAAAGCGATTCACGCTTGAAACATGGAAAGCATAGCGGTGCAGAAAACATCAGAATGGAAAACAAATCACAACCATGAGGGTATACTGCTGTAAATGGATATTTTGGGTTTAACGAGGTGGCCCAATCGGGGCCGGGTATCCAGAAGTAGAATTCGAAGTGCTAGGGCGACCGCTGTCAAAAGAGGCGCGCGGGTCATGCTTGGGGGTCATGTCGCCCGGTGCCGTGCCGAAGGGAAATTTCGTATCGAAGCGCGAAGGCCAGCCGTTGCTGTTGCTACTCTTGTGCGAGTGGGAGCTGCCCAAGACGGGTATGTCGTCCTCGGGAAGATTCACGCCGGAATCGTTCCAGGGGTTGCGATATCCGCTGTCCCGGGACTCCATGGACACAAGCGAAGCTTTAGAGGCATTGCTGGACGCGTGTTTGAAGAACGAGGCCGGGGATGCAGAGTGATTCTTGCGGCCGATGAATGAAGAGAAAGAGGAGATGCTACCGGGCTTGCGGAGGCGCTCGAAGATGGAGCCGCGCTCGCTGGTCTCGTCGATGAAGCTGGGGCGTGTCGGCGAGTCGGTTACCAGAGGTGCCGGGGCGTGCTGCAGGAGCTTCGAGTCGAAGAATGGAAGTGACTCCTCGAACGAGTCTGACTTGGGCCGTGGGATGGCTCCCTTGACGGTGGTGGCATCGAGCCCGTGGGCAACGAGGCGGGAAATCAGGAAATCAATAGCATCCTTCAGACCACCAGCGTTGTTACGAGTGTAACCGAGTACCACACGGTCTTCGGGGCCAGGCTCAGGCGAAGAAGAGCCTTCTTCGTTGTCAGGCAGGTCGGCAGTCGTGTCCACGTTGATGTCGACTTCATACTGCTCCTTGAGCTTGGTGCGGACGTCCTCGAGGAAGTCAGATGACTTGAAGTGTTCGCGCAGCTCGACTGAGCTCTGGAAGTGAAGCTCGTGGCTTTCGGGAACCATGCCCTGGGAAATGTTAGCTTTCGAAAGGAATCTGCAGCGATTGACTAACCAATAAGGCATCAACAGCCTGGGGGACCTGGTATTCGGGACCCGAGATGGTCACAACATCACTGGCAAGCTCAGTGCTAGGGAACTCGATCTTGCAGTTCCATTTCTTCTCCAACTCGTCGATTTCAGTCATACGAGCGAGTAGCTCGCGGTGGTACAAACGGTTGATGACAACTCTCTCCGAGACATACTCGGCGTCCTGTGTCTCGACGTTAGCTTGGCACATTTGGCTTCAAGATTGATGCTACTTACAACTTTCTCGACCATGTCCATGATTTCCTGCTTCACAAGGTCCAGGCTCTGGGCATTGCGAGCAGGTGTCCGGCAGATCACATTGTCGACCTTAATGTCATCATCTTCCTTACCCATGCCACCACGGTCCATGGCGTTAGAGAACTTCACGAAGACAGAGTACTTCTTCATGATGCGCTGGATATGTTGACCACCGATACCGATAATCCGCTTGTGATATTGATCCGGCACGTGGAACGAGATGGAGGCAGGCATTTCTTGCTCAACCAGGTCCAGTCCGTTCTTTGTCGAGTCGTACTGATTTCCACAGACATCTATATAGAAGTTGTACTCATTGAAACCATCGAAGATGATTTGCACATTGCCTGTTGAGATTAGCATGGGCCTTGAAATTCAGGAATTTGTCAACATACTTTGGCCCATGATCTTGTTGATCTTGCCGTTCTTTTTGCCGCTCACGAACTCCTTGTGCTCGTTGGCCAACTCAATCTTCACACGCATCTGGTATTGGCTTCTGGTGACAAACGGAATCTGGTTGACGACAGTCATGGCAGCCTTAACTGCATCATCAGATCCGTTAATGGTGAAGGTGAGATTATCGAAGCTGACTTCGGCCTCGGAGTTGGTACAAATATCAGTCAGCATGGATCGAACCTCCGCAGTTGAAGGAGGTCGGACGCCGCTTTGAGCAGGATCAGGCATGATGATCCACCAAGAGGCGCTGTAGAATTGACCGGCCTACGAACAAGTTAGCACCTTAGGTCCTCAAACTCCCACGCTGCAATCATAACATACCAATGCCATAATCTCTCTAACAGTGCGTTCCACATGCAAGACCTCAGTTCCTTGGATTCGAACAAGACCGCGCTGGCTGCCCAACTGCGGGAAAAGGACATAAGAGCCGTTCATCTCCATAACCTTGCGGACCTTATCCAAGCGATCGAGTAGAATATTATCAATCTTGCTCGAGTTGACAACAACATCCTTCACATAGATTTTCACACCCATTACCAATTCACGCAGCTTCTGCTTCGCAAGGCTGATCTGCTCTGGCGTCTCGCCAGTGATATAGACTTCATCTTCGCTTCGACGGCTTGCACCAGGCGGGGTATATCCGAAAATTCGAGGGAAAGGAGGAGGGAAGTAAATAGCTGTGCCGGTAGCAGCTTCAATAAGCTTGATGTTCTTGCGAGTGCGGCCACACACCAAAGTGTGCATAGTCAACTCGAGTTTGATAGCATCGACATGGCGTTTAAGCTAGAACTCTGTTAGCTGGTGGTTCGATTCGGTGTAAGCGAGGAACGCACAATTTGATCGATCATGATCAGGACCCGCGTCTTGGCATGTTCTGAGCTCTCCATGTCACCGTAGATAGCGACTCGGAAGCGCTGCTCCAGTCCATTATCAGACGCGTATCCGTACGATGAGACCACCGCACTGTCGGCGTCGTGAAGCTTGGGTGTCAGCAAGAAAATATCGGTACCGGTGTACGCAGCCAATGTGTCCATGTGCTCAAGCACGCTCGCTCGGATGCCGTTGGGTGATCCATCCATAATAAGATGCATATCCACGTCGACGGTAGCGCATCGCTGATATCACAGGCAAAAATTAGCAAGGTTATTCCATAGGGTTCCAAGCGCTCAGCTTCACGCGGCCGCGAGAGACGGGAAAAAAAAAAATCTAATCGTCGACATACCAGCATGATCGGGGTCTCATTCAAAATCTTGGCTCGCATTTTCCGCACCGTCTCTCCGTCGCCGGTGACACAGACATTCGTCACCAAGCCGTTCGGCCGCCGTTGCAGCGATGGGACAGCCTTGGGCTCGGATGATGCGAGTGTCGCTTCGATACGTCCTCCGCTGTTTTCTGTGATCTGGCGGCATAGTCTCCCCAGTCCTTCGACATTGCTGGTATGCACGGGCAGTTGGTGAACGGGGGTTCCTTCAGGAGTGCCTTCGGGGAAAGTCCAGCGTTGCAGGGCGGCGGGACTGGCGTGCAGCACATCTTCGACGTCGGGGCCGGCCAAGGTAGAGGAGAAGGGGATATTGAAGGACAAATTGACGGTAGGATCGATGCTGGTCGGCGGCGTCATGGGAGGCGCACCTTGTGGCCGGCGAAAGGCCATGTCGGTGTGCGGTCTTGACATCCCAAAGGTTGGCGTCATTCGTTCCCAACCATGCCGGGCCTGGCCCGTGAAGTTGGAGATCTTGTGCATGACAGAGAGGGACTCTCCTACTCACACCCCAGCGGAAATCGAGGGGTACGAGTAAAGAGGAAAGTGGTGAGTGGTGGAGGTGGAGAGGGTGGGAAGGAAGAAGATCAAGCCGGTCTCGACAGGGATAGGAATGGCGCTGTGTGGGCGTGGGCGTTTCGGGAATGGTGGGAACGATGATCGATCGATTATTGGGGGGAAGCACCCTCGATGGACGTTGGGCCACGGACGCAGTCCTGCACAACCAAGGGGTCTTTCGTACTTCTGAGCTACAGCTGTTTATTCTACAATGAATGGTCTTTCTTTTGCTGGTGAGGGCGCGGATCGAGTTGTGCGGGTCATGCACTGCGGTAACCGTCCGTCGACCCTACCATGTAGCATATACTCCGAAGTCCTCGGTCCTCGCAGTTTACAGTATTTACAGCATGCAATTGAACGATCACGCCGGAGTATTCCAATGGCTCATAAGGTTGAAGATTTTCAGGGGGAAGAGGCAAGTGCTTGAATCCACATTTCAGCACTGCCTCGTTGGAAAAGAATGCGGCCCCAGGGGAACGAGTTCGCAAGGGTGCTGCATGGGGGGAGGCTGATCAGCGGGTTTATAGAAACGTACATACAGTACTATGTGCAACGGGCAGTGGAGGGCAGCATAATAGCAGAGCCCTGCTCCGTGTATATTCTATGAGTGCAAGTACGAGGAGTATTGCAGTATTCTGGACTATGTGGCAGGTCACGTGCCACCACGATCGAACAGACTTTCTTGTGTTTCCAGACTTTCTTTCGAGTCTCGCCTGCGCTAACACACCAAAACGGCAAAAGAGCTGCTAGCCGACGATCACTCTGTCTGGTCACAGAGCCATGATAGCGGGCTGGGATGAGCTCCAGACTCCAGCGTCCATGGGATCCGACTCCTTCCGCGTCCTCGTCGCTGCCCATAGCCCCCTCAACCCCCCCCCCCCCCCGATCGAGTCTCTTATAGGCCCGCGGATCCCGGCTCTGACACGATCCACTCCCCCGGCTGGCCCGGACACAAGTTCAGCAGCCTGCGACTTCAGGGAAAGTGGGAAGAGGGTCTCAGCCCAGGTGGAGTGGTGGCAGAAGCTCGCTGCCTGGCACGCTGAGACCCCCCATGTGCTGTCGTGGCCTCCCCCACTGGCCCCAGCGGAGCGTCTGTTCATCAATGCTGCATACGGAGTAGGGTCTCTTTATTGATGGGTGTGGCGAGAGTGTTGTTGTTTACACTAGATTGTAGCTGTAGCCCGCAGATCAAAGGAGCCAACGTCATGTCCTCGTAAAGATGGAGTCTCCAGTTGCTCTCGACTCCATCCCTCGAAACCAAATCCGACTGGCCGGACCAGTGCAGCCACTTTCAAAGCTGACTGCAGTGCCGCAATCCCCAGCTTTTGGCCCCAGGCCGCCGAGTCCAGCGTTCAGTGCTCAGAGTTCCTGATCCAGCCCCGGTGGCCTCGATCTAGTTAACCTGAAACTCTGGATCGTTCCGTTCTGATCAGCTTCCAAATTCAAGCCTTCTCGACTCCTGGTCATGTGACGTCACCGCTTCAGCCACAGCCCAAAACAATGAAAAATGAACCCCCTCGATGCGGTTGAATTGAGAATTGCTTCTGTCGAATCAATGCGCGAGTCATTATCTGATCTGTCTAGCAGGATTTGGAACACAGACTCTGATCAGGCGGGAGGGGCGCTTGCGGGAAATGCTGCAACTATTTATCTTAGCGGGGGCTAATCATGCAAATGCAAGGCGCCAGTTGACCGCTCTAATTACTACAGCTAGCTTAAGTTAGGACTAATTTAATCATAATCACAAGGCCAGAACTAGTCTTACTCGGACAGGTCATTCCAAGGTTTGAATTAAACATCTTGAAGCTATATACCCCGTACCTAGGTAAACCCATCGAAGCTCCAATAACCTATCCAGGAATATGCTTTTGCAAGCTACCTTCTGTGGCGCATATCAATCAAGACTAACCTAAACCTCCGCATCAAAGTACTTCCCCCACAGCCCCAAAGCAATATCAAACCTCTCCGGCGCACACACAAAGCCAACTCTAAGATACCCCTTGAAGTCCTCTTTACCCTCCGTCCCAAACGTCGTAGCCCCAGGAACAACCAATAGCCCCGTCTGCCGAAGAACATCTTCACAAAATTCAACATCGTCAACAGGGTCTCCTTTCTTATCAAGCACGTAGATAAATGCCGAAGAAGCACCTGTTGGCTTAACCCAGCCCACCCGATCCGAATATCTCGCAACAAAGCCCTCCAGAGCAGCAAGATTCTTACTACATATTGCGAGGGACCGCTGGATAATCTTCTCTCTGACCGGTGAATCAAGCGCGAAAGCAGCTACTTCCTGATCAATCTGAGATACTGCGATAGTGGTAAAGTCTCTCGCCATGTTGACTTGGTGGATAAAGTCCGGGTTTGGTGAGATCGTCCATCCTACGCGGATCCCGGGCAGCGAGAAGCCCTTCGAGACGCTGGATGTCGCAATTATGTTCTTGTACCGTCCTGCAAAGGACACAATTGATGGCGGGTTTACCTTAGCTGGATCGTGGAAAAGAGGGCGGAATACTTCGTCCGCGAGAATGATTATGTCTCGCTCGGCGGCGAAGGTGACCAGTTCCTCGAGGATTGTGGTTGGGATCGTCGCACCGGTGGGGTTATTAGGATTACTGGGGATGTTAGTACGTATTACTTGATAGGATATAGGGGAGGCGCACTTTATGATAATCATCTTAGTGTTCTTTTTCACCAAGGTAGCAAGCTGCTCCATATCGGGGATCCAGCCATTCTCTGGCGAAGTGCGCCATAGCGAAACCTCGGCTCCTGCTCGGCGGGGTACATCATAGAGTTGCTGATAAGTAGGGTATTGGCAGATAACATGATCTCCAGGTCCGACGAGAGTATCCAGTACTAAGAAGTTCGCCGCGATGGCCCCCTGTGTGACAGCAAGGGATAATTGACCTGTCGGATTCTCGACGTCATTGGAGTAGAGATCGAAGATCTTCTCGCGTACATGAACTCCTGCGGAGGAACCATAGACCATGGGCTCTGTGGAATTGATTGGAGCTGAGGGTGTGTCGGCGAGCTGCGAAAGACCTTGTAATGATAATGGGTCCACGCATGTATCTGCATCTGTGAGACGTGTAATTTAATCAAATGGATCAGACCAACCGTGTAGAGAGAACTTGGATATAGGCTGCGATATCTGTCAGCGACTATTGGAGTATAAAATGTTGTAGATTTACCTTATATTGACGGACTGCATCGGTAATCAGCGAGCGTTCTGAAGCAGTTCGGGTGCGGGGTCATACCTAAGTTGTCAAGAACAAAAGGTGTAACATAGACCATGTTGGCAATGCGATGATAATTTCTTTCTCAGGCTCAAATCTCAACGAGGTAAGATAATATACTTCCAGTTATGTAGCTGCAACTTATTGAGCGTGAGTCATCAGGAAATTGAATGATCTTCGATTGACCCGATGCGGGTACACCCTATGAAAACGCCCTATTCGATTATCCTTATCACATTGAAAACAGCAGATCTCGACACCAAAAGGCTGGAAAATACAGCAAAGACTAATCTAGCGATAGCGTAAATTGGGACAGCTCCTCTTGGAACTTCGCCGCCTCATTGATCAGTTTATGGACGGCCTCTGCAGCACTTCGAGCTGATTTAGCCCCCACGAAGAAGAAATGATTACCATGCACAGGCAAGAACAACCTTTCCGGTGCAGATCTAATAAGTTCCACCAGTTTCAGCCAGTTCTCGCTTCCTCTCACGACCGAACTTTGTTTGATCATGGATTCAAGCTTCAGGGTTAAAACAAAGCCCCAGTTCGCTTTATCCGTAAGCGTGTGCACCGCATCGAGGTGACTATCTGGATAGAGAGCCGTGATGAGTGGTTGGTTTGCAAAGTCAAATGCTTTTGTCTCGGTCTCATGAATCACTTCGTCCTTGATGAAGGAGTCTTTACCATCGAACTTGAGACCATATCCAGAAAGGGTAATAGGCAGCCCTCCTGTGTAATCTTGTAGGTAAATGTCCCGCGGAATAGCCGACTCTTTCCGGCAATTAATAACCCTCATCTCATCAAGCTGCCTGTAAAAGTCCTCGAGTCGGTTGGCCATATGGAGGAAGCCAGCTTTCGGACGAGGGATATTTGTAGGAGCTGGCCGAACGCCCGATATTCCAGGTGTGGCACAGAAGCTAACAAACTGGAGAACCTCTAACCCAAGTTGCTTTGCTTGAATATTGAATGGTACTGGCATGCGACCTGCCATACTCCATCCGATCAAGACAATGGATCGCGTCAAAAGGCTCTCTTCATCAATGACCTGTTTTGTGGTCATAGCCGCTTGCTGACCCCAGTGAGAGATACGAAAGTTGGCTGCGTTTTTGGACATTGTCTTGTTAATGTCTTTGCCCATATCCAGTGGATATGAGATGGAGAGCACATCATATCCAAGCTGATTTAGTTGGTACGCCAGGAAATTCTTTGGGTCGGATCCTTCGTGTCCGCCGTAGAATATCCTTCCCAAGTGAGCAGCTCCGGGAATGCAAACTATCAAGGGCTTGCTTTTGCTAGATGTAGCTGGCCTCTCGCTGCGCTGGAAGTGATATACGGTTGCGGCGCCACTAACTTTGGCAAATATCTCTCCTTCATAAAGGGGAAGATCACCTGGCTTCTGTGCTGACCTGCCAGCAGAAGAGGTAGCTGCTGCTAGAGCACCGAATTTCTTTGTAGCCCCGGGCAGTCTGTCCCCGGAGTCTTCCAGAACCCTTCTTATGAATGCTGTCTCTATGTTAGTATTATAGGGGTCCATGGCTCTCATTTTAGTGACTTACCCCTGGAATTCTCGATATTCTTTAAGGAGGGACACTTTCCCAAGTTGACAATCGAGTCTTTCGTAATTGATCTCCCAGCTTCGTCTCTCTCGTGTTTAACTAGATGAATGGGGATATTATCTGAGACCCTAGAAGTCTATGTTTTGCAATTGTTAGTATAAGTCACCACAAAAAGAGAGCGAAGCCTTCACCTTCTTCCCCGGGCAGCCTGGCATGCGGCAGAAAGCCTCCCCGGGTAACAAAATTATTTTGCCATCGTTGTCCTGTTGATTTTCTTCTTATTAGTCGATCTATGGGGGAAATTGAGAGAGGGGCATCGTTTCCAGCTCATCTCACCCGATCATATGGCGGCAAGGAAAGTTCGCCCTTAGTGCCCAGTTTGATATAACGCTCCCACAAGCGTTTGTCTCCGACCTCAAAAGATGAGGGCGGTTCAGGCTGCTTGGCCATGGTTATAGTAGTTGCAGCAGCCAAGAGAGTTGTGCCGAGGAAGGAAGATGAGTGGTCGGGGAAGTTGCGAGTTACCAGTTGGTTGGTCCTGCGGGGGTGGGGGCGCCGATTGGAAGTGGGCCTGTCTTTCCTGCACTCTCTCTAGGTCAAGATACAGTGTCAGGTATGACTTTGAGAGATTCATGTCCGATCGAATTTCAAACAAAGTTTTCCCTGCGATTCTTGCACAGGTGTACATGTGAGAAGCCCAAGGGTTCACCGGACCCTCATCTAGATTTGTCCTGAACCGTTCCGCACGGTCTGCGCAACATTCAATCTACTCAAGAAATTTAATTTACGAGTGCCTCGCTCCATTTTCGAAGGATTGTAATTTGGAGTATAGTTTCACTTGTGATTCATTGAACATGGTCCGTAGATCAATTTCTCCAATTACTAGCCTTTTTGAACACCGAACGGGAGACTATCAATGCTTCAACTTTGCCTTTCCGATGCTTGATACAGTGTAGGATATCGCACTAGCTGCTACATGATCTGATTTCCCCTATGCGGCGGGCTTCTTCTTGTTTACACCTGAATAATCATACACTAGAATCATAATACACTAGGCCTCTAAAAACAGTCTCATACTGCTTTTCAACGACTAGACGTGATTCACTCCCCCAAGAGGCCGGGAGCCCAACGACAATAAGGGGTCGGAGGCAATAACCGACGAAGAGAATCAAGAATAGATGATGTCTCGTTTTAGTAATGCACAACATATCAGATGGATGCAAGCACGCAGCCGGACAACTTTCGGATATATTGTGACTGGCGGTGAAAAAGTAATCAATTTGGGGCGAATGGCTTCAAGCTCACTGCATGCAAAATTATACTTGACGATCAACCAGCTGCAAACTCCAAGTGTGCCCATGAATCTGGGCGCAGAATCTTGATTCCAAACAACAAGGCAGTCGCCGTGTTTGGTGAATATAAGGCCCGCCGACAACCATTCCACCTCGGGCCGGGTGCCTATGTTCTACATGACCCTATCAACAAAGACGAAATCAATGTATCTGTCTTCATGCATGATCCGATCAATTGGCCACTTGATATGCCGCAACATGCGGGTCCTCGCGGCACGAAGTCCTAGACGCTATGAGAGAGTGGAGCAAGCCCGTACACGGTCTCATACAGCTCCTCCCTGAGTGAATTAAGGAATAGGCTCTCTTGGCAAAATTTGGATTCTACTTACCGAATTATCATAAAGGCCGGGCACGTCTTGTTGGCGACGCAGTTCGCGCATCGCACAATGGCGCAAGGGCATTGATGGGGAAAGACGACACGCTGTGTCCGTGAGCTATGATACCAGAGCAAATGGGCTTACCTGGGTACCTAGGTTCTGACTGAGAAGCCTCAAATGTCGAAGATTGATGTACTTCGTGTTGCATTCGAGACATTGAAACACAAGGATCGAGCGTTAAAGCTTTGACATTTTGCCAATGGAAATATGGGGAAAAGACACAGCCCATGGTTATCAGCAGAGGATGGAGGACCGGGAAAAGCCAGTCGAGGGGAAATGCGACTGAGAACAATGAGCTCGACTGGCTTTTTGTATATGATGGAGACCTCCGTATTGGAGCTCTCCGCCTATTTCTAGATAGCTCTCCCGGCTCCGCAGCTTCTTCTCCATCATCATCACTATTGATTTATCCATCTCCCAGAGATGTCATTACCATATCTGGGGGCCATGGGCCATTCATGGATCAATGGTTGAGAATTGGGGTCCCTTTTTCAGACCTCGGGAGTTGTGGCTGCGCAATCCACCGGAGTCGCTTGTCAGTTCAGAATATATAGATGCCAGGTAGACAACTTTGAAACGAACACGCTCTTTACCGGACAAAACCCTAGAATATTACTCTAAGCCTACATACAGAGTTTAAGAATAGGTGGATGGCTGATAGCAAACATCAATCAAGTACCTCCAAAAAAATACAGGTTTGACATTTTGAAACTTATATTGGCTGCTGGTCAAGCCTTACCCAGCACAGACTACTGGGTGCAAAGATTGCTGGATCATGATGGCAAAAATCGAGGGTTTCAATATAAATTGGGGCCTTGGTCTAAATGGGATGACATTCGACTGAAGTTAACTTCAGACAAGTCAATCGAAAGGTAGCCGGATCGATACCGGCAGGCCCCATTTTTTTTTTCTCTTTTTTAAAGATTTTTTTTTGGCGCTACTCGAGCCCTCGAAAAATCCTTCCTATGAGAGGTGGACGGGAACTTCGCTAAGCGTGGGCGGGTCACGTGCCGGCCATATAGAGACTAGCTTAAGACCAAGTACAAGTGGGAGGCAGATACGCTCCGCCAATTCGAACATGACTTCAAACCTAGTTTCCATTGCTGCCATAAATGAATGTGTGGAAGTAGTCACAGCTTGTATAGATGTCCAATAGGACTCATAGAATGATGATAGAAGGGATATATAGTACATAAGATGGAGTGCAGGGGTATCTTGGTTGACATGATCATGAAGTTGACAAGGCATTTCGATGTTAAAATTATTTTTGCAGAGTAGCATTTAAAAGAGCTGATAAACAAAATGCAAAAGAGAAAGCTGCATTAGTAATGCTGTTGGACCCGGTGAGCAGGCTCTGTCCCGGTAAGCACCATATGATTCGCATCTTCGGGTTCATAGTATGGACGTTCACGAACATAGTACGGCTGCTCAACATAATTCCCAAGAGGCCTGTCTTCCATGTAGGTACTGACCTCGCGACTAGGCCCACCAGGGTGAGCGCTACCAACGCGCTGGACAACCACATCTGGCTCTTCGTACCGGGCTGGCCCAGGACGCACGCTGGAAGTGCGGATCATCCTTTCTTGGGGCTGGCCATGCTCATCTACATAAGTGGGTCGACGAGAGAGATACTCGGGGACTTGCGCACTGCCACTGCGTGAGTAGGACTCATGGCCTTCCGCGGGTACCGCGTAGGCTCGTCTGTCACTAGTTACTGGGCGAACAAAATCCGAAGCGACCCGACGGTAAACCGGCTGAGGTGGAGGCATTTCCTGCACATATCGACGATCCCCGTAGGGATCCTGAACAACAGATGGAGCGCGAACACTAGGCGCACGCGGAGGAGCTCGATCATCGTACACGTCACCTTTTGGCGGCGGAGCACGAGACATTGGACGGGGAGGTGGAGCCATAGGCTGTGACCTTTGCGACGGGATCATTTCGTATTCGATGCCATTTTGATCAACCACAAAACGGCGGGAAGGCGCCGACACAATCTGTGCCGGAGCTTCTTCGTAGTATGGATCGTGGTACACGGGTCGCTGATACTCCTCATAGGGGGTATAAGGTGGGCCATGCGAGGGCTGCACTTGCTCGTAGTATCTGGGTTGCTCTGGAAGCCTCCTATCTACGTACAGATAGGAGCCTGACCGAGCATCGCGTTGATCAACATCCACATAACCACGAGGATAGTCGGATTGACGAGCATATTGAAGACTGGCGACTCGTCGGAGATCCGAGTCATCACGAGGCGGGCGCCTGCTGCTGACCCGAGAGACGGTTCGGCCCGGCCCTTGCACAATAGGAGCATCATGATATGACTCGACATCATAGACAGGGGCTCGCCCAGAGACCTCGGGCCTTTCAAGAACCGGAGTATAATGAGGGGATTCAACATCAATAAAGAGCGGGCGTGCTTGGGGCTGGACACGAAGAGCAGGGTCATCAGCGAAAGGTGGTGGTGATACCGGTTCCGTCTTGATGTAGGCTGTCGCGTGTTCAGCATTGGTCTTACTTTGTGAGGCTGACTGGGCATCTTCCCCTCTATCTTGCAATCTCCTTCTCTTTCGGGGCATGAGTTGAGATACTGGCCCGCTGGGAGTAGCACGGCCAGACTCCGGATCCGAATATACTCTCTCGGAACCATATACCGGTTGCTCACCGTGGTGATTGACTGAGGAAACCTTGGGCATTGCCAATGGAGAAACACGAGAGGGCCGAGGTGCTGCCGGTGAGGTGATATGATTCCGGATGACTCTCACATTTCTTGGGGACGCTGGCTCATAAACATCCTGCACATGGTTGCTGGGTCGGGTTCTACTTGGATTGCTCACTGCTCCTCGGCTTTGCTCTCCTGTAATAACGGGAGGTGCCAATGACATAGGCGGAGAGTACTCTGGCTCTTCAGGAGCTTCGATCTGTTGCACTTCATGACGGTGGTGAGGATTCTCAGCCTGGCTAGAATGCTGGTGCTTCTGAGAGTGAGGAACGCGCGAGTCAGCGGCACGGTCAGCGTGCTCGTCTTGTTCAGCTCCTGAGTTATTCAAAGCTTCCAGCCGTTTCAACTCCATTATTCGTTGCGCTACTTCAGCATAAATATCCTCCTGCGATTGCCCTCCAGACTCCTTGACGCGTTGCTGTACTTCATTGAAGATTTCCATCACAGCTGGGTCTGGAGGTGGAGCAGCAGCCGGACTGACTGGCGATGCTGTCTGATGATCCCTGGTCGGTGGAGAGTCTGGAGCTTTACTGGAGTAGTAAGAATTATCATCAAACGAGTCATTCTGACCCGCCGCCTCAGAAGGATCATTCAATGAGACGGGCCTCACGATGTCTAGCGCTTTATTTAACACCTCTGAGACATCAAAATCTGGCTTGGTGTCTTGGGCCGAGGGCTTTTGTTTTGATTCTTGTTTGCGCATGTCAAGTTGTTCGCGGAGCGTTCTCTCCACTCTCTGCCGTTGTAGTCCGAGTTCTGCCCGTACTAGATCATCGGACTTTGTCAAGAGGATAGGATTAATTTCTGAGGTAGGCTTCGGTGCCGCACGGGTAGAAGGGGTATTGGAGGATGGAGGGAAAGGCGAATTTCCAGACATTGGGGCCTGGCTGCTATAAGGAGCTGGAAGGGTCTGCGAGGGAACATCCACCACAGGTTTTCCCGAGTTGCCTTTTGCAGCTACCGGGGTCGATGCGCCATTCTGGCCAAGTCGCGCTCCCGGCTTGCGCAAGACGTGTTGGGGGACCTTGAGACGCGGGTGTGTTCCTGAGAATATCTCATCACTGAGCTTGAGAATCCTTTCATACTCTCGCACCTCTGTGGGTGGTATTATCTCTGAGCTCGCCATAGATCCTGTAGTAACGTGAGTCGCGTTCCCATGGGTTGTGGCCATGATCACTGGGGATTGAAGGGATCAAATCAAGCTAAGGAAAACAAGGGGCATAGGGGAAATAATTCAGAGATGGAGGAGAACCTCATATCACTTTGGGCACAATAGTCCAAAGTATCTGAAACCTGGCCTCGGGGCTCTCTATAGCTCAATGACCGAGAGGTGGTTCAAGGTGGTCGAGACGAAAAAAGTGACGCTGCTCGCCAAACGGAGCCGTCCACGCTAGGCGGAATCGGGCAACGCGCGTGAGAGCAAGCGCCGCCAATCATCGCCGCCTGCCGCGGGTCGTGAATGCGATTAAAGGTCCCCCTCCTCCTCATGTATCGCGCTTTCTTCCCATGCGCTGCCCGGCCGCTCTTTCGCTCGACCTCGTATATTACTCGCCTCTCCGGATATAGATCCCCGACCTTCGCATACTCTACAATGGCATCAGCGAACGCTAATGGCGCGAATGACTCACGCCCGGTCTTCTTCTTCGACATTGACAACTGTGTAAGTCCTGCCAATTATGAGTCAGAACATCTTAAATTCATTGTGCACCGGACTGACAGAGAGACTTCTGTAGCTCTATTCGAAAGGTGCGACTGGGCTACAATAGCTTCAACAATTCCGAACAGGGTTCCTTCGCCGAGAACAAATTATGGACTGACACTGGCACGCAGCATGTAACATTCATGATGAGATGGGGGTTTTGATCAGTAAGAAATTGCTTCTCCCTTTTCTTTGTCTGTTGATTAACGATTTTCCGTTTGTCTGCAGACAGGTTCTTTATGAAGCACCTGGACCTCACCACCGAAGATGCGCATATGCTCCACCAAAAATACTATAAAGAATATGGTCTCGCTATTGAAGGCCTGACAAGACACCATAAGATTGATCCTCTCGAATTCAATCGCGAAGTGGATGACGCCTTACCTCTCGACGGTATCTTGAAACCAGACCCCAAGCTCCGAAAGTTGCTCGAGCGCCTGGATACTTCCAAAGTCAAGCCGTGGCTGCTCACGAATGCATATGTGAATCATGGCAAACGGGTTATCAAACTTCTTGAGCTCGAGGGAATCTTCGAAGGTATCACATATTGTGACTACAGTCAGTTGCCGTTGGTTTGTAAACCAAGCCAGGACATGTATGCGAAGGCAGAGAAGGAGGCGGGTGCACCGAGCACTGATCAGTGCTACTTTGTCGGTAAGTGCCGGTGATCCTCGCTGCGAGTTTATCCAGCAGTTCTGAACGCTAATGCCGTGACTTTTCAGACGACTCCCATCTCAATTGCACTCATAGCCAGGCTCGAGGCTGGGCCACAGTTCACTTGGTTGAGAAGGGACAGCCTATCCCAAGGATACCAGCATCGCGATACCTTGTTTCAAGCTTGGAAGAGCTCCCAGTACACTTCCCCCATCTGTTCAAATCAGCAAGCTCTGTCTAGAATACGCGACCTGAAATACCCTGCGATTCTTTTTGACCTATAGACATTGAGGCCGTTCTCATTGTACGTTAGAAACAGTTACGTGATTGGTATAGCCCGCCATGCGTGGCCCAGCTCTAATTAGAATGAAAATAACGATAGTAATGATGAATCCGAGTCTGAAAGTTGAATCTCTAGATCATTCGCGAATCGCCAGTGCTGTTAGAAACGAATCACCTTCGAATGCAGCGATTCGCCTAATGCACATTGAAAAGACGATATTGCGGTCAAGCGGGAAAAAGAATTTTGCATGGCGTAGAAGCACTGTTAAAGATAATAGCACAAGCAAAAAATAACTGTAAAGTGACTCCCCTCGCGTGGAGGCTCGCATAGAGTCTCCTGGGGAAAGGAGGAATCCTCGGCACGAGGACTTTACGTTTCCCCCAGGCGTTGCTGATCTGTGGATCTATGGGAGATTTGATGAATGGGGTCATATTACCCCTCAATTGATAAGATATCCATCATCCTTTTCAAATATAGTACTTTGTATTCAATGAGGCCATAAGGCGTTAAACATCCAAGAGGCTGCTTGTTTGCCCCTGTGTTTGGAACGGAACCCAAACGCAATGGCGAACACTATGCTAGTCTCCTTCACAATGAGCAGCGGTGACATTCCGGAGAGACATTCCCATCAAGCTCATTCGAATAATATCAAAACGAGGAATCTTTTCATAGCTAATACTTCGTGGTGCTCAACATGCTCGCACCGTATTTTCTATTTTAGGCTATCCGGAGCCGTCGAAGAAGCACAATCGGCATGTACATTTTGAGCAATCCCTAAACCCTCTGTGGGTCGAGTAATCTGGTGATCAAGCAGATTTTGCATCCTCTGTTAAACGTTTCTTCAACGTCCACTTTTTGCGCAACCATTGGAGTTAGATCGATGGATTGTGACCATCGCAAGGGTCCCGTTGCGCCTCGTAACGAGGCACGGACCCGTTGTTCCACTATGCGATGGGATCGGAAGTACAAAATGAGTCCACTTTGTCCCATATTGTGGGGTTATGGGGATGAAAGCACCAGAATGACCAAATTGGAGACTAAATTCTCACCTACCGATTGGCTCACACGGACTGGGGGCGACACGTACATGTACGTGGTATAATCGGACGTTATGAGAGTTAAATAGGGCATACGCACAACAAACCAGATGGGACAAATATTTCATTTTTTTTTTATCTGACTTACATTCTGTCTTCATAACCATTTGTATTGGAGACTAGAGAGTCAAAAATGTCGAACAAACACTTTTTCCACGAGACCAATGGATTAGTGCTACTTGGACTGCAGTCCTTGGCCGCCAGAAATCCCCATCTGGGTCTCAATGAGCCCAACCGCGTCGTCTTCGATAAAACCCACGATCCTTCAAAAGTTACAATCATATCTGGTGGTGGATCTGGCCATGAGCCAGGGTGGTCTGGCTATGTTGGTGATGGCATGCTGAGCGCTGCTGTAGCTGGTGACATCTTCGCGAGTCCATCAACCAAACAAGTTATGGCTGCTATCAACAGTGCACCTTCACACGCTGGAGTGATTCTGTGCATCACAAACTACACTGGCGATATTCTTCATTTTGGATTGGCTACAGAAAAGGCTACTGCCGCTGGCCAGAATGTATCACAGATTCCACTCTCAGATGATGTGTCACTCCCAAGACGCCAAACAGAGAACACTGGCCGCAGAGGCTTGGCTGGAAATGTCCTAGGTAACAAGAATACTGACTCCAGAAAGAGTTGAATAAAGACTAACAATTCTGCAGTCCTCAAGCTTCTGGGAGCTGCATCCGCCGCCGGATGGAGCTTCGAAGACTGCACAAAGCTCGGCCTCGAGACGAACGCAAGCCTGGCGTCTATCGGAACCAGCTTAGATCTTTGCCATGTTATGGGAAGACCCGAACAAGAGTCTGTTGCAAAGGATACTTGTGTTTTGGGTATGGGTGTTCACAACGAGCCGGTAGGTCGTCTTGCTCATGAATCTTACAAAGGAGATCTGACATTGTTATCCAGGGTCTGCGCGCCATCAGCCCTATCCCATCTCCAGGGGAATTGATCAAAGAGATGTTGTCATATGCTCTTAACAAGAACGACGCAGAGCGAAACTTCGTGCAATTTGACTCCAAAGATGAAATTGCTCTTTTGATCAATAACCTTGGGGGTGTTTCCAACCTTGAGATAGAAGGTCTCACCAAGACTACATTGGACAAATTGTCCCAAGAGTATGGCATAGTACCATCAAGAATCTACGTTGGACCATTCGAGACTTCACTCAATGCGCCCGGTTTCTCAATTTCCCTTTGCAACCTCTCCCAGATTGCTAGTGCAACATCCCAGCCTCTTTCAACTATCATTGAGCTTTTGGATGCGCCAACTACTGCACCAGCCTGGCCTAAGAACCAATATAATGTCCCAGCCACACCTTACCAGAATGGACACTCAAATGGGGTTTCCTCTGCTCCCATAGCGGCTGTCACAAACGGAACAAGCAAGCATCTTGCTTCTGAGAAGCTGATTCCAGCCATTGAAGCTGCTTGCAAGGCAGCTATCGCTGCCGAGCCTCTCATTACCAAGTTCGACACTGTTATGGGTGATGGTGACTGCGGAGAGGGTGTTGTGATGGCTTGCGACGCACTTCTTGCCCGGTTCAAATCAGCACCATTCAACAAAAGCCCACTTGGGCTTTTCGAGGCTTTGGATGCAATAAACGAGACCCTCGAAGATATGGGTGGCTCTCTGTTTGCTATTCTATCAATCCTGTCCACTGCATTCGTCGGAAGTCTCAAGAAAACCCCAGCTGCTACTGAGGCAGACGTTGGCGCTGCAGCTGGTGAGGCTATCAAGCGATTGTTTGCATACACTGGGGCCCGTGCTGGAGACCGCACCGTCATGGATGTCCTCATCCCCTTGTGTGAGACCCTGAAGAAGACTCAAGGTAGTATCGTGGGGGCAGTGGAGGTTGCGGAGGCCGGGGCCAAAGCTACAGCTGCTATGAAGCCCCGATTTGGAAGAGCCACGTACGTCGGCGAGGACGCATCTACTAGCAACGAGAAGCCCCCTGACCCTGGCGCTTACGCTTTGGCTGTCTGGTTGAGGGCATTCTTGAGCGAGTGGAGTGCTTAAATGTTGGATCTGGATTTATGATAAATTATAGATTATAGACTTCTTTGAATGTTAATACGTGCCTCTTTCGCTCTCCAAGGACCCACTCAGTTACTGTATTGAGTGCGCTGGAGCGAACTCCGATGCCGTTTCTACCCCAAAAAACCCCGCCCTCACAAAATGTGTCATCAAATTCCCCATACTGATAAGAAACTCCCCAGGGTAAATAGGTTGCTGTTTTACAAAATTGCTCTTGTCTTGTGGAAAGCCCAAATTAAAAAAATGATTGAGCATGTAACAGGCGAATATTCAGAGATCCATGTTATGCCACCGTAATGACCAATTGAAGGGCCACATGAGCGTACGCTATAACCTACCTGGAGTAGATACGGATATTAAATATTAGTGCTGAGTCAGATGTTTCGATTTCTTTCTGATAGATTGGAGACTAGCGCTTTGTCAATGCCATAACCCAAAAGCTCACCAGCTGCATCTACTTAAGTCGGCTGAACCCACTTGCTGTCTTCGCAATTCGTTCTCTTTACCAACGACTTTTGACTACACAATCTACCTCCAGGGACCCTCAAATTATAAACAACACAAGTTTTTGAATATGTCTTCTGGTCGCCAGGGTATTAGCACTGCTGGAGCCCCGGCTCCTCAGCCTTTCTACAATCAAGCTATTGTTGCGAATGGGCTGGTTTTCTGTTCAGGACAAGTCCCCAAGGACCTGAGTGGCAAGTTTGTCGAAGGCCCCATCCAGGCCCGTGCAGTAAGTCCTCACGAAGGAACTCCGCATAGATATTTGCGTCCTCCCGCCTGGCGAGAAACATAACGTGGCTGATTACTTTCACATAGAACCAATGTATCAAGAACCTGAAGGCTGTTCTTGAAGCTGCCGGGTCTAGCCTGGGGCAGATTCTTGAAGTCAACGTATTTCTTACCAGATCAGAAGACTTGAACAGTATGAATGAGGCTTATCTGGAATGGTTCAAAGATATTAAGCCTGCCAGAACGTAAGTTACCTTTCTGTGTACGGTTACCTGCGAATCAGAGAAGCTAACCGAAAATCATAAATAGCTGTGTCATTGTCAAGGATCTTCCAGGGGGTACTGATGTTGAGATGAAATGCATTGCTCGTGTCACAAGCGCGAAGTTATAGATCAGATAAAAGTTGCGCTCTGGAATTACTTCGTGCTCCGCTAGGATGTGGCCATTCCTCCAGGATTATAAATTAGCTTGAAATTATTCTGAGCACAAGTCAATGGCCATAACCTCTCAATGGTAGATTAATAACTTTTTTTGACAAAAACCTGTTTTCCGCCTTTTTTAGAAGCCACTGTCACACAATGGACAGTAATAGTACTGTATACTTTTTTAGACAGGAAATGCGGCCTTGATGCGGTTCTTGCCTCAGGCCACAATGATCTGCACCACGCGTTTCACTCCTTAGTGCTTCATATCCGAGGCGTCCCCCGTCCCTCTACTCGTAACAGTCACGTCGCCAACCCCATCACATCGTGGGCATTTGATGTTCGACACTCACGATGTCTGGCCATGAGATTTCGCCCGGGTCGGTCATTGCCCTCACCGACGGGCGACAAGGGACGATCCGTTTCATCGGAACGACTCACTTCGCTGTTGGTGACTGGATTGGAGTTGAATTGAACGACGCTACTGGCAAAAACGACGGCGCAGTCCAAGGCGAGCGTTACTTTGACTGTGAACCGGGTCATGGTATGTTTATTCGACCGACAGCTATTGCCTCCGTCGTGCAACAGCCTGCGCGGGAGAGTAAACAAACCGCAAGGCCCGGTCCCAACGCAGCCCCCGGCAGACAATCGATCTCCGCGGGTTCAAGAAAACCTCCTACAGTAGCGCCATCCGCTGCCAAACGCCAAAGCGTCAATTCGTCTACCCCGACGCCTGCTCCAAGAGTGGCACCTCGATCTTCCCTCAGGGTAAGTCTTGCAAGTCTCCGCGCTGCCTACTTAGACATGACTAACTGATTTGGAAACCTTCAGTCTCCCACAAAGTCGCCTACGAAGCAATTATCTTCCACAGCAGCCCCCGCGCGCCCTTCTGCTGGGGGTCCACGCACTTCCACCGTTGGAACCCGCCCCCGACCTGCTCCCACCTCACGACCTTCAGTAGGCGGAACCGCCGCCTCAACAGCTGCCTCAAGAACCTCGCGTCCTTCTGTATCTGGCCCTGGTACAAGAACCTCTCGGCCTGGATCTCAGACAGCTGTTCCTCCAACAACCGCTGCGAAACGAGTCTCCGTCCGGCAGACTGCCTCTTCAAAAGCATCAGATGGCGGTGACACAGGTGCAAGCGGTCAGTCCGAAGAACATACGGATGCCGATTCAGGTGGCGCTGGAGAGGATAGCCCTGAGGATGAAGAGGCCACCCCTGCTCCTCCAAGTAAACCCGCCAGAACATCCATGGCTGCCACTCGCGCGGCAGCTCCTCGGCCATCAGCTGGAACAGCAACGCAGCGTCAGGCTCAGGCCAGTGCGAACAATCGGGAACTGGAAGAACTCCAAACCAAGCTGCGAATAATTGAAAAGAAACGGGCAGAAGACCGTGACAAGCTGAAAGTTCTGGAGCAACTGCAAACTGAGCGTGATAAGTTCGAGTCTATTATTCAGAAGCTCCAAGCGAAATACCAGCCGCAGCAGATGGAAATTACTGAGCTGCGTAAGAAGCTCAAAGATACTGAATCTAATCTCGAGCAAGTAGAGCGCTTGCAGGCCGAACATGAGTCGCTTATGGAAATGGCAGCTCTGGATCGCGAGATGGCTGAAGAAACAGCCGAGGCGATGAAACACAATTGTGAGGCACTCCGGTCCAAAATGGAGGAGCTGGAACTTGAAGTGGATGTTCTTCGCGAAGAGAACGCAGCATTTGACCAAGACACGAGTCCCGAAGATCGATCAAGCCATGGGTGGCTACAAATGGAAAAAACCAATGAACGTCTTCGCGAAGCCTTGATTCGTCTCCGCGATATGACCCAACAACAAGAAACTGCATTCAAAGATCAGATCAAGGAGCTGGAAGATGACCTTGAAGAGTACTCTGCTGTCAAGTCTGAGTTCGAGGCCACCAAGGAGAGACTCTTGATTGCTGAGACAAATGTAGAGGACCTCAAGCAACAGCTTGAAACGGCCTTGGGCGCAGAGGAAATGATTGAAGAGCTTGCAGACAAGAATATGCGCTATCAGGAGGAAATTAATGAGTTGAAAGCAGCTATTGAAGACTTAGAATCTCTGAAGGAGATCAGTGATGAGCTGGAATACACTCATATCGAAACTGAAAAGCAGCTTCAAGAAGAGATTGACTACAGAGACGGATTGTTCAGTGAACAGAACCGCCGGGTTGCACAACAAGATGAAGTCATTGAAGACCTAGAATACACTTTGTCTCGCTTCAGGGAGCTGGTCACAAATTTGCAAACTGACTTGGAAGATATGCGCGCATCGCAGCAAATATCAGAGGCCGAGGCCACTGATCTCACGACGCGCTCACGAGCTATGATCGATTTGAACATGAAACTCCAGCAATCTGTCTCTAAAGCTCAAACGAAATCCATTGACGTCGAGCTAAATCGTATGGAATCCGAAGAGGCAGCCCAACATCTTGCCATTGTCAAGCTCTATCTGCCTGAAAGCTACGAGGCAGAGAGAAACTCCGTTTTGGCTCTTCTTCGCTTCAAACGAGTGACATTCAAGGCCACCGTGGTGACTGGCACTATTCGCGAGCGGATATCCGAACAATCCGCTATCTCAAGCCATGAAGAGATTTTTAGCTCGCTTGAAGCTCTTGAGCATCTTTTGTGGATTTCTGCTGTCTGCGATCGCTTTGTCAAATTCATCAATGCCTGTTCGGTCGATCAATTTAGCAATGTCAGGATTGCTCTCGTCGAGATGGAGCCAGTGGAACGAATGCTCAATTTCTGGATTGAAAATTTCAAAAAGAATGAAGTGAACATGAAAAAGTTTGACGTTGAGTTGCAGAGATCCATTGCTTTGTTGGCTCATCTCGCGGAGACATTGCTTCCTGATACACCGGAGACATTCGCGGACGCACTTTGTATGCGAGCTGCCTTGTCCCAGTCGTATCTCGACCATTCAGCCACGGCAGTTTCTCGGCTTAAGTCGCTTGTCGATTCCAAGTTACCGGCACCCGAGGAGGGCGAGGGTAACGAGGAGAATGCGCTCTCATTCAGTAAACTTGATGGATTTGTTTCCCAGGCTCGAGGCTTTAAAGTTGCTATGGGCAAGATTCATCGTGCTGTAGAGGAACTTCGCTCCCGTTCTCTTGCACTCTCTGACAAAGCTGATGAGCCATTCAAAAATGCTGAGACTTTCACTCGAGATTTATCTAATCTCACCCGAAAGCTAGGCGAAAGTATCCTCGCTTTGACCAGTGAGGAGGGCCGTGATGAGCCCGTTACATTGGAGGATGTTCTAGAAAGCATGTCACTAACTGCCGGGGCATTTGCACAATATTCCGAATCTGCAACGGAGGCAAATGACCCTGTTTCACTACTATCTAACAAGTTACGCGACCTTGCCACGCAACTGGACGACTTGGATGCCATTTCCAATGACCTCTCTCACACCTCCGAATTCGAAAGAGGAGCTAACCCCTGGATTGCGAGATCAAATGAGATGAAGTCAAACAAAACAATCTCTCCCGATGCAGACGAAGAAATTCGACGCTTGAAGAACGAAGTTCACGAAGTTTCAACTGCTGTTGGGGTTAAAGACAATACGCTTGAAGAACAGGGCATCAAGATTGAGCTTCTTGAATCTCGAATGAAAGAAGCCAGTAAGAAGGCCTCAATGGTTAAAGATCTTGAAACCAAGATTGAAGAGGTCCAAGCGACAAGCGCTGAGCTTCAGAAGACGGCCGACGAGCAAAAGAAGGAGCTCCAGGCTGCCTCGGCAGAGCGTGATGAATTCAAGACTCGCCTGGAAAGGATGAAGCGCGCGTCAGGCCCCGCTGGCGCAGGTGAGGGTATTGTTGTTGACAACGAAGCCTCGCTAGCTGCCATGCAAGAGAACGAATCGCTTCGTGCAGAGGTCGCAAGCCTCCAATCAGCAGTTCGCTTCTTGCGAGAAGAAAACCGCCGCTCCAACCTTCTTGATCCTTACTCCGTCCAGCGATCGACAGAAATGCACGCTTGGCTGGATGCGCCTCTTTCACGCGCCACCCCAACCGCAGAGCAAGAGAAAATGCAACGCACGGCATTGGAAAGCCGGGACGTCTTCACTCATTTGCTCAAGCTTACCAAGGAATCTCGCGTTACGGACTTGAAGTCTACCATGGCCCCATCAAGTGGCGCTGAGAACGAAACTGTCAATCGCACAGCCTGGCGCCCAGCTAAGACTCGGCTCCGTTACCAAGTTCTTCAGCAACGCGAGAACCTCGAACACTGGAATGAATGGCGTGATGACATTGTGGACTATGAGCGTGAGCAAGACCGACTTGTTGCTGCGAAGCGCGAGCGTGCTCTGCGTGAACGCATGCCTAGACATGCTCACAAAGGCTCTGTTGAGTTTCCCCAAGGAGCGGGACACGGTATGATGGGAAGGGCATGGCAAATTTTGGGCATGCAGAACCACCGGAAGACCGGCTCGATGAGCGCGCCTGGTCCAGACACAGTAGAGGTTTTGTCATCTGATTAGAGTTCTGCCGTGCTGTCGTGTATAGTCACTATTGGTTTCCCTGTGCATCTTTTTATCCCCTTGACCAAGATACCCTCGCTGCATATACTTTCTCCGCGCATATAACTAACGCTTTTCTTGTCCATAATACCATTATTTTCGTCATTTCTAGCATTCTCCCTCAGTATATATAGCCGGATATATAGCCGTACGAGTCAATTCTGGAAATTGGAGACCCGCACACACATTTATCGGATAGTCAAAAGAGCGCCGGTCGGGTTTTAGCTGTCATGAGCGATTGCCGCATTTAATGGGCTATGATGACACATTCAGTCAACCTTCCATCAATTCACCAGAATAGTCTAGTGGATCAGTCGTCCGAATTGGGGTAGTGGCTAACCTCATCGTCTCTCACACGATAGCCGGGGGTTCGATTCCCCCATTCGGAGCACATTTCTTTTTCTTTTTATTTTTTTTTGCTCGTCCACTCACTCTATATGCTACGCGACTGCTGCCTTGGTCCGTATCGCTCAAGTAGAGTACCATAAGACACCGAAATATCAGAACGCGCGAAAATAGTCATTAAACGATTATGCCAAGGAACGATTGATGTTGTGATATCTTTACAAGAAAGGACTGAGCATCAGTGATACGTTACTGGACATACGATGCAGAAGCATTTGCTGATTGTAGAGAGATAATATGGGTATATTAAAGCTATGAACAAGGCTATATTACAAAATCTATGTAGCGGTTGCGGAATCTGCCAATCAAACGCCATACCGCATGCAATACTCAACAAGAACCAGGAGCTTGCTCTACGCAAAAGCGACCTGTCAAATATCAAGAACGTCGTCGAAAGTAACGCCAGGCTGCAAAGGCAGCGGCTGAGCCCACCGCCATGCGAAATGCCAAGAAAAAATAGATTGCTGTCCGCAATTTTTGGTAGTATCCTTGCAGCAAAATGCCTACTGCATATGATGGCCCGCTCCCAGTCTGACCAGTAGACCCGTAATATTTACCCACCCCAGCCACAGTGCTGTTATGAGCTTTCGAGCCACCAGAGGAGAGAGACACAGGAAGTGCGGTTGTTTCGCTGTCAGAGGCAGTGTTGCTTGCGCAAGACCGAGACCTAACCTTTTGTGCATTTAGCTTCCGCAGACGATAGCTGATTATACTGGCAAAGAGCCGTAAATCCGGCATCGTAAATGTGGGGTGGGACCACAATTTGACCGCGTTGTGAGGAGGGATCCTCTCAAGGAAATCAGCTAGCACACCTAGCGTCAATCCCCAAAGAAGCAGGGGGCGATTCATATCACCTGACTCTGCCTGGTTGCTGAGACACCATCCGCGCAGTCGTTGTGCTATTGATTTCGGCTGTTTGGTGTCATCAAGAACAGAGTCCACCATGGCAGCGCTATATACGGTCTCTGATGGTAGCAAGCGTACGGCAGAGAACTGCATCCATCCCACCAATGACCGAACAGCCATACGGCCCAAGAATCCAGCTTGTGTGAGGTACCGTTGGGACATATCCACATACTCGACAGTTCGGAGGGATGGTGATAATAGAGCCTTCAGAGGGACCCAATGGGTGGATGCTACTTCTGTCGGCTGTAGTCTTAAGGCAGGTGAATCGGGTCGCGTAGTAAGGAAGATGAAAGGACAAAGAACCATAAGTCTAGGCGAGTTTATTAGTGTAGCTCAAAAATCATTTAGAGGGTGCAGCACTCACGGTACAGATCCCCAGCTTGTAGTCACCACGCGCTCTGGGAGATTGCCAACAGGTATACAGTCGTCGGTCGTCACGTCCCACCCAATCTCCTCCCATGCTTCTCGAATCGCAGCGGCGCAATCATCCTCGTCCTCCGGATCCCTTTTACCTCCTGGCAGCGCAACATGGCCGGTCCACCTATCGCCGGCGCGTGAAGCGCGTTTTATGAAGAGCGCCTCCGGGACTCCGTGTTGTACCCAAGGCTGCGCAAAGAAATCATCCAGGCGGTCTTCCGCGGACTCTGTTGGGTCAGTCGTGACGGGGTCCGTCGGCCAATGCTCGTCCGAAGGTCGAATCCGAATAATTAAGGCGACGGAGGCCCGCTTCTTGCATCCAGGGGGATTTGGTATATGTGGGTACGGCCGGTGATGGAGGTCAGCTAAGACACCATGCAGGTGGTGGGACAAGCCATGGGAAGGATCCATCAGGGCGTGTGCAACTGCAGTACTGGAGAGGCTACAAAGTCCGGAGAGGGCCTGGACTTGCTGTTACGAATACCAAGGACGATGATCGGCATTTCATTGTGATCACAGCAAACTGTATTGACAGCGCGGTGTGGAGGGTGTAATACAAATACCGGGCGGAACAATAGTCGGGCCGCAGCAGAGCTTCCCCTCACTGATTCATGTGATGCTGATCAGCGCTGATTGGCCGTGAGACGCATGCGGCAAGCTCAGCCAGACGCCGGTGCACGTGCTAGCTTGACGCCTCGTCGTCGAGTCTTGGTTTTTTTTTCTCTCTCACGCTTCTTGAACCTGGTCGATTGAGCTCATGCTGCGTTTGTCTAAAGCTACAGCCGCAGCAGCTTTTCTTTCAGTCTCATAATCGTGCTTCCAGCCGGATAGCGGGCATCAAAGCCGTGCGTGACTCTTGTCTCTGCCCGTGGCATCCCTCCCCCACCCAAGACACCATGCGCTTCGGGAAGAACCTGCGAAACTCCACATATGAGCCCTGGAAAGGGAAGTATATCGACTATCCCAAGCTCAAGAGCTTGCTGCGCGAGCACGACACCAATGATGAAGAGGGTAGTGATTCCGACGATGCGCAATGGACTGAGAAAGACGAGGAAGCTTTCGTCCAGGAGCTCTTGAACGTCCAGTTGGACAAGGTCAATACTTTCCAATCGGAGACTTCTCAGCAGTTGCGGAAGCGTACCTCGGCTTGCGAGGTCAAGCTTCACCCGCTCGCTCCGAGTGCAGAGCAGGAAGGCATCTCGCTTCCCGAACAAGAAAAGCGAGCCGTCGCCTCTGAGGTATTAGAGGAGCTCGACAGTATCGCGAAAGAGGTCAGCGAGCTTGAGAAGTACAGTCGCATCAACTTCACCGGATTTCTGAAGGCTGCGAAGAAGCATGATCGCAAACGTGGGGCTCGATACCGTGTTAAGCCTTTGTTACAGGTCCGACTATCACAATTGCCCTTCAACTCGGAAGACTATTCACCTCTGTTCCACCGTCTCTCGGTCATGTACTCTTTTGTGCGAGAGTCTTTGAGCCAAGAAGTCCTGCAGAAGGAACCCGAGGAGGGATTTGGCCGCGATGTGTACTCGTCCTACAAGTTCTGGGTGCATGCAGATAACGTTCTGGAGGTGAAGACCTACATCCTGCGCCGTCTTCCAGTCCTCATTTATAACCCGGGCACATCGAAGGATGTGGAAACACTCGATGACCCCACCATTACTTCTCTCTACTTTGACAACCCGCAATTCGACCTGTACGGCCAAAAGGTCGCCCGCGCACCGGAAGCTGGATCATTGCGACTGCGTTGGACTGGACAGCTACAGGACAAGCCACCGATCTTTTTAGAAAAGAAGATTGTGACGGACGAGGACAGCAGCCGTGAAGTCAAGGTGCAGCTAAAAGAAAAGCACATTAAGGAATTTTTGGACAACGAATATCACATGGACAAGCAAGTCAACCGAATCCAAGACTCCAACACTGGCGGATCTTCTGGAGCAGAGTCGCTGAGGAACGACGTTGAAGAGCTCCAGTCTTTCATCAGGGAGAAGAACCTCCAGCCAATGGTCCGGGCTAATTATACCCGAACCGCCTTCCAGATTCCAGGCGACGACCGAATTCGAATCTCTATGGACACAAACCTTGCTATGATTAGAGAAGACTCCCTGGACTCAGAACGCCCATGTCGTGACCCAGCTGAGTGGCACCGTACTGATCTGGATGATAATGCTGCCACATACCCATTCAGCTCTGTCCGCACTGGCGAGATCGTCCGCTTCCCTCACGCTTTGCTTGAAATCAAGCTTCGTGGAAAAGCCCACCAAGCTGAATGGGTCAGCGATCTCATGTCTTCTCACCTGGTGAAGGACGCACCGCGATTTTCCAAATTTGTGCACGGTGTGGCACAGCTGTTCGAAGACCATGTGAATAGCTTCCCATTCTGGCTCGGTGAACTGGAGAACGACATCCGCCGTGATCCCCAGACAGCGTTCCACGAAGAGCAAGAACGTCTGGCAAAACGCGCCGAGGAAGACATGGCAGTTGGCAGCTTCATGGGCGGAACAGGGAGTCCCAATACGGGAGCTCTCTCTGGATCTCCCTTTAGTCGACTGCGTGAAGCAGAGTCACGGTCTAAGCTCCGCCGGCCTTCGGGCGTTACTGAGGCGCCGAAGAAGCCTCGACTCTCTGTTGTGGAGCCCCAGCGCCAGGAGCCTGAACCCGAGGCCCCCGAGGTAGCTCCCGAGCCTGAGCCCTCCTCTCGCTTCATGTCCATTCTCAACTCATTGGGTATTGCGCCCGAACGATGGTTCAGACGAGAGGAACCCGTTCAGTTGCCTCCAGGTGTCCGGCACCCTGGTGTGTGGATCAAGGATACTGGCCCAGTCCGTGTAGAGAGCAAGGTGTGGCTGGCCAACCAGAGAACTTTCATCAAGTGGTTGCATATCAGTATCCTGCTGTCCAGTTTATCTCTGGGTCTTTACAATGCTGCTGGCAAGCATAACCGTATCGCAGAGGCTCTGGCTATTGTTTATACTTTCTTTGCTGTGTTTTCCGCCGCTTGGGGCTGGTATATGTATGAAAAGCGCGCTCGACTTATCCGCCAACGCAGTGGCAAGGACTTGGACAATCTCTTTGGTCCTCTTGTAGTGTGCATTGGACTTGCGTTTGCTCTTGTTCTAAATTTCGTTTTCAAGGTATGTTTGCTGCATAACCTTTCTTTTGCTACGATTTCTAACTTCAAGAACAGTACAAATCTATGCTGGAACAAGCCGGACCTGGAAATGGGTATCCCATTCACGGCAACTCTTCTAATGTGGTTAGCGATTCGGTCTCCTGGGCGGCCCAGAACCGTGCTCAGCAGGTTCTGTGAAGGCTTTGAGGGGAATACAATTAGACCCACCGTCCCCTTTTCGGACTCTCATGTGAAATGTGTATCTTTAGAAACTTCCGGGGTTTGAATATCCACTGTTATTGTACTGTACTTGATCAGTGCTGTTGAGCATCAGCCTTTGCTCGATTAAGCAAGGTCAACCTCCGCTGTCCTCATCTGGCTCAATGCCGAATAGGTCGGCGCATCTAGAGCAGTTACATAGAAATTTAACTGCAAATTCGGTTCTCTCCAGGCCTTTGTAAATCAAGTTTAAGAATTGGCGCTTGTATAACACCTTTGAAGAATCCGCACCGCTGCATCATATCATCCCGACAAATCCTTGCCTGATGATTTGATCCCATAATTCCTCTCCTTGTATTTCATACTATCCAATTTACTTAATGTCAGTTTTGATGCTTCGTCGTCTTTCTACCTACCTTGAATGCTCCGATGCCGGCTGTTTATGACACGTTCGGAGGAAAGCCGCAGCATGGCTTCAATACTCGCCAACAATACAGATATGTGTTAATATCCTCTCGTTTGAAGATATAGAAGGCTTAAGAGTAAACACCCGTCAAATTATATGACTGCTGCACTTTGTGTCCAGTGGATATTCGATATCATCTGGACAAATCTTACGACTGAAGCCAAAAGCCGAGAGAAAAACTTCAATTATGTTCAAAATGCACTTTCAATACCTCACTGCAAGCTCAAGTAATCTATCTGCACCCATATCACCCGAGGCATCCGGCTTAACCGCTTCAAAGAAGCAAGAGCAGCCACATTTTCAATGCTGACAAATGGTTCGGCCAGCGAACGTTCCGCAGTCAGTGGATCCAGTCGATGTATGAAAACCCACCGCGACGCCTCCTCGACTTCTTTCTAATTCGAAATTCGATCTCTCTCAGATCTCACAGTCTCAAAGCTGCCATAAAACATGACCAACTTCAATATCCAGGTTATCTCAGACACCATTTGCCCCGTAAGTCCCACTCATATTTTCCTCCTCCGAGGCCTAATCCCAATTAACAATGAACATAGTGGTGCTATGTCGGCTTCCGCCGCCTCTCACGGGCTATCACGACCCATAGAGCTAAGTATCCAGGCGACACATTCAACATCAACTGGCGGGCATTCTATCTCGACAGCTCACTTCCGCCCTTCCCGGGCGCCTCGAAGCTAGAGATGTACCATGCGAAGTTCGGTAAAGAGCGCTACGACATGGTCTTCCAGCGCCTCTCTCAGATCGGCAATGAAGAGGGGATCAAGTTCGCTAAGGACGGAACCGTGGGTTCCACCCGCGACTCGCACCGCTTGATGTGGTATGCCGGCGAGCAAGAGGCTAAGACCGGAGGTACCGGCGACTCGGCACCAGGTGTTGTTGGAGGGGTTCAGAGCCGTGTTGCTGAGAATCTGTTCAAGGCCTATTTTGAGGATGCGAAGAATATTACTGATTTAGCTGTGTTGACTGAGGCGGCTGTGCAGGCTGGCTTTGATCGCGAGGAGATTAAGAAATTCCTGGATTCCGAGGACGGGGGTGCAGAGGTCGATGCTGAGGCTAAGGCTGCGTCACGCAAGTTAGTTACTGGTGTACCTTATTATTCCATTCAGGGGAGCTTTGCTGTAGGGGGAGCGGAGATGCCTGAGACGTTCTTGGATGCTTTTGAGCAGGCAAAGAGTGCTGAGAAGAACTAGGCCTCGATCTACGTGCCAGGAGAAAGCTAGGGCATGTGGATACGTCTTCTTCATACTTGATATAACACCTTTAATATCCTGGTCCAAAAGAAACTCGGTTTATATACCTAGTACCTGCAATATGTATAGAAAACGAAGGGCCAGGCTAGGGTCCTCGAGAAGTTTCAGATGGACAGTGCGTTCGAAAGGTGTTTAGGCTCTGTCTTGGTATCATCTACAGCTACTGTGAATACTTGAGTTTCTTGTGAACCTTGAAAGTACAGTCGCTTTAAATATTCATATCAATGTCATTCGTATTCTCTAAGCCATAATAACCAGAACCCCGTCTATTTGCGCGATGTCATAAAGTGCCAGCTAGTATGTGGTTAGAAAAGGATGAATGGGGATCTTGGGCGATAAGGGAAGGTATAGGATCTTAGCAAGTCATCCCATCACTTCTGTTGAACGCCAAATCCATGCGAATTCGTGGGGCACAACTCAAAAGCAAGAAAGCAAAAAATTCATAAAGCACCCCAGAAAGTCAAATGTCGGTATCATCAAAAACAATAAGAAAAAGCAACGAGACCGAGGTAAAGTAAAACGCGTATCGTCTGGAGCGAAGAAAGCACACATCCAGTAGATCAAAAAGCGTGGATATGTGGGGAGAAGAAAAATTCATGTGCAGCGACGGATATTGACAATGACATAGGCTTCAAGATCCGAGCCGCAGTCCGTTCTCATGCTGAGAGAAAAGGGGAAGAACCATGATTCGTGGCGAGATATGATGGTAGGCGGAAAAAGCAAGGTTGATGGAGGATACACCAATCAAGGGTGCTGAGATTGGACCTGGTGCAATTCGTAGTCTGGCTGGTAATCAAACCATTCTGTGTCGGGGTTGTAAAGATAGGCCTTAAAATCAACGCCATATGGCTTAGGCTCTAGCATGTATACCATTCCTAATGGGACATCCAGATGAGCGACTTCGTCCCGCTTCAGGCCACGGAAGTAGGAAAGAAGAACACGTGCGGTGGATCGATGGCTGACAAGCAGCACGTGATCGGTCGTGCGCTCAACCTCGACGATGACAGCTCGCAGACGGTTGATGATATCCAGATAACTCTCGCCTCCAGGACCAGGGTATCGGTAGAACAGCTTGTCCTTCTTGCGGTGGGAGTACTCGTCTGGGAATTGCTGCTGAATCTCTTGGTAGGTCATACCCTCCATTTTGCCGGAGTGAATCTCATCGAGCATGCGCATTTGCTTGACATCATACTGCTCTTCGTTGAAATATTCCACGGTTTGGACCGATCTTTGCATCATAGAAGACCAGACACAGAAGTTGCGAGGTCGGTCACGAGGTCTCCAAGAGGGATTAGGAGGCGTTGTGTCACCAGGGCGTGGAGGGAAGTTGTTGATAACGTCTTTCTCTGCTTGGTGAGCCTCCCACTTGCGGCGCTGGTGGTCAATGAAGTTGGCCAAGGCCTTGGCGTATCTGCGCCCATTGCCACTGAGATCCGAATCGCCTCCAATTCGGCCAGCCCGGTCATCGAGAGACTCGCCGTGGCGGGTGATCCAGATTTGTCGAGGAGATAGATTGAAGTTCAGCAAGTAGTAGACGACTTGGGAGGAGAGAAAGCCATGTGTTTGGTGGGCGACGACTTTGCGACCTACGTCAATCATTTGGATGTAAGCCATGTCGTGCTGCTCCTCATATTCTCCTAAAGGAACGTAAGATTTTTCATAGAGAGCAACACGTTTCTTGAAATCCTCGAGCGCGGTTACGGGGTCTTGACCCTTGTAGTCGGGACCAGAAAGCTTCAACCGCATGTTTGCCTCCAGTAAGGTCTGGTCAACACAGCTACTTTCGAGGAAAAGGATGTTGAGCTCGGGGCCAGCACGCTTGCGAATGTGATCCACGATAGCTTTGCGTCGTTCCATGGTGCTGTTTGTTGCATCTAGAATGCCCACGCTACCACCTTCCACGAGAATGTAGTCAAGTAACTCGTCAAGAGTGTCTAGAGCGACCTGCTCACGCATTTTGACTGCACGCTGGTTCTGTGGATCGAAGAAATTGGCAGTTTGATCCATAGGCTCTGGTGACGCTTCAACGGCAGTTTCGTCGTCTTGAACCGACTGCCCAGGTCCGGCATCAATGGATGGGACCACAGTGCTTCCATGTTGGGAGATTGACGCATCTGCATCCTCCCCGTTGACAAGAATCTTGGCTGGAACAACTGGGGGAGGCAGCGGTGCTTCATTTGGGGGAGATGCGTCTGACTGATTAGTGCCGCCAACGCTCACACTGAGCCGGCGTACCGAATCGACAAGGTCTTTGTGCACATTTGGTGGACTGAGGTTTTGCTCTGGAATCTTGCTTGTCTTCGTCATGGCTGGAGAAGACGACTTGCCTGCAGCAACACGGCGCCTTTGACCGACGTTAAAGATCTCGGTGTCGTGCTGCAGCCAATTCAAGTATCGGGCGAGTTTCTTGGTAATGTAACTCTTGCCTCTCGCTGGGAGGCCAACCATGACAATGACCAGCTTTGCGCCGACATCGCGCTGAGCAATTCGGCCATCAGGAGAGACTTTAGATTTGGTTAAACCAGGAATATCAAGAGTAGTGGCTCGAACTCGGGAGTGAGAGTTCGGTGTGCCAGCAAGCCTGGAGAGAGAAAGTCAGATCACATTATCACAAAGGTCGAGTGAAACCATAAAAAGCAAATAATCGACGACATGATAGTAAAAATAGCATGCAAATCACGCGAGAGGGGGAATCTTCAGCCACATGGGAATCCGGGGCACAAGAAAAGGCTTGTGTCTCCGAGGAACTGCCTCGCCCGGCGCCTCGCGCGGATCGTTTGACCGTCAGACATGTATGCAGCGTCGATCCGAGGCAACAAGCCAGCTCATAGGCCAGGATGCACAAGCACGATAGGTAACGTTCCCGGGGTAAATGGGGGGTTGACGACTCAGAGGCGGGCATACTCACATCTGTGGGGACGAAGGTGCGGTAGAAATCGGAGTGTCAGACAGCGCGGTTCCGACTCCGCCCTTTGGCGCCTGTAAGGCTTTGTGGGCATCGGAATGCAGGTCATTTCCTAGCGCTCGCCCGACCACGGTTTTCGGAGGCATATAAGCTCCATCTTTTCCCGAGTCCGGGGTCGGCCCGTTGACAGAGGGATTCTGATTTGCGTTGGTCCTCTGCTCGCTCAGGGCTGCAGGCTCGGACGTGGCGGCCGTCATGATAGCCGACCGGGCGATGTTGGAATGCTGTGCCATCCCAGCAAGGGTTGGCCCTGGCAAGTAGAGTAGATTGACTTGGCACCCTGTGGAAGGCTCTCTGGGGAAGGGAAGGCGTGGAGGATGGTTTGATTTCGAAGAAAAGCCCTTCTGGATAAAGCGGGCGCGGGGACAAGAATAAGGGCGGAAGTTGGTGGATGACTCAACCGACGGCAAATCCCAACGTCACTCTCACTCAGCGTCGCGATCTCCGCGACCAAATGGGGAGATCCACGGTCTAATAGACGTAGATGGTGCAAGTGGCGCTGTCAATCGGGGATGAATGCCGTAGTGAATGGACCACAGCGCTCCGGGTGAGGAGGGGCGTGGGCAGACGCGCTGAAATAAGCTAAACGCAGCTCCGTGGCTCCAGTCCCAACGCGAGACCTTTGGCTATTTGTACTCTTTGTATTTAGAGGACTCAAAGGAGCTGAAGGGAGGAGCTGAAGTGTACAAACGTTCAAGAAAAAGAAATAAAGGGATTCAAAAAGAGTCCTGGGGCCACTGATCGTCTCGTGAATCAAAACAACTGCCGAGGCCACGAGTGGAGATTCACTGGAGTATTTGCATTTGCGCGATGATGTCAAGTTTGCAATAGGTCCATGCATGTGAGATCTAGATACACTATGGAATTGGAATATCTGGATCACTCAGCTTCTATATACATGGGGCTGGCGCCAAGGAAGGTCTGGCGAGATCAGGTAGATGTCCTTTATCTTGACCGCAGAATGCTTGGCTCCATACATCTCAGACCGAATATACCACGGTGGAACAGTCACCATTGGTACCCCTGCAGGCCCTGGCTCCTCGTTATGCCAAGCTGATCCATCTTTGGATCTGTTCCCTCCGGGAGATCGTCGCTGGTCCCCGTCCCTTGTTGCTGCGGGTGGCCTTCTGATATTCAGGCTGCCAAGCCCCCAATATGCGGATGATGGGAGGCCGCTTGGGGTCTGAGAAAGATGGCCTGTTACAATCCCGACGTGTCCGGCGAGTCCCAGAGTATTCCTGTATGGGAAGAAAACATAATTCGACAACCTTGTACAACCTCACGCCTCATCCGCCTCACTGGTCAGGCTAGGTCTACATCCGCGAATCAGACTCGGCGTTCTTGGCAGTCCGCTGAAGGAGATCTATCCCCTAGCGGCAACAGATCTCTATGTCCAACGTTTGGGAACAAAGCTGCGCTGAGTTAGGCCATCTTGCGCCCCGGGCTTCGAGGGAAGATTGGCCCCTTCGCACAGGGGTGATACGGAGATCCTTGGCGCTTGGCGGTAACGCAGGGGGTGACACACATTGCCCGGGATTGATAGATATCGCAAGTAATTAGTCGGGGGACTTTGGGGCTATGCTCCAGACTGGCTCCTTCCAGATTCTTGGCTTATCAGCTCTGGAGGGTGAGCGTTAGGCCGATCAAACACACGTATGCCGCAATACTCAAAGCGGTCAGGACCACCACTGCATTTCCGCTGGTACGGAACTTGTGGCGATGGATTCCATCATCTCCGACCTCTGAGAAGAACTGACGGTTTCCCTGAGACCGGCGGAACAGGCCAATAATTAGGACACCGGTGCCATAGATCGCAAATAGAGCACCGATGCTGTAGAATTCGGCGGTGAAGATTTTCAGCACGACAAGTGCGAAAGAGAACTGAGATAGAGCGGTCCGGACATATGCACCCTCAAAAGTTCGCTGTGCTGCGCGGACTTCCACGATCTCGTCGTTGGTCAGGACTGCCGAACGGGCACGGTGCATTCGCAAGTGGTAGCGATCGGCCGCACGTCGCTGGAAACTTAGCTTGACTGACCTCCGAACCATAAGATACATGGCTCGTACTCACCTCAAACATCTTGTTGGCGACTTTGACGTCCCAAGGTCAGAGCTCGTCAGGAGCAGCAGAAATGAGGGGAAATCGCGGTGTCGCTGGGATCATTGTGACCATGCGGCACGCAAACAAATGTCACGGGAGAGGTCATGTGACCTTGACAGAAGAGGAAGTATAGAAACTCCATTGAGCACGGAGTCTCTGTTTGACGGCATATGATCTCCCTTGACATCTGGTCCGATCCCATTCAGCTGGGGCTTTATTACATTAATATCCGATTACAAGTTGTCATATTTGACTTCATGGTTTGTCTGGAATACGAGTGCAGTGAGCTCAGGGCATGCGTGACGACCATGAAAGGGATCGATTTTCCGTGTCAGCTGATCTCCGCAATCTGGGGTAACTCACCGCGTGTCCAAGCGGGCCTTTTTGCTGTTCTTGCCTCGCAGTGACTGTTAGAGAAATGGTTTCCGGCATTTCACTCCAGTTCACCTCTTCGGGATTCGGGCCTGTGGTTGGCGCGAAAATGCCGCTTGAGACCCCACATCAGTTTATCCACCAATCAGAGGAGATCTTTTCTTAATGGCATCAAACCGGCAACTGAGGTTTCCTAAAAGAGTAATCCAGTCGCCCGCGCCTTCCCCACATTTCAGCATTTCGCTATCGGCGACGTCTCCGAAGCCGTTCGTTCTCTGTCTTTTCAACTCGCGCAATTCCAGCAGGAGTGCAGAATTGCTTTGAGTCTCCGAGCCTGACACCCCATCTCCAAGGACTAGACATCATGGCTAAAGTATTCAATGCGGCAGAAGGTCGGTGTTGTTCTCCGCACGAGCCTTTCTCCTCATTCCCCGCTAACGAGAAGCAGTCGCAAAGCACAACACGCGAGAGAGCTGTTGGGTAATCCTCTATGGTAAGGTATACGATGTAAGTGACCCTTTACTCCCTGGAAGCGTGAGGATTATTTGCTAACTGACACCGTGTAGGTGACGGACTTCCTGTCAAGCCACCCCGGCGGCGCGAAGATTATCTTGAAGCTTGCGGGCAAGGATGCAACAGAAGAATACGATCCAATTCACCCACCTGGAATCTTGGAGGATGAGCTCAAGCCCGAGCAGTGTATAGGCACAGTGGATGCAAGCACATTGCCAAAGGAAGAGGCTTCAGAAAGCACGGAAGCTAAGAAGCCCTCGAACGGGCCACCGCCAATGCACCATCTGCTCAATTTAGATGAGATTGAGGAGGTGGCCGCCAATCAGGTCAATAAGAAGGCATGGGCTTACTACTACTCGGCCTCCGACGACAAGGCCTCCAAGAAGCTGAACAACGATGTATACCGCTCGATTTTGATGAGACCAAGGGTTTTCAGAGACGTCACCAACGCCGATTTGCAAACAACAGTCCTGGGACATCAGCTGGGACTTCCTATTTATGTTTCTCCTGCCGCTATGGCTCGTCTTGGTCACCCCTCTGGTGAAGCAGGCATTGCAGAAGCCTGCCGCAGCTTCGGCGCCATGCAAATCATCTCAAATAATGCATCTATGACCCCCGAACAGATCGTGGAGGGCGCTGCCCCGGATCAGATATTCGGTTGGCAGCTATATGTCAACGTGGACCGCAAGAAGAGCGAGGCAATGCTAGCGAGGATCAATAAGCTCAAGGCGATCAAGTTCATTGTTCTGACCCTCGACGCCCCGGTGGCAGGAAAGCGCGAAGATGATGAGCGAAACGGTCTTGAGGATGAGCCACCAGAAGAGGAGGCATCAAAGGCAGCGGACCGCACGGCAGACGATACACCTGATATCTCTCGGGGCTCTGCAGGTATTGGCCAGATGCTGTTTGCTGGCACTGATCCTACTTTGCACTGGCAGGAAACTCTGCCATGGCTCGCAAAGCACACTGATCTGCCAATTGTTCTCAAGGGTCTACAAACACACGAAGACGCGTATCTCGCATCGCTTCACACGCCGCAAGTCAAGGGCATCATTCTCTCTAACCATGGTGGCCGCGCTTTGGATACCGCACCTCCTGCTGTTCACACACTGTTGGAGATCCGAAAATACTGTCCCGAGGTATTTGATAAGATTGAGGTATATGTGGATGGTGGTATTCGTCGCGGCACAGACGTCATTAAGGCTTTGGCTCTGGGTGCTAAGGCCGTGGGCATTGGGCGTGCTGCTCTCTGGGGCCTTGCTGCTGGTGGAGTTGAGGGCGTCCGCAGAACATTGAAGAGTAAGTTTCTTTTTTCTGGGATTGTTCAAATTCCGTTGAAAATTTTGTCCTAACAACCCCGACAGTTCTTTCCGACGAAAGTCAGACATGCATGCGCCTCCTTGGTGTAGGAAAGGTTGAAGACTTAGGAATGCACAATGTAAGATGACTGAATTGATTACCTGGTAAAGCAAATGCTAACAAAGTCCCAGATCAACACTCGCCTTTTGGAACAGCAAATCTACGATGGGCCATCTGGGCTTGACTCTTTACGTCGCACTTTCCGCGCAAAGCTATAGACCGACACAAGTGTTTGCGAATCTAGTGTCCATTGTTTCTTATCTGTATAATTTATTCTGCCCCACGCATTTCTATACCAGCCAATTGGCAAAAGTCCGAATGCATGACCACGTTATATCTAGAATATATTGCTTTCTAAGTTCATTTCAACGTCATAAGCCTCGTCGTAAATCATGTCTGTTCATCCTTGTCCAGGATCCAATGTGGTATCAAACTTCGAGCCAGCAGTGGCCGTAATTTGCGAGGTACTGCAAGGTAGTGGCTGAGGAGATTCATGGGAATTGCTGATCTGTCGGAGCGATAGGATCCCAACTGTATATTTTCAACAACACTGTGCCAAGGCCCATCGAGCCCTTGAGGCTTCGACCAAAACGACACAGCATACGTGCGTTCGTCTCCAGCCGTCGTTGGCGCAACGGAAAAGTGGTGTATTCGGACATGCTCCGGAAGCAAAAGATCATCGGGCGGAATCTCCCCCGGCTGAAGGCCAAGGTGTGCCTCTTCGAGTTCCATGATTCGATAGAAGATTGTATGGTATCGTTCCGAGCTCAGAATCCAGTCATGCCCGGGAAGCTTCTTGAGGAAGTCTAGTCCTTGGCGACGTAATCGAGGCCATCGGCATTTCCATGCTAGTGGATGTAAGGCGAATAGTAGACCGAAATCTAGCCGGAATGGACGAAATCGGTTATTGGAGAAGCGGCATCCGCTTCCAAGGAGTCGTTCAAGGCATTGTAACCCTTGGACATATTCCATACGGTTGTTGTCCCACATACACTCGGATTCAGCTATAAGACTGCGTAGTCCGAAGCTAGCGGTTAATTCGAGTACGCGGACTGCCTCGGAGGCTTCTTTTTGAGAATAATCCCATGATGGTCCATGTCGGCATACTAGGGCTTCGAAATTGAGCTTCCAGTGGGCGAAACCTCTTTCGAATTTGTCGATGATGCAGATATCTTCGTCGGTGAGGTGGAGAGATGTCGGTTCTGGATCGACTATCTGGTCGAATTTCCAGGCTGTGTGGGTGATCAGATCTACCAAAGCGACTTTGGAATGTTTGATTGTGTCGAACCTGTCACCGAAGTTGATCTCTTCATTGTCATCGATTGGGTTTAGGATAAGCGGGGCGTCCTCCTGGACATGCTTGTCCATGAGCACAGCTCGGAACGTACTCAGCACAGGGGCGATCTCCATAGACATAAAGTAAGCCTCGACGGATTCGTATTTATGCCCCCATGGTAGCGGAGTGGAACGGATATTCTTCTGGGACCACGATTGTAGAATTTGAATGCCACTTTTCACGTGGGCTTTGGCCATTGCTCTATTGCCCCGGTAGTATTCGAAGCAAATAAACAAGACATTTGCCATAGCGATCAGCCATGTTGCGTGGGGATCCATGTCGGCCTTTTCTATAACAGTGCGAATCGCTTTGTTATAGAGCTTTATTGAGTTATTGGGGCTTGGACTTGGGCTATAGCGATCGAGTGTCCCCGATTGACTCGATTCTTGATAGGTAATCTCTTCGTCGAGAGCAGAGACAGCCGCAATGGCATTGCGGACAACAGGCTCCACAAGACTAGTATGAAGAATGCTTCCTTGGAAGAATCCGCCCTCGAAATACCCAGCGAGTTGAGGAGCTGTCTTGTGGAAAAAGTGTTCCAGTGCTCTTAGCTCGGCATTGGACTCAAGCCTTGGAGCTGGAGCTAGCTCTTTAGGCATATTCGATATTTTTACTAAAGACTTAGCTGGCTCGGGCGTCTGATAACCGTCGCACACTCGACCCGCCCGTACACATCTACGCCCAGTTAGTATTCTGTGCGATTTGTTTCTATCAGGTAGATCAGGGGAGCCCTACCGTGCACACACAGGTTTTTGCTCATCACACTTGACGCGTCGTGCTCTGTTCCCGGGATTCCCGGAGATTTAGAATCTAATGCACCCCTTCGCAGGATCTAGCATGGGGCTACTCACCTGCAGGTCAAGCAACCCGTGCGCACTTTGGGCCTCGAGGCTCTCGGTCGCCTCCGGGCAGACAGAGCAGGATCATCGGCCATGATGCCCCCATGAAGGCAGACGGATGCAAGGGCGATCTTTAACTTCCGATACCAACGGTCCTGAAGCCAGGCCAGCAGCGATAAAACTAGGACGAGGCTGGAACAGGAGTGGAGGTGGATGCCTTAGGCGCTTGGCCTCGATCGATTCTCGCGCAAATCTTACGACATGGCTCTCTTTTTTAGCGGCTTGGCTAGCTTGGCAGAGTGGCTTTTAGGGGGCATTTTTATCTTCAGCATTGCTGACACAAAAGGGTCGACGCCAATGAGCTGGCCGGCATTAATGCATTAGGGCCTGTGCTTCCTCACCGAGGTCCCTGAATCTCCCGTTCTCCACGGCCCTTCGATTCCCCGCTAGACTGACGTAGCGGTCCGCTCGAAAGGACAAAGAACTTCGATCTCCCAATGTCCAGCAGGACGTTCTCCCACTCAACATGGCTGCGATGAGTGCTTTGGAGTCCTTGCTCCGTCATCCCGGGACTCTGGCGATAGCTCTAGGGACGGTGGTAAGTTGCCGTAAACAAAGCGGCTCAACGTGTCTGCCTGCCAAGATATCAGAGACCAGCAGCTAACCCTCGTGTAGATCTTGGCCCAGGCAGTGGGAAAGGCCATTTACAATGCGTTCTTCCATCCGCTCGCGTCTTATCCGGGGCCAAGATCGCATGCAATTTCCCGTATCCCGTATTGCTGGATGCTGCTCCGTGGTGCCATGCCGTACGACATTTTGGCGCTCCATGAACGATACGGCGATGTAGTGCGTGTTGCGCCTGATGAATTGGCGTTCTCCAATGCGAAAGCATGGAACGACGTCATGGGCCATAATCCTGGCGTTGAAGAGTTCAAGAAATTGTCAAGCTTCTATCGGCCAGTAGAAGAATCGCCCGTTAACATCGTCAACGCTGGCCGTGAGGAACATGCCCTTCTCCGAAGACTCCTTTCGCATGGCTTCTCAGAGAAATCTATGCGGGAACAGGAGCCCCTTATTCAAGTATACATTGATTTACTTATCAAGCGGCTGCATGAAAACTGTGGCGCAGGCTCAAAAGCACTTGATATGGCTGCGTGGTACAACTGGACAACTTTTGACATCATTGGAGATCTCGCTTTCGGCGAACCATTCGGCTGTCTTCGAGAATCACAATACCACCCCTACGTTCATCTGATTCTTGAGTCTGCTCGTGCAGTGATTGTCTTCCAGGTTGTCGGATTTTATCCCGTTTTAAAGGCGTTATTTTGGTCACTGATTCCAAAATCTGCCATGTCACGATTTGTGCGCCAAACGAAGTTATCAATGGATAAACTTAGAAGAAGAATGGAGCCTGGGAACGAGCGATCCGATCTCATTGAAGGGCTGCTATTAAAAAAAGACGAACTGGTGGGTGGCAGTAGCGCTTGTTTCTTCCTGCGCGCTTCTAACATCTCCACTAGAACCTTACTATTGAAAAGTTGCAGTCGAACAGTAACATTATTATCATGGCTGGCTCGGAAACTACAGCCACTCTTCTAGCTGGAGTGACTTATCTTCTGCTGTCCAATCCCGACACTCTTAAGAAACTTACCGATGAAGTCCGAACAACATTTAAAGAAGAAAGCGACATTACAATGACCTCCGTCAACCAATTAACGTACATGTTGGCCTGTCTCAACGAAGCCCTACGAGTCTATCCGCCTGTTCCTACGGGTCTCCCCCGCGTCGTGCCACGGGGAGGCCGCCCAGTCCTCGAACGCTATGTACCCCAAGATGTAAGTTTCCGACTGATGAGAAAGTAAGACGCTTAAACTGAGACAACAATAGACCGTCGTGGCCTTACATCACTGGGCTTTATACCATAGCAAGAAGCATTTTACTGATCCCGACGCCTATCGTCCCGAACGGTTCTTAGGGGATCCTCGATATGCGAATGATGACTATGATGTATTGCAGCCATTCAATGTGGGGCCAAGAAACTGCATTGGCAGGAAGTATGTATATTACCATTATCCCATGTTGAACTCTACTGATAAGACTAGTCTTGCATACGCCGAAATGCGCATGATCCTGGCTCGGGTCATCTTTAATTTCGACATGAGTATCACAGAAGAGAGCAAGGGCTGGATGGAGCGACAAAAGATATTTCATTTCTGGCAAAAGGGCCCCTTGAATGTACATTTAACTCCTGTTTCCAGGTGATTATCACTACCAGAGAAAATAGTATTTTTTCAACCCAAACCTTCTATCAGTACAATCTGAACACTTGCTTTGTTCAGAAAGTCACAAGTCATTATGGCTGCGGTAATGTATTATAAAGGCAGCATTGCTTCCAGTATAATCGAAACACATTTGTCGGACCGATCGTAATGATCAGCAATTATGAATTATGCCAATGAAGCAAAATTATCCTTGAGTAAAGAATTGATCATATCCACAACCTTGTCTATTGCTTGGCAATGTTTAGACTTTCAATCGTGACGGTTTAGACTCACGGATCGTCCGTTTACGTCTAAGTCACGCCCCTGTGCAACGACAATCACATATCCCATGAAAATAATAGTCCGAATAGCATTCAATGTCTATGGGTCGAAGGAGAGTGAAGAGTGAAACACCAATAATCTGCCGGTCAACATCTGGGGTTACTTGTTTATAAGAGAACTCTTCAGAAACATTCATGAGGCCTGAAGCACGGTGGGCACTATCCCAGTGAGTCTTTGCACAGAACCTAGTGTATTCATACAGAATGTAGACCAAAGGGCTAGCAATGGCTTCTCTCCAGCATGAGAATTGCTGTCTCGGAAACTATCACCAGCCGAGGAGCCTATAACTAGTTTTCCGCATATAAACAAGTTCTCGTTCAACCTCCCATCAGCGAGGGGCTTCTGCGAGTTCCCTTAAAGTAGCCGCAGATGAGCGGCCTAAGGGATATCCAAAGCTCTAAGTATTGGAGTTCTCTATTTATTCACGGCATCCACCAGCAGTCCATACTCAATATACATGTAAAGCCGCTTAAAGGGGTAACCGGGCTAATTAAGTACCAACAGTTCTTAATCGATCCGAGGTTCACCCCTATGCAGAAAGATTCCGTGCTGCTCCATTGGCTGAAAATTGTGCTTTTGTCTCGCAAGCCAATGATCAAAGCTATTCGTCCCGTACCATTGGAACAGAACAAGTAAGATTAGTGTCTTCCTGCTAGCCTCCTTGGGAGCAGATCGTCGGGAATATCGGACCGCAGCTCGGGGCACTTCTGGGCTTGACTCCACAAGTGCGAGATCGCGATTGTTTGTGGAGGCTTAAGATCCACTCCCGGCATAAGCCCGATTTTTCAGCCCGAATTTCTGCACCCCTTGGCGTCGCTAAAGCTGCTGAAATCGTTGCAGTGTTGTAGTCTACCACTTTTCCCACGGCTTGTCGATACATGACCGTACAAGCCCTCGACGCACCCCTGGCCCCCTTGATGTGCAGTTGGCCTGTCGACATGAACCAGGTGCCTCCCGCCTGCCAATTTTTTACAGCTGTAGTTTTTCTTCCACATCCGAAAGAAACGCTAGCGGATTGGTAACGACGAACACCCACGTAGAGATGCGCTAGTGGTGGAGTCCATAGGGCAGTTCTCCACTGGGTCTTATCATGCGATTGACTTTTGACTTATAAGGCTCTGCCCGTGTCCTCTGGCGTCTCCTGAGCTGACGTAGTGACTCTGGACTCTATTCCAGCTCTAAGAAGCCGCCATGCGTTTCTTTGGCCTCTTCTCCCTGCTGCCGCTTTTCAGCCAGGCTGTCAGCGCTGCTACCCTCAGCTCGTTGCCTGCGAAGAGCGTGGTGGAATATGCCCTGCCAGCCGCTGCCGAGACCCATGAGATCGTTGCTGTGAGCGACAAGCTTTTGCTTGTTTCTCAACAGACGGATGGAAGTCTGCTCAAGATCGCACTGAACGACGATGGACAGCCTACTGGTGTCCGTAAATACACCATGACCAACGCATGGTCTGGTCTGCACGGCCTAGTCGTCTCTTCGAGCAACTCGACCAACTCCTCCTCGCCGCTTGTTTGGGCTACTGTCCAGTTCGACAACGCCCTTCTGCAGATCGACCCTAATGGCGACGATATCAACTCCAAGCCTCGCATTCTTAAGACCATTCCTATCCCTTCTCCTGCTTCTGGACCTCACGGAGTTTTGGAGCACGACGGAAGCCTGTGGGCGGCATGCAAAGACAGCTCGCACGTCGTTCGAATCGATATCAGCAACACCGACAAACACCAAGTTTGGCCTGTTAGCGGACGCCCAATCTTCATTGCTGTGCACCCTACCAGCGGTGACGTCTACTCTGGCTTGGATTTGAGCAGCAAGATCTGGCACTATAAGAACGATGGAGGAAAGGGCGAGGAGATTGCAGTCCCCGCAGACAAGGGAAGCATCCCTGTTGGCCTGGTTTCCGGTCCTGATGGCAACTCCTGGGTCGCCTTGCTAGGAAACTCATCCACCGGCACCGGCACCTTTGGACGTATCAACGCCGACGCCTCTATTGACTATTTCACCATGTCTTCGGATGTTGGCGCTACCGCCGGTATCATCCATATCGCGTTCAGCGAGGATTCATCGCAACTCTATCTCCTTGGCTCGTCGACTTCCTGTGCCGATTGCGTTAACGCTGTTTTCACCGTGAAGATCGATGACACCACTGGCGGCTCTGCTAGCCCCAGAATTGCTGTCCAGAACTCGATCGTGCTGCCTACTCAGCAAAGCTGGACTCATCGTATTCTCTTCCACCGCGGTGATCTGTATGTCACTGAGCTGACGACTTCTATCCTTGCTCATGTCAGTGGAGTTGCCGTTAACGGCTTGAAGGTCAGCGAGACTTGGGACCAGTACGCCGATTGGGGCCTCGGTCTGAAGGCTCAGGGCATTGACTACAACAACGTTGCCTACTAAGGGCGAAATCCTGGCTTTATCTATTGGCAAGGTATAATTAGGCCGACGGCCTAGCTATCATAGAGCGATGGCGTTTAATTTTCACATCCTATCGGATATATTTACAGGCGCTAGACTTACCTATATTTTTGGCATGGTTACTTCCATTTATATCAAAATCTAATATGAGCGCTTTTATAAAATTTGACTCCATCTCTGATCACTGTAGCTTACAGAATTCGTGGGATACATGTATAATATCCTCCCCAAGATGAGCAGCAATGCTATGGAGCTTTATAAGATGGCGGTGGAATGAAATCCAATAGCGAAGAACAAAATTCTGACCACAAGACTTTCAGAGTAAATTGACGGTGCTCTCCGACCTAATAATCCGAAGGAACAGGCTCCAAAAGAGGCGAGGCTAGGTCTATGAATGAGTAGCCAAGATCTATATGCAGATCACAATGACATAGAAACAGGAAGTGAAAAGAGGCCCAAAAAGTCTCAACCACGCAAAGGCACGCAAGGCCCACCGTGCAACTGCAGGCACCGGCAGGTCATGACAATGTCTCAATGAATCACGCAGGGCCATTTGAGTCTTGCACGATCGTTACTTCATGATATTTACAGATTAACCTTAGCCTCAAAACCAGGCTCATCCTTTCCACAGCTGAGACCATCGGGTAGCTCGAAGGAGGCACCGCAGTAGCCATCAACCGAGACAGCAACGCCGATGAACTCGGTGTTTTCATTGCCCTTATTCTCAGCAAGGAGGTTGTAGTCCGCGTCCCAGATCTTGCAATGGTTAGGTGTTAAAGATCGGGTATAGCAGTGGAACTTGAATTTCGCGTCGCCGAAGCAGCCGCCTTTGAGAGTGAAAGTTTGACCGGGGTGTCCTTCGGGGTCTGGAGTAGTGGCACAAGGGCTATGGTCGTCTGGGTACTCAGCATGCCAAACGGATTCACCCTTCTCTGTGATGAGATTGAAGCCGGAAGTGAAGCCATCCTGGACAACGCCGCCGCCGGGGGCTTGGAGAGCTGAAAAGGTGCCGGATGACCAGACGGCATTAAGTTTCTGTCCCGCGAGAGCTGTTGAAGCAAACATGAAGCTGCCCAAGGAAAGAGTCTGGAGAACGTTGGATAATAGCATGATGATGGTGAGGTAGATTATTCGAAGAGTGAATCAAGTTTCTTTTAATGATATTAGGAAGTGAGAGGAGCTTGGTATTTGTACCTTTTCCACCTGAGACCTCCCTGCGTGCCTGTTCACATTAGGTAAACTAATTGCGCTCTTTATTTTGCTTTCCGACATTTTCTTTTTCATGCCGACTCTCGCAAAGGCATCATTATGGGGTAGTTAGTGGCATCAAGGGTGGACGGGTGGCCTAGATTGGTGGCCTTAGACTTGTGGGGACAGAGTGAACTCCACAAGTCGAATAATCCTGGGGACTATGTATAAATTTGCCCCATATTAAAGTAGCATATTCAATCAATCAGAGTACAATGTGGGTTCTCTTAGAAAGTGTCCATGTGAACATGAAATGGCGGGGATGCAAAAGGTCTCCCATGAAGATATCAGTCAAGATACCTAGGTCAAAAAGAAGTATCCTGGCTCTCCTACTGATTTTTTCATTGCTAAGAAGGCAGGTAAAGCGATCTAACTACATGATCCTGCATCTTCGAAATAGATTCAAGTTGGCATTCAAGGAATCAACCGCCAGAGAGACTCTACAAGGATCATTCAGACGTGGGGCTGCAGATTCTTGCCCTGTCGATCTATGTAAGCACGCAGACCGGCTGCTGGCCTTGAACGCTTTATGCAACGTTTTCAGGGACCCAAGCTTTTATGTGTATATGGTGTCACTCAGTTTCATATTCGCCCATTCAAATTTTTTCTCTGTCAAGGATTATAATTTGTGGATCTTGTGATATGATGTGCTCGGGAAGAAAGATTCCCCACGTCTCGCAAAATTGAATCTCCAAGTGGTGATGATAATCCAAGGTGAAGTATCTGCTACCTTCCCTAGAAGGCCATGATAATTTAATGTCGTACACTTAAGTTAGAAATTCCGTGGGACCATGACGGCTATGTCCGCTTGTCTGGTATTCCAATGTGAGGTTGTGGATTTACAATGTCACTGAATAATATCTGGAAAAACATGCACCCCTGACAATCAAGTGCGATTAACAGTTGGATAGCCCTGGAAGCTTAAAGATCGCCGGGCGCTTAGTTGTAGTAAAAATAAACCCGATAGACTGTTTGGCCGACGTCAGATCAGGCCTCCTGGGGGCGATTCCGCCCTGCTTGGAATAAGGTTCCTGACGCATAGGTCTACCTTATGGTATGATGTACATTAATTTATGGTCATTGTACTCCGCAGATGTTATAGCATAACGTAACAAGTGGCTATGATCCGAGTACCCTCACATTTATTCAAACATGTGTCTCCGTTTCAATGCGACGAACCACAAGTCATATCCATATCTCAAGCCAATGGAAGATAAGGGCCACCACTCGCTTCTTTGAACCGAAAATAAAATCCATAATTCATTATGATAAGCTCAGATGGTCATATGGGCATGGGTAGATTGTCCAAAGGCAGTACTTACGTAGCGCGTGCATTAAAGCCTCATCTCAGGCAAACAGCAGAGAAACCTGGAGCTCGTTGCAAAGAAATTCAAGAAATACTTTTTACGGTCTCCATAGTGGCATCGCACTCGCAATTTTAATGACCATCTGATCTGTGTGCCCGTTATGTAAGACTGGCCGTATTTTGAGAAAATTACTCCTTTTATCAAAAGAAGGGGGCAGCAACAAGTAGGCATCGCTTCGACGGGACTTTGCAGAATGAACTTGTCGCAGAAATGAAGATTAATCACTTGTCGTTACATTTCTTACAGTTCCAGACTGGATCTCAAACTTGTCGCCCTATCTCGTGTCCAAGATTACACATCTGGGGCTAGGTTTACGCCCAAGAATGTCTATCCTCTGTTAGCTCCGTTCATCCTGGCTTTCCGACATCAGGAAAAATAGACAATCCGGGGCTTAGACGCAATAATTAGGGAAAGCAAGGCTATTGCAGTCCAATGGTATTATAAGGCACAACCTCTTTCGATCTGATGGTGATCCTAACCGATTGATAGCTCAGATATGTGATCAGATCGGCTCTCTATGCGTTGAGATAAAGCTATGAGACTTTTGTTAGTGGAAAATATGTCCTAAAACTTAATTGAGTAATCCCTTGGAAGTAGGTTAAAGATACAATGGCCTGGCAACTGATGTTGAGATCTACATTTACAACAAAAGGTGGGTGGCTACTGGGGTTGCAATCCAAATTACTCTCTGATGGTCAAGAGCGTCGGCACGCGCGCTCCAATCCGTGCAGGAAAATCAATCGAACACGACGAAAAGGATCTCGAAGGCCAATAAACAATGCTTTATATTGAGTTTGTAAGAGGAAATTGTGGCGCGATCAGGCGCAATCAGATAAGACGGCGATAGGGCCGCCTCGGGGGTCGCCCCACTGTTTTTATGGCGTTCCTGAACCGCCTGGAGGGAACACATCAACCACTTCGCAACTCCTGCATTTCACTCATTCTCTTAGAGGTGCCAGCAAACACTATGGCTATCGCTGGCGCCCAACGGAAGCAGGTCCTCAAGGTGTTGATGATCTCGCTGCTCCTGGATCTGGTACGACCACACGCTTTCTTCTCAACTTACCCTGGCTAACAAGGTCTCCAGATCTCATTTACTTTCATTCTCCCATTATTCCCATCCCTGCTAGCATTCTACCGCGCTCAAGATCCTTCTCCGTCCTCTCTCCTCAACCGAATCTTCCACTACCTAAACGCCTATAAGAACTCCTTCGCTCGTCCAATCGACTCGCGTTATGACATCGTTCTTCTCGGCGGAGCCCTGGGCTCATTGTTCTCTTTACTCCAAGCCTTCGCTGCGCCCGTAATTGGACATCTATCGGATAAGCACGGTCGCCGCCGCGCTCTGTTAACTGCAATGGTGGGAAACATCCTCAGCGTCGCGCTTTGGGTCTCCGCGACCGATTTCCGCACGTTCCTCGCGAGTAGGATTGTCGGCGGGCTCAGCGAAGCAAACGTGCAGTTGGCAAATGCGATCGTCGCGGATGTGACTGATGAGTCGCGCCGTGGTGCGTCAATGGCCCTTGTTGGTGCTTGCTTCAGTATTGCATTCACCTTTGGCCCCATGTTGGGCGCGGGGCTGAGCACTGTCGACATCGTGGCCGCCAATCCCTTCATGGCCGCCGCTATCGTATCGCTCGCTTTGATCTTCCTTGAGACTGTTTACCTGTGGGCTGCATTACCTGAAACGCATCCTCAATTCACATCGCTGAAGCACGAGGAAGCATCCGAGTCCGAGGGAAAGCAGGATAATAAGTCTTCGTTTAAGGCGCAAGCTGCAAAGGATGACAAGAAGCACGTCCCGCATACAAACAACCCGGCCCTTCTAAATGCCATTCATTTCCTCTTCCTCCTGCCCTTCTCTGGATTGGAATTCTCTCTTCCCTTCTTAACGGCTACCCTTTATGCAGGAACCACGACCGCTAGCCCCGCAGCTCTGAACGGACGGTTGCTCTCAATGATGGGTCTCATTGCCTCCCTTCTCCAGGGAACCGTCGTTCGGCGCCTTCCGCCTCTTATTACCATGCGCGCAGGTGTCGTGGCTTGTGCGCTCTCGTTCTTCTGTCTTGCCCGCGTTGACTCTGTCACTGGCCTCTATTGCGCTGGTGCACTGCTGGCAATCACCACTGCTACCGTTGTGACTAGTCTGAACAGTCTTGGTAGCTTTGAGGCCCGCGATGCTAACCGTGGTGCGGTGATGGGTCGTCTGCGAGGCTGGGGGCAAGCTGGTCGTGCTACTGGGCCTATCCTGTTTTGTACTTTATTCTGGTGGGCTGGGCGCGAGGCTGCTTTCACTGTCGGTGGTGTTGCAATGTCTCTCGTTGCTCTTCTTGCTTTTGGGCTGCTCAAATCACCAGCTGTGCATGCGAAGTCGGAGTGATTGTAAATCATATTGACTAGGGTTCTCTTATCATTTCGACCTACTTTGGTCAGCGGTTCTTGTTTATTCTTTACTATCTTGATGTATTTGATGACCTGGATATGAGATTGACTACGCGTTGTCTGCTTGAGTCATAAATGTTTCAAATTCAGAATGCATGTCCCGCTATCTGCACGAAGTATGGGATGGTGGATGTATAACATGGCGTTAAGAATACAAAATACTTCTATCATTGCTGAGACTGATCAATCATACGAGGTATTGAGTGTAGATTCATGATCATTAGAGAGTGGGGTATATGGTACACAATTCAAGATATGCAAAAGCGGGGGTGATAAAGCGTCAGTCATTCTGAGAGGCTTGATCAACAAATAAATCACTAGCCCTTGAGAGGGATGGAAATTATGGTAATCAGAAGGCGATAGAAGTAGAGCTCGTAGTGTTTGTTTTTGTGGACAAACTGGCGCCCAAGGCAGCATCGAGGTTAGCGTTGGAAACGAGAAAGGAAGGAAAGGCCGACTAATGGCAAACACGTCCTGAAGCCTACCTCGTGCAAAGATTATTGTAATCTGAAACGAAGCTTCTAACAGCCTTGTTGACCACGCCTCGCCCCAGATGGCATCTGGTGATTCTGGCAAGGCTCCATCATTAGCTGGGGATTTGGCACTGGATCCAATGAGCCCCGAGCTTTGCCGATCAACCAGTCTGTGAGCGTTACAAACTTAGCTGTCCGATCCCATCCGTCAGCCTCGTCGGTGTGCTCAATGGTATGCGTCAAAATGCGGCCTTCTTCATCAAATGAAAAGATGAAAAGACCAGTGAACTGCTCCTCATTGGAAAGCTTGAAGATAGGCTCTTCCCCTCCGAGGAGTTTGCTGAGCCCTCTATTTGTCCCTTTTGTAGAAGATGACAATGAAGTCTGACTGGGAGTGTGGCTGGTGCCGGTTGTTTGCTGTGCTGTGGTTGGTGACTTCGCAGTGCTACCATGGGCCGAGCTGGGACTCTCGCCTTGGGTCTTGGATGATTGCGAGCTTAGACTCATGTTGTCATGGAATGGTCGACTCTCTGTCCGTGCTTCTGTCTTCCATCGTACAACCAATCGCTCATCTCCGCAATCATTATTTTCGCAGTGCTCTGGGTCTAGCACGGTCCCAGCGCGTACAATTCGTTCACTCAGAATCTGAAGCCGTACATTCCCGACTAGGGGGACACTGCTCCAAGCCACTGGCACAGTCCACAGGGCTGCGCGGTACAGTGTGCGTCCTTTGACGATGGGAAGATGTGGATGTGTAGAGGGGAAAAGGTGGAGATTCACACTTGGTGAGAGAATTTCTGGAGGTAGGTTATTGTATAATAGCGTCGGAAGGAGAGGTGAAAGTGTTCGCAAGGCTGAAATACCACAATCATGTCAGTCGGGGTTATAGAATGCGCTATGGGTTCAAAAAGACTCACTCTTGCCAAGTTTTAACACCCGTTCGTCAGGCGGTTTATGGTCATTCTGGGGATTGCTGCCTCCTAGTCCGAAAACCTCATGGCGCCTCCCTGCAGGTGAGAAATAAGTGAGCGGCAGTGGGCCTGTTGACAGAGGTAGAAATGGTTCGCTGAGGATGCCGGGGCGCGGATGAGCGAGTTGTCTCCGCGGAGGAGACGCGAAGCTGCGCGCAGTACTTGGCTGTAATGTGTACAGGCGAGCGCGCGACCTTGAAGGCAACGACAGCTTCGCCATTCTGCCCTAGAGTGTTGATCTTCACGCCATAGAGGGGAAGTCAAAGTTGGAGAAAGCGAAGTTGCGGATGTTCTGCGCTCGGGCTGTGCATGACGTATGGGCCAATCGGAGGCGCTCCGTATACATTATGCTGCCAAACGCTGGGCGAACTATACAAAGTCGATTAGATATGATCTGAAATAAAGATAAATTCATGATTTGGTTCGTTTAAATGGTATTCTAAGCATTCTCATCTCCTTAGGCTAATTCATCATCGTCACCGAGCCCCATGACTCGTCGCTCCGCTAGTTCCCGGATTTTGTCCTCAAGCACACCGCGGTCGTAGCGCTGGGCCACCTTCGCCGCCGCCTCAAGCATCTTCCCATTGCGATCGCTCATCATTCCAACAAGCTCCAGCGCTTTCATACCACGCTCTTCGCCTTCTCTGCATTCGACGGCCAGCATCTGCAGCAGGTTCTTGTCAAGTTCCAGCTCTTTGCGAGCCAGCTCTGAACGTTGGCTGGCGGTGGCATTGGTTGAGCCCAAAAGGTCCCGGAAGAGCGAAAGAAGGAGATTGCCTCGGACGAATGCCTCTTGGAATCGCGCGCCTTCGTTGCGCTCTGCTGATGCCTCGTCTGCATCGTCTGGGTCCTTGACAGCCTGGTTTGAAATTGGGACTTGGAATTCAAATTCAGTGAGCAGCGGCCGCGGGAAGTACGGATTTTTGTCACCACCCTTCAAAATGATACAATGAAACCTCTCATGGGCTACGGCCACAGGCCAATAGCTCTCTTCCTTTCGGCCCTTCGCTAATCGAGCAAGCTGCCTAGTATCTAAGAGAGGTACCCATCGAGCTTGGCCTTGGATGCGCCAATGTTGCAGGATAAGTAAGACTCCGGTCGAATCGTAGATGCAAGGGTCCTGAAGACATGTCAGTATGAGAACTTATGCAATTGCATAATAATCAAGTACATACCCCGGAATCAGAGAAGAAAACGCTCTGGAGCTGAGCTCCTGTTGGTAGTGCAACCACATCCTCGTTTTGGCAAATTTCATCTCGCTTGACGTTTTCGACTGTGTACCGTAAGGATGCACAACGACCGTCACTTGATACAGGTCCATTGCCAATGGTCATGATATAGTCTCGCCAGGCAGAGCAAGTGACTGCCTCGCTCTTTTGCCTATAAACGCGGTACGGTGTTCCAAAGAGAGTATACACGCGTACGTAGTCTTTAGTTGTGACTGCGACAATGTACGAATCACTCAGTGCGAGAGCTATGTGACTAGTCAGTATGGCAAAATGCCACCTCGCAAAATAACAACTTACCTCGCACATTCTCCCCTTCAGGCAATTGAGTTCGCCAGTCGGCTCGAGCGGTCCAAGTCTCATGAGGCCGGTAGAAAATAGTAGCAGGCCCATCCTCAGGACTGTTGGAGAACAGCGTTCCATTTTCATCTGATATTGGTTAGCCTCAGATCCGATTTCCATCGCAAAGATACCTACTAATGCAAGCCTTGTCATATTTATATGGATCGGTGAAGTGAAAATCTCGGTGAAGTTCACGATCGTAGAATTCCACGGTCACTGTGTGATGTGTCTCTTGATCAACAGTCCAGACAGCCGCAATCAAGTTCAAACCTGACGTTGTTAGTAAGCGCCTTTTATCAAAATGGAAAAAGTGTCATACAGAGATATCGCCGACTTCCTGCCCATGGAGTGCTGCCAGGCTGAATAGGCGGGTGGGATTTTGGTTGCAAGGAGCCCGAGTAGAGGCGTTTGCTGTCAGGACCATCCAGATTATCTAGGTGACCATTTGGTCGTTTGCCGTACATGTTTAGCTCTTCGGCATAGCCAGCGCCATCATCATCGTCCACGAAATCTGCCATTTCCTCATCTTGGCCGAGGATATCGTCGAGCGAGTCAGGGGTGCCAGCACGAGCTGCCTGTTTGACTGCATCTCTCGATCGATCCGCCAATGTTCGCTGCACATTATTCGATACCTCGGCTAGGGGCCCAGGGCCAATTGGAGCAGCTTGTAGCTGTTTAGCTAGCAGTGCCTCATGAGCCTGAGGAAGAGCAGTGTCGTAGATGAACAACTCTCCATCTGAAGTCGTGAAGGAAAGGGTGTTTTGATTCGGATGCCATGCAAGGTTGAGCACGTTTCCAAAATCGTGTTTCTGTAGGATACTTTGCGTTCGTGAATCCCAAAGCACGATCTGACCATCCAGGCCTGCTGAGGCTAACACTGCCCCGTTGGGGGACCAAGCCAAGGCCGTGATATCGCCAGTGTGTCCTCCCGCAAATGTCTTCTCTTGGTTCCAGGATGAGATCGAATAGAGCGCAATGTCCCGAGTAGCTGTTGCGACAGCAAATGCAGTTCCATCCGGATGCCATACAGCGCGGGAGGAGGCCTCGGCATCCGGCTCGAGGCGTCGAATGGCACCATCAAGCTTTCGCGCGAGTTCTGGCTCTTCGCCGTCTAGAGAGTAGACGTATAGTATTCCGTCCGTTCCAGATACAGCGATGTAGCGGCCTTGGGGGTGGAAGGTGACGTGTTTGGTGCCTTTGGCTTGTTCGCGGAGGTACTTGACTTGGGTCATATCCTTGATTTTGACAACCTTGACAGTGAGTTCACTGATAGTAGCATTAGATATTAGATGATTATCGCAATAAATACCACTGGTAACTCACTCGCTTGCGACCGCTACCCATACTGTGTCTTTGGATATCGTGATATCGCGGACAGGGAGCGCGCATCGCACCAAGAGGTTCTTCATGCGACCAGTTGCAGTCTCGTACTGCCATACCGTGCCATCCTCTGCTCCCATGATGAATGTTTCATCCTATTCAAGTCAGTCGTGATTGCCAGTAACTCAATGCGCCAGCGCGTACCGTAGCTCCGATTCCGAAATGCCCGTCCACACCTTCGTCAATTGTCTTTGGCTCACCATCTTCGCCGCTTGTGTAGACACGGATTGCCGAGTTCGATCCGCCGGTAATAACATATTTGCCATTGGGTGTGTAAGTCAGTAGGGTCGTTCCTGGGGTATCTAGAAACCGAGACTTGTCAGTAGACGAAGTTAACGTGTAACAGCGATATGACTTACGGGCTGGACGCCCACGCGGTCGAGCGATTTCAGCGCTCATTTTGTGTTCTGCAGAGGACTCTGCACCTGGAATTTGGTGTTTTGACCAGAGGTTCAGAACAACTTGTTGAACCCCTCGGGTCTGAGAGGCTGATGATCTTCCCGGGGAAGACGCGACGCGTCGCGCACCTGATTTAACCCGAACGGGACTGATAGGGCTTAGGGCAATTTATCGCATCGCATCGTAGGAGTTTAACGCAACTGTATGTTCTATTCTGCTATTATATACAGATTCTGTAGCTTAGTTTCGAGGCCCTCCCGCAGTGAGGAAATCAAAATCTGTTCCCTCGTGCGCCTGGTTGACAGAACGCTCATATAAGCCTCTATACCCGCGTTGCTGTTTCCTGGCTTGTACAACACCCCCCTCGCTCACCAGACTCTGTTTTCTCTGCTGGATGCGAGCTTCTAAAACCGAATCAGAAATATCAAGATGAAGCCTGCGACTTTCTACGTCGCATATTATTGTGTCACCGGTCTGCACCACGCCAAAAGGCGATTCTGGAACGGCTGACTCGGGCGAAATATGCAGCACGATAGTTCCGCCTGCAGTGCCAGACATACGGCCATCTGATAAACGCAACATGTCTTTAACTCCTGTTTCTGCTAGCTTCTTCGGAATGGGAATCAATCCTGCTTCGGGCATGCCTGGGTTCCCAATTGGCCCAATGCCCTGAAGAACTAAGACGCTATCCTTTGTCACAGGAAGTTCTGGGTCGTCGATTCGCCGAGCCAGGTCTGCTGAATTCTCGAATACCACAGCTTTTCCGGTATGAGAGAGTAAGCTGCGATATTTAGATGCTGATGCTTTCATCACGGCCCCGTCTGGCGCAAGGTTACCTCGGAGCACGACAAGAGAAGCAGAAGGATAGAGAGGATCTGAGAGAGACCGAATAATTGACTGTGGGAAAGAGACCCTCTTCGATTGTGCTGCATCGAGAACTTCACCCAGTGTCTGGCCTGTAATTGTCAACGCAGATAGATGGAGCAGCGGGCGCAAGACGTGTAGTAATGCAGGCATACCACCTGCATTATGGAAATCATCCATGTAATTATCACCACTAGGCTTAAGATCGATCAGCAAGGGCGTCTTTTGACCAATTTCTTCAACTGTTTGTAGAGTTATTACACCCTGAAGGTTAGGGTGTCTGTTGGCGATGGCAAGAAGATGCACCACGGCATTGGTGGATCCACCTATAGCCTGGAGAACAGTGATAGCATTGAGGAATGACTCTTTGGACAGTATTTCCTGTGGCTTCCTGGAAACCTTAGCCACAGCAACAGCATTTGCACCAGTTTCTTCTGCAATTCTCAATCGTGCTGATGATACAGCTGGGGCAGATGCCCCGCGAAGTGGCATCATTCCTAGACCGGCTGTTACGCACGCCATTGTACTAGCAGTTCCCATAACACCACATGTTCCGATCTATTAAGTAATGAGGATTAGTAAAGACATTTTTATATGACCTGTATTGGAACTCGACAAGAGCCTACAGTTGGAGCGAGCTCTTCGTTGATAGCTGAGATCTCCTCAACATCAATTTCACCAGCTCTGAATGCAGCCCAGTTGTTCCGACAATCTGTACATGCACCGATTCTCTTGCCCCTGTGGCTTCCTGGTAGCATGGGACCAGTAATTAAGGGAAGAATGGGTTTATTGGCTGAAATACCACCCATCAACTGAGCAGGTACAGTTTTATCGCAACCTGACAATGTATTAGCAAATTCATTATTCTATGGCCTCATCGAGGATAAGACTTTTTTTTTGGAAAAATCAATCTCAGTTCTTACCTCCGATCATAATGCACGCATCCAACGGTTGGGCCTTGATCATCTCTTCAGTGTCCATACTCATGAGATTGCGTAAAAACATGCTGGTCGGGTGAGAGAACGACTCATGGACGCTGATGGTTGGGAATTCCACAGCTAAGCCTCCACTAAGCTGTACTCCGCGCTTGGCTGCTTCAATAAGCTGAGGTACATTTGCGTGGCACGGATTGAAGCCGGAGAATGTATTGATAATGCCCACAATTGGCCTTGATAAAGCATCTTCGGAGTATCCCAAGGCCTTAATGAAGACTTTGCGAAGGAAAAGAGAGAAATGGGCATCGCCATATGATGTGAGTCCCTGGCGCAAGCCAGAGGTTGAAGCTATGGCAGCATTCAAGTCATAATCACGATTGGGTTCCGAGTCTGTATCGGTCTGCATTCTGTATTTCTGATATGATTCAATTGGATTGAATCTTTTCCGGGAGTCTGTGAGTGCAAGTGCATGTGGTCTGCTTAAATATCCCCACGCTGTGAGTGGTGTTGGTGTCATCGGTTCAAGTCCGAGCGGATATTTGTCCGGGTCACCCCGCATTCTAGTAGATGGCAAAACCTAATGGATCAAGCAGTGACTGGTGTCATTTTATAGATATTTGAATTGATTTTATCATTTTTATTATAGTTCAAATTCTATTGTCTGTTATATTTGGCTAAGTATTGAGGTAGGCGTTTATACAGCCAGTTTGACCCTGACCCGCACATCGTGTGCAGGTGAGAAAGCACCCCAAGTCGTCTTATTACCAGGGACAGTAATGCTCTTTCCTTCTGGGGACTTGAAGTCCCACATCGACACGATAGCCGCGGTAAATCCAAGAATGACTCGCTCGGTGAAGGCATTGTGCTTGGAGCCGTAAAGACCATCTGCAATTGGCCCAAGAGCCTCGGCATTGACCTCTTTGTGGCTGTTGCCAGTCTCCGTTGCGATGAACCTCAAAGGATCGAATTGATCCGGGTTGGAGAAGCGATTAGGATCATTTTGGTAGACACCGTGAGGCATGATCACTTTCTCTCCCTTTTTGAACTTGTATTTGCGGGGTTCAACGGCATCTTCGGTTGACTCTGTCAAAGTCATGTCTGATTCCAGTTTCCTGAAACTTATTCCAGCGGAATGAAGGCGGATAGATTCATAATAGCATGCCTTGAGTAGTGGACAAGATTGGAGCATCTTCTCCATATCAATGTCGAGCTTTGGGGGCTCGTCAAAGGGGAACCCGGTTTGTTGGCGCGTAAGCCGTGTGGCCTTTACATAAGGGGCAATCTCTTTTTTGATTTCCTTCAAAAGCTCACTATCGGCGAATATGTGGACAATGTTCCAAAAGGTCATCTTGGAGCTATGCCCAAGCAAGTCCCAATAAAGGGACAAGTGTCCCGCAGCGCTGGCTCCTGGTGACAGTTCAAGCTTGCGGAAGGTCCGCATTCTCTGTTTGACTAGCTCTGAGACGTCTTCAAGATCACGGAGCTCGATTCCAGGGTCAATACCATCATCCCAGGCACTGAATGCCCGATAAAATACTGACATGATATGAAGAAGATTGTCGCGCGCAGCGTAACCGGAGGAAACGCCAGGTGTTGGGACACTGCGTGAAATTCCAACAAACATAGGAACAAAATTATCATCAAGAGTCCATACTTGAGACAAAAAGCCTTGGAAAGATTCCACAAAGGATTCGCCCATGAGCAGCTGAGTCATATTCTGGCCCACAAAGCCTCGAACAAGACCGTAGAGGTCTACCAAGCATACTGTCTGGTCGTCATCAAAAAGTTCCACTTGACTATCACGTTCCCAAGGGGTCTGGTCAACGGGGCTTCGACAAAATGTCACAAGACTTGCGATATTCCGCTTAAGAAATCGCGTTATAGCTTCCGAGTGCTCCGTGGCGTAAGGCTCTCGATCGATCAGGCTTAACACATCGTCACTGATCTCTTGATTGCGGTTAGAACGCAGAGTTCGGACTAAGCTACGATCTCCAAAGACGTTCTGCAAAGCTTGATCCAGCACCGCGGCACTGGACGCATCAGGAGAAGACATGATACTCTTGATCATTGATGGTGAAATGACGGTATCGTGTGCTTCTCCACGCAGGTAGATTCCAAATACAGACTCCTTCATCGTTTCTCTATGATGGGATTAGTCTAAGTGTTGATGTTTGATAAGGGAAACAGGCACAAACCTCAAAGACTCTAGAAACGAAACATGATTCCATAAGAATTGAATGCCGTGGCCCATCCATGGTAGCCAGTACGGCGCTAAGCGAGCTGTCCGTGTTTCCGAGCCTGATGCACGCTGGTGGCTCTGGAATCCAGTGATGACACGAGTCGCGACGCAGGAGAATACCAGCATCGCTAACAGCGTCACCCATGTCAGGTTAGATGCCCCATCTCGCACCGTTTGTATGAGACTGTCAGATGATGGCTCGTAGACCTCCATATTTGCACGCTGTCAGAGTTGAGAAGGAAACAACGTCGGATAGTTTTTCCTTTTGGCTAGTGTCGAGCCGAAGCACCCGTTCCAGGTGGGATGATGAATGCTTAATTTCAGTTCTGAAGTACCGCATACATCGCGCCCTTAGCCAAACAATATTCACTTATGACAAAAAAGCAAACAGTGTTGATAAGGTGTTCTTTCGGATTGATTGAATTTATGGAACTGATTTAAGGCCAAGTCCACCCGAGCCAAGCCCCTTGCTTACTCATCAGCTACCGTTCCAATTATAGATTGAGCCTAAGACAATGCGCCTCAATTTTATTTTGGGAACTTGGGTTTGCTCATATTTCGCAAAAGATTCCAGTAATGATACTGAGAAGGAGATTTTTACATAGCTCGTAGATACATGTTCAGATGAAGTAAACAAGGCAGAACTATATACAACGCAGTACAATATCTTACTTCTCACTCTGAAGCACCTTTTGCAACGACGCGCTTTCTCTCTCATAGCGTTGAATCTTAAATTGACCACCATGGATCTTGCGCAGAAGCCACTCGATTCGCGAGGTAAGTTCCCACGGGTACTTGGGCAACGAACCAAGCTTAACAAGCTCGTCTTCGTATTTGGTGATGTTCTTGTTCTCGCTACTGATCAGCTCTCCTAGAATCAAAAGATCCAGGCGACCCTCTAAAGTCTTGTTCTGAATCAGTCGGTTGAAAGCGGCTTTGTAGACAGGCTTTCCGGGCTTAATCCAGCGCGGGAATCCCTTCTCTGAACCAACGGTGATCAACTCCGCTTGTTCTAGAGCTCGCAGAGTAGCTTCGCCGTTATCTTTGAACAGATCCGAAAGAAGTATTTTGTTGTAGAGGAGAGCACCATCCTTGGACTGTGCCAGAGACTTGATAATGTGCCATGCTTGCTCGCGAGACCAATGGGGCGTGCTTTCAACATCAGTCTCAAGTATGAAAATTTTCAATATCTCAGAAGCAGACTGTTCGATGATTCGATTGACCGCAGCTATCAAGAGTTAGTAGTGAAATTTAGTAAGTCTTTTCATAGGGGCCATACCTCGAGGCGTTTCGCCGGCTTCAATTCGATGAGCCATAAACTCCAAATCGGTGACACGCCCACCTAGGACCTCAATGCATTCGTCAAGACCGTCCAATTTTCTTACTGGCTTTGCTTCACCCTTCTCATCCTCATCTGAAGACGAGGTCTCCAAATGATTCAGAACAAAGCGGCGGCCCACTTCTGGGGAGCAGTCACCCAGGCCGATCGTGCGGAATACTTGATTGGGAAGTGCCTTGCTGAGCGGCTTCGTGAATGAACCATCAGTCGTCAAGAAGATTACGTGCGCGATGTTGGCAGCCGTTAGGCCAGCTGCCCACTCAGTCAGCTTGTCCATCACAACACTGTCCTCTGAGTTATATGAGAAATTGTCAATCACGACAACGGGTCTCTTCTCGGGATGAGCCTCGAGATACTCATCGTCACTCAGATGGATATCCTTGTCATTCTTCTTCCGGCCTTCGAGCGCGACTCTCTTCATAGCAACGGCAGTGTTTTGCCAAATCTTGCTGAGTTGAGCATCAAGTGTCTCAGAAAAGCCGGCCTTGGTGCCGATCATGCCCTGAGCAGCTAGATCAATGAAGCTGCTAATGCTGTTCATCCATGAAAAGATGGGCCTGTATCCAACTTGCGCTGCGGCTCGAGAAATCTTTGCCGTGTCACCCCTGGCATCGTGGAGCTGCTTGCAGTCAATTACGACTTTGTAATGTATATCTTTGAGCGCCTGGTCAAAGACAAGTTCTCGTTTACCAGAGCCCCTTGGCCCATGGACAATGATGAAGGTTTCAACCGTCTCGGTCAGCCATGCTCTGAGCTGCTGGATATCATTCTGTCGGTCTTCCCAGATAGCAGTCAAGCCGCGAGGGTCTGCCTTGCGCTGGCCGAAGTAGATTTTGTTGGCCTTGCTTGCCTGTCTTCGAACCCATTGAATGACCGCGTTTTCTTCCAGATGATGGGTAGATTTCACTTTCAATTTGATAAAGAATGTTCGAATAGGATCAAAGATAATGACTGTAACAGTCGCGAGTAAGGCTGCAAGCAAAGGAATCACGATTCGGGGATGATTGACAATCCAGTCTTTGATGATAGCTAATCTGACCCTGCGCTCGTAGTTAATTCTGAACCTAGTGCCAGATTTACCACCTCCGTCTTCTTCAAAGGCAGCGTAGCCATGCAAGCAATTTCGGGCCATGATCGCGAAACGTGGCTGGTCGAAACGTAGCATGGCATATCTTGGCTCGAGCTTAGAGTCAGAAGGCTGTGGCTGGATATCAAGAAGCTTTCCAAAGGGTCGGAAGAGTGAATATAGGGCCTCTTGAGTCAATTCAACCGGAGGTGCCTCTTCCGAATTGGAGAGAAACTCGACCTTCAACGTCCTGCTGGGGATCCGGTATAGGTCTTCAATCCAAGGCCTGCCTTGAACCAGATCTGCACTCGCAGTCTGGAATGGATTAAACCATGGTTTGATTGGATTTTCTGCAAAGCTTTTCTTCACGCTTTCTCGAATTTCTTCATCTGTGACGCCGGGCTTGCGAGAGTACTTGACAAACGCACCACCTTCTTTGTATCGTGGAATGACCTCCATGACCTCGATACCAAGAGATTTTGGCAATGCGCGCTGGATGATTTTGGAAGGCTCCGATGCAGCCATATTAGGATGACTGGTACGCTTTAGAAACCCCTCCATGGGCTGTAGATTGGCCAGAGGACCCCGCAAAAGCCATTGTAGCTGGTATGGGAAGATATCTGATCATGTCAACAGAGGAAATAAGAAGACGCGCTAAACATCGGCTTACTGTTAACATATATGAGCCCTTCGTTTTCTTCAAGCTTGACATGCCCGGCATGAGAGGAAGTAAATCGTGGTCCCAGAGAACGGAGAGGAGCTGTTCTCCACTGCCGAGCTAAAGGATGGATATTGTTTTGAGGGCGAGCCAGCGAGGCCCATACACCCGCGGCCGCTCGTTTCCCAAGTACAGATCTCATCTAGAAGACTGGCATAGCTTCAGGGGTTGAAGATCGAGGAGTGGGAACGATCAGGGTTTCATGCTTGTGTATGACGTCGACTTCGATCGTTCGTTATCGGGACGGGCTATCAACACGTGACTGCCCTGACGATCCGCGCGAGCGTTCGGAAAATCATCGCAACCGCGGAGGACGGCACGAATTGCTTTGCACGCACCTTTTCGCGCTCACATCTTAAAATGGGCTGGTTATGGTCATCAAGTCCCAAGGAGGCCCAGGGCGTTCCATCGCCTGAGATGGCACCGCAAAACGCTCCGCTGAAGAAATTATCACCCGACGAACAAGCCGATCTTGAATTCAACCAAATACTGGCCGACCTTCGACAAGAAGAAAGTTCGTTAGCTGGGAAATCGCAATCAGTATCACCAGATAGCAATGGCGCATCAAGTACTGTCTCTCCAGGGCCCACATCCTCTATCGCCCCCGAATCCCTCTACGCAGACACCATGTCCTGCCGCACGGCCTTCGACTACGCTTTCTTCTGCCAGTCCTTCGGTGGCCAATTTGTCAATGTATACCGCTACGGTGAGCTGCGCTCATGTAGCGAGCACTGGGAGAACTTCAGATTGTGTATGCGCACAAAGGGGTGGTCGGAGGAGATGCGCCGCAAGACTATCAGAGACCATAACCGGAAGAAGGCTATTAAGTACAAGACTGGACCTAGCAGTGAGGATGTCTGGGATGTGAGGCTTGATCCGGCGGAGAAGGCTTTCCAGGGGGACTTTGCTGCCCTGGAACGAGAGATTAAGGATGCGGAGACGGCTGGGACTGCTTAGCTGATTTGTTGATGTACAAGTACTATTCTGTATATAATCCCCCTTTCATGAGCGTTTTCTGGGAATAATCCCTTGTCATGAATTTGAAATGATAATTTCTCTCCTCTTAAAGTCAGAGTACGTACTCAGCATTCAGTGTAAGTTCAAGGTAGATAGACCAATGATTAGGCAATAGTAATATGACTAGTAGCAGAATTTACACATTCTCAAAACTTCGACGTCGTCTTCGAAGCCCTCTGCACAAGGTCTATTATAACAATACTAGTATCCTTAGGCTTTGCTACTTGGACACCGATTGGTCTATGCTCTACATATAGAGGTAAATATGAAATAAGAACTTGTATGGAGAAGAACAGAGGAGGTATGTACAACATGGAAATAAAACCGCATGGCAGACGCTCTAAACACCTTGCATAGACGCTGCTTTGGACAAACCCAAAAAAAAAAAAAAAAAGCTCAGACATCGTTACAAAAGCATCAATAGAAATGATGAAAATACGACAGAGGACATGAAAGCTCCTTCCGTTGAGATCCGTCGATATCTCAGTGTATGTCAAAACATAAACCGCCCGACCCATTTTTGACAACCTTTTGTTTCATGCGAAAATAGACATTTATCATGACTTTTCAGATTCGTAAAAGCACACTGCTTTCAATTAAGCAGTGACGGAGATCTCGACTGTCTGGGGGACTGAGTCAATCGCTGGGCGACGCACAATACCACCGGTGACAGGGAGGTGGGAGCTGGTGCCGCTCAGGAAAGAGTCAACTTCACGGGCACATTGGCGACCCTCGTTGATACCCCTGAATAGATATGTTAGCTAGTAGTTATTAGAATTTTAAGTGGAATAAACTTACCAGACAATCAAAGACTGTCCACGTCGGCAATCACCAGCAGCGAAGACGCCGGGGAGGTTGGTCGAGTAGTGGCCAGGAGGAGTCTTGACGTTCTTGCGAGGATCACGCTCGATCTCGTCGCCGAGCAGACGGTCCTCAGGACCCAAGAATCCCATAGACAGAAGAACAAGGTCGGCAGGGAAGAATTGCTCGCTGCCCTCCACGGTCTTCATGTCCCAGCCGCCAGTAGCGCTCTTGGTCCACTCGACGCGGACAGTGTTGATACCCTTGACGCGACCACTGCCATCATCGACAAACTCGGTCGACATGACACAGTACTCGCGAGGGTCCTTGCCCATGTGGGTCTTGACTTCGGTGTGACCGTAGTCAATACGGTAGATACGGGGCCACTGGGGCCAGGGGTTGTCGTTGGCACGTTGTGGAGGAGGCTGAGGCAGAAGCTCGAAGTTGGTGACTGACTTGGCACCGTGACGGACGGAGGTACCGATACAGTCGTTACCAGTGTCACCACCACCAATGACAACAACGTGCTTGTCCTTGGCGGAGATGTACTCACCGTCAGAGAGGCCAGAGTCCAGGAGAGACTTGGTGTTCTTGTGCAGAAACTGCATGGCGAAGTGAACACCGTCCAGCTCACGGCCAGTCACCTTCAAGTCACGGGCGACTGTTGCACCGGTGGAGATGATGACTGCGTCATTGGAAGCCTGGAGAGACTTCAGAGAGACTTCGCTGTCGGGGCCAACGGCAGTTCCGGTAACAAACTTGATGCCCTCGGCGGCCATCAGGTCAACACGGCGCTGAACGACCTTCTTGTCGAGCTTCATGTTGGGAATACCGTACATGAGCAGGCCACCAACACGGTCAGCACGTTCATAGACGGTAACTGAGTGACCGGCGCGGTTAAGCTGGTCGGCGGCAGCCAGACCTGCAGGTCCAGATCCAATGACGGAAATGGTCTTTCCAGTACGGACCTGAGGAGGGCGAGGAACCATCCAGCCCATTTCGAATCCACGGTCGATAATGGCACACTCAATTGACTTGATGCCGACGGGGTCCTCGTTGATACCCAGAACACAGGCGCCCTCACAAGGAGCAGGGCAAACCCGACCAGTGAATTCGGGGAAGTTGTTGGTCATGAGAAGGCGGTTCAGAGCGTCTTGCCACTGGTTCTGGAAAACAAGCTCATTCCATTTAGGAATGATGTTGGAGATTGGGCATCCAGTATCAGACTGGCAGAAAGGAACACCGCAGTCCATACAACGGGCAGACTGGTACTTGAGCTCATCCTCGCTGAGACGGTTGGAAAGCTCAGCCCAGTCGCGAGTACGAGTAGTAGCGTTACGGTACTTTTCGCTTCGGCGGGTGTACTTCATGAAACCGCGGGTCTTGTCAAGAATGAGAGCAGATCGCTTCTTCTCAGCCTTGGAATCGCTGATGCTGTCCTCAATATCCAGCATGTCAGCCTTCTTCTCCTCGTGCTCCTTAGGCTTCTCAGCCTTGACAGGGGCACTAGGGAGCTGAGGAAGAGCGAACTCGGCCTTCTTAGCAGCCGCAGCCTTGGCCTTCTCCTCTTCCATGACACGCTTGTAGTCAGTGGGCAGAACCTTGACAAAGTGAGGAAGAGCACGAGTGAAGTCCAGGAGGATACGAGCTGCCAGCTCGGAGCCGGTGTAGTGGTGGTGATCCTCAATCAGGCCACGGACAAAGGCGATCTCAGAGGGGTCCTCGATGCCAGAGACCTCAACCATCTCCATGTTTACCTTGGAGTGGAAGTCGTGGTTCACGTCGAGGATGTATGCAATACCACCGCACATACCGGCAGCAAAGTTACGGCCAGTAGATCCCAGGATAAGCACACGACCACCGGTCATGTACTCACAACCGTGGTCACCGACACCCTCAACGACCGCAGTGGCACCGGAGTTACGGACGGCAAAACGCTCAGCAGCAATACCACGGAAGTAGCAAGTACCCTGGGTGGCACCGTACAAGCAAGTGTTACCAACGATGACGTTCTCCTCGGCCTTGAAAGCAGCGCCGCGAGGAGGATAGACAATGAGACGACCACCAGACAGACCCTTACCGACGTAGTCATTGGCATCACCTTCAAGCTCGAGGGTGACACCAGGAGCAAGGTAGGCACCGAAGGACTGACCCGCAGAACCCTTAATGTTGGCGTGGATAGTATCCTGAGGGAGACCAGCCTCACCGTAGCGGCGACTGATCTGGTAAGAAAGGGTAGCACCAAGAGCACGGTCAGTATTGACAACATCACACTCAATGCGGCAGGGAAGTCCCTTCTCAAGAGCAAGCTCGGACTCGGCAATCAGCTTGTTGTCGAGACGAGTGTGCAAGCGATGGTCCTGCTTGCGGACGTTGTAAGTGGCAACGCCAGGGCGGAGCGAGTGAGCAGGAGTGAGAATCAGAGAGAGATCAACACGCTCCTGCTTCTGGCTGCGGATATCATCGCGGGTCTTGAGCAGCTCAGCACGACCGACCATCTCGTTGACAGTACGGACACCCAGCTTGGCCATGATAGCACGCATCTCGTTAGCAACGTAGTAAAAGAAGTTGATAACGTGCTCGGGGGTGCCCTGGAACTTCTTGCGCAGCTCAGGGTCCTGGGTAGCAATACCGACAGGGCATGTGTTCAAGTGACACTTTCGCATCATGATACATCCCATGGCGATCAGAGGAGTTGTTGCGAAACCGAACTCCTCAGCACCGAGCAGACAGGCCATGGCGAGATCGCGACCGGTACGAATCTGACCATCAGTCTGGACAACAACACGGCCACGGAGATCGTTGAGAACCAGGGTCTGGTGAGTCTCAGCGAGACCAAGCTCCCAAGGAAGACCGGCGTACTTGATACCAGTCCAGCGAGAAGCACCGGTACCACCATCGTGACCAGAGATCAAAATGTGGTCAGCCTTGGCTTTGGCGACACCAGAAGCGACAATACCCACACCAACCTCAGACACAAGCTTCACAGACACGCGAGCACGGGGGTTGGAGCACTTGAGATCGTAAATGAGCTGCTTCAGATCCTCAATGGAGTAAATGTCGTGGTGGGGAGGAGGAGAGATCAGACCAACTCCAGGAGTAGAGTGACGAGTGCGAGCAATGGAGCCGACGACCTTATGGCCAGGCAACTCACCACCCTCACCAGGCTTAGCACCCTGGGCCATCTTGATCTGCAGCTCATCGGCATCAGCCAGGTAGTTAGAGGTCACACCGAAACGACCAGAGGCGATTTGCTTGATAGCCGAACGCATTGTGTCGCCGTTCTCCATTCTGTTGCTACGCTCCGCATCTTCACCACCTTCACCAGTGTTAGACTTGCCGCCCAATCGGTTCATGGCAATGGCGAGAGTTGAGTGAGATTCCATCGAGATAGAGCCGTAGGACATGGCACCAGTGACAAAACGGCGGACGATCTCGGTCCAGGGCTCAACCTGGTCAATGGGGATTGGGGTGCGCTGCTCGAAGTCAAACTCGAGCATACCACGCAAGGTACAGTTCTTGATCTGCTCGTGCTCGGCCTTGGCATATGCCTCGTACGACTTGTCGTTCTTGCTTCGGACGGCATCTTGGATGTTGGCGATACTCACGGGGTCGTTGATGTGGGCTTCACCACCATCACGCCAGTGGTACTCACCAGTCTCGGCAAGACCTGGGATCTCGATAATGTCACGAGAGGGGAAACCGCGCTCGTGGAAGGCAAAAGCATCCTGGGCAATCAGATCAAAGGTGATACCACGGATACGGCTGGCAGTACCAGCGAAGCAGCGGTCGATGACGCTATCGTCGATACCGAGAGCCTCGAAAATCTGGGCTCCCTTGTAAGATGAGAGGGTGGAGATACCCATCTTACTCATGACCTTGAGAATACCACCATCGCAAGAGGCCTTGTAGTTTTCGATGACCTTCTCGTCAGGCAGATCCTTACGGATCAGGTTCTCACGGTTCATCTTGTACAGACACTCCATGGCGAGGTAAGGGTTGATAGCGTCAGCACCGTATCCGAGAAGAACACAGTGGTGGTGCACCTCACGGGCCTCAGCAGTCTCAACAACCAGGGCAGCAAGCGAACGCCACTTGTTGCGGACCATGTGGTGGTGGACAAGACCTGTTGCAAGTAAAGCAGAGATAGGAACACGATCAGCGCTGGTGGCGCGGTCGGAGAGAACGATGATTTTATCGCCATTGTTGATGGCCTCGGTGGCGGAATCGCAGATGGCATCCAGAGCTTCGAAGTATCCCGGGGTACCTTTCTTCTTGTCAAAGGTGATATCGATGGTGCGTACGGTCCAATCAGGGTGAGCGGTGTTGATGTTTTTCAGGGCATTGAACTCTGGGATGGTAAGGATGGGAGAGGGCAGAAGAAGACGGTGGCACTGGGAAGCATCCATCTCCAAGAGGTTTCCTTGAGGACCAACGTAACACTCGAGGGACATGACAACAGCCTCACGAATGGGATCAATAGGAGGGTTGGTGACCTGAGCGAACAGCTGGCGGAAATACTCGTAAAGCAGACGAGGCTGCTGAGCAATGCAGGCCAGAGGAGCATCGTTACCCATGGAGCCAAGAGCTTCCTTGGAATCAGCGCCCATGGGACCTAGGAGAAGACTGACTTGCTCGAACGAGTAGCCGAAAGCCTTGAGGCGTGGGTCTTGCTGCACAGTTGTTTCGTCGACCGTGTGTGAAAGGTCAACCTTCTTTTCAACTAGCAACTTGTTGATGGCAGGCAGCTTCAGGAGCTCCTTGTCCAGCCAGCTGGCGAAGTCCTGACGCTGAGCGACGGTCTGCTTCAATTCAGTGTCGTCGATGATACGCCCAGCCAGAGTGTCGACCAGCAGCATCTTTCCGGGCTGAAGACGACCCTTCTGCACCACGCGCTCTGGGTCAATATCGATAGCGCCAACCTCCGAGGCACAAACGATGCGGTCATCATCCATGACATAGAAACGGCAAGGACGCAAGCCGTTACGGTCGAGGTTAGCACCACAGTAGCGGCCGTCGGAGAAGGTGAAAAGAGCAGGACCATCCCATGGCTCCATCTGGCAGGCAGCCCACTCGTAGAATGCAGACTTGGATGGATCCATGGCTGGGTTATCCTGCCAGGCCTCGGGAATCATGAGCATAACAGCCTCAGGGAGAGACAAAACCCCGTTAATCATCAGTAATTCGAGAACATTATCAAATGCGGCCGAGTCAGAACCACCATCTTCCACAATAGGGTAGAGCATATTCAACTCATCGCCAAAAACATCTGAGCGAAGCAATCCCTCGCGAGCACGCATCCAGTTCTTATTTCCTCGAAGGGTGTTAATTTCACCGTTATGAGCAGCCCATCGCAAAGGCTGAGCACGGTCCCATGAGGGGAATGTGTTGGTGGAGAATCGAGAGTGAACCAGAGCAAAGTGGCCCTCGTAGTCCACATTCACCAGATCGTGATAGTATTGATAAACTTGCACGGGGGACAATTGACCCTTGTAAACGATGTTGCGGTTGCTGAGGGAGCAGAGGTAGAACCAGTTGCCCATGCCAATGACATGGGTAGCACGCTTTCGCAGCACGTACAACTGCAATTCAAAGGTGCGCTCATCGAACTTGTCGGTATCGGTGATCTCTGGCTTTGAGCCTTCGCCGTAAGCGGATTTCAACACGACGAAAGGCTGCATAATAATGGGCTCGCGGGATCGCGCAGCGGGACCCAAAATGGTCGAGTCGCCGGGCACGTCTCGCCATCCTAAGACACGGAGTCCCAGTGAAGTGGCCAATTCTTCGAAGCTAGCAATCGACTCCTTGAGGGTCTCGTCATCCGGCTTGAAGAAAAGGTTACCCACAGCATACTGACCCAATGGAGGCAGCTCGACGCCCACTTCGCGAGCGAAATTTTTAATGAAGAACTTGTGAGGAATACTGGTCATCACACCGGCTCCGTCACCGTCTCGTGCATCTGAGCCGACGGCTCCACGGTGGGTCATGTTGCACAACAGGTTACGAGCTAACCGAGACATCAGCCATGTTCAAGGTGGTTTTTAAGTGGGATATTTATCCTCTTTCACGGGGACTTACCATCGCTCACAATTTTATGGCTTGCCTTGCCCTTGATATGGCTGGCGTTTCATGTTAGCGGCAGTGTCAATGGCATTCTGGAAGGGTCTCACTCACGCGGCGAATCCTACACCGCACGCGTCTTTCTCATATTCGGGGTCATACAGACCCTGCCGCTCGGGCAGAGTATTGGCCCAGCCATAGCCTTGCTTGGGTTGATACTCCGAATACTCGTGAGGCGCCTCGTGGCTTAGATCATTTCCGTAGATTTCCTCCAAATTGAGACCCATTCTTCAGTCGGGGGCCGACAGAAAACGAACAGGCACAAATGAGGGGTGGAAGTTATTTTCTTAGGGGATCTCCGCCGGTGATTGGGGCGGGACGGAAATCGAATGGGCGATGTCGTCACAGCAGCGCGCGATCGATTGTGTAGATGCGCTTTTTTGGGACCCTGCGTTCTGCGAGCGAGGGATCTGGCGGAGGGGGGTGGGGAGGGAGGGATAGGAAGGAGGAAAAGTGAAGGAGGGGTGGGATTAAAAAAAAAGGCAGCGAGAGCTAGCGATTACGGGGATAGCAATTCGGGAAACCCCAAAGACCAGAACCAAAAATACAACAAATCCCAAATACGAGTGTGGGGATCTCGCAGGCGACGAGAGAGAGAGTACAGTAGTTTCGGATTCAGTACATGCTTCATCTATACTGGGTGTACTTGTTACCAATACCGGGGGGTGCAGACGCAAGCATATGAAGGGCAGGCGGAGTAATGATAATCGTTATGATTACGGCGTGCAAATCCCCCGATAAGCCAGCTGTGGCCAATCAGAGACCGGGTATTGCAACTGTGAAGTCAAGCGATTAGCTTTTCTGCTACGTCAGGCTCCACTGTGTACCGTATTGTATCGTTACGTCTTTGCTCGTCTCTTTACCCCGTACCGTACAGAAGGTCCTCTCCCATACAGAACCCTGTCCCTTTTCTTTTTCTCCTGTCATCTCCCTCCGGTCCTCATTACTTCACCCTCGTTGCTCGTCTGTACACCCCTCTTCATCTCTTTCTCTCTTCTAGATCTCCAGCTCCGCTCGCGGGTGGTGGGGCACGCGCGGCTCCAGACCATCTGCGAGCGTGATTGGCCCGGAGATGCAAACAGCACAACAGGACAGGCAGTTCCTAGCAGGTCCCGAGAGGCTGGCCGGTGGGGCTGTGCATGCAGTGCTTAATCCTCATCTATATACCACGCCTGGTTCGTCCATGCAGCCTTGAGATCCAGCGCGCGACTTGGCAGGGGTGCTAAGAGCCTTGACGATGCGACAAAGAATCTTTTCTCGCAACAAAGAAGCAACAACAAGGCGCCCTGTATCTACGGAGTACGGAGTAGAGGAAAGCTAACAAGTGTCTATCCGACAACGGCCAAGACCTCCGGCGACCCGGGATCTCCCTCTGCTCAAGGACTGGCGACCTGACCCGTGAGCGCGACCAGCCTGGAAGGTGGCCGCAGCCCCCGATTTCGGGCGGCTTCCCCCGCGGCCCTGCGACTGCATCTGTCTGCAATCACCCCCCCCCCCAGTGTCGATGGTCATCGAAATCGGCTTATCGCGGCTGACCATGCATTATTGCCTGCGTCTTCACTCGTCCGCCCCCCGTAGATCCCCAGACGATCTTATGCATGCCTCGGCACTTCTGCTCGTCTGGAGATGAATTTCCGTTTCCGTCTACCCCAGTCCCTGTCTTGATTTGCAGAGATCTTTGGGGTGGTCAACGGAGGATTGCGCTCCGGTATACATACAGCCACGTGAAGGCCCTTGATAAGGTGCACACTTGATAATGGGAATACATTACCCCTCTCGCCCCTAGCGTGAACTTCGGTCTAACGGCCGAGATCCCGCGTTCGCCGCTCTCTTAGCGTCACGGATTTGATCTCCCGTTTCCGTTTAGCACCGCGCCGTCTGTCAATCAGCCCATGCGAGGATCTATAGCCTTCTCCAGGGTCTCTCGGGCGAAATAGGAATCCTGGCGTGGCCCACTAACTACCAGTCGCTTGCTAGAACCTATCGAATTGCGGTCGAGAGATCACCATGCTTACTGCGCAGTGCTGCTATACCCCCACCCTGCAAGTATACTGGATGGTCGCATGTCTTCTATGGCTGCTCAATTGCCACGCCACTTCGGTGGGGTCGATGTGTTTGTCCGTACTTCGTACAAGACGGTGTATTCGCCTCGCTTACGAGGATTGAATATGACAATTTGGGTAAAACAATTGGCCCGGTATCATTAAGAACGCTACCATTCGCCGGCTCCATTCAGTAGATCATAAACACATCCAAGGCCGCCAGTGACATGGCAGATGACACATGATGCATGAAGTTCATTCCTTGTTCTGGGTGTTGACGTTTGCCAGCGTGGCTTCTAGACGTAATAAATCATCTGAATCCTTCCTGCGTTGTTAAAAAGACTGCGCTAAAACAAAAACAGGGAAACAAGGAATCCCACACCTCAGTCATGCTCTCAAAGATTCTTTGCCATCCTTGCTTCACAATGCTTTAGCAAAATCCTTGATCATGTGGTCGCTGAAGAAGACCTCTCATAGTTCTGATAAGTATGCGATGAGCACGGGCCTGAAATAACACGAGGCCATCAAGCCTGACCCCACTTAGCGCCAGATGTGTAGCTTAATTGAGATCAAGTATCTTTCGCAACTTAACATCAAACATGAGCAATTTTTTCATTCAAATAGACTCTCTCATTATTTGTTGAAGTAAACAAAATGTGGTGTTCACGCTAAACTACCAGACTTCGACCCAAACTGTTCTTTCCAATACGCCTTTACTCCATCACAGATCCCAGTCTTATCCTTCCAGCTCCGAAACTTATCCTCAAGCTCACAAGCAGTCCACATAATATCATCCCAAAAATGTCTCTCGACGTCACTTCCAAATGCCTCGATCTTATCCTCAGGGAGCGTCCAGGCACGAGTCAGCGTCCCATCATCATTGTACGTCGGAGTCACCTCGCCTTTCTCGAAAATAGTAGCCGGGTTGAACTTCGGATAATTCGCATGAATGATGAAAGGAGATGGCGCTGCCGCCGTAGACCCGTTAACACGCCATTCCCCTCGCTGCGTTAATCGATAATCCTCGATCGGATTAGACTGCAGCATAGCCGAACCGGCAAATCCGTTCCGGAAAGCTGATCTATGGCCCATCGGACAGACAGGCTCGCTGACTTGGTAAAATGGCTCGCCTGCCGCTTCAGCTGCGGCGATGAAGGTCTCTTTATCTCCCTCGCCCTGTGCTCCTTGTGAGAAGAGGCGGTAGTAGTGACTTGGGCCCCAGAAATTGTAGTATGCGCATAGCAGAAGAGTTCTGAGATGGGTTTTTTTGGAGATAAGCACCTCGCCGGACTCGGTGGATTGTCGTGCTTCCATGGGTGGTATCCGCTGCGATGCGATCTCGTAGTAGTAGTGCGAGGCGGAGGATGCCCAGAAGTCGGGCCATGTAATCATGTTTGTGCTCCGGAAAGGCTCGTTGTCAAATAGAGTCTCGGGCTTGCTTATTGGAAAGGCGTCTGCGTCTAGGAATAGGATTTCTTCGAAGGAAGAGAAGAGCATCGCGAAAGGCTTGAGTTGGTATTTGCCGATTTGGTCGCCGCCGGGAACTGCGTCCAGGATGTCGGACATGATGATGCATTTTGCGTTTAGCGATGGCAGGACGCTTTCACAGATGTGCTCTTCGTATTCGTCTTGAGTTGCTAAGAATACTTCCATTGGTAGATGGGAGCCTGTTCTTCGCAACATCCGTAAAGAAATTACCAGGACTGGCAGGTAGATTCCACCAGCTGTAGTAACCAAACCTCGTGTCCCTGGAGCATACGAAAGAAGAGGCGGGTTGTCTTTAATTGCACTGAGGAAGTGTTGGTGCGCCTTTCTCATTCTCCAAAGGTCCCGCAAGCTCATTCTTAGAACATCTGGTCGAGCGTCTGGGTTGACCGTTTTGAATCCCGGCGTGTCGGCGTTCTTGAGTTGTGTTGGCGAGTTGCATAACGGCTGGTGAGCTAGAAGCAAGGTCTGAAGCTCTCGCCAGAAATCAATATGCTCTCTCTTGTTTTTGGGGTTTATCCTCGGCGAGTCCAAGCTGACAGGACTGTCGGCGTATATTTCGTAGTCGTAGGTCCCTGCGCATGTAAAATAGAACCAGAGTGAGAAGACACAGAGGCTGAGGGCGACACCCCAGCGAAGGCGACGGGTCATGCTGATGTCGAATACACGCTGTTCAAGACATGAGTGATTGTCAGCATAAGTTGGTTGGGAAGATTCAAGCGGTGTTGATGGACTGAATGCGTGCTAGGGCTCACATGGCCGAAAGCGGCTTCTTCACTATTACATTTCGAAGTCTCCCCGCGCATTTCAAGTCGAAGACATTGTTTACACTATGAGCATATTATTCCATAGATATTCAAATTTTGAGACTTATTGATTGTTTCCATTGTTGTTTGGTTCGTCCTGGCTTGTCCTTGGGAAACAGCGGCGTGGACCGTGGTTGATGGTGATCGCCGGATGCGGAAGATACGGAAAGCAACCACGAAACAATCGAGCACAAAGTCCTTCATTGACTCAATCAATTGTTTATAATCAAAGTCATTTCTTCATGCATTTTGAAAAGCCATGTTTCCTTCTCGGTCTGTTGCCTGATTCAAGGCTTGATCAAATCCTTGGATTTACCTTCGCGGATGTCTACATAGGTCCGGTACTACCATGCGAGCATTCATCAATAGAATATAGCGCTTTCGGCTTTTCATACGTTTAGATGTGGCATACTCTCAGCTCCAGTCTACTTAACGTCTTCATACCTGCTTCTAATCACCGTTGGAGTAGCTGTGGTGACGGCGAACAGTGCGAGTCGGAGTGAAAGAGGTATTCGGGGGAAGTTTTTTTTTTTTGAGAATGTAGATGTGCCGATCTTTATTCACAATGAATTAAAAGATGGCACGGCGACAATTTAAAGCTTCCAGGGAATACGATTCAGATTATCGTTGTACGAGGTAAAGATTCCGCAAACCTTCTTCCCGTGTGTGACGACCTGAGAGGTTTGGGGTGAGAGAACATGTTTTCAGCTTGGAATGTGACAGCCCCGTCAGGAATGCGCGCTCAGGTAAGCCTGAGGCTCAAAGTTGAAAACAATTTTCAAAGCAATGGGTTGATATGCTCAATAATAGACAGCTGTTGGGTGTTGGGCGATGGGTTTTCAACTGCTAGGATTAATTTCCAAGCAAATGTGGTCGTGACTTGGAGCTATCATCATTCTCTCAATGAAAGTGACCATAGACCTATATCCGGAAATAAACCGATCATAGCCTCTTCAGAGCTACTTCAGTCAGGCGCCATACCGATCATGTAGTTTAACCTTAGAGGACGCTTCCGGAAATCGAAGCATCATGCGATGATTTTCGCGGTTTTGAATTCTGCACTCACTTTCACTTGAATTATATAGCCCATGCAATAGCGTCGAGGCTCTCGGCGATTATGTCTCGTCCGAAGAGATCCGATAATTGGGTTGATGTGAGTTTCATCTGCGTGGATTCAGAGGACGAGCTAACATGGCTAGGGTCTTCGCGGAATTGCGGCTCTCGTTGTCGTTACCTATCACCTCTGCTCATCCTTCGCAGAATGGCTAAATTCACCTGCACTTGAAGAAGGTGGCGCTGTCTTTCTCTTCCAGTATCCATTCCTGCGACTTATCGCGGGTGGCCGTGCTGCCATTGCATTGTTTTTCATCATCACCGGATATGTCAACTCTTTCAACGCAAGAAAGCAGATCAACAACGGGGAGGGAATGTTGGTCCTGTCAAAGCTTTCTAAGAATACGATTACCAGAGCTGCCAGGCTAGTTGTTCCCACGAGCGCTGCAATTACCTTGGCATGGATCGTATGCCAGCTGAAGGGATACCGGGTAGCAAGCCAGGTCGATGCACCTTGGATTAGAGCTGTGTCGGTGCCTCCTGGGCCGACACTCACGAGCGCTATTTCCGGGCTATTGCGAAACCTGACTCTTTTTTGGCACGGTGGGACAATTGATTATGATAAAACGTACTGGACCATTCCTTTCTTTTTGAAGGGGTCTATGCTGGTTTACCTGACACTGGTGGCTACTGTATTCACACGTCCACGGGGAACGAAATTAGTACTTCTATTCCTCTACTTCTTTGCTTGGTCAGGAGGATCAGGTAAGCCATACCTCATTCCAAAACTGCGGGACACGAACTAATCAGACCTTTGTAGCTTTGATGGAACTGAATATATACGCCGGAATGTTCCTCGCAGAGCTCAACGCAGACTACGGATCGAAAGCGACGTCCGTTCTCCCATGGCCTGTACCGACTCTTATGATGATCAGCGGGCTATTCCTCGCTTCCTTCCCAGATCAAAACCCAGGTTGGATGCCATGGAGCCGAGTGCTTGACGATTGGGCGCAATGTATTATCCCTGCAGGCGCCGAGGTAAACCGCTTCGTCGTCACGATCGGTACAACCATCTTCGTCTTCGGAGTCTTTTTTTCTGCTGATGCGCGGCGGTTCCTCTCGCATCCGATCATGAATTTCCTCGGTCGGATATCTTTTCCGATATATCTTCTGCATAATACACTGATTCGGACGGTTCTGACTTGGATGATATACCGGCATTCGGCTTTTGCGAAGGGGTTGAATCACGCTGATACGGAAGGCAACCCCGTGTTCCTGGACCGAGGTGGCTGTCTTGCATTTGTGGTTTCCATACCTTTGTTCTATACTATTCTGATCTACTTGGCTCACACGTGGACAATACATGTGGATCCGCGATGCGAAAGGGTTATCTCTTGGATTGAAAAGCAGGTTTTCGGGTGTAATGAGAATGGAGCGATGAAGGATGGCACCCTAGATGGGTTATTGAACTTATAAAATCTTGAGGATTTATAGACCATTTTAATGTTATTTCAGATCTATGGAATTCAAGTCTTGATAACCATGTGCTGGGTTCTGGTTCAATGCTTAAGCCTCGGCTGCTGGTATTTTGCTTTGCTGGCGGAAGCCCCAGTAGAAATCTTCGTAGATGCATGAGTTTGGTGCGTTTTTCGTCTTTGAATCATTAGCTATATGTTATGACATTGATAGGCGCGAGACTTACAGCCTTCTTGGCCTGGGCATTCTTCTTCGGGCTGAGAGGGCTCATCTCTTCGCGGAGAGGATGATTCTGCGTCTGTCAGCACTGAAGATACGACAAATATGCGCACTGGATGTGTTTGAAATGGTTATTGACAAACCTGGATAATAGATGACTTGAGAGAAGATGCTTCTTCCGGAGCAGCGAAGGCGACTCCGAAGCCGAACAACATGGTGAGCAAGAGGAACTTCATTTTGACTCGATACTAACGATTGCTAGCTAGGAGAGTCCAAGATTGAAGCCCATTTCTCCCTCATAAGGAGTGCGTGAACCTGTCTCCGCATCCGGTCGTCACTTCGACGTTGTAATGGCCACCACCTCGTGGTGGCACTGCGGGCGGGTCATGTAAGCCCCTGACCACATCCGGCCCAGCTTTATGAAAGAGCCATCTCATGCATACTCCTGCAATTGCCAGGTTCTTTGTATGCGTCAGTGCACCTCCCCAGTCCGTCCAAAGTATACTATTGTAGTCTGTAGATGTTCTTCATAGACTAGTGCGACGCGGATCCACTAAAGGTAAATACTCCCCCACTGCAGCAGGGCCAATCACCCTCGATGTGAATATAAGTCCGGGGTGCGTGCGCATCTGCCTGAGAGTCCGATCTCTCCCGAGTCCTCCCAGCGCCTCTTCTACCCTTGTCCTGTTTGGGTTCACCGGAGAGCGCGTGGCTGACTGGGTGGAACGCTGCCAGCCTCGGGGAAAGCCGGGACTGCCTCGACTGCTCTGCGGCCGAAGACCGGCCTGTCTTGACGCTGTTGCGGCATACAGACCCGTACGTGTATGGGCTGGTAATGGCTTGGGTACTACTGGGTACTGCCTGTTGTGCATATCAGATGGATGTTGCCACGGCATTGCTCCCTTGTTTTCGTGCCGAGACTTGATCTCTCACCTCCTCGACTTGGCGCAGGATGGACACTGAGGCGAAGACTGGGATGCTGGTTTCTCCTGGATTCGATCATAAGAAACGTTTGATTTCCAAGCGTGCTGCTATGCCACCAATCATGGCCTCCAGAGTTGAGGCTCTGCGACCGTGGATATCAGATGGTAAGGAGTTGACATGAATGCTCGTCGCTGGAGCCATTGGGTCCTCAAAGCTGGGCCTTTGCAAGAATTTGGTCTACTATATGAATAATAAATGCTTCAGAAATTATCGTGCCTGTATTCTGTACTGACCGGCTGTGGTTGTATCTGCGATCAGAGCATGTGCAGTATGTCGGCCAAAGCAGAAGCACGAGCGAGCGAAAATATCATGCATAGGATACAGCTAGACAAACACAGGAAGTACTCCAAACATACTTGTTTGCAATTACAAGTACATGCAGTACCAAAGAGCAGCAGCAACAAAGAATGGGGTCCTAGTCCATCTTGTAGTACTTGCAAGTAGAAGTAAGCCTTGCAGCGCTCCCCGCACAGTCGAGCCAATGGCCTTGCGGTGGAGCTCCTTCCGCGGATTTTCGATGCTTCAACTCCAACATTGCCTCGCATCAATTGACCAAGTGCTCGCCTGTAAAGGCCGTGAGCTGAATCACTACTGTTCACCCCATCAATTGCAACAGTCTCGTCAGATCGCGTCGCCAACACAAATCCCTAAATCCCTACGGATGGGCCCAACTCCAACCGCGTCATAACCATTACAACCATCACAACCGCGCAGACAAACAACCACAAGCAACTAGGCAACTATCGAGGACACCTAAAACCACTACCTCCAAGCCTACATAATGCTCTCTCTCCCATTCATCACCCCACAAGATGTATGTACCTGCCCGCACAGAATCCCCAATCACAGCGCCCATCACTGACATCTCACCAAAAGTCGCACGAACTCTGGTTCGGCTCCTCGCAGTCCTACCGCTCAGAACCCTCACAGCAACATGGCCTGGACTCAGCATCCCACTCCCGCCGCAATGCGAATGGCAATCCCTCCAGCCAGCGCGCCTTCATGCCCTCCCGCGCGCCCTCAAACTCCCTCTCCGCCCTCCTAGTCGAGGAGCGTGCCTTGCGCGCCCGCAAGCAGAATATCGCATCGTTCGGATACTCATGGATCAAGCCTGCTGGATGCGCGAAGACAATGATGGGCATGAAGGAAGAGGAGGCTGAGCGTGAGGAGGCAGCTGCTGCGGCTGCGGCGGAGATGAATGCTGAAGGGATGATGGAGGATGATATGGGGGAGACGAGAGGAGAGGATGACGGGGAGGAAGAAGAAGAAGAAGAGCAGGGGATGGAGAGGGATTTGGATGATGAGATTCCTGATGCAGATGGGGAGGGGCTTATTGAAGAAGGGGAGGAGGGGCTTGAGGAAGAGGATCTGGATGATCAGGAGGGGTTTATGGAGAGGGATCTTGATGATGATATCCCCGAGGGATATCCGGAAGACGATTACGAGGAGTCCGGGGTATACGATTCTGACGATTTCGAGAATCAGCCTGATCTGGATGCCGATGTTCCTGAGGCTGAAGAGGGATTGAGTCGGGATCTTGATGACGATATCCCTGATGCTGCTGAGAATGGCTCGGAGCAGGAGGGTGAATGGCAGCATACAGATACAGAAGATGAACTTGATGACGACGAAGAGGAAGATGGCGATGGCTACGAGGTTGCCCATCAGCATACAGGCCAGAACTTCAGGACGAGCACCCCCAACAGTCGCAGTGGGTTGCCACCGCAGCCTCGCATGGAGCGAGAAACAGAAGCCCAACGGCGCTTCCTTAATCGATGGAGTGGTGGCGGTGATACTCTTGACTCGAGTAGTCTCCTGCTTGAAGAGGATGACCTTGGTGCCTCGGTGACTAGCCAGGGCAGTCGACGCAGTGGGTTTGGTCGACGATTCCCTCGACATGTCGGTGGTCCTCGGGACAGCTTGAATTAGACTTGGACCTCGCCCGATATTTGCATTCGCAGGCTGTTTCGCATCATTCTTACCTTTGCATTTGTTCTTGGCGTTTAAGAGACATGAGCCAGATTTCATGGCGTTCCGAGGTTTACGTTGGCAAGATTAGATCCAATATCAAATTCAATGATATGCATATCAGGAGTTCATTGTACCATTGACATTAATCAGGAATAGAGTGACACTGTATAGTACTAAATCACGATATGCACCAACGTACAGCCCGACCCTGAATAACGACACCTAAACACCGGAGCCTGGAAGCCATGCTGTAATAATAACACTGTATGTATGAAGACCGAAAGGTCAGGAATATTATGGCATCCAGATAAGGACTCATGCTTCGCCAAACAAATAGATATACCAAGGCCTGGCTGTAGAGGATCATTTCCTCAGAACAGCCAGACGTAGAAGAATAGTAGGAAGACAGCGAAGAAAAACCCGACCCAGACCTTCCACCCGACGCCAGTGCGCTCAGCCATACGAAGCATTCGGGTCATATTTCCTCTTAATCTCCCACGAGTGTTTTCGAACGAATCCTCAAGATCGGCGAGGTAGGACGTATTGCGGACTTCCGAGCCAATGGCCACGCTAAGCTACAGGGCAAATCGTCAGCGATCCAACTCTCTTAATAAAGCTTTCAATGTTTCTCAACCTACATCCTTCAACATCTTCACCTTGGCAGTGATGCCCTCCACCTCCGCATCGTTCTGTGACTCGAGCGACGAAAGGACAGCGTCGGAGTAGTGGCCTCTGCCGAACAATTAGCCTGCGTTTCAACAACCTCAACCGTAAATCCGGGGATTGACTGCATACTTTTTATCTGGTGTCCCACCACGAAACCCAGCCCCGGCAGCATTGGCATCGCCGTATCCACTCCCAGCTGGGCTGGAATACCCTCCATATCCATATCCGCCTGCCGGAGCAGGCGATCTACTCGCCGGCCTAGAGTCGCCACCGTATGAGTCGAAAAGAGATGAGGAGGCGCGCGGGTCACGCTGGCGTGGGAATCTGTAGAGTTTCTTAGCTTGAGTCCTCCTGCTGCGGGATCCGGCCTCTGGACAGGAGTCGGGTACTATACCGTGAAGACATGGTGGTTTTGTTGTATGGGTTGTTCGGGTTAGAAACCCTCAGGGGTTGGGTATGGGGTATATCTCTCCAATCGGTGAGTTGATGTGCTCAGCGACAGATTAGAAGCATCACGAAGTGAGAAACAAGGAGAATTACATCTCCGAGATCGAGGCCGGTGGATGCGAGCGGGAGGATCCAAAATGACGTGGCCAAAGCGCCCGACACGTGATATGTGAGGAATAGATATGGCCGACAACAGAAGGATCGTAGATCATAGTAGATGGGTTGAGTAGGGAGGTTTTGGGGAGATTCTTAAATATAAACGGGCGATGTCTGATGTCTTTATTACGAGGTGTGCCAGGGGCTTGTTGTGGCCCGCAATGTTTATAGATCGCGCGCCGCGGACCCTCCAGCGCATTGAGCTTACTCCCTAGGTGTGCAATAATTTGACATTTACCTTGTCACTACATTCTACGTCTTTAATTTACTCAGTAATGGGATGCACTTCATCAGACATGCTTAGGATTGCTGCAGTATAAACGAGCTGGTCAATGTGCGATTCATAGATTCATAGCGCAGTCAACAACACAATCTCGCAAAGATAACAATGCCTAGCGACTGAATCGAGACATGAAAAAAAGGCCTCCTTTATCAATAAGCGCCGACCCTATCCCGATCCTCAGCCATTTCAATTACTCCGTGGTGGGGGCATTATCGTAAAGATCGGCGTTTAACCGCGCATCTCCTGGTCCTCGTCATCGTCGCGAGCCTGGAAGTCCTCGTCGTCATCTTCTTCCTCGTCCATGTCGTCGTTCTGGGCCGCGACTTGGGCGTAGTCGATGACCTTGCCGCGTGTGCGGCGGCCGCCAGTGATGATGTTGCTCTCGTCGATGGGCTCGAGGTCGTTGCCGTCGTTGTCCTCTTCTTCGGCTGGGATTATGTTAGTTGAAGGCGAGTGGGAATTGGAGAGAAGGCGTGGCGCTGCGCTTCACGAATGGGATCGTGTGGCGAGGCACTATTGGGCGCATACCGGGTTGTTCCTGAAAACAATCGAGTCAATTACTTGCTTATTTGATAGACATATGTGAGGCGATTGATAGTAGCACTTACCTCGTTCTCGCTCTCAGACTCGCTGTCTTCGTCCATGCTGACTTCGTTGGTGGGGTCAGTGGCCTTGCCCTTGCCCTTCTCGAAGCCGGCGGTGGCGGGGTCGTTGGCTGGAGCGGCACTCATGGTGACTGAAGAATGGGTAGTGTTGGAAGAGTGGTAGGGTGGAGAGTTGTGGAAGGGAGAAAGACAGGAGATGGGGGAATTGGAAGAGACGGTCAAAAGTAAGGTCCGTCTTCTCGAATCAAAACAACCCGCAACAGTAAGGGACGGCGTGATTGCGCTGTTTGATTCGCGAAAGGCTGTTAATGTGGGCCCGCGTGGGAATCCCCGTGACAGTCCGTGCCCTGAGATTTATCGGTTCTTCGCGCTCTACAGGGAAATTTGTGAATGATATCGTGAATTCATTGATCATAGACTATGATGAGCTATTTGATAAGGTACTAGGAGATAGCAATCCATAATGGTTTAGCCCCACTAACATTAAGACTCAAGGGAAAAGCACCGTTCCACCGAGTTCGCATTATTTCCCCACCAGTTAGGCATCGAGATCTCTTTCCCGGCCCCAAAGAATATGAAGATAAGCAGCATGTTCAAATTGAACGCAGCATCAAATGCCGCAGCCACCAGGTAGTTGTACCGCTTCCACACCTCGAAATGGCGCCGATAGGCCCAGTACATCGAAACGTATCCACCGATGATGGCCGAAGTAAGACCAGTGCTGACATTTCCGTAGAACATGGAGAGACCGGTGCAGAAGATACTAAAGTTCCAGAGGTCGATCCGCAGCTTGGGGAAGAAGCGATGGAATAAATAGAGGATCGGGGGAACGCCCGCACCAACCAGGAATGCCCACGGCAAAGGTCGTAATTCAGGTTCTGAAAAAAGCTTCTTCGGTCCAATGATTGCATATTGAACACCTAGGGTGTTTGAATTATGGAGCGACTGTCCGGTCCACTGATTCAGAGGATCCGTCTTGGCTCCCGAGATGTAGTCTCCTTTCGTATTCATGATCCAGCGAATGACTCCATAGTTGATGGGAACACCCATCAGGGAGCCCCAGATCTGAGAGAAAAACACTTGCCGTGGAGGGATGTGCATATAGTGACCGATCTTTTGGTCTTGGAGCATATACTGAGCTCGATACCAGGCATCGCCCGCAATGGCACCGTAAGTTGAGGGTCCGCAAGGGTGTTGGTGGCCCTCGCCGGCTTTGGTGTGTACCATGTATCCATACATCAACTCATTGAAGGATCCAGACTCGAGCTGATAGTTTGAGATGGCGTATAGCCAGCCGAAAGGAAGAACAAAAACAGCCGCACTGGCCAAGCCGACAAAAAGGGTGAAAATAGGGATCCATAGATATCCACATGCAATGCAGACAATTAGGATGAGAAAGGCCACAAGAAACAGGAGGCCATACCACCAGAAAGGGATTTCCTTATAGTTTCTCTGGATGACATTGAGTCGATCTTGGTATTGGTAGTGGATTCCGCCACTTGCATTGGACTTATTTTTCCGAGAGTTGATGGCCCGAGTGATGTTGTCTTTAATTTGGAAATAACCAAAGGTTAAAATCCACGTGACAGCAGCTGGAAGGGAAGCATAGGCGAAGAAAGTGCCCCACAAGTTCTGCAGTCCCATGTACATGGGGCCATACTCTTCATATGCAGTTTGGTTCAGATGGTAATCCGGTGTCATGACATTCAGCGTTGGGTACGTAGTACCGTTTGCCTGGAATAAGTTATTCGACATCAAGCCATGTTTGAAAGAGCCAAGATTTCCCCATTTTGCAGCTGGTACGAGAACCCAGCTGTTGAAGACGAACGCCGCGAATAAGATGACTTGGGTCCAGAATGGTGTTAGCAGGATCGACGATCCATTCCAGTTGATATTAGACCAGTCCAAAGAAAGATTCAGAAAGCCCATTCCTCCAAGGCCAGATCCGATGAAGTTCGCCACTGCATTATGCGGAGCGACCCAGCAAAGAAAAGCCAAAGAGGAGAGGAATGGAAACACAAACTCCGGGAGGAACTGCCACAGCGTCATTCCAAGGAGGGAGAAAAAGAAGACTTTCATCTGGCGGCGGGCAAGTGGAGATGAAGTATCTGTTTTGCGGAATGTTTCAAAGAGCTGGGTCTGCATGAGGGCTTGTGGCCACAGGTACTGTGGATCAGGGATCAGGAGCTCTCTGGCAATGGCAGCAAAAGCGTATCCGATCCATACAATGGCCCACATGAAGAAGATTGCAACAGCTGGGTTGACTCGTTCTCCGTACCATAGCTCAGCTAGCACAATCGGAGCGTATCCCAGATTATACGTAGCACCAGATGCTGCGGTGATAGTGACCAATACGTGCTCCTTGATACTCCAGGGCCCGGGGTTCAGGCTGAACTTCCACTTTGTTCCGGGCACGCCAATGTTCCATGCAGGTAGCCATTTTGCCAGGAAATGGCCGACATAGTGACATGCGATTTGGACAAAAAACACCGAGTATGGGGCCTTGGTGGTACGAAAGTAGCTCATTTGCGACAAGAAGGCACCAGGGGCCACAAAGAGGATCGAGAGCACGAAGTACCGGAAAGTAATGGTTGGCAAAGTCGGGTCGTCTTCCAGATTGACGGTCTGTCGCACCTGGATGGGTAGAGCCGCAATCTCTGGGTTTTGTTCGCTTTCCAACTCAATCGCCCGCGTCTCCGTCGCTACGTTGTCCTCCTTCGAGTCCATGATCTCGTCAGTCGCAGCCGCTGCAGGCTGCTCACCCACATTAGTCTCTGTAATCACCGGCTCCTGCGAGTGTCGTCTCTTGAACAAGCGTGTCAAAGCCATGTTGAAGACTCGGGAGATAAGACCGCGGTTGCAGTATGCCAGGGGGTGGCGGGGACCCCAAATGCCTCTTGATCACAGGTACAGACGAAGAATCTGTCCGAGCAACCGAGCAGGGAGAGAGAGGGGAAAGAGGATAAATTTAAATATACATAAAAAAAAAAAACAACAATCAAGCGTCCTTAATACCTTCGACTGCAAAGTACCAAATGGCGCAATCGCGCTACATCAAGACGTGACCAATGAGAGGCCCCGATAGGGCCGGTCCAGAGTTACATCGGCTGCTCGCATGTTCAGACAAGCTCGACTTGGAAAACTTAGCTTCGATGGCGTTATGTTCCTAGACTCCCACAGTGGTCTGGTGATGATTGCCCTAATACTCCCTCTATTTACAAGTATATGTAGATGGGAAAATAGGAGGCTTGACCGCGGAACCATATACTCTCTTAGGTAACTCGGTCGCATTGTAAGATCAAGGTGGGATTTCAGTGGTCAAGACAATTGAGGATCTCGTGAGGGCTCCATAAGCGGGGCGCTCGAGGCAAAAAGCTTCGACAAAGCCAAGCAAGCGGTGTGCACGGGCAGTTTATTTGTTGTGTGTGCCTTGTTGCCTTTCTGCCTTGCTGCCTGACGATGAGGGGCACGTGAGGTGATATCATGTGACCCGCAAGGGCTCTCGCCATGAATTCATGATGACGCACGAGAGACAAAGTCCGTCCACTACGTAACCACATCCACATCGATCCGCTGAAGTGGATGAAGAACCTTCCAGCCTCGGAGATGCCTCTAAGACAGGCCTTTAGGAGGCTGCTGGAGGAGCTCAGCCAAAGGGAAAAAATTGGAAACCCAAAGGCCGGCCGCGATTACATCATGCACCCTGCCCCGCCATCCCAAAAAAAATAGCATGGAATCTTTGTCGAAGCCGCCCACCACCAAAATTGTAGACACGAATTGGCGCCCAACAAAGGCGCCAGAAGCCTCCTGTAGCTTGCAGAACAAACGTAGTCCCCACCAGGCCCATCTGGAACCCTCGGGCGCTTTCATGAGAAAGAATTGGGTCAGTTGCTGGGGCATCGAAGCCCATGGAACCCCGTGGATGCCCATGGAAGCTCCCCTGCTAGAAGCTTCTGAACAATACACCGCTCAACTATATAGGAGGATTTCGCTGCCCGTCCCTCCTGCTTTTTCTTTCCTCACTTAAATTTTTCTCTCTCCTCCTCCCTCCCTCCTGTAATTCTACGAGTCTCTTCCTTACGAATTTCCTTTACCTGACGACTCGAACACAGACACATTCACAATGGCCCCCGCTGTCGGTATCGATTTGGGTACCACCTACTCCTGTGTGGGTGTGTTCCGTGATGACCGCATTGAGATCATCGCCAACGACCAGGGTAACCGCACCACTCCCTCTTTCGTTGCCTTCACCGACACCGAGCGTTTGATCGGTGATGCCGCCAAGAACCAAGTCGCCATGAACCCTCACAACACCGTCTTCGACGCCAAGCGTCTCATCGGTCGTCGTTTTCAGGACGCCGAGGTCCAGGCTGACATGAAGCACTGGCCCTTCAAGGTCGTCGAGAAGGCCACCAAGCCCATCCTTGAGGTTGAGTTCAAGGGTGAGAACAAGCAGTTCACCCCCGAGGAAATCTCTTCTATGATCCTCACCAAGATGCGTGAGACCGCTGAGGCTTACCTCGGTGGCACCGTCAACAACGCTGTCATTACTGTCCCCGCCTACTTCAACGACTCTCAGCGTCAGGCCACCAAGGACGCCGGTCTCATTGCCGGTCTCAACGTCCTGCGTATCATCAACGAGCCTACCGCCGCCGCTATTGCCTACGGTCTTGACAAGAAGATCGAGGGTGAGCGTAACGTCCTGATCTTCGATCTGGGTGGAGGTACTTTCGATGTGTCACTCCTGACTATCGAGGAGGGTATCTTCGAGGTCAAGTCCACCGCTGGTGACACTCACTTGGGTGGTGAGGACTTTGACAACCGTCTCGTCAACCACTTCGTCAACGAGTTCAAGCGCAAGCACAAGAAGGACCTCACCTCCAACGCCCGTGCCCTGCGTCGTCTCCGTACTGCTTGCGAGCGTGCTAAGCGTACTCTCTCCTCCGCTGCTCAGACTTCCATTGAGATCGACTCTCTCTTCGAGGGTATTGACTTCTACACCTCCATCACCCGTGCCCGTTTCGAGGAGCTCTGCCAGGACCTCTTCCGCTCCACCATGGAGCCCGTCGAGCGTGTCCTCCGTGACGCCAAGATCGACAAGTCCTCCGTCCACGAGATCGTCCTCGTCGGTGGTTCCACCCGTATCCCCAAGATCCAGAAGCTTGTCTCCGACTTCTTCAACAAGGACCCCAACAAGTCCATCAACCCCGATGAGGCTGTTGCCTACGGTGCTGCCGTCCAGGCTGCTATCCTGTCTGGTGACCAGTCCTCCAAGTCCACCAACGAGATCCTCCTGCTCGACGTTGCCCCTCTGTCCCTCGGTATCGAGACTGCCGGTGGTGTCATGACTGCTCTGATCAAGCGCAACACCACCATCCCCACCAAGAAGTCTGAGACCTTCTCTACCTACTCCGATAACCAGCCCGGTGTCCTGATCCAGGTCTTCGAGGGTGAGCGTGCTCGCACAAAGGACAACAACCTGCTCGGCAAGTTCGAGCTCACTGGTATTCCCCCTGCCCCTCGTGGTGTTCCCCAGATTGAGGTCACCTTCGATCTTGATGCCAACGGAATCATGAACGTTTCCGCCATCGAGAAGGGTACCGGCAAGTCCAACAAGATCATCATCACCAACGACAAGGGCCGTCTCTCCAAGGAGGAGATTGAGCGCATGCTTGCTGAGGCCGAGAAGTACAAGGCCGAGGATGAGGCTGAGGCTTCCCGTATCCAGGCCAAGAACGGCCTTGAGTCCTACGCTTACTCTCTCAAGAACACCCTTGGTGAGGGCAAGCTCCAGATCTCCGACGACGACAAGAAGAAGGTCGAGGACAAGATCAACGAGGTCATCAGCTGGCTCGACAACAACCAGACTGCTGAGAAGGACGAGTACGAGTCCCAGCAGAAGGAGCTCGAGGCTGTTGCCAACCCCATCATCTCCGCTGCCTACGGTGGTGCTGCTCCCCCTGGTGGTGCCGCCCCCGGTGGTGCCACTCACACCGCCGATGAGGTCGAGGAGAAGCCCGAGGAGCTTGACTAAGCGTCTCGCCTTGTCATCTTGCTTAAAGATTTTCCTTTCATGTCTTGTTTTACGAACTTATGGGATATTCGAGTTTTCTTTTTCTTTACGCGCATGATTGCATAGATACAAGTATCTCTGCTGGGAGTTGAAAAGTCCTAGCCAATTCAAAATTTTTCTTAATTCATAATCAATTCCTCTGTAGAACAAAAATTTAGTAGCTGTCCATCCCATGATCGGTTCAATCGTAGTATCTTATCCCCTGTCTGCTTTGTGATTTGTACTTGCTTGGTGATCCTTGACTCGTCTCGTGGTCTCCCTGAGGTGTTGTAATGTTTGCCTTAGATGATCACAACCCATCTTTGTAGCAAGTCTTGCAATGGCTTCATGATATGTCCGATTATTTCATCTAGACGCCCAGATACTCAGGAAATCATTTGACTTCCGTTCATCTCGCCATTCGTTGAGTGGCAGGGCGGAGCGTAACCTTGGAAAACATCCATCTTCAACGCTCTCCTTGGGCAAATTGTATAGTTGATACGAAATGCCTGAAGATATGCTCTATTGCAGGGAGCATAGCTAGTTATTCATATATTAAAACACTTGCAGCTCATCTGAGTACATTGTATATAATGGTCAATAATGACGGTTTCCATATTCTTTATCATTTGTAGCAACGCTCCAATAAAAGAGTGATGACTGATAGTCATAGGCATACTATTAGCCTATGCTAAATATCAAGCCCAATAAACCTCCAAAAAGAGAAGGCCTACTAAATCATCTCGACAAAGGCCAGCGCAACCAAATATTCTCTTAATCAAAGATTCCCAAACTCCAAATCATGATATTATACAGCATTGCGACTGAGAATAGTATGCGCTCTCCCTAGTCAGACAGCGACATACACAGCATAGATCCCAATGTAGGCATAGGATCTGATTGCTCTATAAGCCCTGGAAATCTCCATTCCACCACCGCTGCAAGCGCCGCTGGCCAAGCTCGACGACAGCCCCGTATCCGATTTCCGAGGCCTTCTCTGGGTTCTTCTCGATCTGGTCGCGGCGAATGCGGGACATGGAGGCTGCGATGCCCATCGTGAGAGCGAAAATGGGGTCTCCGAGCCTAGTTGCATTGAAGAAATAGTTAGCTTGTCTGTGCCACGGAGGCGCATTGGAGGTGGATGGCATGTTGCGGGCGAAAGGAGCAGTTCGAGAGATGTGCACGCTTTTTGAGCGAAGAGATCAGTCTTGTTCAGGTACTCACTTGGAAATAAGAAAGGTTGCCATGTTGCCTGGGGTTTGTTCTGTTCTGGGTCGGTGCAGCTGCGTCTTGCGGGAAATGCGGTGCTTGACGGTAATCACGTGACTATTGGGATTGTACTCGAGCGATAGCCTTGGATACGAAAGTATAGTATTTGCAATAATTATAGTTGAGGAATGAGTTACTGTAGTGGTCTTGAAGGAGATCTTTTTATTTGTCTTGCCGGCCGCTCGGCCCATAAGCAATAAACCACGCCTATGGATGAAAATTAAGTACACCGGTGGTCCAAAGGCCGGATGAGCCCTCGTAACCAGGAAAGAAAGAGAAGAAGAAAAGGGCCAAGCACAAATCCGAGAAAGAGGAGAGGGTCAACAAACGCCGTGGCTATCCAGAATTCGTCATACATCTGACATCTATACAACCGGTCCGTCTATACAACTTGGCCAAACGCGGGAATCAGAGTCTGTGCCAGCCAGAAGCTGAAGACCAGCTTGGGTCCAGTCATCAGGAGCTTGGGGACCAATCCCTTGAACAGACTGAGAGGGCCCTCGTTCTTGAGCATCTTCGACACGATCTTGAAGCCGCCCTCGGGGTTGTCGAAGTTGCGGTTCTGGATACGGGTCTTGATCACGTCCAGGGGAGCGGAGACGATAAGGGAGGCGCTAGCACCGGCGACGGAAGCGACGAAGTTTTGGCCCCAGGTGGCCTTGTTGTAGTCGGACAGGCCGTAAATGTACTCCTTGGCGAAAGCGGATCCACCGAAAAGCTGTATGCACTGTCAGCAAGGATTTTCTCAATTGGGATTTGGGGAGGGTTCGGAATACGTACAGCGAAAGAACCAGGAGCGTTACGGGCAGCAGTCCAACCGGCACCACGGTAAAGACCCATACCCTCATCAGAGACGATCTTGACGAGACCGCGGCCGCGGAAGGCCTCGGGGTTGGTCTGACGTTTGATCTTCAGGACGTCCAAGGGCAAAAGAACGATCTCACCGATACCGACCAAGCTAGAGATGTGTTAGAATTTGGAAAACCACGACGAGTTCCATGCAATCTCACCTGCCGGCAAAGGCGTGCATGATAGCCTTGCCATTGCCCTTCCCGAAAGTAGCGTCGAAGGTAGAGCCGTAGTGAGTAGCCAGGTAGTCCCGCGCGAAGGGCTGACCACCGTACTTGTAGATACGCTGGAGAACCTATGTTCCGATATCTCATCAGTAACCGCCCGAGCGATATCAGCATATTAGCGGTGAGGTACACACCTTGTAGCCAGCAGCGTATCCCAGACCAGGGAAGAGGGAGGTGAACTTGCGGCCAACGGAGGCATCGGCGAAATCCTTGAAGACGACCTTGTTGAATTCGCTCGCGGAGGTGATCTAAAGCGAAAAAAAGAGTCAGCCGCGGTCTCCGCGCAAATTCTCGCAATCCAAGGCTTCGCCTACCCGTGTCTGGTTACTCATCAACCGCTTAGCCGTGGTGTCGACCTGAATTGGTTATGTTAGCGATGAAGCTCTTCCTTCTATAGGCGATCGAACCGTACAGGATGGAAGACCATCAACTCGGCGATACCAGCGGAGCCTGAAAGCTGATTAGCATGTTGACATCCCTATGTTCAGCGGCGCGAGCATACCGGACCCGAGCAGACGAGCGGTCGCGGACTCCTTCTTGACATCCTTGGCGGCAGCGCCAGAGCCGGCTTGGGCGAGAGCAGGAGACATTGTCGGGGTGGAATGGATGGTGATGGGAGTCAGATGTCAAGACCGTTTCCTCCGCGTAAATTTTATGTTGAGCACGAGAGTGGGGCGCTAGGCCTGATCGGGTTCCGGCGTCGGAGAGCAGTTTGCGGATCCCTTAACGATAAGTGCGTATACTCCTCGTCGATCTCCAGGGGCTTGGGACATCAGCCCATTTCTTAAGATCCAGCGTGCATACTCATTAATGATACTTCGTACAAAAGAACGCCACTCTTCCCCGTCCGACATACTCCGTGGCCGAGCACGGCCCTCGGAAAGCTTATATGAAAGTCTACTGTATTTTCTTCTCAGGAACGGGTGGCTAAGCCAGATCAAATCATGGTTTGCATTTCGTTGCTTTAAAGCCAGCTGGTAGCATAATTGCCTAGCAAAAGAGAAAAAAAGGATGAAATCGAAGTAGAAATGTGCACAACACCGAAGAAACGCCGCATGACCGTGATGATAAAGAACCGATAGCCCAAGGGGTATGTGCTGCTCATGGGTGTGAGCCCATCATGAGCCTCAGCAGGTCGCCCAAACAGCATAGAAATGATTCATGGACCTCAGCCTTCACTGGTCACCGAAAGTGTTCTCGCCCGAGTATCTGCAGGAAGATCGATGTTAGCATCCATTCTCATCTTGGAGGTATCGTTTATCTTTGGAGCAGGGTGACCTACGTGATGTACAGAAAGCCATCTTCATCCTTGTGCTCTTCGTAGATGCTGCTCATCAGAGCAGCTGTTGGTGGGAGAACCTCATCTACGAAGATGAATATAGCCTTCTCCGGCGAAAGCTTGATGCGCTTGCGGATCACATAGACGAACTGGCCGACGGTGAGATCGGCGGGGACGAGGTACTTCTTCTTGTCGATGGTCGCGATGTCTGACTTCTCGACCTTTTCGCAAATCACCTATCACAATACATGTTAGCCGCTGAAGGAGCGGTGAAGGAGCTGAAGGCCTCTCAAAGAGTTTCGTGATTCCTCGCCGTTAAGATTGGGATTGGACAGGCATATAACTCACAGGAATACGGTCGGCGTACTTCTGTCGGATGCGTTCGGCCTCAGCCTTTCGCTTCTCGAAAGGGTGCTCGTCCTTGAACTTGGAGCGCATGGTTGATAAGGCTGATAAGTAAAGCGGGGTGGGCGGATAGATGCAAGAGTGTCAAGGATCGATGGAGAACAGTCTTGGGATGCAGTAGATGTCAACTACAAGGAGGCAAGACGAGTGATGGGAGATGGAAGAAGTGACGATCTTAGGCAGATGGGAAACGAGAGAGAGGGGAGATCGATGACAAAAGGCAACCCCCGCTGACGTTCACCAGGCGGTGAGGAGTCACGCGCTGCGCAGTCACGGGGCCAGGGTCACTTGCTCACTTTTCTTCTGCTGATGAAGTTCATATTCTGGCCGGACTAGCTACCATCTACTGTATGGCTCTGGTGTAGCTTCAAAGCTCTACGCTTCTTTGGCCTCTCACTCATACGATCTTCCGGGCACTACCTCCGGACCCTCGGTAGGCTCGGATGATGTGGGCTTCTCCACTACATAACCAAAGATCCAGGAACCCATTAGAGGTCACGAGCAGCATTTACCAGATTTAATATCATGCTTTCTCTCAAATGACGAGTGACAGGGACCTTACTAGAGAGACTTTAATTCTGCCGCCCATCAGTTGCAGCGAGAGCCTCCATCGCCAACTGCAAGCCGGGAACGGTCTAGCGGCCCCGCCTGTGACGACCCACTGTATGTACTGTCGGAGGAACAGAACAAAGATCCTCATTCTTTGTAGATGTGTTTCTGCAGCGCAAGTTTGAAGACTAAGAGCAGTTTTCATAATATACCTTAGTCGGACGCATTGGTATAAGCCGAGACTGGGCAGTTGGGCAGTGGTCAGATCACACAATGCGCAAAGCCGCGTTTGAGACTCCAAAACTATTGGGCAAGAATATAATTGATTCTCCACAGCACAGTTTATCTATGTAGGATTGGGTCTTGTGCCCAAGGGGCTGTTTTCGGTATTCGCACGGTTTCTGAATTCGTGGTTCATTCCGCGATTAGGTCCTTCTCGGGATCCACGTGATCCTAAGTTCTGGGTGTTCCCGCGTAGTGAGCGATTGGCCCTCCGTGCTTAACTCGCGACCGCCTCCTGTGGGTCCGTAACAGTAATGCTGTTGAGAGATATATATAGTTTGGAGAACACCAACTGAAAACTCCTGGAGCGTCTTACTTGCATTCCCTACTAATCTGTAGCTCTGATTTGACGGGTCTAGTACAGTAGTATAGTCTCTGCGGATTATTGTTCGCGAGACATAGAAATATGAAGTAAAGCCTCGTCTTTACCACGTACCCATAATTACGAATACGAATAGCTTCGTTATTCGTGCCGACCCCTACTTGGCTTATTAATCAGAAAGCTTCTATGGAAGAGTATATAAGATTGGATTCAGAAATGTTCTCTATTCGCCTCCATCTAGGAGTTTGGTGGTGGAGTGCGGAGCTCGGAGTTCCCGGCTCAGAGTTGCCGTGGTGGGTCGAGCTGAGAGACCAGTAATACCATACCTTGACAACTTGATTAATTGCCAATCATAATCGTAATCAAGATACTATATATAGCAGACCATATTACTTCTAGAATTCGCACATTCATAGTTCAGCCCAAGCAGTCCACTGATAAAGAATTCGGTGTTCTAATCATTACCATTCAACTTCCCCAAACAAGTCGCCACACAGCCATCAAGATGCCTAGCTATCTCGTTACAGGAGCCGCGCGTGGTCTTGGAGTAACAACATTATCTTTCACATAGGAGCTCAAAGGGACTTTAAAGCTAATATGATTTCAGTACGCAATTGCCGAAGTCCTTGCATCCGACCCATCAAACACAGTTCTCGCGCTGGCGAGAAACAAACAAGCCGCCGAGGAACGTCTCGCGCGTGATGGAATCTCCAACGTTGAAGTCCTGGCCGCGGATGTCACTGACGAAGCTGCGTTGCGGGCGGCAGCTAAAGAAGCCAAGAACATCCTCGGTGGAAAGGGTTTGGATGTTCTCATTAATAATGCCGCATATGTTAGCGACCAGACAGCTTTGACATCGTTGCATGGCTAGTAAAATCCCCTGCCAGTACATAAAATAAAAGAGGGCTGACGCATTAAAAATCAGTGAAAATGATTTGTCTCCCTTTTTCGAGGATACGCAGAGAAGCATCGAAGTCAATGTACACGGACCCTTAAAAGTCACCATGGCATTCCTGGACCTGATCCGACAAGGTCAATTGAAGAAGGTGGTGGCGATCTCCAGTGGAATGGGAGATATCGGTATGGTATCGCTTGGTGTGTGAACTGCAATAATACTGACAAATCCCTAGAAATGATCAATGAGATGAGGCTATCCAATGCGGCTCCGTATGCCATCAGCAAGGGGGCTCTTAATGTGTTGATCGCTAAGTTGAATGCTTCATACGCGGATAAAGGTGTTTTGTTCATGTCGATATGCCCGGGACGAGTGGACACTGTTGAGGGAGATATGCCAGAGTGTGCGTGTTCATTCTCCAAGCCTACTTCCTCTTGACATACTGATCCCAAAATAGTATCGCAGGAGAATACAAATCGTCTGCAGGGCATCCTCGCTAAGTTTCACAAAAGTACAGACGGTAAGTATGCCGCCGCAGCGCCAAAGGATGCTGCGAAGAGTGTGTTGGCTGCGATTGCCCGTCAATCGTTGGCTGATGGTTTTGGAGGCTCGTTTTTGAGCCATAACGGTACGAAGGAATGGAACTGGCCTTAGAAAATACACTATAGTTCTTGGAGTCAGTTGAGGTATGAAATTACATCGAGTTACAGTATGTTTATTCCCTCTTTTCGTGTCTCCTTTCTTTCTCTTCTCTTTTTTGCTTCGACCTCCCTTCTTTCCTCCTTTATCCGCGTGTGCGGCAATTATAGGCGTTATAAACATAGAAGCCTGTTCTATACTGTAGATTAAAAGACTCGACAATCCACATGTTGTCACTGAACATTATTAATTCTCTCTCTTGAACTGAAATGCTCACTAAACTGTCAGTGTAAACGGGACTCTAGATCAGTTAGTACAATAAACCTCGACCCGTGTCCTTCCCTCAGTGAAAAGAAAGAAAATGAAAAAGAAGAAATTACCTACTCCAAAGCATCAACTACTTCCGCACGATTGCGTTATTTAGTATGTCACAGAAATTTAATTTGTCATATGGTAATTTCCAAATTTTTTGCATGGCATGCTGCGCATCATAGGTGTTGGTAAACAATACAATCTATAGTATGGATTGCTATTCTATCAAAGACTAAGACGGTACTTAGCCTGGTAGCTCATCACGACCAACATATGAGCACCGCAGCTCGACACGTTGATGACAGTCTTGGTCGTAGACTTCAGCACCAGCGGCATGAATGCCCGTGTCACGAGATACACGCCCTTCAAATTCGTCTCCCAAGTCCCCCACCACTCCTCTGTGCTTGTGTTCAAGAACGGAATCATAGGATCCGGCGTGCCGGCGTTGTTGACCAGGGTGTCCAGGGACCCGAACTTCTCCTCAACCTGGGCAGCTGTATCTGCGACTGCTTCTTCGGACGATACATCCAGTCGGAGGGCCAGAAACCGAGGTGTTGGGCGATTGGTTTCCTTTGCCGCGGCTTCGATGTCTTTCTGTAACTCGGTTGAATCTGGTCGGGAGATAAAGGCGATCTTGGAGCATGTTGGTCGGGAGTGCTCCGTAGCTTTCCATATTGAATAGGTTGGGTAACTAAATAGATTGCTCAGTACAAGGCTCGGAAATAACACGAGAAAAACATTTAAGGATGATTGTTTGGTGTTCCGGCTACCAATCCATGTGCGGCTTGAAATCGATATTTATACTACCAGAAGATCACCTAGGCTCCAGTATCCGAGTCATTCGCTTTCTTGTGATGGCATGTAGTCCCTCCACTAAATACTATTACCTCCGTCAACGATCCGAAAAGCAACTTTTGGCTGTAATAAAACTCGGAGTCCCGAGTATATACACTTCGATAGAGTGCGACAATGTCTTCAGTATCAACAGATATCTACATATCTCCTTCGCATCTTGCGGATTTAAGGTATCATCTTATTTCCTCAGTTCCATATCAAACGGCATCTATATTATATTCAAGTTTGTCTGTCCACGTGTTGACATCCTTGAGGCGTCAAACAGGTCAAACATGACAGTCTCATGTAGTGGGCATGTATTATTATTCGTCATACCACGTATTTCCGACGAAAATTCCACGAAAGCAGTGACAATGGATGTGTTCCGTGATAGATAGAAGTTATTCCTTTGAGGATGATTGAAGCTACCACACACTCATCTCTACTCTGGCAGCCTTGACATTTTATCGCCGGTATTTGCGGGGGTACATAATGCCTAGAATGGAACCAATCCAGCTACCTTCAGCTAGAGTGACCTATTCACCCGTGTCATCATTCACATAATTTTAAATCCGTGGATCAGTCGCTTGTGGGCAAATCCAGACGCTTGACAATGAAACCGATGGGCAACTGAATTTGAGAAGCCCGGAACTCCAGGTTTCGTATACGCTTATTAACTCGTAGTCATCTCCCACAAACAAGATAATCCTCACAATTTCTTCACTATATAATTTTCACCTCGTATCAGTAAATATGGCGAAACAATCTAGTGATGAGTATCTTTTGGTGAGCAAATATCAATCCACTGCGGCGAATACTACTAAAGTCAGTCCATCTCATACATATGCCATAGATCACCGGTGTGACTGGATATATTGGCTACCAAACACTCGTTCTTGCCCTTGAAAGAGGCTAGCGTGTTTGTGCAGTGGTTCGAAGACAGATATTGATCGAAGAGTTAAAGAGAAGCCCCATAATTGCCGATCCCCTGGTACAACAACGTCTCAATTTTGCTGTTATCTCAGACTTTCTCAAACAGGATGTTTTCTTTCAATGTCTTGATGGGGTTACTACCATATTGCATATTGCTTCACCTTTAGCCATTTCGGTAAGTATTCGCTGCTTTCTCGTGGTTAGAGGTTGTCTACTTATGCGTTTCCGAACAGACCGATGACTTTGTTGCTGGAATCGTCAGGCCAGCTGTTGATATGGTCACGACCGTTTTGAAAGCGGCGGCCCGTACGCCATCCATTCGCAGAGTGGTGCTGACTTCATCTTGTGAGTGATTGTTATTTTTTGGCATGTGAACCTGACTTATGTGTCAGGTGTAGCACTCATTCCATTCTCATGGAATTTCAAGCCCGGTTTTGAGACTATACACTGGTAGGACGAATCAATTATTGGAAGAGCGCAAGGAATATACTAAGCCAGATTTCCAGCGCGAGATACCAACACAGAGCATGATGGGCCGTATGAGAACGCAATGATGGCCTATTGGGCCTCCAAGGGACTTGCACGAATTGCCGCGCATGACTTTATATAAATCGGAAATATTTCCCGGTCGAAGTCGCGAATCAGAAATTACCGCTGGAGGGATCGTTGCCGACCATTAAGTGGCGGCTTGAGGCCGAGAGCACGGAAAAGACTTTCGGATGGCAGTTTGTGCCATTTCAAGACACGATGAAGGATATCATTGAGCAGTACCTGCAACTTGATGTGCACAACATGCCAGTGTAATTTCTCCTAATAAACCAAACACAAAATGCAATGTGTCAACCTAAGATGGGGTAAATTATGTCGGTATCAGTGGTGATTTGGTATTGTAAGGCCTGGTCAGAATGTATTTTTGAAATTGTCAGCACGACAGGCCTAGTTTGGGTCTATACAACCTCCTAGGTAGGCGGAGAGTATGAATACTGTGGTGAAACCGTAGTCGATTAGTAATCTCTCAGTGCCCTTCTAAATTGTGTGTAATGGGCAAAACATCAATTCAGACTTGTTTTACATCTCCCATTGGTTGGAACAGTACGGCCCATCAGGCTTCCCAACAGTTAAGTTAGTTAACTATTTGATCCACGCCCATGACTAAGCAGCGCGGAACTCCGAGTTCAACCTTCCGGACCCCGCGCGAGGTTAAATCACCGTCAAAAACGCCATCCCCGCACGCGGGGTGCCATCCTGGTTGTAGGAAATAAGCCAGCGAGTACGGAATGAACGTTCCTTATCCAGATTCAAAGCCGTGGTGTACTCAATGTGGAATTCAGTTTAACCATCGTCAGTTGCTGCAGTTTTTTATCCCATTACTATCTTCTGCTGACATTTACAGGATCATCACTTGTTCGCCACATCAAGAACAAGTGCAACACAAACCAACCACAGCGGCGCAAGTCTTGTAGCCAATGTGTTGCTAATAAAGCAAGATGCAATTTGGCACGTCCCAGTTGCTCAAGATGCGCTTTGCGCAACATTGCTTGCGAATACGCTAGCCCTGTTGTGGAACAGCCAGAGCAACCTGCGTCACCCGGAGTCGCGAGTGCCGGCTTGGGCTTGGACCTTGATATCATGCCATCTTTTCAAGCAAGGGGTCTCTCGTCCATATTTGATTCGAGTTTCTTCGAACCTTTTTTCGACTTCGAGCCCTGGTCTTTGCAGCTGCCATCCGACCTTGTCATGCAGCCTCAGCCGAGCATGGAAGGCCGGGAGCTGCTCCCTTTCAATGATTCTATCGGCTGTGTGACTCCTGTGCTTGCTCAAGCCGAATCAATATATCAGAGCGAGTCGGTCTCTGAACCGAACTGTGTTGCCTTAGCAAATCACAGCATGGAACTTATTTTCCGAGTCTTTCGAACGTGGCCGCAAATGTTGGCGGAAGGTTTCCAGCTTCCACCTATATTTCATTCCACATACTTTGCTTCGCCAGCGAAGCTGCTCAAGCCGCTAGCGACTTGCATCACTTTGGTCAAAATGTGGAACGGGCAATGCGCAGGCGCTGAAGGAATCGTGCGGGCCACTGTTCGCCAACAGCTTGATCAGGTTGTAGATGTGGTGAGTCATTCTATAGTCTCCCACACTTTCATGAGGCCTGACTAAACATCGGTCGAGACAAATTCCGATGTATTAGATGAAGCTACGCTTCTAGCCAACCTGCAGGCAGTGGTTATGTATACGATCATCCTACTCTCCCCATCGGCAACGTCCTTACAAGATTTCACCAACGATGAACCTGTTTTTCGAAAAGTCGAGATCTTCGTATGGCACATCGTCCGCGGTGGTCTTTTCCTCAAAGAGGAACGAGCGCAAGAAAGGCCCTCTTGGGAGGAGTGGGTCTACGTCACATCGAAGCGACGCGCCATACTGGCCTTATATCTCCTCCATTGGGCATATTCCGTCTTGCATAAGGTGCCGGGCTTTGACTGCAGGGAACTAGGGTTCATGCCAGCCCCAGCGCCCAAGGCTCTATGGCAGGCACTCACAGAGCAAGAGTGGAATACCAAATACGTCCACTGGCTTTCGCGATGGAATGGGCAGATCTATCTCCAGGCTGAGTTTGGCCATATCCAGCCGGGCGCAGTCCTAGGTCCCAGGGCAGAAAAATGGCTGGGAGAGGCAGATGAATTTGGATTCATCATGGCATCTATCCGTGCGTCTTTTTTTCAATTCTTTATCTCAAATGAACTCAGCTGAGATGTATGGCAGTCAACGCAACAGACGTTAAATCTCCGGGGTACAAAAAGCTCTGACAATAAAACGCGACCTAGATTCACTGGCCCTCGAAAATTGGCCATGAACTAGGATTCGGCTCCATAATTAGTGTGAGCCATGTCGGATGTTTCTGAATTTCTCATAACTCGCTCACTTTAATACTGCAACTGATTTGACTATTAATCCGCGATACCGAATGCATTGTTTTAAGAGGTTTAATTCTACCTTTTTCAGTGACCTGCTTAGGCATCAATAACTCGTAGTCTACTCAAATCTCTTTTACAAAAATTGTAGGCCATTTTTTCCAGTCCCTTTTATTTTTCAGTGTAAATTACACAACGATAATATGAGACAGAGACCCGCTTGAGCAACCTCTATATCCCAGAGTTCACATTGTCCATGTAAAGACAGCAGAGCCATTAAGCTATCAGCTCATGCATTGCAATTCCACATTTACTGCTTCAGGAAGTAACTGCTTCCTCGTCAATAAGTCAGTATTCAATTTTTTTTAAGTGGGTGGCTGACCTTTCGAAATATCGTGTAAACTACTGTTGAATTAATTCTTGCGGTCGGAATTCATAATTGACCCTACAAACCATTGCTTGACACGCAATATTCTAAGCAGTGGTATATTGATGCTGGATCCACGTATCTACCCCACCATTCTAATTCATATCCTACTGATATTCATGTAGATCCTCATATCCCAAACAAATAACATCCATCGCAGCGTCCAGTTATGGCTCAAGAAAAAGCCCCCGTGTTCTGTGTCAAATGACGAGCGATTGGTAGCCTTGAGGCGGCTTGGCTAGGAGCGTACGCGGCTGCTTTTGCAAGTTTCGCCTCGTTCATAAAGCCTGGATAAGAGTTAACTTCATTTTACTGTAATACGTATCAAAAAATAAGGAAGACTTATGAATGTCTCCCATACCGCTCAATATCGTTACGATCTTCTTGAGATCGCCTTTTCGGATAAGTCGTAGAAAGGTAAATACGGTTTTCATGACACTGAAAAAGTTAACACCAAAATTAAGCACCTCTTGAGTATCCTTTTCACTATATAACGGCTTCTTCATATACATTATGCCTCGGCAATAACCACAGGGGGTGCGTATCCAGATCTTGAAGCGATTTCAAAGCTGTAGACTCTCTAACGTAGCCCGCATTGTTTACCATCACATCCAAACCCTCTCCACCAAAATTCGTTCAGTTCATTCTGTGCCTTGCTTCAGTTGCAGTTCATTAATGATGTCTGCAGGTAGAACATGCACTTTGGTGATATTCGTTGCGGAAAGACGCGCTCGAGCTCGGTCGGATTCCGCACCAGTCCAATGGCAGTGCTCGATAGGTTGGATGCACGGACCATGATCAAGGCATACTTTCAAGTGATAGTTGTTAGCGGCTGTCCAAGTATAATAGAGCGAAAGGGTCCGTCTAAACACGTACGTCAAGGCCTTTGGTGGCCTACATAGCTGAGCATTTTGAGTAGGTGCTATTGATGGTTTTAGCTCTAGTCTTTTTTTGAATGCCTGTGAGACTCAGCCAATCAGCAGCGATGATATGAATTCTAATATGGTGGACTATTTCGACATTCTCAACACGGAACTCCGAGCGCTCTTCAGTCTGACAATATGAATAATTGTGCCAATGAAGCTGCTAGAGCACGACTGCTTCTGAGTAATAGTTCTCACGATAATCGGCTTTTCAGTATGTGGTATTGATAATAGATGCTTTATTAATAATAAATGTTATGAACGAATTGGAAAATCAGAGCGAACCATACAATATATTTGAAGACTTATCCCGTTGTGCTGTGGTATTCAGACACCCCTACAGAAACATTGAATTTCTCAACCGGCATCTGATTACTTCAGCTGCCATGTTCATCCAAGATCGCGCAATCCCCCTCGACTCTATCGTCGTTGTTATCGGGGCGAATGGCTTTGTCGGCTTAGAGACATGCGAGAAGCTATTGGTGGCCGGGTATAGGGTGCGAGGTACGGTCAGAGACATAAAGAAACACTCTGTGTGGATGCATAATATGTTTGATAAGAAATGGCCTGGGAAATTCGAGTTGGTTGCTGTGGCCGACTTTGAAGAAAAGGGTGCTTTTGATGAGGCCTTCCGAGGCGAGTCTACCCTATCGTGCCTGTAATAGCTCAGGAACCACCAGCTAAACATGAATATAGGAGCTGCCGGGGTTATTTACGTCTCAACACCGATTGTCTTCCATCCAGACCCCACGAATGTGGTCGACCCGAATATTAGATCGACGATCAATACTCTCGAGGCCGCAGCCAGGGCAGGAGTGCAACGCTATGTCCTGAGTTCCAGTTCCAAGGCAGTCGAAACGACCAGATACGACGATACGCCTCGCTCTCTGACGGCTCAGACGTATAACTGGGATTCTATTCTCGAGGCATACCAGGGATCAAATAATGAGACATTCAAACGGATGTTAGATGTCTACAGCGCCGGTAGGACCCTCGCGGAGTTGAGTTTCTGGTCTTGGATTGCAGGAAACAAACCCCCGTTTGTCGCCAACTGCGTGGTACCGGATGGAAATTTTGGTCGGGGCCTGGTGGGTGCGACATCGTCGAATAAAATGTTCAAAGCAGCCCTGGCGGGTGAATGGAGCTCTGTTCCTATGGCTCTCGGTGAGATTTCCGTCATAGTTGTGACCATTATTCCAGCACCGATTCAATGCTAACCGTAGATTTCTCAAAGGCTTCCTGGCGGATGTCGAGGATACATCACGTCTAATAGTCGCAGCAGTGGCCAAATACTCGCTCTCGAACGATCGCATCTTTGCATACTATAAACATTCGACTTGGGATGGTCTGCGCGAAAAGGTTCGTAAGATTCGACCGGAGCTTGTGAAGGGCAGCAACCAATGTCTGCCAGGCACCTATCTTTCGAGCGTCGATGGAGAGATCGAAAGAGCAGAAAATATTCTGAAGGAAATAGGGCAACCTGGGTTTACTACTGAAGATGACATGTTGCAGAAGTTTTTGGACACCTGCTTTTAGTCGGTCTTGCTGGATCGAAATGCGATCCGCGAGAGTATGTTATCTTCGCATTGTGAAAATGAGGCAGTTTGAATAGGCCTTTTTGGAGATTAGTACGAATTATTCTATATTAAAATCCTCTACCTTTCTGCTGAACCCAGCTTGTGGACGAGGGCTCTTCTGAAGCTTTTATATCCAATTCCTTTTTGTTTAGGTTTCAAAAAGATATGTGCTGGATTTCGAGTGTACCTGCATCCACAGAGAGTCCACAGACAGTCGCCTGGCATTTTTTCCCTGCTGTTGCTTGCTATTTATCCATTGCATCACGGGCAATGATGTTAGAAAGCTTTATGAAAGAAGCCCAGTAGAAGTAAACCCTCTCCCTTCAAGGAAGAGTTAGAAATAGGAAGGGGGTTTGCAATGATTTCCAGAGTGAAGGCATAATAACCCATTATATGAAATATATAGTATGAAAGTGTAATTATTATAAAAGATGAGGCACGAAATGATAAGGAAAGCAGCAATAGATAACAGCTTGGAGGGAAAAGGAGAATATAGCAGGACGATTCAAGATCGCGTCAGCATCACATGAATTAAAAGGCCTGCCAGCTCTGAAGGATATAAGATAAGCACTGTACATATTTTAGAATTAAACCAGTGCCCGAAAGGGATTATTTTATTTCCGAACATTCACAGCTCCAAGATTGTTCCCTTCGGGATCATAGACAAACGCCAAATAGTAAGGCTGGCGACTCATTTGCTTGCGTATCCCTGGTCCACCATTATCTTTTCCTTCTAGACGCCTAGAAAAGGTCAGAAAAAACTCAAGGTAAGAATACTTTCGATCGGTACAAACCTACAACGCCGTATTGGAGAAGGTATCCACAGCGCCATTATCTGTTTCTTTTAGTACGTCTTCCCGTACATATTGGAACGGAAGACTTGCTCACCAGGTGCGTCGATTGCAATATGAGTCGGAAGAAATTGCCTCCCCTTTGGTGCGATCTTCAGCCACAAGTATGGGTAGTCACTGCCGTACCCAGTAAGAGTCCCGTTGTATGCACGGATTATCTCGGTGTAGCCCAATGGGGCCAGGACGGAGCGATAGAAGTGCCTCATGGGTTCCATGCCGGAGCGTGAGACCCAAACAAAGACATGATTGATCGCCATTGTTTTCGATACTGTGTTCTGACTGTTATAGATAATTTAGCTCTCGATATCTCTACATCGTCCGTTTGACATATCGTTTTTCGTCAACCGGAATTCCGGGTTGACCTTTGTAAGCAACCAAGTAACCAAGTAACCAAGCTACTGAGCTCTCTGGAACTTTGTCCCAGAACCGGAGTTCAGTTAACCATAAATATTACATGTAGAGAAATGCTCAGTCAGTAAAGGGAGGTATCCCGATCGTGTTCGCCTGCTTATAGTTTAGTGTGTAAGTAATATTTTGAAGCTCAACACAGGTAGCACGGTAAATCGCCCATTCGCAGATTCTGGGCTTCAGATGGACATAAGGATGAACCACCTCGGCACAAGTAGTCTACTTTGCTGAATGTACCCATCAACCAGTGGCAAATTGTGTGGGCATTTAGGGGCTCAGCATAGAGGGTCCAACAACCTTTCTCGCTGTGACTAGCTGAATTAGTGTCTTTACCTACGTCTTTGCTCACATGGTCATTATTTCTCCATGTATATACCCGAGAAATTCCAACTGCGAATATAGCAAGAGACGTCTTTTGTAAGGATACTTTTATATAATTGGGAGGTAGAGTTCAGAAAACTTTCAGGGGCAGTGTATATGAAAGTGATTTCTTACCATAGTCGCAGTTGAGCGAGGGCGAATAGTAGCTCCCAAAACTTATACATGTAAGATTGCAACATGAAAGCTCATCACAGTTAGGAAAATTTATCAAAAGGCACCCAATGAAAAAAAAAATAAAGAAAAAACAAAAGAAATTTCCCTTCTCTACCCTCCAAGTGATGACAATTTCTCCCAGGAGCTTCCAGACTTGCCAGGCAAAGATGAGACACGAGACAGCTTCTAAATCACTACCGAACTCAAAGCCAGCCCTACTGAGTTTCGCAAATCAGTGATTCCGTGGGCCTTCTCTGCATCTAAATTGATCCGGCCAAGAACCACAGTGAAGTTGAAACAATCTCTTACGCCGCGGAGGAGAATTTTATATTTCGGTTGATACTTCGATATAGATGCTTAAGGGCCTTTACTTCAGCCTAAAGTGCGGAAGAAGGACCGATGGCTGTATTAATTAACAGGTGTCAGTAGGAGCGGTCACATAGGGGACCTGCTGAACTGCTACAACTTGCCTACACGATGGTCCATGTATGTCTGAGAAGGCCCACAGCGAAAGGTGGATTTTATGAAGAGAGACGAAGAATATGGAGCAACGGGATGATAGTCAACTCCAGCCGGAGCAGAGACGGGACTCTCTGCACGAGACCAGGCTTATATGGAGCCCATGAGGTCGCTTAGAGGTGAGCTCCAACGGGCTTGTAAATGGATATATGGGCGAAAAGAGAGAAAAGTGACCCCGGATTGACGTGTAGTAGTCGGCGTTGCTTTTTATAGATATGCTGCGAAATGTGTGGATGACAAGGAAATGAAAATAGTCTTCCCCCAAGGAGGTTACTTGCGCGTCGATTGCCCATTCGATACCAGTGATCTTATGGAGAGATATTTTGGGCGCGCGTTTGATAGTGTCACTGTGCGTGCTGGTCGGAAATCTTCGGTACTAAAAAAAACCAACTAAAGCATGAGAAATTAGAAAGCTCGTACATATAGCCCTAGTACTACTACTACTACTAATATAGTGCCGGGGGTGCCTTCAGCTAGCACTCGGATATGCTTAGACTCGCCGGGTCGATGTCCGTACCTTGTCGAAGCCTGATAGTTATGGCAACAGACCCACCCTACATGTTATGTGCAAGTCGCTTTTTCATGCTCCATCAGCGTGAACCTCTTGCGGTGTTTATATTTGCTTTTACAACCGCAGCACGTTTAACAGACGATTAAGTGCGATGGCGGAGGTTGTGACCCCGGACGGAACCCGGAACCCGGAACCCCGGGCTCTGACTTGGGGCAGAAAATCATCAAACGGGAACTCCGATTGTTACAACTATATAGCACAGCTTAACAAGACATTATATTCGTTCTCTTCGAAAAAGAAACCTCAACTGAAATTCAAAATGGCACCTTTGATTATCTACGGTGCGACAGGCTATACAGGCCGCATGATCAGTGAACACGCCAAATCCATTGGATTAGATTTCACTGTTGCCGGCAGATCCAAGAAGAAACTCAAGGATTTGGCATCTGACCTCGAAGTTCCTTACTGCGTCCTCAGCCTGGACCAAAATGAAATGCTCAACACCGTTCTGAAAGATGCATTTGTCATCCTCAACTGTGCTGGTCCATACATCCAAACCGCCCAGATCCTTATGGAAGCGTGTATACGGAATGAAACACACTATCTCGATATCTCAGCAGAAATAGCGACCTACCAACAGGCAAAACAGTACGACGATGACGCAAAAAAGGCTGATGTCATGCTTCTACCGGGTTGCGGCGGGAGCGTTGCCATGTTGGGTTGCCTCGCTGCTCATGTCGTCGACCAAGTTAGATATCCCAAGACCATCGATGTTGCCCTTCATGTGGCCGGAGTGATTTCAAGGGGATCTGCCATAAGTTCAACCAAGATGAAATTTGGGTGTCTTCAGTTGGTGGACGGAGAATTGGTTCAGCAAGACGCTACCCACACTGCGAATTTCGATTTCGACGACGGCAAGGGGAATGTTACCTCATTCCCGGTGACTTTGCCTGACCTTTTGACCATCTCGAAGTCGTCTGAAGTTGCCACTGTCAGAACCTTTGCCCATGTCTCGGGCCTCAGCTTTCCAACTGGAGACCTTGATACACTTGCCGATGGCCCGACGGCTCAAGAGAGGGAAGCAACACCATATCATGCAGTGGCTATTGTAACATCGGAGAAAGGCGTTTCGAAGATGGCAGTTTTACATACTCTTAACGGATACAGCTTCACCTATTTTGCCTCGGTGGAGGCTGCAAGGCGAGTTTTAAAAAGTGAGACAAAGTCTGGTTTCCAGACGCCGGTGCTTGTTTTCGGAAAGAATTTTCTTCGTGCTATACCAGACACAGATATTAGGGACCTCTAGCTGTTATGCACTCGGGTAAAAAGCTTTGTATTGAGCTGCGCCTGTCAAGTTGACACGAAGGATTAGAAATCTGCATCTCATTTCTGTCTGGTACCCTATGATTTCGCTCTTCATGGTCTGAGAGCACTTAATTTCATTGTTATAGGTTGTAGATTTAGTGTGATGAACAATCAAACGCTTAAGTAAGGTTTTGCTTTCGGTCCTGTAAGTCTGTGCCAAGCCCCTGGGGTACGACCCACGCCAAGAAGAATGCTAACAGAGGTGAAATACAAACGAATTTGTAAAAAATGATTCACCGCAGGCTAATGACTTCGCGTGTATAGATCCCCCAGAAATTTTCTCGCTTATCACCTGCTTCTTCAAGTCTGGTTTTTTTCTTTGGGAGAAACTTCAAAATGTCAGAAGAATGTGCCCCCAGCCTTTTACATCGCCGATGCAGGTGAAACGATTGCTGTGATTTTTGACAAGAGTAGAACTGTTTTGTGAATTCATGCTCTGATATTGGAGGTATATTATCCATTGGTCTTGGCTGATACTCGTAATCAGTGTTCGTATGGTCAGGAAACGAGTCTTTCATCCTGAGCGCAAATTCAGAGTCATCGAACTTCTCGAACTGCAATTGCATTATTAATAAAACCCCGAGATACACAAGAATAGCTCTTACTTTGTAAAAGTCGCAATGTGAGTACCTCCAAATGCTGAACCAACCACATAAAGCACCTCTCAGGCGGAAGTACTCTTTTTTCATTGCGCTAAAGAAGGAATTGCAGTTCATTTCGCCAACAGAGATTTGCGAGAGTCTAGATTCTCTACTTTAGCTTGAAGCCGAATGAGGCTGGTGTCGGCAACGGTGGCACTGCTTCCCGACGATGGACGACGAAATGACGGACTTTGGAGAGTACCGCGCCGCTGCTGCCCTCTATGATCTTGAATGAAAAGCTGATTGGGATTTTCGCTCCTGTTCAGATTGCCATAGGGGCTCGGGCCAGATACAACATGAGCCTTTGGAGGAGGATGTGTAATGGGGGTTTTCGAGGTATCTAAGGGAAGTCTTCTGATGATGGACCGGAGGCGTTTGGCGAGGGTATTTGGGACCTCCGCCCATCTCTCTTCACCACACTCCTGAGCAACAGGTTAGTGCTGGATCTATATAATGAGGGGTTGCCTGTAATATGATAGAGAGAGTTTTATAGAATAATAATAAGAATCCTAATATTTATCTATAAGGTTTCTTTTCTAAGTAGAAAAATACTAAATATACTTTCTAACTAGAGGCCGCAAGGAAATTCCCGCACTAGCTGAAAGGGATGTATTGATTCGTCCACAATACGGAGTACGCGACCATACATTCGCTTTGCCCCTTTCCTCGCCTATATTTGATGACACCGTGAGAGAGCCTCTACGATGGAGTAGAAGCCAAGCAATAACACTGTATTGCTAACGCCGATGATGGTGGTGGAAAGGAAACTATCTAGAGTGCGTAGGCGGGGAGATAAGGCGGAGATAGTCACATGATCTCCTCACAGACACTACCAGCCTGCTTGTGCACCTGCGATAATCATCATTATCCTTCTCGCATATATCTACGTTATCTGGCAGACTTTATTTGATATGGCCAATCCGGAGCAACGCAACATACTAGACATCGAGGATGCTCTAGTGACAGATGAGAACCCAGAGCGTGAGGTCGAAGGCCTTGACTATGAGCGTTGTGCTAGGCTTCATAATTACCTGGTCGCGTATCGCTGGATGGCCAGAACCGGGCAGGATACTCCAGACCTTGATGCGATGGCAAACGAGCGGGTCATGAGCCCAGAACAGCGCACCGGCGAGGAGGAACACCGCCAACATCTCCATCCAACCGTCAATCAATTTTTAGATCTAATTATCCGAGGCGGGCTCACCTTCTTCTATTGGGTCGCTTTTGCTGAAATACAACTTGTCGACGATATTTTTTTTGAGGAAGAAAACGATCTCGAAGATGAAGGCCTGGCTAGATTTGTTACTATCTATCCAACTTATGATGGCGTGGCCTCTGATTCTCTTGGCTTGGTTTATGACCAGCAAAACCATCTCGCAGCAGTACCTCTTGACATAGGGAGCACGGAAAGTCTTACGCCGATCGACGAACATTACAATTTGTGGTATCCGCTAGAAACAATTCTTACCCACTGGATCCAGCTAGCTCACATGGGAAAAGTTGCTGTTGCTCTCAACGACGGCGACTGCAGTGAAACTGAGGCTCAAGTCGGCTCGTGGGTCTGGCGTTCTTATTGCCCCATGCAAGTCGACGATACAGTAGATGCAATTGATAGCTACACGGCTGCCATCGAAGCCCGAATGCCTCCTTCATCACTTTTGCCCCTCTCGCGGGAAACACCTTTGTTTACCAACGCAGATCTTGATGCGGCATCTGTCCCAGAAGAGTGTTTCATTCGATCTGTTTTGACAAGAATAAAAACACCACGATTCAAAGCCATTGCGCCTGGTCTTGAAGTTCCGCACGACACCGCAGCCTTTATAGAAAGCCAAAAGTTTACTGGCGTACCTCGCAATCACGAGTCGGGGCAGAATATTCCGCCGGTTCTTCTTTTCCCATCTACCGATAAGAACCGCACTTTAGGATTCAATCAGCAACTTCGATACCTGTTCTTTGGGCGCAAGGATACGATTCCATTTACCAATGAGGATCAAATTCTTACTGGGCTTTATAGCGAGTCAGTTTGTCGAGCAAACCTCAATGTCGAAGAGGCAGGCTTTCGCCTTGTTCTGCCGTTTGTACTGCGACCCGAGACTGGGACGCAGCATGCACGAGCTAGATTGAGTGATGGGAGTGAGCTCAAGCAAGGGTCATTCACTGAACTCTTCCAGCAAGGTACATATCAACCATTCGGAGGAGAACATCGGGCGCAGAGGTTAGAAAGACTTATGGAACGCTGGACAGAGCTAGTAGAAGAGGGCGTTTGGGCCGTGGGGGACGAGGGTGTCGAAGGGGTCATTGACCAATTTAGGGACGCCAATGAATCATGGGAGGACTATTGGATTTCTCCTTGGTGGTGAAGGATACTGTTTATTTCTTCATCTGACTAATGTTAGGATTCCCTCTTAAGATCCAATAAATTGACAAAAATCCTGTAAACTCTCTCGAGACCTTATGATGATAGGCAAGCACCGCTATAGCAGTTTCTCTTACCACAATAGGCCGTTGAGTTTCCACAATATCCAGCACCAGAGCAGCAGTTTCCAAATTGTGTTCCAGTGCACGTCTTGTTTCCGGCAAAATTAGGACCACATTCACCATTGACTGAGGGTCCACCATTATCGGTAGCACAGTTCCCAGAATAACAATTTCCAGCGCCACAATATTGAGTACCATTACCGCAGTTTCCGTAAACTAGAAGACGAAAGACACACGAGTCAGTCATCCAGATGTTAATCACGGGATTGATATCGTGTTGTTTACGTGGGGGCGAAGGCTTACCACTACAGCAGTCACCGAATTGTGATCCTTTACATATCATGTCCTGATGATCAGGTCCACAACGTCCATTCGTACTGATCGTTCCGTTCTGCGCAGCACCGCAGATTGTTGTGCAGAATCCAGTTTGGGAGCAGCAGCTAAAATTATGAGTTAGTCACCCTGAATTATAAAAGCGGCTCTGGCGTAAATGCACAGCCGCCTGCAGGTCATGTCACTGTATACATACTTGCCAAACTGACTTCCTTGACACGTAACACTCAGGCCACATCTTCCATCCTGAGACACTGTCGGCTTGGTGACTTTCGCAACACACACATCATAGTTGATCCACATATTGGAGCAATTGCGGTTCAGCCATGTGTTCATCAAGTGGAACTGCGAATAATTCAAGCCAAACTGCAATTCAAGAGTACCACAGGTATCTTTGGACTTCACTTGATGGTATTTACCACAGCTATTGGTTGTGCCATTCTGGGTAGGATACGCCGCCGTCGCTGTAGTGTAATAAGCGGAAGTGCCTGTCGGCGCGGTAATAGTAGCAGTTGGCGATGGCCAAGTTCCACCTGGAGCTTCCATACAAACACGTTGGCCGTTGGCAACGCTATCGCAGCTTCCTTGTATATTCGCATTCCAAGACAGAAATTGAGATTCGGTGACGTTATAAGTTGAGTTGGATGCTAGCTGAGCGAGAGATGCGCTAAAAGATCGTCAGTCAATTTGCTGTTGTTGCATAGGTGAGGGGGATTGGCTCTCACCAATTAGGTGAATTCCAAACAATGTAAATAGGACACGGCAATGGAAAACAGGCTGTTTTACTGAAGTAACAATTGATATCATCAGTTGTCTCGATAGCATCTCCCGTAGAAATATTGTAACTAGAAATCAGGTAAGCCTTCATTACTCATATCAATCAATCATAAGTTGAGGTATTTTATTTGTTATCACTTACAGGTCAGAGAGACCGTTGCATGTTAGCCAATTTTTGGTTGGCGTGACTTGCTGACCCATGCAGGTCGCTGTCGGAGTGGTCCCATTTGAGAGAGTCGCTGTAGCGCCTGTCGTTGTCGTTGTCGATGCCACAGTTGGAATGCCCTGATATAAAGTAGACGAAGAGGTGGTATAGGGTAATGTTGTTGAGCAATTCTGTTGAATAGAGCTGAACTCATCAATAAGATAGTTCGTGAAGTTAGATTGAGGGAGCCAAGGATCAAGAAGTCTCTTGCGATAAAGCTCTAGAAAGCATTCACTGCAGTACTGATTCTTCTGTTAGCATGATGGCTTTGCATTAGCCTTAATGAAGGAAAGATCATACCATTGATGAGTTGTATAGATTAGTCATTGCACTCATCTCAGGTGTGATCGTATCAATATCAAAGCCGGTTTGATTGCAGAGCGGACTACTGTCGGTAGGGTCCGCGCACATGTAGGCATCGTAACGGACGTAATCACTACCTTGCCACATCTGGGAGTCGTAAAAACACCAATTCGACTTGCTTTTAAACATTATTATACGTTTTTTTGTTGTTAAAGAGTGGTTTAAAGTTCAAAGTTTCCTTCGAATCGTGGCGCTCACCTATCTTGGAAACAAGCAATGTCTGCATTGTATGTGAATGTCAACGCTTGTGCCTTAGCCTCAACAATCGCACCAGACTGAATGGTTGTCTGTCCAGCGCATGCTGCCTCCACACTTGTACCCCAGCTTTGTAATGAAGAAAGGCAACTCGAAGTGCAAAGCGCTGTGATATTCTCCTTGTACCAATCTGCCGATGATACGTCGTTAGCATCGAGATACACACTGAGCACGGTATCAAATATCTCATTCAATCATCAGAAAGGAGCATAAATGAGCTCTGAAGCATGAAGACAAAGATACTCGAAAGACTCACAGTTCGTGTCGAGTCCACCCCCCAATAGCATGGACGCCTGCTCATCACATTGGACAGTCTTGTTCCTGTTGCAGAAATTAGCAGCTAGCAAAATTTATTGTCCACGCTTTGAGCCACGTCCAATCTCTACTTACAATGCATCAAGGCAATTGTCAGTTAACCCCCACGATGAAGTTAGACTTTGCTTGTCATAAAATTTATAGAGCTGAAAATCTGCATTTACGAGAGGTAAAATGCACAGCCAGCTGATTTTCATCAGAAAATGTCGATGCATTTTGATTGCGAGCTGACAGCGGTTGCTTTGAAGAGGAGGAAAGAAGACTGGCAATGCATACCCATCCACTGAAGGGGCAGCGTCCAACCTGAAGAAATCAACCCCCTCGTTTTGTTTTCCAATGTATCACGGCATGTACTCGAACGAAGTAATACGTATTGCCATTACATGTGTCCCAAAAAAAATAAAAATAACGCTTCCCTCCCCCGCCCCCCAAACAGGGACTCAGGGACTCACACCACCAGGGGCTAGTTCATCGGCTCACAGCCTTGTCGAGAGCGGTCCCTGGCGACTCGCTCAGAAAACTTCCCCGAGTGGAACCTGTCCATAACCGATATGCTAATTTGCTAGTCATGATCCAGGCCGACGAGAATGTCAGTTACAGAAGCGGTGGCCTTAAAACTCTAAGCAGCACTAACATAAAGTGGAGCTTAGGCTGCAGGGACCGAAAGCGTAATGGGGATTATCGACCAATTCTAGCACGGAAAGGAAACATGTGAGGAATATGAAACTGCTTCTCGGTGACAAAAGATACCCCTGAGAGCGGGGCACTTGCATACTTTAAGGCAAGAACATCACATTCAGCTCGAATCTATACAGTAGATACAGGGCTGAGGGGCCCGGGGGCCGCCCCACACAGCTCGTGTAGGTAACAAGCCTTGCCAAGATAGAGAGCACAATTACTTTGTAGATTTGGCTGAGCGGCCCGGCGCCCCACATGGCTTGTGTAACAAGCCTCACTAAAATGTGATCCGCCCCGGGGGCTGCATCGAAGTCCCTCATTAAATCACACATCCCCTTTTTGGAGATTACTCCCCGGAAAGCAGATTTTCCCAAGCTACATTAATGTACATACAATCCTCCTCACTAATAAATGACTTTGACTGGAGTACTTCCCATATATGATATCTCCTTCTTGGAACCATTCCGTACATAGAGCCTATTTTTTGATCTATAAGTTACATATAATGTGTCCCGGGGCTATATTCAATCCCAGGAGCAGAAAATGATTACAGTTCACGCTAAAAGGGTTATCCCGAAAGTATGATTCGCTAGGTTCCTGGTTTATCCACCTTCAAAGAGATAGCATCGGAAACCCCTACACAATACTCCCCCCTACCTGCATATTGCGATCCCTACTAGACTCCACTTCCTATATTAGGTAACATCAGGCCTAGTAGCTTCATATGAGATTATCAGCCCTTATCTTATCACAGCCAGCTACTCGCCACGAGTATGTAATATATTCCATCATATCTTATCAAACTTACAGCTAAAACATATCGCGTAGAATATGGAGTCGGTGGAGATCGCAATATGCATGTAGGGGGGAGTACTCCGTATGAATCGTGGCGGTTTTACTCCGCACTTAGAACAAAGGCGCACCCTAGTATTATACCATTTCAAGGCCTCCCATCTGCATGGAGTGGATACCACCGGGATAAAATAGCGCATAGGCAGTCCCGCTATGTAGGTACCTGCGGAGCACTGCCCCTATCGAAGTACAGTATTCTGTGCTCCATTCGACCTGGTCCACGACAGGAAGTCGAGTTGTAGTCTGAAGATGCTTGCATGATCCACTTTGAGTGTCACCTTGTGATCTCGCATGCACTAGAACGAAGAGAGATGATAGGGCCTCGAAGCGCTCAGATGTGGTCAGACTATGAGGCTTCTCCACGCTTGTACCGTGATTTGTTGGCAACCATACTAGGCAGTTCTGTCACTGCTAGTATGAACATGATATCGTGTGTATTGATCGTGAAATATCCACTTTGAAGCAGTATTAATTCATTTCCCCTGAGAATATCAGAAATTTCCGAGCTTTTACGAGTTATAGAGTACAGAGGGCAAAGCAACAGGCCTCCCGCTAGACTCAGGGACGTTTGAGGACCACGCTCTATGATCTGGGAATATTTTCGTCAAAAATCTATTTTAAGTATACACAGATTTAGCATCAGACTCTTCCCTTCAAAGTCTTCGATTGAGAAGAAGATCCCTGGTTGCAGGCAGATCTGTGGAAACATGCGGCTACCAAATCTCTCTGGTAAAGCCCTGCTCTTGTGGCTAGCAACTGATGTGAAAGCATCGGCTGTTAAGTCAAAGGCAAACGGGGTGTCTTCAGGAGACATCGCAGCCTCTTCTTCAACAGCCTCACCGAAGCCATGGATCTTGACTCCTCAGCTTCCTCACAATTCAACAAACCGCCTTCCCGCACTGTTCGAAGCCTACTCGCCAGATACTCCAGCCTTCGAGAACCAAACTCTTCTCGCGAATATCTCACAAGGAAACTTGATTGAGAATATCTTCGCATCATCAACAAGTCTCCCGGATGGTGTCTGTGCTCCAGGCACTCCTTGTGTTAACGGGGCTTGCTGTAGTAAATCGGGTGTTTGCTCATTCGCTCCGTCCAGTTGTGCTAAAGATGTATGCATTTCTAATTGCAATGCAACTGCACCCTGTGGCCAATATGCAAAGCCTGGGCAAGGCGACTGTCCTCTCAATGTCTGCTGCTCTCAATATGGCTTCTGTGGCACGACATCGGATTTCTGTGGAAATGGTTGTCAATCGAAATACGGTTCTTGTGGACCAGTCAACACGCCTTCTTGCAGCGGCAACTCAGCAGACAGTGGTCGACGTATTGGCTACTATGAGAGCTGGGCAGATGATTCGAGCTCTCGAAACTGCGACCTCAGATCGCCAGATGACCTCGATTTGGTGGGTCTGACGCATCTCAATTTTGCCTTTTCTTTTTTCGATCCCAAAACCTTTGGGATCACGCCGATGACCTCTCAATCCGCGAAACTATATTCGAGCTTCAGTGAACTCAAAAAGAAAAAGAAAAACCTGTCATTATGGATCTCAATTGGAGGATGGTCTTTTAACAACGACAACAATAGCCCAAACACCCGGACAGCTTTCAGTGACATGGTCAGTAGCGCTACGAACCGCCGAAAGTTTATCGCTGCCTTGACAAACTTCATGCAGACCTGGGGATTTGATGGTGTTGATATCGACTGGGAGTATCCAGCGGCAACCGATCGTGGTGGCAAGTCCACTGACACAGGAAACCTTGCTGAGCTCGTGGCAGAAATGAGGGCCCAGTGGGGTAAAAAGACCGGTATCAGTATGACTCTGCCATCATCCTACTGGTATCTCCAAGGCTTCGATGTCCATACGATGGAACAGTACGTTGACTGGTTCAACTTCATGAGCTACGATATTCATGGTGTGTGGGATTCAACCAACCGCTACGAGGGTCCTTTCATCCGACCACACACAAACCTCACGGAGATCAAACAAGGCTTGGATCTGCTTTGGATGGCAGGAGTCAAGCCCGCCAAAGTGAATCTTGGTCTTGGCTGGTATGGCCGATCCTTTACCTTGAAAGATCCCTCATGTATCACTCCCAATGGTATTTGTCAGTTCAGCTCAGGTGGAAAGCCTGGAAACTGTACAAATTCCGCGGGCACGCTTTCAATTGCTGAGATCAAAGCACTGCAAGCAACTGGAGTAACCCAACAGTTCTCTGACTCGGCTGCGGCAGTTCGGTGGATGACCTGGGATAATAATCAGTGGGTCAGCTACGACGACGGTGTCACCATCCAGCAGAAGATCCAGGCAGCTAATGATCTCTGCCTTGGAGGTGTCATGATCTGGTCAATGGATATGGATAACAAAGCCGGCGATGCCATGAACGACGTATTAGGTGTGGGTCAGGCCAACGGCGTGACGGAAGCCCAAGCACTGAATTACAAGCATGAATTGTCGAATGCCACACTTCAAAATTCGATTGCTTCTTCATGTTACTGGACACTTTGTGGTCAGCCCTGCAACGCCACATATTTTGGAGTAACCCAGGCCAGAGGTCAGATTGCCAACGTGCAGCAAGATTCGGTTTGCAAGCCTGGCGAGTTCCAAACACTTTGCTGTGCGCCACAAACCACGATGGGTCAATGTGGCTGGGAGGGATTCCGTGGAGTTGGTCTGCCCTGTACGCCTGTGTGTGACAATTCCTCTGCACTTGCCATTGCACAAAATAGTAATTCCTATGGCCTCAATGCGGAAGGACAGACTGCCGATCTAACGTGTACTGGTGGTTTTCAAGCGTACTGCTGCTCTGGTTTCATACCTTCGTCAAAAACTAACACTGGCAATATGTTTTTGTACGGACAGGGTGTCTTCACCAAGCGCGGCGACTCGACGGAAGAAAAGGGCCTGATTGTCGCTCGAGGTCCAAAAACAAACGGAGCCTTGACAGTTGCCGGCTGCGCAGCAGCTATTGCAGCACTCATTGCAACGGCCCCATTCGACTTTGGTCTTTCATTGCTGGGAATTCCACCAGAGATTGCCCTATGTGCTGCTGCTGGAATTGCCGTGACCGCTGCTGGATACGCAAGCAAACCGTCTAAGCGGAAGCAAAAGTCCCCACAGAAGCAGCCGCCTGCAAAGACGCCTAAGACTGGTGGTGGCTCCAAGCCCAAAGATAAAATTGGACAGTGGCTGAAGGTGAAGTACCCTCAAACAAGTGACTCTTCTTCCTGCGATTGTTCTGTTACCTACACATGCAACTACGGGATGGGATGGGATGAAGTTTGCGACAACCAACGCTGGGCTATTGACAAGGTCTTGAATGGGCAGACTATCTTCAACCCCGGTGCTGGGAGACCTGAGACCCGTGAATACAATGATTGGAGAGGTGATCGCAGGTCCAATTACCGTACACTTCTTCAGCTTGGCGGAACTCGCGTCGCTGCCTCTCGGTGCGAACTTGATGAATTTCCCCAGGGAGATTTGTTTGAATCTGGAGATCCCAACCCCCAGGCTTGTCGACTTGTCAATGCCAAAGCAAACAAAGCTCAGGGTTCAGATTATAAATTTTGGAAGGCGGCACAATGGTCACCATGCTCGGCATACCGAGTTAACATTTGTAACAAGCCCGCACCACCAGCTACATGGTAAGTGCACTGGTCTAAGGCTCCCTGTGACATTAATTTCCGGCGTCTGATGTCTTGTTTGCTTCAATAATATCTGACAAATTTCGAATTTTATAGGGAATTCGGACCTTTGAATGGCAACCGTGGAGTTGGTGCGGGAGCCCATTTCGTGACAGCTTATGGATTCGACTCGCAGACTGCCAATGCCCTGTGCTATGCGTCGTACACGTACACAGATAACCAGAACAATCTTCAGAACACTATGGTGAACGATCATGGATTCAGAGTGCTGGACAATGACCCGTAAGTACACCATAATATCGCTCACTTGCACGCAGACATCAAACTTTAACACCTTCGGCTGGTAAACAGAATATTCAATGGCCCGTATCATTGGGACCGACAAAACTGGAAGCTCAATCCAGAGCCCATGAATGCAGCTGCAAACCGACCTACATCAGTAAACAGCGCCCTTTTCATGCGCCGTGATGATTATCCCGTGACTATGATGGGCAACTACACTGCCCCTGTGGACGAGGAGAAGGACGATTCATCAAAGCTCACTTGCAGTGCACTCCAGGATGGGAGTCACGAGTCACCCGCAGACAAGGTAGGCCTAGACTACGACAATCTGATATTTGAGGATTTGCTTGGCCAGCCGATTGACGGTCGTGCCTGTGACATTATATATGCGGAAGAGGAGGGACATACTCTTCAGCTGCGGGTGAACCCCGATGGCAGTGTTGAGTCTAGGGATATTTCCCAACGTTCCGGGAATGTTGTGACCAGTGTTGACCCTATCGCATCTACGACAATGGATCCATCTCAGGGTTCCAGACCGACCGGTGCTGTTCCTGAGAGCAGTTCTGCAACACACGACTCGGCGACCGCCACAGTCACTCCGATGCCCCATGCGAGGGATATAGAGAACTACCGAAGAAATCCCAGCTACCATCACTGAAGCTGTGGTTCCGTCAGAGCTTGAAGCTTGGAAGTGGCAGCTCTTCATTTTAATTGTTCGTGATGTAGAGACATTTGTGTGAACATCTCTTGTTCTCCAGTCATTTAGGCATTGCACCCAGCGCCTAGCAAGATTATACAATTTCATCATTATCGTTATTTCCCTCTGCTGCAGATTAAGTTGACGCTTTGATCAATTAGACGATGTGGTACTAGTTATTTCACGGTACTGTAAGGTTTGCTATTATGCTGTCAGGTCATAAAAATTGCGGTGCGACATTTTATGTCTGTTTTGATTCAGTCAACTTCCAACATTGAATGATACAAAACTTTGGGACTACGTATCAAGATCTTGACGTGTACATATGTTCCAGGTTGCCTTCCAGCGCATCCTGTTAATCCAACCCTCATGTGACTCTCTGATTTGCGCGGGTGGGCACTCACCCAGTTGGCAAAATAAGCGACAGCAAGATAGCCACTGGAAGCATGCGTCTGTAGGCCTGTAGCATTTGTCGCTTCTGAATGGGCTGTGGACCAAGCAAGCGAAGCCACGTACAGAACAAGAGAAGCCAGAAATCTCATTTTGAGGAGCCTAGAATGGTTTCAAATTGATGCGACTACTAGCCAGCATGGAGGGCAGGGTGCCATTTATAGCCCAGGGAAATGACATGAGAAACCGCCGAATTAATTGTCAAGTTGTTCTCTTTGCAGCAACTTGGCCGGTATCAGATTTCTTAGGAAATTCTGTTCATTTAGAGAATGCGCTCGTTGAAAATAGACCCATGCTTGCGAATTTTTGGTCTTAGCGAGCGTCCTACAGATTGCGCAGTCCCGCATTTCGGAGTATTTCTCCTACTAGTACAGCGTATAGATAGATCTATCTACAACAGCCCCTATTCCAATACTATATTAGACAACGAAATTAACATTCTAGCACATACGACCACAGGGTGAGGAAAATAGGGCTTCCCGTCCGCTCAGCCGTACTCAAGCCTCACGCCGGTCAGTTAGTACTATGGTGGGTGACCACATGGGAATCCTGACTGTTGTATGTTCTGCTTTTCATTTTTTCTCATTTTTTGGTATTGTATGAGAAGTCAGGGTGGCCGAAGAGAAGTCGGAATGCGTTTCCTATGGATACGAGCGTGGCAGCCAATAAAATCATTGCCATACCAGCATTCTGATATTCCGCTCATCTATCAACCACTCAGCAATAATTTCCGATAATTCAAATCTCCTCATTTAACGACATGGCGTGCTTTTGGTCATTTGATGCATGGTGGAGATAATAGGGCCTTCGATTGCCTGGAAATTACCGGGGACGGCAAGGAATCAAAATAAAGTGTCCGCTTTTGAAGTGACCTACCTGTCTGGGATTAGCATGCGAGAGCCTAGATCGGGATATGTTTTATGAAGATGTGATTGATGCAAGCGAAAAAATATTTATCGTACGTGCTTGCAAGGAACGCTATCACTCGCCCTGTATCTAATTTTTGAGTTCATAATGAAGGCTACTTTGGGTTCACCTCGAGAAATACGATGTCTCCTTTCAAGAAAGGATCAAGAAAGCAGGACGAATACAATGATGTTTTAGCTCGCTTTGTGCGTTGACCCCGAGGCTTGTTTCCATCTTCCCCGAGCCAATCAGGAGCATCATACAAGACGACAAAAGCGAATCATCAAAAGTTGATATTTTAGGCGGTAATCTAGTATGGAAGTGATGCACAGAGAAAATCAACAAGTCAAACTGCAACGTAAAAACTCAGGAAAAATCAGATAAAATCGGTGGAAACGACAAGATGAGATAATCAATGAAAAACAGCAAGTGAGAGGCTGCTGAATAAGCTAAAAGTTGACTCCGGAGGTCGACATAATATCTTAGCAGTCTCGCATCTTTCCAAAAATTCTGGTTCATTGCATGCGGCACACATGCTCTGGCCAGTCACGGGATCTGGGAATCTGGCTTATCGCTTATCTCATCATGCAAACCAAGCAAACAGGCCGTGGCAGCACTTCATGGACCGGCCGGCCAATTGCCTGATGTCGTGCCACCGACTTTCTACTGACTTTTAACCGGCGCGTGTCCTCGGGATCAGTTGGAAGTGGGATAGTTCTACTGCGGTGACAGAGGCTGAATCTGTCCTGAAGTTGTGCTCGCAGGGTCAATTGGCTTCTTTTCTAGCCCCCCGTTGGCTTTCCTCGTCGCGAAAATGGCCTCCCGATCAGCTATGCCAGTTCGGAGAGCTTTGACTCAATTGTCGGCTCGCAATACTCGGATCACTGGTCGCAATGCATTCAAACAGTTCCGCGGGTATTCTACTGGCGATAAGCCGCCACGGACGCCCCAATTTACCGTCTGGCGGCCGTATTTGCGCCTTGCTGTCGGAGTGCCCTTCATTGGCGCAATCATATACTCGATGGTAAGAGCAGATCATCTGAGCGCATAGAGCTTCGACTCATGACTATTGTCTAGGCAACTGGAGAACCCACCCAACTCGATGCTCCCTCTATTGTCGAAATAGATGACGCCCTGAAACAATCGTCCAGAATCAGCGAGTCCTCTCCCATGCGCCTGCGTATGGAGAAGCTCATTAAAGACCACCAGCAAAAGATTGTAGAAGAGCTCAGCAAAATAGACGGAATGGAATTCAAACAAGATACTTGGACGCGCCCCAATGGCGGTGGTGGCATTTCTTGCGTTCTACAGGACGGGAATGTGTTCGAGAAGGCTGGTGTCAACGTCTCTGTCGTTTACGGCGAGTTGCCACGGCCTGCTATCGAGAAGATGCGAGCCGATCATAAGTCATTCGTCGGCTCAGACGTTGAATCTCTCGCTTTCTTTGCCTCCGGCCTTTCGCTGGTCCTGCACCCGCATAACCCCATGGCGCCCACCGTGCACCTTAACTACCGCTACTTCGAAACATCTGACCCTAAAGATCCTCTTAACGGCGACAAGAACTGGTGGTTCGGGGGAGGTACTGATTTGACACCCTCGTATCTTTTCCCAGAAGATGCCTCTCACTTCCACAAGACCATCAAGGACATGTGCGATCGCCACGATGCTACCTACTACCCCAAGTTCAAGGCCTGGTGTGACAAGTACTTCTATATTCCCCACCGTCAAGAAGCCCGAGGTGTCGGCGGTATCTTCTTTGATGATTTAGACGCCAGCTTCCTCCAATCTTCTACTAGCTCTTCGTCAAACCCACAGGAGACCTTGTTCTCCTTCGTCTCTGACGGATTGGCCTCTTTCCTTCCCTCATACGTACCTATCATCGAGAGACGGAAGGATATGTCATACACACCCGAGCAGAAACACTGGCAACAACTGCGCCGAGGCCGCTATGTGGAGTTCAACCTGGTCTACGATCGCGGTACTAGCTTCGGTTTGCGCACTCCCAATGCTCGCATCGAGAGTATCCTCATGAGTCTTCCGCGAACCGCAAGCTGGGTATACATGGATGCGGTCTCAGGCACAAGAACCGAGAGTATGCCTGTGGACGAGAAAGAGTTAGGAGAGGACAAGACCAAGGAAAAGGAGATTATTGACGTTCTGAAGCACCCCCGCCAATGGGCTTAGGCTTCTGCCCTTGTCAGGGCACTAGCCCTTTGGAGGGACTTCGTTCTCCTCGTGTATCATGCCATGTTTTTTCCCCATTTAAGGCGGGGATGTATATTGATGTAAATTACTATAAAATATCGACACAAATGCATTAATCTTGTATACTTTCAATCAAGACACGGCGAAATCGACACCTTCGCATGGCCCTCAAATGGCTTTCACAGTCTTATGCATTTGGGGGAGATAATCATATAAGAACCAAAGAAATATGTATTTGTTATGCTAAATATCATATGATCGAAACCAAATGACCAACATATAGATCACGGTCTATGGGAATATAAAAGCCCGTAAAGGCCATCAAAGCAATGTACACAAAGTAAATGTAAAACCAGATAGGAAACACGAAAACAAGACCCGATGGTCTAGGATTGATGAGTTTACTGGCCCGCAACTACACTCCGTTGCTTAGCCAGCCAGCCTCGGGGATCTGTCAAACTTGCTCCATGGCGGTATCGCGAGACAGTCATGTTGTTATTCTGCCAACGGCTTTGGAGGTGATACCAAGCCGAGCTGACAAGAGTAAGCTCACGGGCTTGGTCGTCGATAATCTTTTGGAGTTCCATCTGGATATTGTGAGTAAGAAATTCAACGGTATTGAAAGAGGCAAGACTTACTTCACGTTCTTTAGGGATGCCGTCATCAAGGTTCTCCTCATAGTTCTTCATGCTTTCACGCAGAGACTTGATGAGTTCATTTTGTTGCTGGATATACTGTACGAAGAAGGTTAGTTGGGTCTCACGGAAACTCCGGGGGCAAATTCGAGCTTACCTCTGCACGTTGAGCTAGTCTTTCGACATTCTTTTCCAGAACACCGGCACACTGCTTCAAAAGCTCGAAGCTGGACTTCTGGGCATCGCCATTCTCGCCGTTGTGTGTTTCAAATTCGCCAAGTAGCATCTGCATCTCATTCATCACTTCTTGGTCTTCAGCACTGATCTCATTCTGCTTGGTGTCGATCATCTTGCGAAGTTCTTCCCGCTCGGCACACACTTCACGAACAAGTGTTTGGCTTGCATCCACCTCGGCTTCTAGATGGTGCACGTTTTGGGTCAGGCTATCCCAGTTCTCGCGGAGTCTAGCCAGCTCAGCCGAGCTGTGTTCCTCGAGTTCTTGCAGCATATCTGCTTTCTCCAGAGTGACAAGGTTGACTGTATAACCGTAAGCAATATGCAAGAGACTGTGCGTCAGGTTCACTTACTTTGATTCTGTGCATCAGAGAGGTCTTTTTTGCTGGTATCAAGAGTGTTTTGGACTTCAGCGAGCCTCTTCAATGTACCTGTATAGGTCTCGTATAGCTTCCAGTATTCATCACTACATATGTTAGCTACCAATCACTGGCAAGATTCTCAATCTATATACCTTTGGGATGAGTTCGCGCGTGCAAGCTGCACGGATGTGTTGAAACTCTCAGAGAAGACTTCAGGCTGTGATTCCGGCTGGTGGTTGTCAGCAAATTTGCTCTGCAAGGGGTGGCTTATACACATACAGCTGTTGAAGGAGCTTTGGATGACTCCAACTCGCGCTTCAAGTCATCATTCTCGGTTTTCCTGAGATTTTGTTAGTAAATAACCGACATGAACTTGAGTAAGTAGTACGTGCAGTTGCGACTCTCTCATGCCAATGGCTTCAAAGTCCTTAGACAGCGTTCCCTGCATCTTTGGAGTCTCTGATCCCGGTGAGGATGAGCCTGGTAGACCCTCCACATCTCTTAGACGTTCTCGCAGTTCGCTGATAACGGCATCATCTCTCTCGTGCTGCTCATCTGCACCTTGCAGTCTCTCGGTAAGAGCATGGTTGTTGAACTCGAGCTGTTTCTTCAAATTTTGGATCTCGTTGCACTCCTGCTCAATGCGGGGCAGCAACTTACGATACTCCTCCAATTCAACATCGCGTTCTGAAGTCCAGCGTTGTTGCGAGTCTGTGTCCTTCAATTGCTGCTGAAGATCTTTGATCTGATTCTTCAGAGTCAAGTTCTCCTTCTCGAAATCCTGATTAGCCTGGAGCTTCTGACGGTATTTCTCAGCGGCGTTTGCCTTGCGCGCCAGCTGATCTCTCTCAGTACGGAGTTCGTCGTAATCGTCCTGCAATTTTTGGTATCGCTGGTTCTTGACTTTCAGTGATTCCACGGTCATGCGCAAGCTGTCAATCTCATCTTGAGCAGCAGAGATTTTGGCTTCTTGCGACGCGATGAGGTCGTCTTGTTGGCGCGTCTTGCTTTCCAAGGCCTTAGCATTGAACCCCACGTCTCCCTTGCCAGACTTCAGCGTCACCAGTCGATCCTCGGTGGATGCTAGGCGGTTTTGTAGGGTATCGTTGTTTTCCTGCAGGCGCGCTAGCCTGTTGTGAAGATCCTCCAGCGCCTTCTCCAACTCCTTTTTCTCATGGCTGAGGCGGTCGTTCTCCGCGAGTACCTTTCCTACGCGCTCCTCAAACTGCAGCTCCAGATCTACCGGGTGGTCGCGGTTCGCCAAATCTTGTCGCAGCTCGTCGGCCGCATCCAAGGGTTCGTGCTGGCCGTTGTGCGCCTCTTGGATTATATCCTTCAAGCCCTCCTGAGTCGAGGTACTCAATTCCTGTAGGGTCTGGACGTAGGTCTCGGCGTTGGGGGAGGAGATCGCGGCGATCAAAAGGAGTTTCAGGAGTTTGTTGGTCTCCTTGGGAACTGCCTTTTCCGCGACAGCTTCGAGATCGGGGGCCGGGTCGAGGCCGGACGGAAGGGAGTCGTCATTCTGGTGCTTAATGTAGCTGAGCAGGAGCTTATGGACATGCTTCAAGTTCTGCCACTTAGCCACCCAATGGTTCTCGGGATTGCGCTCGGGAATCTCGTCAAGGAAATACTGAGGATCGATATCCTGGAGGATCTCCCAGATGATGACCCCATCGGTCAGTTCATCGGCCGTCCGGAGTGTTTTCCCCAGGGAGAAGCTGTTGATCCATTCCAGCAAAACCTTAGTCACGTTGTGTTCCGAAGCCATGGCGAATGAGGAATTGATTCAAAGAGCAAATGACTGGCGCGACATTCCTCCCAAGCAGCAGGAGGGACTTGGGCTGGGGGAGTGTGAAGTGGTGGATCCACGCGAGCGCGTTTCGGGGGGGGGCGAGAACCGCTAGCGGGGAGACGATCCTCTCCGAGTCTCTGTAGTATCTTTTGCCCTTGCACGCGCTAAGACTACTGTGCGACAGAAATGCCATGGAAACAAGCATCTTAAGCAGGGCTTTTTAGAGTATTTACAGCGGACGTTATGTAAAGTGTAATCGCAATTGGCTTATTGTACGTCCCTAGATCAGGGGTCTCGTTCATAAGTAACTCCGGCCCCTTCCAAACAATTTCCCCATATCAGGCCTCCCTCGCTATTCATAGATCGTGACAAATAATACATGGTGTGTGAAAACAGTACAACCCAGACTCTGAACGCCTCATGGCCTGTCAATTGAATGGCCGTAAATGATTAGTTTCCATCGATGGAAACAACCTGGTCTTCTTCGATCTCAGGCTTGTATTGAGTGGACTGAGTTGAGATGGTCTGCAGAGCATCTGTAGGGGCATCGGCAGCGAAACCACTAGATAAACATGAGTATACTCGATTAACTTGTAGAACAACGTTAGAAATGGCCATACTTAATGAGATCTAAACCATAAGTTAGTATATGTATCTGTGCAGTGCAAGGAGCTAGACTTACTGTATTCATGAGTAATGACACCCCCCTACAAGATATGTTAGTCATAAGCTCAATGTATACATATGGAGAATGCAAGGCGTACTGCAGCTACCAACGAGTCCTTCGCCTGGGCGATGACAGAAGACGGCGTTCCCTTGGGGAAGGTGACGATGACAGACTTCAGCGACTTGGCAGCCAGTACCAAGGGCAGGAGAGCAAGAAGAGCAGTAGCGTAGAACTTCATGATGAATGTAGGAGTTGTCAAAGATCAAAGAGTCTGTCCGACGCATGGAACGTCATCTGGCCGGGTCAGGTGACCCCGCGGCAAATCCAAATCCAACAACTTCCACTTCCTCCCCATTGATCTCCCCTCTCCGACTCCATCTTCCTCTTCTCTCCCAACCCTTTCCCTGCACTCTTCCTCTACATTCAGCGTTGCATTAATCCCCCTCTGGCTCGTTTCATATTTCTCTCGCCTTTAGTTACTTTGCTGGTGTCTCGGTGGCTTGGCCCTCTTCCCAATCAGCGTTGCATCTCCCGGTTTATCTGGACTTGAAGGAATTGCTAGGCACAGGAGGAGCGAAGCGGATTTGTTTTTCTTTGAGTCTCGCAAACTTAGCTAGCAAGCATTTACAAGTTCCGACTTTTCTCTCCAGTCTCCTGTCCCGGAGGGCTTCTTCCACCAGGAACACCCAGATTAAGAAGGACAAAACATTGTCGATAGTGCGGCCAAGTGCCACTTGAGCAATTTGAACGGCCCATTCTGGGACCAGAAAAAGAGAAAGAAAAGAAACAAGCTCTCAAAGACAGAAAAAAAAAAAAAACAGAAAGGAGGACAAGCAAAAACAAAGGTCCAAAGCCAGGGAAAGAGATCTCGAGGAAGACCACGCAGGCAAAGCGCCGTGACAAGACTTGCGACAGATCGCTACGTATAAGCCAACCTAACATATCAACTTCTAGCTCTTTTTCACTTTACACTGCGTCACAAACGCCATCATGTCGGGGCTAGTTTCTGATGAGGTCGCGGAAGACTACAAAAGCTCACTCGAAGACTTGACGACCAACGACCGGTTCCAGATCAGCAATTTGACCGTGATCGCCAAAGAGAATACGGAACATGCTATGGCCATTTCGAGAGTATTAGAGAAGCATATCCGAACGGTAAAAGCCTCAATCGCCGATAGTGAACATTCACTCTGACTAACCTTTGTAGACCGGACCACTTCAGAAATTGCCAGCGCTCTATGTAGTCGATTCGATTGTGAAAAACATCGGCACGCCATATACCCTCTTCTTGGGACGCAACATGTATCAGACCTTCATGGACGCCTACACACTCTCCGATGGACAGACGCGCCGCAAGCTGGACGAGATGCTCAAGACGTGGAAGGAACCTGTTCCTGGCTCTTTGGACACGCGTCCGGTCTTTCCACCAGAGGTTACGCGCAACATCGAAAATGCCTTGATCAAGGCCCGCACGGCTTTCCTCACAAACCAGCAGACCCATGTCCGAAGCCAACAAGATATCATGCGTGGACGGGGAAATGGCACTCCTACTGGCTATACTCATACTCCTACACCACCTGGCGTACGGCCAAACCAACCATTTGCGGTCAATGGACACAGAGCTGGTACATCGGTAAGACACGTGCAATATTAACTACATACATATCATGCTGACTCGGTATTATTATTAGACACCACCGCCTGGCCATCGATCAGATGCCGAATTAGCAGCCATTAATCGAGACCTGGGACAGTTGATCGCTTCGGCTGGCGATGAATGTTTGAGGCAGCCGTCGGAATCTGCCCAGCAACGCCTCAAGTCTCTAGGAGACCTACAGAAGATTCTCCAAAGTCGGCAGCTGAGCCTTGATGAACGCAAGGTCATACGCGATCAATTGTCTGCTTTGAAAGCTTCTCAGCCGCCTCCCCAAGCTTTCCCCACTGCGCCACACATTGTAGCACCTCCAGCTCCAAAATCTACTCCACCGACTCAGTCATTTCAGAATATTATGAACCCAGCGGCTCTAGCTGAACTGATCAAGAAGACATCCGTCAATCAGCAGCCAACACCCCCGCCTCTGGCTCCAGCAGCCATGCCTCCAGTGCCTGCAATACCCTCGAATGTTGCCCCGCAGGCTGAGAATCCGATCATAGCTGCTTTGCGTGCCCGTGGCTTACTACCATCTGCTTCAGCGCCACCAACAATGGGCCCCTCAAATGGAACTCCTCCCAATGGAACACCATTGCCATTCTTCATACCGGGTCAACTTCACTCTACGCCCCCAGTCTCAACCCCCATGGCTTCTAATCCGAACAGCTCCTCGTCTGCCATCCCCATGAATACTGCTTCTATGAAGACGTAAGTAACTTGAACCGGGGTAGATCTACCCGCGCTAACATTGCCACATATAGGCCTCGATTGGCTTTAATAGTGAAACTTTATGAAGCAAAATCCAACAAGTGCGGAACGTGTGGACGCCGCTTCTTAGCAACAGATGAAGGCCGAGAGAAGAAGGCCCGACATCTGGATTGGCATTTTAAGACCAATCAGCGCATGACTGAGGCTGCCAAGCGAGCACAGACTCGTAGTTGGTATGTCGATGAACGGGTTAGTACCACTTAATTAGTTCTGTGATATGATGAAAGCTGACCGTATTCTGTAGGATTGGATCAAGTCCCGTGAAGCGGATGACGACCAGGATACAGCGAATGCTGAAGCGACCGTCGATGGAGCCGCAGGTGCCGATGGAAATGCCGGTCAGCAAGGGCCTCCTATACAATGGATTCGAGCTCCTAATGATGCCACGCTGCGAAATACTCCCTGTCCCATCTGCCAGGAGAAGTTCGAGTCTACGTGGTCAGAAGAGGAGCAGGATTGGATTTGGCAGGATGCTATGCGAGTTGGACCACGAGTTTACCACGCGAGCTGCTATGCAGAAGTGACCAAGGAAGGTCCACCACGCAATCCAGAGCCTCGAGCAAGAACCAGCACTCCTGATTCAGTGTTAGGCAAACGAAAGGCAGAGGTATGATCACCCCACCATTCCCATAACCTAGCTCATACTAATTTGTCCTCTAGGGCGTTGACTCTCCTAGCTCCAAAGTACGCATCAAGACAGAACCATGAACATAAGCGCGAAGCTTTAATATTTGTAAAAATAACTACTTCTTCTTCTCCCCACAATTCGTGTAGCATCATGACGTTGCGGTTCCGAGCCCCGCTTCGGCGCATCTCCGGCTCCCCCAAATTAAAAACATCTTCATCTTTCTCTTTCTTTTGCATCTCCAGTAATCTGATCTTGAGCATCTCTCGCCAACATGACACACACAATCCGATGGGGTATCCTGGGTAAGCTTGAGCTATGCCTCAACATTGAAGCTCATACTGGCAAAGCTAACTGGTTCCTCTGAAAGCCACTGGTGGCATCGCAGACAGTATGTCTCCCTCGCTCAATTGATCGTTTCCATAGACCAGTAACCTCATATACCTCGACAGTGTTCGTGCGGGATCTCTTGTTGGACCCAAAGGAGCGTGACGCAGGCGATGTCGCCCACCAGGTTGTCGCAGTTGCCTCGTCCTCCTCCAAGGCTAAATCAGAGCAATTCATATCCAGCGTCGGCGTGCCCACTCCCTGCGCTGCATACGGCTCATACGAAGAGCTCGCCGCCGATCCCAACGTCCAGGTAGTCTACGTCGCAAGTCCTCACTCGCATCACTACCAAAACGTCATGCTGCTTCTGGAAGCTGGCAAGCATGTTCTCTGTGAGAAGGCCTTTACGGTCAACGCAGCTCAGGCTAGGATCTTGTACGAGACTGCGAAGAAGAGAAACCTCTTCTTGATGGAAGCTGTCTGGACACGCTACTTCCCGCTGAGTATCCAGATTCGCGAGCTGATTCAACAGGGCGCTATTGGTGAGGTTCTTCGAACTGTTGCTGATACGAGCTTTGGAGATGATGTCGAAAACACGTTCCCTACTTCACATCGTTTGGTGAACCCTGATCTTGCAGGTGGAGCTTTGCTGGACTGTATGTACTCAATTGGTCTTTCATCGTGTACAGAGCTAATTTGAATCAAGTGGGCATCTACTCCCTGACTTGGGTGTTCCAGACCTTATATCACACTCTTCCTAAAGAACAGAGGAAACCACCCACTGTCGCCTCCCAGATCACTCCCTACCACCTAACAGGAGCCGACGAGTCAACCAGCATCCTTCTCAGCTTCCCTACATCCACTCCAAGCAATAGCTCAGCCCCAAAGCGCTCTCAGGGCGTGGCGTTGACCAACATCCGTTGCGCAGGCGATCCAGACGAAAAGGGCACTGCTGGTCCCAATATTCGCATCCAAGGTACCAAGGGTGAGATCCAGGTTTTCGGCCACCCCTTCCGCCCTCTCAAGTTCCGTATTATTCCAAAGAAGGGCCTTGGAGAAGTGCGGGAAGTCGAAGCTAAATTCCCCTCTGGCGGTCGTGGTATGTACTGGGAGGCAGATGAGGTCGCGCGCTGTCTGAGAGATGGCCGATTGGAGAGCGAGGGAATGTCGTGGGAGGAAAGTATTGTTATCATGGAGGTTATGGATGAAGTTCGTAGACAGGGTGACTTGAAGTATCCAGAGTCTATCGAGTCAACTCAGTACCCTCTACAGCTATAGAAATGACGCGATGTCAGCTTGAAACAGAAGTCTAGAGATGAATTACAGTTCATACGATCCGGTCTGTGAATGAAAATATAGGATGCAAAATTAACTTACTTCGAGTTGTCTATTCACTACAGTGATATACAAAGCCAGTAGAAGACGTATTCAGTACTAAAAGTACGCATACTATACATGACCTAAGGGAGACTAATTACTCTGCGGATTATATGCGAAAAGTATTCCAGCCGGACTCCGTGTGCTCCCGAACGAAAACCCCTAACAAAAGAAAAGGAAGCACCACAGAGACCTAGCCAGCTCGTCTCCCCATCCTTTGGGGGGCGGACTTTTTGTCAGGCTCCATCTCAGTCGAGAAACCCATCTAGTTCTTGAAAACACCGAGCAAGCTCTTCCACACCTGGCCAGGCTCCTGGCTGGCATCAATGCCGCGCCAGATACCGGTCTTCTTGTAGTATTCACAAACGGGGGTAGTCTGGTCGTGGTAGGTGGCCAGACGCTTGGTGAGAGTGGCGGCGTTGTCGTCGGAGCGCTGGATCAAGGGCTCGCCGGTGACGTCGTCGGTCATGGAGGCCTTGGGAGGGTTGAAGATCTTGTGGTAAGAGCGACCGGAGGCAGGGTGGACAAGACGGCCGGTGATACGGGCAACGAGCAGAGCGTCGTCGATCTGGAGCTCGACGGCGTGCTGGAGCTTCTGCTTGCGCTCGAGAAGCATGCTGTCCAGACGCTCAGCCTGAGCGACAGTTCGGGGGAAACCATCCAGAATGAAACTGAACACTGGAGATTAGTCGATTGTGTCTGAGAGAGAATGTCGCGAGCTCTTGGGACAGCGACCAGGCGGAGTTTTTCTTACCCGTTCTTGCACTCAGCATTGTTGTCCAGCTCGCTCTTGATCATGTTGACCATGATCTCGTCGCTGACAAGGCCACCCTGGTCCATGATCTTCTTGGCTTCCTTGCCGAGATCAGTCTTCTTTGCGACTTGGGAACGCAGCATGTCACCGGTGGCCTGTTCGGTAAATAAATACGGTGGTTAGCTGAAACTGAGCCCATTGTGTCTGTTCGAATCTGGGGAATTTGTTCCGACATACCAAGTGGCAGGCACAGTACTTGTCCTTGATGTTGGGGGCCTGGGTACCCTTGCCTAGAGACGCGTTTAGCGATGAATTGGGGTGCAGTTAGAGCAATTGCGACACACCAGCACCAGGAGGGCCCATCAGAATGATGCGCATCTGCTCCGTTACCGACTTGGGCTTGTTATCGCCATTGACCAGGCGGCTCTCCAGGTCAACAACCCGGGCCTCAAGCTTTCCGATGGTGTCCTTCAGACCAGAAACGATATCGTCTGTGATAGGGGCCATGATGACTGAAAGAGAGAGTGGAGATCTCGGGAAAGGATGAAAGTCCTGGGAAGTTGAGGTATCGAAGAGTAGAGAGGTGGTGAGAAGACGGGGAAATGGAGAAATGGAGGAAAGGAAAGGTTTAGCGCCCGAGGTTCGGAGGCTCGGATTCCTGTGGGAGGTCTACTAATCTTGCTATGACGGGCCTTTCAGGGCCAATTGCGGATCGCGCGGCGCGGTGTTGGAGAGGACTTTAGCCTCACTTTTCAAGGGTGTTTATCCCAGCTTGATTACTTGTTTTTACATCGTGAGCTAGCAGCGCTATGACGCTGTCATAATCGCGATCTGTCCCTGCTTGAAGCCGTAAGCAAAGCCCGGCTTAGTCATTCTGCACCAGCCCCAGTCTGTGGCTCGTGTGGCCCGTGTGGCGCATCTTGGAAGCTCCAGGAAAGCATTGTCACCTGCGGCTCTCTCCCCAACCTTGTTGATCACTCTCGAGAGCTTTCGTTCCCTCCATCTATCCATCTGCTCTACGGGACTGCTGAGAGCTTCATCCGTCCACTCCTCGCGCCGAGATTCCCGTCTTTCATCACCATGCCTGCCACCACGGCGGACACGTTATCCCTCGTCAACCGCAGCGTCACAGTCGCTCCGCTAGTCCTGCTCTCTGTTGCTGATCACTATGGACGCACCGCCAAGGGTACCCGGAAGCGAGTAGTAGGTGTTCTGCTGGGTGAGAACTCAGGGAATAATGTGCGTGTGTCCAACAGTTTTGCAGGTAAGTGTTTACCCAGTCCGCCGGCACGCATGTGCTGCGTGCAAGCAAAGCCAAGTATCTAATCACTCTACCTCACCTTAGTTCCATTCGAAGAGGATGAAAAGGATCCATCCGTATGGTTCCTGGACCACAACTTTGTTGAATCGATGAGGGACATGTTCAAGAAGATCAATGCACGCGAGAAGCTGGTTGGCTGGTATCACTCTGGTCCTAAGCTTCGTGCCTCGGACTTGGAGATCAACGAGCTCTTCAAGAAATATACCCCCAATCCGTTGTTGGTGATTGTCGATGTGCAGCCTAAGGAGGTCGGTGTGCCGACAGACGCCTACTTCGCCGTAGATGAGATCAAGGATGTAAGTCTCAATGATGTCCCCACCGGCATGTGTTACAATACTAACCATTGGATTCAAATAGGATGGAACAACAACTTCCAGAACATTCGTACACACACCATCTATAATCGAAGCTGAGGAGGCGGAAGAGATCGGTGTTGAACACCTTCTCCGAGACATCAGAGACGTTGCCGTCGGTACCCTCTCCACACGCATTACCTCACAACTCCAATCCTTGCAAGGATTGCACCTCCGACTTCGCGATATTGGCCAATACCTCCAGAAGGTGCTCGACCGTGAACTCCCCATCAACCACGCAATCCTGGGCAACCTCCAAGATGTGTTCAACCTCCTTCCCAACTTGACGACCCCCGCTCAGACACCACGAATCAGTGGCCAGGAGCTTCCAATTGAGAACAGTGATCTTGCACGTGCCATGAGCGTCAAGACAAACGACCAGTTGATGGCCATCTACATTAGCAGCTTGATTCGGGCCATCACAGCGTTCCACGACTTGATCGAGAACAAGATTCAGAACCGACAGCAGCAGGAAGAGAGCGACTCAAAGCGAGAGCAGGAGTTGAGTGCCGCCAAGGGTGATAAGGAAGCCAAGAAGACCAATGGGGCAGCAAGCAGCGAACAGAAGGAAGAGCAGGACAGCTCTGATAAGAACAAGAAGAAGAGCTAAAAAGGGCATTTCTATGATCTATAGCTTGCAGGCATCGATGCCCGTCAATATGACATGACCGTTTAGAACTGTTCTACAGTGTATAGTATGGATAATCAAGGATGCAACTGATTGTTCATCAATTCTTATGCCTGCTTCCGAAGTAGCCCCGATAAAGCTAGCAAACGCTTGGCGAAAGCTCTGCGCAGTGGTATTTCCTCAGTCCGTAGGTCGAAGAAGGTCTGTATTCCAATGACCTATACGGGTGAGTGATCTCCCTTGATGTAAGTTCACAAGTTAGGTTTGTGAGACCCATTGCGGAGAAACGAGTAGGTTCTTCCAGCCAGTGAAAGGCGTCGTTCTTGGTGGAATCTGACCTGTGAGGATTTGAGAATCGATATCTACCATGTGCCGCGAGGATGTGGCAAGTGACATAATTTAAACACCCCATAGCAAACGTGATTTCGATGGTTGTGACGAAAAAGCACGAGGATCAATGAACCAGTCACCCACCCCATCCAGCACACCAGCCAGCCAGCTCTTCTTCGGTCACCAGGCACGGGTGCTCCCCTGCATCCTGCTCAAATTGGGGACAGCGGGCAAACAAGACCGAGGCCAGAACATGCTTGCACACTGGAGGGGATGCTCGGTCCGTAGCACAGGGGAGCGTCCCGCCAAATGGATAGCAGCGAGGTTCATCCTGGTCCCACCCTATATACGCATTAGAGGGTAACTCAGCAGGCAGGCCTGTTCTTGTTTGCAGATCTTTAAATGCCGAGAGGGCAAAGGTAGGACAAGTGCAATTCCACGCGTCCAGCCGAACTTCGTAGCCTTTCTCGTGCACGGGCGTGGTCGATGAGGCTGTAGGCTGTGGGATGGACGAGGCTGACATGACCAGGAAGATTTCTTCGGCGCTTGGAGGCTGGTTATCGTGTGATATAGGCGCCTCGCCTGGGTGTCCGGTGTGGGTTTGGTCCGTTGTGCGGTTATGATCCAGAGCTACCGTCGCGAAATTGGCTCTGTCTGCGCGTGCGATGCGCCGCACCAGCCTGCGGTCGAGAATATCTAGCGCCGGGAGAAGATCGTTTGGGAATAAGCAGTGCAGTGTAAGCATTAATGATTTCGCTTTCGCCAGCTGTGGTCCTGTTAGGCCTGATAGCAGATTCTGGCTGTGTGATATGTGTCGTGCGGTTGCACCAGCGTCATTTGCGTTGCTCTCGGGTTTGGATTGACAGTATCCCAGTTCCGATATGATATTGTCTGCGAAGTTTGAAGCAGATGGCAGTTGTCTAGGTCTAGGTTTCATATGCGTCATGGTGCTTTTCTGATATGGTGAGCTCAGCTCGGTGGGGTTTGCAGATACTACGCGGTGGGAGGAGCCGGCAGCCAAAATATACAAGCGGCTCTTCCAGATGTCCAAGGTTTCACAATTGACTATATACAAGCACTACGCATCTACACTCGACGATATTCATAATAGCATTCTTCAGTATCAGGAAGCTGTTTAAGCTACACGTAGATTTATCAAGATCACATCAATGTCCTAATCTTGCATAGGAAGCAGCCTTCCATCGTACATCAGGAGACAAGCTCCCGAGATCGGCTTTCGATGTTCCAAGCCTCATTCGCCAAGCCCTAGTGTGATATAGTAAGACTATCAACGTTATATAGACTATCTATATTGTATTGGCAGACCTGCTCGGCTCTCTTTATTTCTTCTTTTGACGAGAGGAGCGATTATTCTTCGTTGGTTTAACCACCTTCTTTGCGAGCGCTTTAGAAGCGACGGCGGCAGCTCTGGCCATAGAGCCTGGACTTCCCTGTTCCTTAAAGTCTATCTCATCGACGTACATACCCCCGATAGAAGTAGACATTGTCTCCTCCCCCTTAATGTTAATGAACCGCAATCTAAGTGTCACCCTTTGGCGCTTTAGCCCCGAAGGATGCAAAGGCAGCCAGTTAGCAGTCAGATATCGTCCACTATCTGAAGCAGTCTCGAAATCTTGGTCCTTGGAAATTCCTCGTACTATGTCCCTGTGTATAAGCTTGCCACTGGAGTCAGAGAATTCCAATTCTATCTGACCATTGACCTCGGTCATTTCAATGTTGGGATCGCCCTTCCACGCTTTCTTCATGTCCCCAATTTCCTCATGGAGTTCCTCAATACGTCCAAGCAACGATGTGATATGCTCTCGCTAGTAGAAGTTAGTGCTTGTACTTCCCCTGGAAGAGCGCTATGTGCGTGGAGACTTACCAATGTATTTTCATTCTCAGGCGCATCTCCAATCCCGCCTTCTCGTCTATCGAAGGAGGGTACTTCGAGAGAGCCATTGGTGAGAGAGCCATTGGTGAGAGAGCCATTGGTAAGAGAGCCATTGGTAAGAGAGCCATTGGTGAAAGTACCATTGATGAGAGAGCCATTGGTAAGAGAGCCATTGGTAAGAGAGCCATTGGTAAGAGAGCCATTGGTAAGAGAGCCATTGGTGAAAGTACCATTGATGAGAGAGCCATTGGTAAGAGAGCCATTGGTTTGGCTGGGATCGCCCTTCCGCGCTTTCTTCAAGTCCCTAATTTCCTCATGGAGTTCCTCAATACGTCCAAGCAACGATGTGATATGCTCCCGCTAGTAGAAGTTAGTGCTTATACATCCCCTGGAAGAGCGCTATGCGCGTGGAGACTTACCAATGCGTTTTCATCCTCAGGCACATCGCCAAGCCCGTTTTCTCGCCTATCGAAGGAGGGCGAATCGAAAGAGACATTGGCTGGATCGTATAGCTGATCTTGGACTTTTTGAATCTTCTCAACGAGCATTTTATTGGTCTTAGTCCAAGTTCGGATATGGTTCAACTAATATAAGTCAGAGCAGGCTACATACAATGCGCGTAGAGAGACTTACGAGGACAAGTCGCTTCATAGAGTTACCATTACCATTTGGTTGTTCTGCCATGGTTTCGAGCGGCACTTGAATATAAGGGGCGTTGGCTGGATCGTATGTCTTCTCACTGAGGGCCTCAAGTCTCGCCGTGAGCTTTTTGTGTTGATCAAGCAACTCTAGGATCTCCTGCTTCTAATCGAAGTTAGAGCCTGAAAACCATGCGTATAGAGCGACTTACCATTTCATCTTCACTATTGGCGTCTTTTAGGTGGTTCGGCTCAGGGGTATTGGCCTTCTGTCTCTTGCCACTTTCACTCTTCTCTTCCCCCTCAGCCTTTCTCTTGGGGCTTGTAGTATAAAACGAGAGCAGTCTCCCCCTGGTGTCTTCGAATTGCTTCAGCTAATAAAAGTTAATGAGCCTGAGTCCCCTCGAAGATTGCTATGTGTATGTAGAGACCTACTAATTCGGTTTGAAGACTGACAGTTTCGGATCCACCATCACCATTCATGCGGGTTACTTCTAGCCTTTTCAGTTTCGCTTCAGCCTGTTTGATATCAGCATCAACTCCTCAGATAATCAGGTTTTTGCTTTTTGTTTTTTACCTGTGTTATATCATTTAACCAGGCGGCCCGTATCTTTCGAGCCTCCTCCTTCAGGGCTTGTATTTCGGCTTTAGCTTCCACTTCAGATTCTGTCTCGCCTGTCTCCGGATTAACCACGAGCCGCTTCGCCAGGGCCTCTATTTTCTCTTGGAGCAAAGCTTGATCTTCTAGAGAGATTTCAGCTACAGCTTCCCGATCCTTTCGAGCCTTTTCAGCTTCAACTTCCCAAGCCTTTCTCGCTTCTTCCTCTTCTTGCTGGACTATCTTTCTGATGTCCATATCTATTCGACGATACGTATAGACATACCCCGTGCGGAATACAGAATTTATTAAACGAACATTACCTAGAGAGCGAAAACCTTCTTCGATTTCTTCTGGAGGATTGTTATCGTTTAAAAAGTACCATCGATGATCTGGGCCCCTCGCAATGGTATAGTAGTGGCCTGAATTGGGATCATCGCCTTCGTGGCACTGGATCGTCATGAGCTCGTAGTCGACCTGTTCTCGACTCTTCGTCCATTTCTTGTCAAAGCATTGAGGAGGAAGATGAACATAATTTTGAAATTTTACAGCATCCTGGACCTTTTCAACTATTCCTCTATCCGTAACTAGTCGATTGAGTTTTATCATGATAACCTCTGGCGCATGGGCTAAAACTTTGTAGGAAGTCCGCTCTTGATTGCATGCATTGCACGTAGTCCCCGCGAGTTCCCTGTGGAAAACGGTAGCGACAATGTTTTTGAGAGAATTCGAATCCGAACCATCGTTTCGAGGCCACTGTGGTGTTAAAAAGAGACTTTTCTCTTTCGATCGCTTCTTACCGCATGCACACTGGGTGTTCTCATAGAAAGGGACCACGAAGAGCGCCTCTAGATCGGGTTTACTTGAAGATGTCAGTCCAGGACTAATCAATGGATCAAATGGGCCGGTCTTACAAGGCATTCGGTGTGTCTTCCATCAATTGACTATACAACTCAGGCCAGTACTCTGTTGAATCCTGCTGACCCTCCTTATTATCGACTTGCCAATTGTCACGGATAATGCGCGTCAGCGTCTCATATGTCTCCACATGATATTCACCCGAGTCACCCCAGTACTCTGCCATCAGTTTGTGAAACAAGCAGAGTCTACACGGGCCCTTATTAAGGCCATTCGTACATGTAGAGCCGTTAGACCTATGAGGCTCCGAAGCATAGCGAAGGAAATCGACGAACTCGGGAAGGGAAGCCAGTGTCTGAAAGACAGTTATCGCGTAGCAACTGAGGCCGTCATTAGGGAGCCCTGTTGGGCCCATAATACGGTATCGCTGGTCCCATTCTTTTTGGAATGGAATCTATAGAAGAGAAATGATGTTAAAAAAATCGTTTCATCCACATACTGGAAGTTAAGGGTCAACTCACGGTCGTTACATTCGAATCTGCCTGCTGTGATTCGCTTGGTGGGACGGATGATGATGATCTGGATTCGGATGACATGTTGACACTGAAATAACCTAGCAATATAAGGATACAGAAGGATCAGTCGAGCAGTTCAGGTGAGTAGTATAAATACTTCTCAAATAGGCCTCGGTCTACCAGGTATCATAGAGAGTCTGCACTTGGATTGAGCTAGATAGAGAGCCGAGAAACATTTATAATAGATCGCTCATCTGAAAATGTACTACGAACTCTCCAAAGGGATCAAAAGGAGTTGGCTGGGTTGAAAGAGGAGGTGCGATATGGAAACACGGAATGAGCGCCTTAGGTGCGTTTCTTTTCCCATCGTGCTTTTTTTTGGACGAGAGTGAGGTTGTTCCAAAACATCAGGAAGAGAGTCGAAACACTCGCTTAAAGGACCCGAGGCCTCGCTTTCTAATTTTAAGCTAGAATAAGAAAGCTAGAGTGTAGAATCAGAGCCGTCGATTGTGACCTCAAAAGGAATCCATTGTGTCCTCAAACCCGTGTCGAATGCCAATGAATGAAAAGCCCTAGTCCCTTTCTCCTGGGGGCTTCAATACACAGGCACGAAAAGAGAGTTGGGCATAGTACAAAGAAACATGGTTCATCCCAGTCGCATCGCAGCAGCAGTACCTGATAGTGCCGGGATGCTCCCGGGGCTGATGGACTTGGCTGCTAAACGGCTTTTTTGCCAGCTGGGATCGGCTGGTACCAGGGGAGAAATTGCCTTCTCTTGCCCAACGTCGACTCCTGCTTGATTTTGCAGTACATAGGTTCTACGTCCCTTACCCACCTGTGGAGAGGCTGTCACCTCGGAACCGTGGCCTTGATCCCCGTCCAGGACGATCAACAGACTCCGCAGGGTCTAGACTAGAGCTCTTCTCTGGCTCCTTTAATTAGCCTGGAGTGGCAGAGCTTGTGCTTCAGGAGGTCTGGAGGTCTGGACCAATGTGAGGAATCAAGTGTCAAACTGTCAGGGTCAACGATCGACGGTGGGCATACTGCAACAGGCACTGTGGCGACAGGCGGATAGAACCGTGGGAGAGCTCGAGCCCAAAGTACCGACTTTACATACAACAGAGCCACTGTCCAGAATACCCAACGAGCCACATCCTACCAGATTCGAGGCTCTCCCCAACCCTTGAGCGGGTGAACCGGTTCTGCCAGAGCCCCAAGAGCCAAGCCACGTCTGAATACCCAAACGTTCTCGCCTGGAGGCTTTCCCCCACAAGGCCTCGGGTGTTTCAGGTGGCTTCGGAGTGGAGCCCCAGCAGAAATGAAATTGTCGAGCGCACCTGGGCACGTTCGATCGAGTTGAGATCCGGCCGAGTCCTCGAGCTGGACTCCTTCTGGATCGGGCGATCTGTCAGAGCTTCTTCCAGCCCGTCTTCTGCTCTGCAGTACAGGACGGAAGCAGGACCCATCGCCCGCCTCCATCGAGGTCCATCGTAGTCCGTCTTGGGGGCGAGTCACAATCGATCTATCCAAAGGGAGGAACCACTTTCGAGACCATCGCAGACTTCCTCTTCTCCTTTGTATCTTGGAGATACTTGACAGCGGCGTTCCTCGCGTCTACCGACGATCCGCCGTTACGCGAGCAGCGCACAGCCCCATGAGCAGCATCGTTGGGCGCCACTTTGCCTCTTTTCTCAGCCAGCTCGAGTGGGACCTTGTTCTCTTGATCCGAGTGTCTCATCCTGTTCACCTTCACTGAGCGCCCAGCGCACGCAGCACACGCAGAGCACACAGAGCAAGCCGTGATCACTCTGCACGGCACGAGCGAGAAAACGAGTCGAAACTCGGCAGGTCTCGAGTTCCATGGGACTCGGCATTGCAATTAATTTCATTGAAACGCCTAGGAAATGAGGCCGGATAAGCCAGAGAGAGAGAGAACGGGCCAGAGATCGGGCCCTGTAGTGATAGACAAAGGATATGATGAATAGCAGAGCACGCTACGGAGCATACCAACGTGGAAACGTATTGTATACGAATACCCAGCCTCTTGCCTACCCCTCCATGCTCTCCATCTCCTCCAGTGAGATGCTCAGACCGGCCAGAACCTAACGGGATCATCGCGGATCGCCCTCGCTTCGGATCCAAACTGGAGCCCCCCCCCTCTCTTCTTCTCCTCGTTGCCCCTCCTCGCCGTTGCCTCATCTGTCGTAGTCGGAGCTTCTCTTCTAGAGGGATCCTTGTCATGATGCCGCCATAGGCCCTCACCGACTGTCGATGCCCAAATTCTGGACGTTCGCCTTGTTTCTCCTGCGTTCGCTCCTGTCTCTGCGTTCGCTCGCTCTCCGGGATGCAGCCGTCTCTACTCCGTACACAGAGAATGGTGACGATCCTCAAGTTTCAGACTCGAGAGCGGGATCGGCGTCTTGCTGTCTATACTTAAGCAGAGGCCTCGAGAACGCATGTTCGGCCCCCCGCCACCTTTACCGGCCAAAATGATTTGATTTGATTCTGTCTGGGGCTCCGTGCTATGCATCGGCCCAATCACGGAGGTTACGAGTGTCTTCCACTGCTGCAGCTTGCCCGTTGGCGTCAGTCCGTTTGGGGATGCTCTTTTGCCTCACTCTCTAAACTTTCTTAAGCCTTTGTCTTTGAGAAAGCCCATTGTGGGAAGGGAAAAAAAGGGGAAAAAAGAAAAAAAAAGGAGCCGTTCCAGCCCAACGAGACCCACCAGTCCCTGAAATCTAATTACGTTCATCGTCAGTAATCTGGTTAATCTAGTGGGAACTTCCTCAGTTCCTGCCCCGTCGTTCAAGCCAAAAAAGAAAAAATCCCATAAATAAAAGTACCACGGTTCGGGAGCATGCCTGGTTCTAGCTGTCTGAGGTTTGCGTAATGACACTTAATATGAAATGAAGCAAAGGAAGCTAATCTAGTATCTCGTATACAGCTAATTCCTGGCGGAGAAGGCCGAGACGATCCGGTCCTTCATGGTATGGGGTCCGCTCTGCAAAGAACCTCGGGAGGTTCGTGACTCGCGTCTGGATCTTCTTCTCGTGCAGGTTCCGAACGAGCGCAGTTCTAGGCCCGTGACGGTCATTTCGGGTCTGGCGAAGCCGTAAAGCATTGCAAATTGCGACGCCGTGCGACCAGCGCAGGAGCTGCGAACGGCGGCACAGCATGGGAGTCTTACAGCATCGAGCTTATCCCACTTTGAGCTGAACTTCTGGAAGACGCCATTGATGATCTTCGTGGATCAGGGGAGGTCGCCCCCCCCTGTCAGGTTTTAGCCATCTGTCAGGAAGGGTGCCAACCATGGAACAGACTGACGTGTGGAAATGAACGCCTGGAAGAACCAGAACAGAGCCAGAGAACCAAAGAACCAAAGAACCAGACAACAGAAGAACAGAACCAGCAGATTAGGATTAGAAGATAGAACAGAACCTCCACCGACTCGGGAACCCGCAAATTCAGGGGCTCCACGCGAATCCACCGCAATCCACTTCCCTCCGAGAAGCCAGTTCCTGGAAAAAGCCAGGGCTGGGCTCGTTACTCGTCAAGTTGATACATCGACGAAGCGGCTTAGGAGTCAGAAATCGGCACGAGCAGGGCTAGACGCAAGCCCTAAGAGACTAAGCAGAAAAATCCCCGATAGGTTGCACCCCAAGGCCGGAGGAGCTCGAAAGAGGCAACGCCCACAAGCCTGCAGCAGCGCAGGTGGGACGAGGCGAACACCGCACGACACAAGACCCCAGATCCCGGTTAGCATGAGGGCTCATACCTCGTGATGCCCCTCTGGGTGGAGGCAGAAAGCCGTTGCGATCTGGGTCCTGGGCGCCGTTTTAGTCACAACGGCAGGGCATTAGGGCGGGTTAGCGTCTGGACTGGAGTCGCCCGTTGACGACGTTGTGACTGGCCAGTGCTGCCTTTAAAGTGTTCCGTTACGCATCCTCATTTCACGAAGGATGGTGGGCGGGTCTGCCAATTCCAGTTTGTAGAGGCAGAGGAGAGCAGAGCAGGGCCATCTCGGTAGGACTCGGTAGGACTCGGGGTGGCTAGAGCAGCAGCACTCATAGCAGCAGCACTGTAATAGCAGCACCTCACGCTATCCCAGAGCAACTGCTGTAGAGATCGTCCAAGGCAGGATTGCAATCGAGGGGTTCATCTTTAATTAAAAGCGCAGCCGTGAGTGGATCGGAAATGCTTCTGCTGTCCTCCTTTTTGTGGATTTTATTTTCGTTTCCGCTTGCGTCCTGCTTGTTTGGGTTTGGCTATTATTATTTATTTTATTTATTATTTGGGAAATAATAGAATACCCGCTTCTCCTCTATTTTTATTTATATGACGATGTTAATTTACCATACCTGACCCTGCCCAAACGCTCTATAGTCTCCACGGTCTAAGACTCTCTCCATCCTGGAGTCTCTACGAGGTTTCATATCCAATGCCCTGGGGCCTTCCTTTTCTTCGTATCTTTCCTTCGATTCCTGCTAGACTTGTCTCTTCTCTCTTCTCCTCTTCTCCTCTTCTCGACTTCTCCATTCGTTTCGGACTGGCTCCTGTTCTATCATTCTTGCTTTTGGGGTTCCTGGATCTTCGCCTTCTTTCCCACGGTACTCCCTTCTGCCCACTCGTAGCCCAAGAGGCCTGACCTCACCATTCGTTGCACGAGACTCTATTCCCCCCTCTCGGAGTGTTGGATTCGTTTTATCCTGGGCGTTGAACGCTGAGCCCATCACCACCTGAAGCCAACCGCAGCAACGACTATAGGTGGTGCTCTATCATCCGATCCCCCCCATCCCAAACCCCCAAGATTCCCAACCTATCGCGCATATGATTGCGTTACAAAATCGGCCTATCCTGCCGCCCACCAACAAAGTGGATATCTCACTACTACTCAAGCCCCAAGATGAGGAAGAAGCCCCGGTTAACCCGCCTCTGTACACGCCGAGGTCGATGCCTGGCCCTCTGCCAGGTACCGCGCCCATCTTGACGGCTCCTCCAGTCTCTATCGCCCCGCCCTTGACCAAGCCGGGGCCCTCGGGGGGAACTAAACGCCTGCAGCCGGCTCACACAGCCGAATCGCCTGCGAAAAAGCAATCCAAATGGTCCCCCGAAGAGGATGCCTTGATCATCGAGCTGCGGGGCAGCGGCATGAAATGGGAGGATATCAGCAAACGGCTGCCAGGTCGCAGTGCGATCAGCTGCCGTCTTCACTATCAAAACTACCTGGAGCGTCGAAGCGAGTGGGACGAGGACAAGAAGAACAAACTGGCTCGATTATATGAACGGTAGGCCCTAACCCTAGCAACCGGAGAAGAAAGGCATAAGATGAAAATGCTCTCTATGCGAACGCTCTTTCCACCTGGAGAGAGACCCCCAGCTAACGGATATCTGGATAGATTCAAAGCAGAGATGTGGTCTAAAGTAGCGGAGGAAATGGCTATCCCATGGCGCGCAGCAGAAGCCATGCATTGGCAGCTTGGAGAGCAGGAAATGGCCCGCCGCGCCGGCGTGGTGCCGTTCTCTCTATCCAGCCATGCGATCGATCCTCCAACGACACGAACCCGTCGAGCCAGCACGTCTTTGACTAGACCACGAAAGAGCTCCGCTTCTCGCACGATCCCTGGCCACCCGCCTGGCTTAGCTCCTCAACTACCCTCCCTCGAAGAGCTGACGGCAGGCGTGCCTGCCTATGCTCCTCCCGTTCCTCTACCTCCGCGAGAGTATTATGCTGTTGGACAACCTGAGATGAGCATTCCCCCGCCGGGCATGCTAGGCCCGCATCTGGGATTGCCTCCACGAACAATGCCTTGAGATGAGATGACGATCAACGCCCGTACGGCTTTCATTTTTATGTTTCCTTTCCATTTTCTCGCCTTTTGTTGTCTTTGATACGATTTTGCATAGCGCCGGCTGGAGGTATACCGTCATTTGATGAGTGGTCACGGCGCCAATAGAGAAATGCCGATACCCTCTTCCGTTACACGTTTTGTTTGAGACTTGGCCGTGTCGAAGCACCCTTTCTTTGGATTATTCTCTCGTCAAGAGAAGGAATTCTCGCCTTCCACTGGAAATATCCATGTCGCCGGGTTCGAATCGCTCGCGGCTGGCTTCCGCAGCAGTAACGCATCCTTGGACCAGCTCATGAAAGGCTCTTGGGGGTTGCGATCACCCACCAGTTATCTTTCTCATACCCAGATTTGATGACCTCGCCACCTGCTCGCTCGACATCCCGCTCCAACTCCCCTTCTTCATACAGATGATAATACCGGTGGAATGTCTGGGACTCCGCCGGTGCGTTGGGGGTCTTCCGAACCCAGGGCACCATGATGTCCTGTTGGTCTCCCTTGTCCCAGCCACGACGACTATCCTTCTGTTCGAGCGCCCACGCATAGACAAGAACCTGGCCACCAGGTTGCGTGTCTGAGGCACGCCTGACTGTTCGCAGAATCTCTGCGATAGACTGCGATCGCCGTTCCGGAGTGGATAAATGATGCACGACGGCAATGCAGATGGCAAAGTCGAACTCTGCATCCCGGTGTGGTAGATGAAGAATATCAGCTACCACAGCCGAATGAGGATGTTGTTTCAGAGCTATTCGAGCCAGGTTTTCCGATCTGCCCCGGAAAAATGAGTAAAGTGCTCGAAAGAGAAAGGGATTCGCAAGAAGCGATGATACAAGCATTTGATATTTTAAAACAAGAAAATCATTCAATAAAGAAATCAAAATCATGAAAAAAAGAAAGAAAAAAAGAGAAAAACAAAATGATATCATATATCGTCTTTCCGCTTTGCAGTTGTAGTTTCATAGAACTTACCGATCTGACCCAATGATGAGAACGTTTTTATTCGCCATTAGATTTTTGCCATTTCCACAGCCTACGTCCAGTCCAATTGACCCGGGCGGTAGATTTTGAAGAAATTCGTGCACAATAGGCCAAGGCTGGGAAACCGTTAGTGGCGGATGTTGCGTCTGGTTTGGATCTCCATACCTTGTAGCGAGTCGCCGAGAAATGCTGTGCGATATTCTGGTAGACCTCATGGACGTTCTCCTGCTCGTATACCTCTGCTTGAGACTCCATGATGCTCTGTCTCTCCGAATGCAGCCTGAGTTGGTTCCTGGAGAGGAAAGCGTCTTGTTCGCGCGGAAGAAAAGTTCAAGCGAGAGCATCACGTGGCCCGATGGAAGTATAGCAACATGTAAGTCTATCCATATGCATAGAAATCCCCAGATTACGAACGTATTTCTGAATGAATGAACACGAGAAATCCGGCTTGTATCACAGTGATCGATTGAAAAGCCCATTCTGCGGTGAGCGATTGGGATTCGCACTGTTTTTCCAAGGGTTCTCTCGATCGGATCTGTTTGCAATGCGCAAACAGCAGGAAGGAATCGTTCCGGAATACGAATTTCTTCCTCCCACAATTGCAATCTGAGTCGTGCTCTGTTTAATCCTGCGTGAGCTTAACTCAAGCCCAATCTGGAAATCCGGCGATATACACTCCAAACAAAGCAGTGCCACTCATCCACGATGACTAAGCACTGCATTTCCTGCAGCTGGAGGGATCCATGGATCGTGGACTCTCAGGGGTATATCAATCAATCCCAAGGGTAAGTACATGAGCAGCAGCAGAGACGGGGATCATCCAGCGGCGAGAGAGCATGGAAGACAGGAGGCCTGTGAATCTAGGCCCTCGGAAGATATCACACGCGGGGCAGTGGGAAGCAGACCAGCCACGACAGTATATCGAAGACACGGCCTGGCAACTGCATGTTTGACAAACTTCACGCAATGATTTTCACATCTATCGCTCTGCTATGATTGTCCCGTCTCTGCTGCTGACGCCTCCGCGTCCACGCATTGGAATCCTAGCCCTAACGCACACTTACAGAAAAAAAAGCTGCTATTCCTGAGGAACTGGATCGCCAGCCAAAATGTCATTCCAGCCAACGCCCGCAGATGTCTCCGTCATTATCACCAATGCGGCCCTTGGGTCTGCAGGAAGTGGACAGCCTAGCTTCGTGACTGAGCGCCGGATTACCCCTTCCTGGACCGTCGAGCAGGTCAAGGCCAAGCTGGAGACTATGACTGGTATCCCGCCGAGCTGCCAGCGCCTGCGTGTCAAGACCCCTGGTCGAGCAGACGAATGGGCTGATGACAATGGGCGTCTGATTGGAGACTGGGGTCTGGTCAAGGGTACAGAAATTGAGGTAAGCCTGTTGCCGCCGGGCATAAATGCAGTGACACTTGTGTTCATGTGTACTTCCATATTCTTCTTAAATGGGTCATTATTGTTGCCATTATTATGCGGGCTTCGCAAAAAGACTAGACAATTGACAGGGATTTTAGGTTCATGATACTCGGCCACAAGGCATGCGCCCTAACTTCACAGACTTGTCGTCTGTCAAGAAGTATGAACTGCCCAGCGAGACTTACGAGTCTCTTCCGGACTCTGTCTTAGCCTGGAAGAAAAATCAAAAACTAGGTCGCTTCGATCCTAATGCGCTTTCGCCCGAGGAAGCCTTGCGCCACCAGGCCGCGAAGGACAGAGAAGACGTCAATTCGAGAGGTCAGTGAATCGCAGAGTGCATTTTTGTCTTTACTGATTGATTGCCCTCCATACAGACATCGCCGTCTCTAAAAGAGCCATCATTCTCCCATCTACGCCGCCACACATTCGGCGCGGGACAATTCAGTTTGTAGGCCCCGTGCCAGCAATCCCTATCACTGGGCCTGGCCGTGATCTGTACAAGGAAGGAGAGATTCCTGCTGAACTCCAACCAATCTGGGTGGGCATCGAATTGGATGAACCTACAGGAAAGAATGACGGCAGCGTCAACGGACAGCGCTATTTCGAGTGCCCGGTTAAACGGGGTGCATTTGTCAAGCCCGACAAGATAGAGGTGGGCGATTTCCCTCCTTTGGGATTGGATGACGAACTAGACGACTTGATGGAAGAGATTTAAAGCCTACGAAAGCACAAGCGCTCACAATTGAAACATTTATTTATTTCATGTAAATAACAAATTAACGCCCAGCACCGCAACCCGGCCATACCACGCCTAGTACAAATAGATTAAGAAATTTTCCCTGGCACCATAGCCGAAGGACCCTCAAAATAGAAACACAAAAACATACAAATACCTCGCTAGAGAAAGAGACATGGGGTATCGTGGCGCATCATCAACACACAGTGTGATTTAGAATGAATCGGGAACAAGGCCTAAGGAGTCATGCTCGAGAGTCCTATTTTGCCTTTCCCTTCCCTTTCCCCTTCGGACGTCCCTTGGCCTTTGTGGCTTTGGCGGTAGTGGGTTCGTTTTCTGCCTCAAATTCACTCTCAGGCGCTCCATTTGGGGATTCTGCATTCCCTGGTGATTCAGCCTCGCTTGGAATACAGCCTTGAGTGAAGAAGAGACGGGCCTCCCTCACATGCGGATTTTGAAAGCTATAGTAACTGCCTGGAGAGTGTGTCAGTTGATCCCGGTGAAGACTGAGCTTTTTGGGTATATTTAGACGTGACTTACCACGTGGTACTTGGAAAGTACACCCTTTTCCGGCGCTGAATCGCACACCGGAGATATCAACCTGCACTCGGCCATGTGTGACGTAGAATACCATGTGCATCTTCTTCGAGTTCTTCGGCTTTTTGACGCCATCCTTTGGTAGCTCTACGATACCAGAGCCAATGAAAGGCGCACTGAGCAATTTCGCAAAGCGAAATGTAGAGTTTTTGACTTCTCTTGTCTTAATGCCGGATGGAGCGTATGCGATGTCTATAGAGGTTAGTAGTAGCTCGTGGAGCCTGACAAATGTTTCACTTACCGACAACCTCTTCCTCCGTTGTGGTAGTCTCAGTCTTCGGATCCCACAAAGGAACGTAGCCGTGAAGAATCCCACCTTGCTGCTCCCATACATCGGGCTGTGGAGCATCCTCCTCTTCATCAGATGATTCTGCGCTTGTCTTCTTCGATTTAGACTTTTTACCCGGACGCTTGCCTTTCTTTGACTTTTCGGGTTCAAGCTCTTCTGCGCGCACAACTTCCTTAATTGTGGACATTGGATATCGTTGTCCCTCCGCAGCTTCACCGTCTCCAAAAACGCAACGCTCATTTTTCCAATAAGCCAAAGGTCGGATTGAAACGCGCCCAGAGCGCGTGTGCAGAGAGGTCTGGTCTTCAGGATCTTCCTTCTTCAATATGTACAAGCTGCGCCCTTTCAAAGGACCCGAACGTTGCGCGTAGTTGTCCACGACCTTGCTGAGTTCCGGGTCCAAAGGTTGCCGAGGAGGTTGAGCCTTTTCATTTGTCGTTTTCGGTTTCTTGGTAGGCCTTTGGTTGGCCTGCTCTTCATCATCGTCACGCTGTTGCTTCTTGGGTGGTCGGCCGCGAGATTTGTTGCCGCCTTGTTTGGGGTTCTGCTTTGAACTTGATGCAGCGGCGGGTGCCTTCTTCGAGGGACCTGGCACTTTCGAAGGACCTGACGCTACTTCGGGCGATTCAGGCTCAGCATCTGGACTTCCTTCTGCGTCATCCAATCCATCGTCTTCAGGAATAACTGTCTCATCGCCGGCATTGATGCTTTCGTCGAGATTATCATCCCCAGGCGCAAATGCGTAAGAATTCTCGTCACCTTCATCGGAGAAGTCGTCGACGTCTGGATTTGGTTCCACGATTTGAGACTTCCCGTTCTGTTGAGAATTCTTTCCCGGTCGGTTTGTTCCTGCATTCACCGATCTATTGGTCAATGGGGAGGCCTCGTGGCGAGTGCTCTCGTTCAAGCCTTTGCCATCCGATGGACTGGATGACGGTGAATCTTCTGCTACTTCAGGCGAGGATCGTGGAACAGGCGACTTGCGTGCAGATTGTCCTCGATTATATTTGGCTGGCGATCGGCCAGGGGCAGGTAATACAGACGAACGCTTTACAGATTGGAAGAAGTCGGCGGGTGCAGGGCCGTTCCCTAGCCAAGAAAACGTAGATGAGTACAACGTGCGCGCAATTTGGAAGAAATTCGAGCGTACCTTCGTCAATAGACATCACATCGGAGCCGAACGAATCCTCGCTTTCGTGCTCGTCAAATCCGTTCAGTTTGGTGGGCGACTTCTCAGGAGAGGAGAAGAGCCCGTCCATCTCCTCCATTCCATCTTCGTCGCGTTTTCTCTCCTGCAGAGTTATACCCGTTCGTCTGCGCAGATCAATGTTAGCCCACTAGAACCTTTGCGCAAACACAATGAGCCTGCGCAAGCCTACCTTCCCTGCGTCCCCAAAGCCGAATAGTCGAGATCGCGGGGCTTCGTTCCCCCACGTGCCATTTTAGGCGGATGAAAGCGTGAAAACGAGATTTCACTTCAAGAACCTGTAATGAGCGTTGTATGTTCAGGGTATCCGACGACAGACAGGGGTTTGACGTGAAGATGTCGTTGTAACAGGAATGATGCGATGGGGAATTCGGGGAAGCAGAAGAGAAACGCGCGCCGCCGCTAAACCCGAACGGTCGACGCGTTTTCACATACCGCGAATTTGCCTGGCGATCTTCAACCCAGAGACATCACTTGGTCTCGGTGCATTCTTGTTTTCCTCATCCAGCCTCGATCCAGCACGAGAGAGATCAGAGATACAGTCATGGACAAATATCAGGAAGATTTGGCGTTCATTCCACCCAGTGTGGACTCGGCTCGTTTACTCACGGGCGACTCCTACGCTTACTACACGCCTATTCCAACGGCTATTACTCCCCGTGGAGCTTCTAGTGAAGCCGAAGATGGCACTGCATGCGTACTTGGTGTCGACGAAGCCGGTCGAGGTCCTGTCATTGGCCCCATGGTTTACGGTGCTTTCTATTTGCCAATTGAGCTTCATCATCCTTTGCTTGCCAATGATCACAGTTTCGACGACAGTAAAGTTCTGACACCTGGCGTGCGAGCAAACCTCATGCGACTTATCAACACTCCTGGTCAAAACCTTCACAACTCTTGTGGCTATGCCATCAAGTCTCTTTCGGCCCGCGACATCTCCGCAGGCATGATGAAACCTGGAACCGCCGTATACAACCTCAATGCCCAAGCTATGGATGCCACCATCGAGATCATCCGAGGGGTAGTCGAGGAGCGCAAAGTCAATGTGCAGGAAGTTTATATTGACACTATTGGAAATCCCACCACCTACCAACAGAAGCTGGAGAAAATCTTTCCCTCTTTGAAAATCACCGTCGCGAAAAAGGCCGACTCGCTATATCCATGTGTCAGTGCTGCTAGTGTGGCTGCCAAAGTCACGCGCGATGTCGCGCTCGAGGTCTTATACAAGGCTGTTCTAGAAGCTGAGCAGGCCGACGAGTCAGATTCCCCGGAGGGATGGGGAAGCGGATACCCCTCTGACTCTAAGTGCGTTGGCTGGTTACGACGGAGCATGGACCCTATATTTGGCTGGGGTAATGAATGTCGTTTTAGCTGGGGTACTGTCAAGGAAATGCTGGAGGCGAAGGGTGGTGCCCGAGTCGATTGGCCTGACGAGGAAGACGATGGTGCCAACCAAATGAGCGAGTTTTTGCTTGCTTCGGGACCTACGAAGAGTGCTGGTCGGACTGGTTTGCGGGATTGGTATGGAAGCAGACCATCAGAAATTATATGATACGAGAGCCAGGCATAACTAGGCATAATGAAGATAATATGACATGCATGATACCCCCAGTTTGGAGGCAGATTCAGAACAAAGGAAAAACATCGATTTAGGTTGTCGTATGGAAAAAAAGACCCAAGAATATGTATATGCGAAGGGGAAGTAAAAGTTTGTTAGTAAATTGGGTATCATAGAAGAAAGGAACTAGGGCAACACCATTAATCACAGCGTGGCCGTTGAGAAATAGTAATTGTCCCATAAGTACTCATAGTCCTCTACCACGCTGCCTACCAAATCAAGCAGTGGCTTGTTCTTCATCTTGTCTGTGAAGCTATGCAGCCATGATCTATTTCGTGTTAGTTGCACTGAGTAATGAAGGTTGGGGCTTTATGAAAGCGGGTCCATACTTAGTAATATTTTCGTAGAATGCGCCTCGCATCAACCACCAGCCCATCGACCAACCACGCTTCTTCAATTCCTCACGCTCGAGGCCAGTAAGACCACGAAGACCACCGGCAACTCGCTCTCTGAAGTCACGCTTTGCAAGTTGGCGACAGCCATACTCCATACCGAATCCAATCAACCAGGGTCGCCAACTGCGCTTATCTCCATTCCACTTTTGCATGGCAAGGGCATAGACAACAGGCCGTAGAATATATAGCACCTCCGCTAGCTGTCCCTGCCCCGTCACTCGGTGCAAAAGAGTTTTGGGTGGCTTGATATCATCTGCTGTCAGCACCTTAGAGATAAGGAAGTTGGAGACGTCATTTGCATCTGGTAGCGATGGCAGAGACAGGCCAGTACGTGGCATCGTCCAGCTCAGATCTGAGGATTTGTCGCTGACAGGGGTATCCATTCCATTCCAATCCGTAGGGTCCTCCTCGGTTGTAGTCCTGGGGTCCGCTTCTCGCTCTGGCAAGGGAGGGCTGACTAGTGGCCGCGAGTTGGTTAAGCGGAGAAGTAATAGGCGGCAAATGGCTTTAGCAAACTCGATGAAAACGACAATACGCCAACGGGTCTTCTGGCCCCGTTTCCGAGCCGCCATTTCCCACAGAAGTTCGGTGTACTGGAGCATCTGCAGAGCTAAGGCTACTCGGCGGTACAAGGACGATCGTGAGGACCAATACTTCGTGTATCTGGCATGAGGTGTCGGAGGTGGACGCGCGACATTGGAAGGAAGTTGCGATACAACTTTCGATACTAGGGAGTCATGGTATAGCGATAATAATTGTACACCCGAATGGACTGGTGAAGTGGTTAGGGAGGCGTTTGATCTACTTGAGAGAATAGAGAGCTTACCAGATTCAGAAGCAACTTCGGATTCACGATATCGACCTATTGTAAATGAAATGTCAGTATTAGCGACCGAGATAACCCAAGATGAGCAGGGATTATCTGCGTACCAGGAATGATGTAGGTCAAAGATCGCAAGGCCGATTCGACCTGACCAACGGAGCTGGAATTCTTGGTGACGAAGTCTTCATAAAGCGACAGCCATTTAGACGGCTGCAGCATCACAGGCGGGATGGGATTCTGAAGATTGCGAACAGTCTCCATGATGTCGCCGTGAAGTCGTGATCGCGTGGATGGCGGGAGGCGTCGAGGAGTTGGACCGAGAGGGTCACGGGCTGCCAAGACAACTCAGCCGAGGTTAATATTTCCGGTTTTGGATGCATGCGCGATCACCGATATGCAAGGACTTATGCATAAAGTACAGTGGTTATTCCCTACTGTTTCAAGTAATGATGTTGACAAAGTATTACAGAGCTCATAGCCCGTAGCTCCTGATGTGAGCATGGTTTCATTCAATCTCATGTGGTATTTCTGCGTTGAGCTAGATGCTGGAGCCAGTATATTGTATTATTGAGGTAATAAGGCTAAGTACAAATGGAATTTACAAGAGGTCGTCTCATTCATCAGCCCACGTCCATAGACCCCCTGGGCGCATGGCTTCGCGGTAACGGTCCTCGACCCTCTGTCGATCCAGCTGCTTTGCAATCTCCCTATCAGACTCAAGCTCTTGCGTGGAAGGCATGTCTGTTCTCCAAAATCCAGGTGGGGTTTGGGCTCTCTGATGAGTGTTCCGGTGCCTTCCATACTGATTTGCTAGAGCCCTTGCTCGAGCTTCGACGAGGATGTCCTCACGATCAGCAATACTCATGCTCTTTAGCTTGGGAAAGTCATCACCCATGTAATCCTCTAAGACCTTCTGGTCTTCCTCGTGCTGTTCAGCTGGACTTTTTGCAGGCAACCCACCAAGACGAGCCATTGCTCGGAATCGATCTCCGCAGCATTCTGGCCGCGTACAGCCAGGAAGGCACTTGCGCTCATCTCTTTTTCGAACAACCGCATCATATGCATAATCAAGCCCCTGGTTGCGCTTTGGATTCAATTTGAAGTTCTCGAGCGTGAGGCGATGAATAGGCCGAGATCTAAATGGCTCTTCCTCCGGACTAATAGCAAAATCTTGTCCATTGCTGGACCCTGGTTGCCTTGAAATGTTGCCAGCGCGTCTAGAATCCTCATCTAATACAGTGTTTGAAGGATTGCTTTGGCGACCATGGAGTGTTGAACCGTTTGACTTGTCACCAATAGGCGATCTAGATGGCCCTGGGCTTTCAAGAAGGCCCTGAAGTCGACTTTGGGTAACACTCGACTTTTTTGGGCCTGCCTTCGAGCCAAGCTTCGGATTTGTCATTTGGGGATGCGCGTGGCTTTCATTGCCTCCAGGATCCCCATCTTCTGTCATGACGAGATAGCGATTTTTGTCAACGCGTTTATCTTCCCAATTATCGCGGAAAAGGTCACGTATATTCCTCCTTCGTACGTTCACATCTAACTGTTGTAATACGTTTGGTTGATGGGAATTTTCAGTCGATTGTCCCTGTGCAGGTGCATCGTCCCAGTGAGCTTGTCGTTGAGTGCGCCTCTTTGTTGGTGTCTGAACGGTGTCGCCAATCTCATCAAGATCTTGGGTACTTGGAATCTGCAAGCCAGAGAATCCCGCAAAATCGTTTACAGGACTCGATGATACTGGTTCATTTTTGACTCGCACCACCGGCCCAGGATTAGGATTGCCAGTTGTTGTTTTGGAATCTGAAGATGCTGTAATTCGCCTCCTCTTGCGAGAAGGTACGGTTGGTAAAGTATTGGGCAATTCTGGGGGTTCGTTGTTTTCCGAGGGCGATTGTGTATCACTCGAAGTAGAGTGAAGACTAGGTATGCTTTGGCTAGGATGGTGCTCACTTTTCATGGCCGTATCTTTGCTTGCAATGCTATCCTGGCTTTGAGTCGCAAGAGTGTGGGGACGGGGAGCGTCTTTCTTTTGGACCTTTTGAAATGTCACTGAGTGGCCATCAACCATTAACGTGAATCGATCACGATGAAGCTGTTTATCCCAATGCTGAAGTTTCTTCTTGTGCTGCAATACCCTGGCTTTCAAGCTGCACCAACTTTGATTGAAGGTGAAAATACTAGAATAGAGAGTTCTGTATTTTGATTCCAGGATTCCACGTAGATGATCAATATCATTGATCTCACCAGACCAGACTTGATCAGGGGCAAATTCAGCTTCGAGTTTCTCGAATTGATCGGGACACTCGAAAGTTTTCTCGCGATCATCATATGTTTCCAGTTCCTCTTTCAATGCTGAGACTTCACGCTGCAGAATCTCGATCTTTTCTTTGGCCTCCTGCTGAGCTTTGCTGGCAAAAGAAGCTTTGTTCTGTGCTTCCTGTAGTTTTGCCATGTGGGCAGTCATTTCAGACTCCAGTTTGCGATAAGCTTCGTCGAAAGAGGCCTCGCATGCCTCAGCAACAGAAAGGTGAAGCGCCTTGAAGATCTCCATTGGAGCGCTCATTATCGGAACATTGCCATCCTATGGTTCCCAATTCTCGAAGCTTCAAGGTCGTCGACGCGTTGGATAAACGCGTCCCACTGGCAGTATTCCGACCGCCTTGAGATAAGATCGATCAGGTGATCTACTTATCGATAAGGTGCCCTTGACGTATTGTAGCCGCCCTGAAGACGCAAGAACAATCCTCCTACTGTTCCCCGCATTGCAAACACACACAATGTTTTTCTGAAGGAGCCTCTTGCGATACCATAGGCATGTCCAAACGGACGCACGATGATGCAGCGCTAGACTCCAGTATCCCTGCTCCCAAGCGGATACGGGATGTGCAAGACTCCCCTGTTGATCGGTTGTCTTCTCTCAGCAATGAACTCCTGCTAAATATCCTATCTTTTCTCCCCATCGAGTCCCTGAACCTTTGCCAGAGGTTTGCAGAATCTTTACAATACCTTCTTTCATCAGGCCTAGCTAACTTAAAGCTCTACAGGTTATCGCGGCGATTTCATGCTTTGGGTGGAGACTCTGAACTCTGGAAACGACAGTACTACTCTCATTGGGTGCGTCCTCGTGCACGTCGTCTCGCAAATTTCCGACGCTCTGTGCATAGTGAAGGCTCTGGGTATTCTCCCAAGGTTTCCACTTGGCTGGACCATGGGCATCTAGCAAAGGAGGGCAAAGTTACAAATTGGAAACGACAGTATCGCCTCCGGCACAACTGGTCTAAGGGACTCTGTCGAGTAACCGAAGTTGAGCTCCCTCCGTCTTCTCGTCCCCTCGTGCTAGTCAAGCTGTGCTCTGGCGTTGTATTCACCGCAGATGCAGTGCATGGACTTCGGGCTTGGGCGGCAAAAGATCCAACCCATTGTATAGCAAGCATCTCATTCGGCGAAGCTACAGCGCATCCTACAGCTCTGGCTGTTAGCGAGCTAGATGGCGAAAGAGAGATCGTCGTGGGGTTTGATGATGGCCGGTTTTGTCGCTTTGGACTTGATATTAGGCAAGGCAGCCTCATCCAGCAATCCGTACATGTTGCGTTCAGCGATGGCGCTATCACGGCCATGGCATTGTCTTCGCCGTATCTCTTGGTGGTATCGCAGTGGAAAACACTTTCTTTGCATCGCCTAGAAACACTCGTGGGTGGCTGCGATGGAGACTCAAATATTTCAGAGCCACATGAGCTTGCATCTCTGCGCGCCGACAACATGGTCGCTCCAATGACGCTCTCTCTTCGAGTCTCAGCATTGGAGATAGTTGTCACCATCGTGTATAGCTTTTTCCACATAGGGTGCGGATGGTCTCTGGGCATTCAAGAGCTGCGATTTGACAAACAAGGACAACAACTAGAATCTCGGTTGGCCAGCACGGTGGATTCACAATATGGTATTAGACCATTGCAAAATAATTCAAGTTCCGGCGCCAGGCGACATTCAGCTGTCATGGAGTCTCACCTAGCCACCCCCACGGCTCCATCCATTTTGCATCAACAGCCTCCGACCTCGATGTCTTATTCGCACCCATACCTGTTGACATCACATGCTGATAACACGTTGACTATGTATTTGGTTGTCTCAAATTCAAACAGCCTTTTTGTCCGAGGTGGTCAACGATTGTGGGGTCATACTTCCTCTGTGTCGGCGGTGCAAGTCACCAACCGTGGGAAGGCTGTCTCCGTAAGCTCTCATGGGGATGAAGTGCGCATTTGGGAGCTCGAAACCACCATATCTTCACTAGATTCCCATCGTCCCTTAAAAGGGGAAAGCAGTATCGAAGTCAGCCCTGACAACCGGGGTCGGTCGGGAGCCAGAGCAAATGATTATCCCGGGGCTAGAGCAGCGAAAGTCGAGCTGGAGCTTCCCCCAGACGCATCGCCAAAGATATCGCAGATCCATGAGTGTGTTGGATTTGATGATGAGCGAGTCTATCTGCTTCGCGAAAAGGACATTGGCACTCAATCTCTGGAATGCTATGACTTCACATAACCCTTTCAAATTGGCCATTTTCGAGGCCAGTGATCTTCGTTTTGTCCACCTTGACGAGTGGGTGCAGAGAGTTAATCATTTCTTCTTTGCGATAATTCGCCAATTGAAAGTCGCCCAGCAGATCGGGCGCTAACGCAGGTCCAGAGGAGCCGGTCACGCAAACCCTGTACTTGTAGCACAAGGTACTCACGCCCTGGAGACCGGGGACCCTGGCAGACCACCGTGCTGCCTCGATCGTATAAGTATTGCCCCGCCCCGGGGTTTCGATGTGGTTTAGAAACCTCATTGCCAGGAATTTTCGCCTTTTGTTGCTTTTCCCATGGCAGGTCAACGGCGCCCTCTTAGGCATGAGGCCTTCGAGCCTAGAGCCATTCGAGCCTGGTCGCTTCGATTCGTTTCAGGCAGCTCTTGATCGGCCTGTATTTGGAACTTCATCGACTGCGTCTATGGGGATTGTCTTTGGTCTCGCGGAGGCCTTCATTGGCTGGCCACATACCAAGTCCGACTTCGTCGCATCAATCTCGCCATGCGCTGCTGGTCTATGGCCACTTGTGCATTTGCCGTGGAAGCCCAAGTGACTTGAGAAGAAGAGATACAAAATACATAAAAAGCAAGGAAGGGAGCTAACTAAGATGGCTGGCGCTGAGATGTCAAGTGGATGTTTCAAAGATCCGTTTTTGGTTTTCAAAGAAGACTCTTCTTACTGAGCTATTCACCTGTTTATTCTACTCTAAAACAAGGTTTCTTCAACACTACTGAATAAGGCCTAACTAAGACCTTACCATACTCAAAACTTATTATAAGTCTATTAGACTTATTTTTTTTTCTCAAGGTGGCTCCCGCTGGTCCCTAAATCCGTGTGCTCAAATCTCTTCGGGAAGATTTCTCCAGGCCCCCGCACTACAAAATTTTGCCCTTCTCATCCAACTTTCCTCCGACTCACCTTTTATCTCCCCCCTCTACCACACCTACACTTCAAGGAACCAGTCCTTGAAATCAACTGATCCTCGTTCAATTATAACACCACCATCAAAAATGGATCCCAGATCTCGAGCTTGCTACAATTGTGCGTTATCTGTTCCCCGAGGCCCGCTCTTAACCTGCCAAATCAGTGAGCACTTATTACAGCGTTGGAGACGGACATGCAATGCGTTCCACTAGAGGCAAATGGATCGCCTTTGTCCAGTCCTCTCTACCATAGCTGAATGACTACTCATCTTGATCTGCTGCTGGACGAGCCTCGAACGCCAAATGCGTGGTTTTGACTGACTTTTTTCTTCCCTCTCGGCAGGCGGTGACGCATCCCACCAGGTAAATCAGACCCTCTTTCTTTGGCGCATATGAACTACTGGGATTGAGAGCTTGTTGGAAAGGGAGAAAGGAATACTTTGAGGTCGCAGACTCGACTCAGAATTGAATGTTAATGCCGTTTCCTCTTTTAGGCAAAGGACTGCCCCAAGAAGGGAACTCCTACCTGGTGAGTGAGACATGGGTGGAGCCCAACTGCGACATTGAATGATTGACTAACGATTCAATAGCTACAACTGCGGTGGTGAGGGTCACGTCAGTATGTTATTATCGTTGAAATGAAAGAACCTATGGGCTCTGGTACTGACCTTTGTTAGACCGCGAATGCCCCAACCCCCCTAAGGAGCGCACCTGCTACCAGTGTGGTCTGACCGGCCACTTGTCTCGCGAGTGCCCCCAGGGCCGAAACGGTGGTGGCGGCGGTGGTAGCTTCCCCGGTGGTGGCTCCCAAGAGTGCTACAAGTGCGGCCAGGTTGGTCACATCGCTCGTAACTGCTCCCAGGGCGGCAGCTACGGTGGCGGTGGTTACGGCGGTGGTTACAGCGCTCGTCCCCAGACTTGCTACTCTTGTGGTGGATTTGGCCACATGGCCCGTGACTGCACCCAGGGCCAGAAGTGCTATAACTGTGAGTCTTCCTGTCACTACCACATCCTGGATCATGTCAAGATGGGTTGTATAGTTGACCTTCGGTGCTAACTTGATGAATAGGTGGCGAGGTCGGCCACGTCTCCCGCGACTGCTCTTCCGCTGACGGCCGCAGCGAGCGGGTTTGCTATAAGTGCAAGCAGCCTGGCCACATCCAGGCCGCTTGCCCTAATTAAAATGGGACTACTTGTCCTGTCTTCTGCTTTTTCCCTACTCCCCCGAGGGATTTTTCATCAAACGAATTTCCTTGACATGCGTTACGATATTCAAAACGTCTTTTTCACCGGGGCCAAATTGTATTATCACTCTTCTTAAATCATGATCATGGATGGGTCTTTGCATATTGCTCTCGTTCTCTTTGCCATTATATTTCTTTCCATGACTATCGGATTCGCGCGTGGAAAGCCCGAGTGCAATTGGCGATTTTGCTGGCAAATTTTCTCTTTACCAAAAATAAAAATACAGGGGTGGTGTGCATTGAATTCCTATAATGGGTACGTACGTTACAGAAGATAATTAGGTGTGTGGGGAAACACGTATTGAGTCTCCATAAACAAATCTGAGCCTCACGAGCTACAGCTGCACATCATTGCTTTTTTATACTTGGGGACGTCGCCACAGAAGCGCTCCTCCTCTTCCTTCAGAAGTCCCCATTCTTCATTGAAGGGGTTTAGGCTCATTTGCATAACACGGCCCAGTACCTCGCGGTCTCCCTTCTTCTCCACGCGTTCGATCAGCTCATCTAGAATCCAGCCACGAGGGATAAACTAAAAGCAGAGGTATGTCAGTGAATGGACTTCTTGAAGTAAAGTACGGTAAAGGGGTAGCAAATTGCTTTACCTTAGGGTTCACAGCCTTCATTGAAGTCTGTCTTTCTTCATCGCTGTTAGCACCCCAGTCTTCCAGGACTCGCTCCTGCCAGCTCTTCAGCCATTTTGCAATGCGCTCACGTGCTGTGGACTCGGTTTCTCCAATGCCACCGAATCCCTCAGCATGGAAGAATACAGAAGCTGCTTGGGTCCGCTGTTCATCCGTCTCTAGCTCAGATAATGGTAGACCAGACAAACGCCGGAAGAAGTGATTGAAATCCAATTCCAGGGCCTCCAGAGTATCAAGCAGCTCCGAGAAAAGGATCTGGAAATCAGACTCCTTTTGAGTCTTGAGTCCCAATCGCTGGCACATCAATCGCTTGTATTCATTGAGGAAAACCGCCTTGTACTCTTCCCCAGTTCGATCGATGACAGTCTCGGCCAGTTTGATCAATCCGGGCTCCATCTCTTCTGTGACCCCGTCCTTGACAAAAGTCTCATCATCGACCTTCTTGCCAGCACCCAGCAGCTCGCCAAAGGATTCACCAAGTCTCACAAGGTTCCACCATATGACACTGGGTTGGTTCCGGTAAGAGTACCGTAGCATATGATCGTCATGATTCGGGGTATACTGCGGATCGAAAGTATCCATGAACGCAAAGGGGCCGTAGTCCAGCGATAGTCCGTAAATAGATGTGTTATCGGTGTTCAAAACACCATTCATGAAGCCGTATGCTTGCCAGGCGGCGACAGTCTTAGCGTTACGGCGAGAAATTTCCCGATACAGTCTGGCGAATCGATTCTCTTCGATTTCTTGATGTTCTTGGATCTCATCGCGCGCTACGCCGCGACGGGGGTTGTCGATCTCGTCATTGGACTGACCTTCACGAACGGATACAGCTGCGGGGAGCTTGTCCCATCCACCGAAGACATCCTCGGCGATATAGGTTGCGAGCTTCCGGATCAGATCACGGTCACCTCTCGCTCGAAGAATATCGAAAGTTCCGATCCGGAGCCAGCTCTCTGCAAACCGGGCAACAATTGCTCCGGGCTCGAGCCTCTCTCGGATAACCTTTTCCTTTGGGAGTAGAGTGAGGGACAGTGCTCGAGTAGTTGGTATACCAAGAGCATTGAGTGCTATATGACTTATCAGTATCTGGTTTTTATGATGTATCTCATAGAACATAGAACGTACCTTCTGATACAACGTACTCGCGGATGCTTGAACGAAGAACCGCTTTTCCGTCGGCAAACCGCGAATATGGTGTTTTACCAGCGCCCTTCAATTGCAGCTCATAGCGTTTCTGGGATTCTGGATTTGTGCTTTCGAAGATACTAATAGCACGTCCATCACCTAATTGCCCGGCCCATGAGCCACTGTATTCGGGGAATTCTGTTAGTGGCTATTTTGCGGCACCGACCTCGGCATTCGAGGCCGGAGCTTGGATCAAAAGACTTACAATTGCCAGCCTCCGTAGCATTGAGCCCAGGGATAGATACCTCCGTCTTGCTCGTTCCACCAGATCTCATTTCCCGAGACTAATGCCTTGAACTTTTCCGTCTGCTCTTCGCCGGCCTTTAAGCCCAAGTCGTCTAATGCGCGGGCACTCACACCGAGCAGCTCCGGGTCCTCACTAGGCTCGGGGCGGACGTAAGTAAACAAAGCCCCCTTGACCATACGCGGCCCTAGTGTTTCTCGGGGCGCCTTGTGAGAGGCTTCTGGCGTCTCAAATGCCGGATCAGGCGGCAAATGAGATGTGAATACATTCGACTTGGGCAAGTCTTCCAGGGAGGTCCCCCGATGCGTGGAGAGATGGGACGCCATTTGACCCAACCGGCTGCGGGGAGAATGCAAAGCAGGGTACATATATCGACAGCGAGGCCAAAGACGAGACACGCGCGCCGACATGAAGTAGAGTCGAGACTGCAGAAATGGCGCAGAGCGGACTCGATCTGATGAAGCCGAGAAGTGCAAGTGACATCATGGCCATTATTAATCGGCTCGAATGAGATGTCCATGCGAGGCAAGCCCACTCGAGGAGTCTCAGGTGGAGAAGGCTTGTCGGAACATCGGATGAGATCCGCCATCGCCTGCTTAGATTGTACAATTTTGCCCCTCTTCGATAGCCTGAGGGTGGTTAAATAGTCGCGAGTCCTCTGGTTTCCCCCCCCCCCCCCGCATCTCAAAAGGCATTTCTACATTCCACCATGGCTTCCACCCCTTCAATCCCCACGGTTCAGCTGAACGATGGCAAATCCATTCCAATCGTGAGTCTTAATCGAAATTCTGCCAATGTTTACTGCTAACCTTTGCAAGATTGGATACGGCACGGGCACTGCCTGGTTCAAGAGTGGCAACAGCGAGACCAACAACGAGCTTGTTGAAGCGGCCAAGGCTTCGGTCAAAGTAGGGTTCAACCATCTCGACGGAGCAGAGGTCTATGGAACTGAAGGGGAATTGGGTACTGCGATTAAAGAGTCTGGAGTCCCCAGAGAGGAGCTATTCGTGACAACCAAAGTCCAACGGACTAGACACGATATCCCAGGCTCCATCGATTCGAGCTTGAAATTGCTTGGACTCGACTATGTTGATCTGTAAGTTGATACTCCTGGATGACATGGCGTTGGCCATCATAAAGACCTGGGCTCACGGCTTGTTAGCTATCTAATTCACTCTCCTTTCGGCCTGAGTGACAGCCAGCTTCAAGAAGCTTGGGCTGCTATGGAGCAAGTTCAGGCTTCCGGGAAGGCTCGATCTATTGGTGTCTCCAACTTCCTTCAGAGCCACTTGGAGGATATCTTGAAGACCGCCAAAGTGGTCCCAGCCGTGAACCAGATCGAATTCCACCCATACCTCCAGCATGGAGATCTGCTTGAGTTCCACGAGTCGAAAGGAATCAAGACCTCTGGCTTCGGTGGCATCACACCAATTACTCGGGCTCAGGGAGGTCCTGTAGATTCTTTGGTGTCGTCGCTGGCCTTTAAGTATGGAGTGAGTGACGCCGAAGTGTTGCTGCGCTGGGCCATTGATCGAGGCGTGGTTGTAATCACTACTAGCAGCAAGGAAGAGCGCTTGTCTGGTTACTTGCGGGCTCTAAGCTTCAAGTTGACTCCCAGTGAAGTAGACGAGATCTCCCAGCTGGGCCAGCAGAAGCACCACCGCGCATTCTGGCTGGGTGAATTCAAGCCCGATGATCGATCCTAAGAGTGAATGAACAGATTGGCAAATGAATATATAAGAATACGTGAATGTACATCAATATAATAAGCTAGTTATCCTCACAGTATGGCATTCTTCCAGTAAAACACGGGCGGAATCAAAGCGGCCTAAAGCGGCGGGCGATCCGTCCCAAAGAAGCCAACCCCGGAATCGTCTCCCATACAGTCAGTCACTTCTTTCCCTTGTCTGCGCGTCCATCTTCGCCTGGTTTACTTCCACGCCTGGAACTTCATCCTGCGCCGTGGAAGAATGTCCTGGCGTACACGTCTACCCGAACTCATCTGGCTCTGATCCCCCCCCTCTCGTTTCATCCTCTCCCGACGAGGCGCATCGAGCACAAGCCCAGGTGCTTCTGCCCCCCCTCGCCTTTATCCACCACTTCCCCCCAACGCTGCGAAGCTCGCGGAACTCCCAATCCCACACTGAGGGTGTGCGCAGGTCCATGGTGGCCAGGTTAATCGCACCCTCCCGCGGACTGCGATGTCGGTGAATACTCAGCCTCCCTCCGCGGAAACAAACACCATCTCCCCAAGCGCAAGCCCGTCGAACGCCGATCCCGAGACACTGGACCATCTAGATCAACGATTGAATCGCCTTTCAGACGACGTGCTCCCTCAGCATCCCTATCTCTTGACTCTTCCTACGAATGCGCCCTTTCGCCTTGGGCCTCGCTCCGCCAGTCATTGGGCTGTAGGGTCTAATCGACCATTCGCCCTCGAGGAGCAGGAACTTCAATACGTGACATTCCTTACCCATCACAACACCGATTCGTTATTGCTTGCGGTTGGGGACTGGTCGGACGAGACAGGGCGCATGATGACCGACCGCTCAACCGCGCCTAGTACTACAGAACCCGCAAGGGAAACCGTGGCTAAGAAAAAGATCAGTTTGAATGACTACAAGAACCAGAAAACCACCAGTCCCGCTACGTCACACACAATTCATGAACCAGCAGTCCGAGATCCAACAAAATTGGCCATGCGCGAGGACTCACGCCGTGCTCCCAAGCCGGACCCTGTCAAGAAGACCGATAAGAGCGAGCCGCCAGATAACCCCTCCAAGTCGCAATCGCACCTTTCGCCGAACAAGGGGCCCAAGAAACGACCATCCACTTCAGACTTCAACCACCTTGGCGCGGTAGGGTCCAAGGACCCCGAAATGTACTCGTCCAAAAAGCAACGCCTATCCCCAGAGAAGGACGCGCCAAGGGACATAACTTCCTCAAAATCGAATTCCCCGAGATTGCCTGCTCTACTTTCACCAACTCTACCTCCAACCTCCGTGCCCAGACTACCTAGACTTCTCTCGCCTACCTTACCGCCTGATATTGAAAAGGAGCTCGCCCGACTTGGTGATCAGTCGCCAACCCGCACCTCCCCAAAACGCGACACGAGCGCCGTCAAACCCAAACGAAACGACGCGACCCAGCTGAGATCGCCAGCACCAATAAAAGAGCCCCACCCAGGACGCATTGTCAAGCTTCGATACGGCAAGGCGAATCGGCGACGGGTTGAGGGCTTGCTAAAATTCAGTGGGGGCAAGAAGAAAATACCGCGTCCGAACTCGCCTGTTGGACAAGATACAGACTCGGAGGACTTCGCCAGAGTTGACAAAAGACGCGATGAGCCAAGCTCATTGCGCGACGATCTTCCATCGGATCGAGTCAAGCCCAAAGCAAGACGTGAACTTCACGAAGGCGATGCTGTGCGCAAGTCAAAAGTCGCTGAAAAGCCTCAGACCGGAAACGCCCATCCTCGCTCGGCCCCAGCTCTCAATGATAAAATCAAATCCTCAACATCCACTCCTGTCAAGGAATCGAAAGCCCCATTGTCTCGACGGAATGACCTCGGAGAAGGCGAGGGTAGTACACCGATCAATTTTGCAGGCAAGCGACCATCGGCAGATCTGAGCACAAAGCCGTCACCATCTCAATCAGAAGGCCGATCTCGAAATAATGATCGCCGAGCTTGGCGCGATGAGTTCCAAAAGTTCAGTAATATTGGACGTGAATTGAAACATGCTGCGATGCGCTCATCGGGTACTGATGTGAAACTAGCGGCTGTAACTGCGATCGAAGCGATCATGGGCTTTATTCTTGCCTTTGTAGCCGACGATCAATCCAAGTCCATCACAAGGCAGGTAGGAGATTCTTCCTCATGGCAGTCAATTATCGCATATTGGCGAGTAGTCCTGAAGAACAGTACCCAATATCCGACATTGCATAGTCTGTGCCTACTCTTAGGTGCGGTCTCCTACGGTGCCATCCATTCCCTGGATTTGGATCGACTTGCGGTCAGTCCTCTGCCAGGGGAGCACACGCCGGTTCCGACGCCAGGAAGCGACGGTAATACCGTCCCATCGGAGGAAAACAAAAAGAACTGGAAAGAGTTTTCAGAACTCAAGAATCGGCTCCCTGAAAGCTTCAAGGATTCTCAAAGACTGTGGCTGGAAGGCATGCGCGGCCTCTCAGAAGATACCCTGAGAAAAGAGTTCCCAAATACATGGTCTCTTCGGTCCCACAATCATACTGAACGAGGGCGGGTGATATTAAAGCCCGGCGAGTATGTCGGGGACTACTTTCTTCCCTTGGGAGTAATCACTCCACCTATCGAAGTGGTCCGGTTCGGCTGGTCCCTTCTTCAGGAGTGGTGCGCGCAAGAGAAAGTGGATTGGAAGAGCCGTCTAGGCTTATAGCCAGCTCCAATAACTTCCCTTTTACACATTCGTACATGTGGCTCATCTTTTATTTTATTTGCTTACGTTCAGGCGGGGGCAGCGAACAACACGGCGTCCCAGGGTTCTCTTGCATATTTTGAGCTGATTTGATTATTCATGATACCATGAGCCCTGGATATTTGATTTGTTTTTCTTGATATCTCATTGTTCCCATTTCTTCGTTCTATCTAGTTCCGTTCCAGTGTAGGTATATTCTATTAAGGCGCGGTCGTTGGATATACTACAGTTGTTGTTGTACAAGGGATCACGGTAATACATTGTCTACAAATTCCATTGAAGATCGAAAGATGTGATATCAAAGAAATGTCCAAATTTACCCAACGCCCATCATCCATAATCGCTAAGGTACCATTGCAATGCCAGGACCGCTCAATGAGGGTCAAAGAAGAAGAGAAAGAAACGCAAGAAATAGGGTCCATCAGATGCGGTCATCTTGAATGGGGCGCACGCTGGGCCTTTCAAGAGGGCGCCACCAGATGAAAGGTCTGTCAAGTTGACCACATCGTTTAGCTTAAAAACGACCTACCCTAAACCTCATGGTAATCTGGACGGAAGCTTGAATTTGAATCGCCGAAAAGCCAACCAGCTTCGCGGCAGTAGCGGGCCTCTGTGCCATACAAGCCCACCTCACTTGCCCAGCAAATGACTGACGCATCCACAATGTCTGCGATCACGCTCTCGATAGCACCCAAGACACTCCACCCGATGGTTCCGGCTATTAAGCCCACAACATAGGCGTAAAGACTGCCTCTGATAGTGCCCCCGGTGCTAGCAATTGTGAGGCTGCGAGCAGTCGTAACCCAGCCACCAAATCCAAGTGCAAGCGACATGATGAATCGTGCAGCATGGAGAATTAGTTTAGAGAGCCGGTAAGAAAGCAGTGGTGCTGATGCACCGGTAGCACGCGCATATCCATTGGGGTGTAGAGATGAGGAAGTAGTGGAAGATGCAAGGATGGTAAGGTGGCTCAACCCACGCGCAGACGCAGCGAGCGGTTGAGAGTGGATGGCTCCATATGTGAGTGAAAGCGGATTTGTGAGGTAGGCGACAGGAGTCGGAATAAGGGAGTAAGCGAACAAGCTAAACAGTGAAGATAATCGTCTCGGGAGCACGATCAATGGAAGCCGGATCAGTAGCCCCACAAGTCGGGACAGACAAATAGTTCCGAATAGGGTGGTTGTGGCATGCACGATGGCAGCCTGGACAACCTCTCTGGAGGTGGGCGCAGGGTTTGCCAGTCGATGAAAGTACCATTGGCTTACTGTCGCAGCTGTCACAGCGCGTTGAATGCCTGCAATCACGCCGATTGACCAGAGATATATTATGACAAAGTAGACGCCTAGCCACCAGCTGCTCAGGTCAATAATGAAAGATCTTGGTCCAGCCAGATGACCCCCTAGGAAGACCCTAGTAAACATGAGCACCCAAATCCATGTCCAGGACACGACGCAGGCAAGAATGCCCAACCCTAGAGCAAGCAGCTCAGGGTTAGCGGCTAGAATCCGACAAGAGAATTCTAGCACGCCTATTGCTTTCCCGATAGCTCGTCGGCCGCGCACGACATTGTAGATCCACAAACTGGAAGTAATGAATGGAACTATGGAGCCCCAGCGCATTGCCTTGTCTTGCAGGCTTGATCCATGCCATGTTCCTTTGAAACTGGAAATAAATGGATACAAAGAGAAGGAGTATAGAATTGCAGGGACCGCAATGATGATCAGGTAAACAAGAAGTCGTACGTAAGATCGTAAAAGGGCAAGCCAAATGAGGGAAATGAAAATTGCAACCACCGTGTAGATTCCTAGGAGGAAAAATGAGTTGTGAACCGTAAAATAGATCGTGTCACCCCATTTGGCGCGATCGCCAGATGGCGTTGATGTGTGAAGATAGACGAGGAATGACGTGGCGAATAAACCAGCGACAGATATGAGGAACAGCTGACCCCAGAACACGTCGTGAACTGATGACTCTGCCGCCATGGGTGAGAGTGAAGCCGGAAAGGACCCATTAGAACTTGGAGGTCGAGGGGCATCGGGAAACTCATTCAACCGATCAGTGGGATCGTCGTGAGAAGAAACCCCAAAATGATCTCCTTTAGCGAAGGGCCTTTCTCTGAATCTCTGGATCGGTGGATCGTCTCCCAGGACATCGGACGGTGACGGAGACGGTTCACGATCATCTAGGTCAACGCGATGGGAGTCGTCGAGGCCCACGTCCACTAAATGAGTTCTACCCCTCTTATCATCTGGACTGAAGGCCTGCTCCTGGCTGGGCTCTGCCGCCTCTCGGACTGTTTCTATTCGAGATGCTTGCATAGCAGGAGTTGCTGCCTTATCACCGCGCCATGAGCTCTTGATGCCCTTTCCATTGCCGGGACGATCGTGGTATGGTGATTTGCTGTCATCGAGCTGCGCGGAATCCCCTGATGCATCCTCGTCTAACTCAGAGGACTCCTGGAGATGGCTATCCCCAAACTGTCGTCGGGATTTTTGTAGCGCATAGTAATCAGCCATTTCACGCTCCCGTTCCGTCGCATCGTCTTCTTCTCGGAAATCATCGGTGGCGCTGTAGAATAACGGGGCCGGTTGGGCTAAAGCTCGAGATGCAAATGGGAGATTCGATATTTGAGATGCTGCCGTTCTGTAAGGGTCTCCGCTTCTTCGAAATGACCTTAACGATGGGTTTCCGGAGCTGCCTTGGTTCGGATGCGGTCTGGCACGGCCGGTCCTCTGCAACTCGTCTGGGCGGGAGGCTAACCGCGACTGTGACTGAGCGAGGAAGTTTGAGGCATCTAAGCTATCAGTCAGCTTCGATGGGGGGTTATCTGGCATCATCGCATACATTCGGAGAACATGGCCCGTTATCGGGTTGTAGCAATGGGAAAACCAGGTGAGAAGAGGGAGAAGGGGGGAGAAAGACGGTAGACGCAAGAGACGAGGTTTCCAAAGAGATGAATGAAAGAGGACACAAGCCCAGGCGCGGGAGTTGGAGTAGAGTCCGGCTCTTTCTCAACGCGAGATGTGCCAAAGAAGGTCATTCAGACAATGCAAGCGTCATCCGGGCAGGTCAGGCTGCGATAGCTGACTCATCCGCCACCATGCGGACGATAACAGCTTCTTGTGATAACGACTTGCATCTTTCCGCTCCTGAATCTCCTCCGAGCTCTATCGTCACCGTCTCGAGATTTCTCCATGTCACAGCCATGGGATTATATTGCTAAGCTTGTTTGCATCGGTGACTCTGGCACCGGCAAGTCCAGTGTAAGTTGGTCTACATACGTACGGAGCCATTTATAGATGTCTCCAAGCTCAAGCTCAAGCTCAAGCTCTCGGGTCTATAGACTAAGATATCCGCAGCTTACCATCCGCCTCTGTGAAGGTCGCTTTTCTCCATCCCACGATGTCACTATCGGCGTTGAATTCGGTTCCAGAATCGTCCCCGTTGGGCCTCCCGCTTCATTAGAGCTTGAGCTCGACGGGCCTCGCGGCTCTGCTGCCAGCGGCGAGACACCGGCCGAGGAATCGTCAGGCCTCCCCAGTCCGCCTCGAAAGCCACAACCCTCTCAGCAAAAACGAATGAAGTTGTCTTTGTGGGACACGGCAGGGCAGGAGACATACAAATCGATCACTCGCTCTTATTTTCGCGGCGCGTCCGGTGCTCTGCTAGTGTTCGACATCTCGCGCCGTTCTACTTTTGTATCGTGCACCCAGTGGCTGCAGGATCTCCGCCAGATTGCAGAGGAAGGGATCGTTGTGATCCTGGTCGGAAATAAGACCGACTTGACAGAGCAGCCATCTGGCTCCAATCAAAGACAAGTCACCCAGCAAGAGGCAGAAGAATGGTGCCGGTTGAATAACATAGTACGCTACGTGGAAACCAGTGCTAAATCTGGCGATGGCGTGGAACGGGCATTCTTGGAGGTGGCTGAGCGAATATATCGCAACATCGAAGTTGGCAAATATGATCTCAACGACCGGAGGAGTGGTGTGAAAGGATTTGGAGCCTCAGGAGGCGCAAATGCTGGGGCACCAAGAACTGTCACATTAGGGATGGATGATGCGATGCGCAACGGCAATGGCTGGACCGGTGGTTGTTGTTAATTGTCAAGGTTTCGCAGTACAGGCGAAAAGACTACTTTACGAGAAGATGCCTTGATGGCTTGATAGAGATGCAGAGCGAATATTCATACCTTCTCACTATAATAGCCAGGTAGCCGAGCACAGGAGAATAGTTGAAATCTACAGTACATAATGCGCTCCATAAGTTCGATGCACAATCAAAATTATTCTTCAGCTTCAACTAGTGTTTCGCACATCATATAAGCCTTTCCACCAAATATTGTCTCTTCGGTAATCAAGGGGACTCGAACATCAAACACCTCAATGGCCAGTCATTAGTTTGAAATCCTCCACTTAGATGACCAACGCAAGTAAGCCCACTGCTGATTGGAGCCCTCCATTCCAAACACGATGTCGCGGAAATGGACAAAAAGGCCGATCACGATAGTGTAGAGGACGGCATACAGAACTGCGCTAAGCTTGGTGTTCAGTCTGCGACTGATCCAGTCCACACAGAATCCGAAGGTCAGGATGGCGTAATAGAGGGCCGGGTAATAGTGATGCACATAGGTCACACGGGCCATGATGATAAAAGGCAGATAGTGCAAGACCCAGCCAATAACAACGTACACACCGGCATAGTGGATGTGGTCTATTTCCGACTGGTTGAGGTCTTGGTAACCTCGCTGCCAGCGCAAAAGGTACCAGAGGAAAAGAAGTCCAAAGACACCAAGAGAGGCAGTACTTCCCCAGTAAACCAGAGGGTTGCCGAGAAGGAAGTACTTGACAACGCTGTCATCCCAGGAGCACATGCGGAGGCCTACATCAAGGATGGGCCATTGCCAAAACTTCGAAGCCAGATCGTCTTGCTTGTCGGGATCAGGAACGAGCGCGTTGTTGGATGTCATCATCGCCACGTTCAAGTGGATAAAGTCCTTGAGGAATGGGGACTTGTAAGATCCAGGGTCGCTCGGGGGTACTGAAAGAATGCCATTAGCTTTTATTTCTGATGGGGAAATGGTGAGAGGTGTTTGAGGAAAACATACAGCGATCATTAGAGTGCGACTCGACATTCCAGTGAGTGTAGACGTCGCGCGGCTTGTTCTCCTTGACACAAGTGGTCTCGATCTGCTTGAAACCCCATTGAGGGAGGTTCACGTTGCCCGCTCGCAGATAACAGCCTAGAACAGGGTGACGGAGTCTGAAAGCAGTCGTCAAAGTACGGACGCGTGAACGGTCTCGGGAAGCAGCATCAGAGACGACTTCGATCTTCCAGTGGTCTTTATCGTCACCAATTGTAATGTTTCCGTAACTGGATACCTCCCAATGAGATTTGGAAACAGGTGCTGGGATGGCGTGCGAGTGCAAGTTCCGACCAGTTTGTCCGTGAATGAGGCGGATGGTATCTCCATCTCCAATGAATCTAAGATCGGCTTCGGCATCATAGTCTGGCTCCTGGCGATTAGGGTAGATAAACCAGTCGTTGTTCGCATCCTTGTGGTGGTAGCAGGTGACCTGCTGCTGCTGCGATCCTTCAGGGAATGTCTGGACATGAGAATGCAAGAGACCTCCTCCATAACCCATGTTTTTCAGCGTGACTCGTGATCCTAAAGCGACTTCAAGGGGGCTGTCTTTGCCAACTTCGGTGCCCCGCAAATTAGCTTGGAATAGAGAGCTCATCTGAGCGTCGCCGGGCCCACTGTTCGAGAGGACGATGAAATGCAGATAGAAAGAGGTCAAGTAGACCAGGAGGGGAATTATGATGAGACCTCCAACACGAGCAAAGACGTGCGTTGCCAGAGTGGTCTGAGATATAGGTCAGCATTGATATCCACGGGAGTAATCATGTTTCTAACGTACTGGGTGCATCTTCAAGTCACCAAATTTGTTCCACAAGTCCTCAACAGTGTACAAACCAACCAAGGCTGTCACAAAGAAACCAACCCATTTCACGCTGCAGACACAGCCAATACTAAGACCAGTCAGGCCGAGCCACAGCCACCACTGGAGGGAGAAATTGGCATTCCGAAGACTGTGCAAGCGGGCCCAGCAAAGGGTCGTTGTGAATGTGAAGCAAAGCAGCATGGAGTCGAGCAGGATAAAGCGTGAGATAGTCGCATACGAGTTTTCGCACAAAACCATCAGGGTGATCAGCCACACGGCAGCTCGGCGAAAGTTCAGCTCTCGCGCAGTGTAGTAGGCCAACGGGACACAAACGGCGCCAAACATGGCGTTGAACGCGCGCATAAAGGTGTAGTTGACATCCTCGGGGTACTTCTCGCCAGACTTGAATTCAAAAGACCCATTGTATCCAGCTAAGTAGCCCGAAAGACCAACAAGCATTTTCCCCAGGGGAGGGTGGACATCGAAGTAAAACTCGCGCTTCAGGTAGTGGGAGCCGAATTTTCCAAAGCTAGCAAAGGTCAGATTTGATGGATCGGGGCATGATAAGCGAAAGTTCTTCTTACTGAGCTTCATCCCAAGTCACAATGTTAGAGCGACCAATTCGGTATAGACGAGTGAACAGAGCAAGAGCCGTGAAAAGGATCGGGGCAATGATTGGCTCCCATCCGGAAAGCACTTGCAAGAAGGAGGACGACTACAAGGCAGCCCATGTCAGTTTCTCTATGACAAGCCTTATCAAGCGGCAATCCATACCTGAGGCTTTGTTTTCTTCAGGTCTTCTTCCGCATGCGGCGTGGGCGACTGAGGCTTGGCAGCATTGGGTACATTTCTCCGGCGCAGGTCGGCGTCAAGTTGAGCGCCAGTGCTGGTGGCAGTATCTGCCATTGTATCGGTTGAGGATCAGGAGGCCGATTGGCGTCGAGAGGGTTGGTGAAAGGATGGGGGGTGAATCGAGAAGATCGAAATAGGTGTGAGCGGGTTGGATAAGGAGAGTAATAGCAGCCGACGGGCTCAAGGGATCATAATGGCCTGAGAAGACCACGCGCTTATTGAAAAGAGTTCGCCCACTGCCGAAGAGGAATTAGAAACAAGATAAGAAAAAAAAAAGGAAATCCGGGGCGGTCGGAGAGAGCAAGATGAAGGGAAAGTAAGAAGCTTGGAGGTTTGGGAAAGGACGAGCTGGCCAGAAGAATAAACAGGTGCTGGGCCCCACAGCCTCCTGAGGGGCCGGTTTCGGGCGGATATCGAATCACGTCCGGACCATTCTTCTCTGTCGCTTCTGGATATTCCACGCAATTTATTGCGAGCACCTTTGACTTGCTATGCTTGCTTCCTAGATATCTTGTCTGGTTGGGAAATACATCCCTTCGGAACTCAGGTTCCGATTCGCAACGCCATTTTAGCTATCCAATGTACACAGTGCTTCTAGTATGTACACGACTGATAGACAAGAAAAAGAACATCACATTTACTGCACAGAGAAGACGCATACAATACAAACCAGTTCTTCTAGTCTTATGAAAGATAGCGCAGGGAGATAGATGACTTCAAGGCCATAAGGATTATTTGCAAGGGAATGAAGAATGACATCTACTTGAAAGAAAGGCCAACTCTATAACCCAATATCCTCTACTGCTCGGTGTGACAAGTACTTGCCAAGAATTGAAAGGTACAAGAGAGATACAGAGAAAGGAATAATGAATATACATACACCTCGAAAGGGAACAATGCGATGCTTAAAGCTTATGATATCCAAAAAAGATGCAAGAGAGGAAGAGCAGAGTGAAGCAAGAGCAAGCCCGGAAATATCGGAAACAAAGACAAGTAGCTATTTCACAAAAGGCGAATATGAGTTTGCTATACCGCACCTCTAAATTTCATCAGCGTCGTCTCCTTGCTCTAGGCGTCTATAGCTCTGGCCACTAGGGCTACGTTGTCGATTCACCATTCTGGAGATCCAGCCTCCAATGCCCTCGCCCTGGGTGCTACTCGGATGAGAGCTCGACCGGGCAGGCTTGCTTGGGCCATCGTTGCTATGACTGAGAGAAGGAGGATCGATGTCGAGGCCGGGTATACCATTCTCTGACCCAACTGGAGCATAGGGCCGACGGAGATCGAGGGAAGGCACGGGTGAACCAGCACCCATCAGAGACCCTCGCTCACCTTCTGTAGCTGGAGTTGGCATGGCGGTTGACGCATCGCCAAATAAAGCGTTCATATCCTCCAGCTTGACGCCGCTGGTCTCGGGGTATAAGAAGTAAACTGTGACACAATCAGTAAAGTGAGCTATGTAATGTGAGGGGGGGTGTTCAAGGGCCAGATCCGTACCAACAACAAAGCTGCACGCGCAAAAGAAGGCATGAACCAAGTATAACCGCCACGTGATAGCACTCTGCAGAACTGGGGTCACCTCGCCAACAAGCCAGTTAAAGGCCCAATTTGCTGCTGTGCTGAGACTTGCTCCCTTAGCACGAATGCTCAAGGGAAGAATCTCGGGTGGGTAAAGCCATGGGATTGGGCCCCAAGACGCTCCGAATGCTGCGTTGTAGATCATGACGAAAATCACCGTTAATGTTCGCGTTGCTCCAATGTCAACATAGATGAAGTACGAGATCAAAGAAAGAGAGATTATCATGGCTACTGCTCCCGATAGGAGAATAGGTCGCCGACCCCAGCCATCAACCAGATACCATGGGGGAACGGATGAAAGCAGATACGAGATCCCGTTGATGCCCGTCATGAGAATAGCATCCCGACCGACCCAGCCCGCAGATTCAAAAACGAGTGGTGCATAGTATGAAATGACATTAATGCCGTTAAGCTGGGCCAGCGCCTGCGCTGACATAGCAATGAGGACTCGCTTTTTGTAACGCCGGAACATATCTGAATAGGATCGTTCGCCTTCTTGGCGCTGGCGAATAACACCTGTTTTGATTTCTCGATATTCTTGACGAGCTAAGTCGTTATGGATATCGCCTTCGCCGTAGAGATTAGCAATGACTACCATGCCTTCTTCATCGTGGTCATTGTCCAGCAGCCACCTATAGAGATATTAGCATGTTCCACGTATAACGCAGATCCGAGAATTTGCAGCGAGTCTCACCTAGGCGACTCGCAGATGATCAGACTTCCAAGTCCTAGAGCAAGGCCCATAATACATTGGCATAGAAGCGGCAGACGCCATGCATAGTCTGATTCGATATAGCTGCAGAAATAATCGACCCAAACACTGGTTGCGTATCCCGCGATGTTCCCTGTAAATTCAATGCATGCCAATTTACCACGGTTGTGAGGCGGCTAGCGAGATGATTAGTATATGAAGTTTCATTGAGACTCCCTGGAGGGTTTCATACCGAAATTTCCGACTGGTAGACGGGGACAATTGTTGAAAGAGCACCAACTCCAAGACCGGCAATGATACGGCCCACCATCATCATGGCTATGTTCGCAGCAAGAGCCTGGAGTAACCCTCCAATAAAGAACACGATAGAGCCATAAAGAATTGTCCGCCGACGTCCAATAACGTCGCCAATCTGGCCGACCATCAGTGACGAGATGAACGCGCCGACCTCCAATATAGCCACCACCGTACCAATTGTCGCTCGAGATGGCTGGTCGAAATAGTCTAAAAAGTAAGCCCCACTAATGCCGGTTAGCAAGACGGCCCATCGAGCCCTGTATACGGATTCAAAGTGGGAGGAGAAGCTACGAACGTGATAATGCCCGACATTACACCTTGGTCATAGCCGAAGAGAAAAACACCTAATGATACAAATACGCTCGTGAAATAGCTTTGCGTCCAGTCGTCAGTAACGAGACCCCTCCTGCAGATATAGCATATCGAACGGTGTTCGCTTACAGCAACGGTTTGCCCACCAAGCCATGCACTTGGGCCTTCAGTCGGTTGTTGGGAGACATGATGGACGCTATGAATCGCTCGGTCGAGGAGATGTGTCGCGGAGGGGGGTTGGGGAATTCGATCTTCTCAGGGAAACCAGAGCTGCTTGTCTCCAGATCTTCCTGATAACGAACGCGCTTGGGAGGCTTCCGCCGTCCTCTGCGGCCCAGGTCTTCGAGGCCGAAAGAGTTGTGCAGCCGTGCGCGAAGGGGATCCTCCTCAAGCTGCTCCGCGAGATCTCCGGTGTCTGACCAGATCGAAAAGTCGGACCCGGAGCGGGTTGAGGAATGCGAAGATCGGCGGCTCCCTTTCTCGCTCGCGGATTCTAGGGTAGTGGTGGGTTGCGAGAGCGAGTGAGATGGTGATCGGAGCGGAATGGCGCGTGGGGATGTTGGAGAAGGAATGATGACGGCGGGGGGGGCTTCACCCCTTTAACTTTGGTTTACCCCGGAAAATGAAAAAGCGAATCCCACGACTCCAATAGGAGAAAACGAGGCTGCTGTATAAGAGACACTACTGGAAGCCAAGACGCCCCCCCTGTCTTTTCGTAAAAAGCGAGGGACTCAATAGGCAGACTGCTCGAGTTGCACAGCTGAGCGGGTCAGGTGTGGAGGCCGCGAGGGGCAGGCGTAGGCGTGACTTGAGGGAAGAAAGCTGGTGTGATGTACGGAAATCGCTAGATTTATACCTAAACGAGGTATGGACAGGTATATGACTTCCACAAACGAGATGGCTGAGGGACGTGGACCAGTCGGACGCCTTTCGGTACTTCCTGCGCGGTGCCCCTGTTCCGTCTGAGTTGGGCTGCTGTTCAAGGACAGTCCGGGTGGCTGCTGGATAGCGCTGGATGTGCCTGCGAGATGTCAGAAAGGAGATGTTCAAGAGTAGAAAAAGCCCCCGGATTTAGCTGCAATACGAGGAAAGGACGCTGTCAGATCCCCGTGACTCCACAGTGGAGATCCCCCTATTAAGGCGGCCTCTACGGAGTATGATGTCGTCCTTTTGCATTCTACGTATTGTCATATCCTCTACTCCGTACCCTGGGATAATGGTTACTCAAAGCTAGAGACAGGCACTCTGAGGTACATACTAAGGGGGTAGTTGTTGTTATTCCCCAAATTCTATATCTATCGGGTATCATAAAGGAGAGGCGAAGGTCGTAGATGCACCGTACATGAAATGCCCAGTGGGCTGGAAACACAGGAGACTCCATCAGGTCAAGAGAATATCATACCCATCTTTTTGGATATGCACTGCGTCTGCGAGGCTGGCATACCGTCGCCGTACAAGCTCGAAAATCACAAGTCCCGCACTGGTGCTAGGCACTTGTCGGATTGAGCTACTCACGAATCCCCGGAAAAGCCAGTGGCGCCATCCACCTGCTCGGATGGCTTTTCGCTCACAGCGTTTCCATGTCTCTTGGTAGGCATGGTAATAGAGCCGAAGCATTTGCCGGCGTGAAGGATCCAGGCTAGCTTGATGGTCAAGGTATTCCAACCGGCCCAAGTGAAGATCTTGGACTCTACTCAGGGGATGCTGGATCGCTTGCTGAGCGACTGAGGCCACTACACCAGCCATCATCAGGAAGCATGGCTCTAAAGCGTAGTGCGGCTTGATCAAAGGTACTCCGCGGTCACTTGACTGGGACGGCTGGAATGGTATGTCATCCGCTAGCATCGACCCATAGTACCATGTGATGAATGAGTAGTAAGACTGCGATTTTACGTATTCAAAGAAGGAGAAGAATACAGCATAGCCGAAGGAGTCACGCAGGAATGACAAGCTCCACCCAGCAAAGATCCCGTTGAGGCCGATTTGTTTCAACTTGTGGTGTCCGTAGTGCCACATGCTTCGGTACTGGCCCTCGAGCATATCACTGGTTTGAAGACGAACTTGAAGCGCGTCTAAAGGTGCGGCCACAATCGACTGGATAGTCCCAGCGATAAAGCCGGCCGTGAAGGTCGTAGAGGGAGGGGCTGGCGGCCACACTCGCTTGGCTCCTTGAGATACCGGTTCATGAAGGGATCCCAAGACTTGTAGGTATGATGTATACAACACCGCACCGACTCTACATGTGCGTAACTCAACATTAGCAACAAAATCCTTTCGAGATTGCTTGGGATATTTCTCACCCTGCGTTTGCTAACAAGGGCGGTAGTACTTGATTTGGAATAAATTGCCAGCCGTAAGTGCGGACAGCGTGAAGAAGTAGCCCAGGCGTAGTTGTATGGAGAGACCACCGTCCCTCTGCAACTCGAGGGTTCACAGCTCTTGCAAATGCCTATTCATGAAAATGAAATGGCCTCGGTTAGTCTGGATAACAGCACAGAAAGAGTAATAAGAATATACCATGTAACTATTCTTTGTTAGCAGCTTGAACAGGCCCGGGGCTTTGATAAATAGTCTCTAGAAACCTACTCAACCCGGGTGCGAAAGAAAGCTTTGATCGGGGCTCGGAAGTAGAAAGCGACCATCTGCGCGCTAACGGCGCGCACGCCTGCCGCAGAAGCTCCAGTAGCAGCGTCATTACGAGGTTTCCTGCGTGAATTTGGATCCTGTATGTGAGGTTGCAAAAATATCGGATTCATGGTCGAGGAAGGAGGCTCAGTGAGGTCAAATGCGCATACATTTGCCCCGGGTCGGCGTTATGAGGGTAGGGCAGTCAGCCCTTCGTCACAGGATCCCCAAAACAGAAGAGCGAAATCAGCACGCAAATCCAAGCATCGTGAGTTCTGCTGGAGGAAACGAGAGGCAGGGAAGAAGAAAGAAAGGTGAGCCCAAGACCAGAAGATGTCCGCGGGATGCATGCGAAGGCATAAACGGCGCTATTCCACAACAGGCAAAACTGAGCACGGGAGTCTGCTGGACCCAAAACGCGCTTTTCGCGTTCCTCCTTCTTTTTCATTCTCTCCTCCAAGGGATCGCCATCTTGGACTGGCCCTCACGTTCTGATCATCCATCTCAGATTCGATATCTCAGGTTTCACTGACCCCTCTCCCGTCAACCCCCGGACGTCTGCGAATGCGATTTTGATCCCAATCGCCTATCACCGAGCTCCCGGAGCCTACGAATCCCTCACTGCGGCGCTCGCAGCAGACTGCCCAATATGGCTGAGAAGATCACCATCGACAAGAACAACTTCTTCAACCATCTTTCAAGCCTCTATGCATCATGGAAGAATGACAAGCGCGCGGGAAATACCCTCTTCGGCGGTGCTGGTTCCATTGTCATCCTTATGGGCAAGACCAATTCGGACGAAGATGCCTTCCAGAAAAACAATGCCATGCACGTATGTGTCCGAATGACCCCTCAGCTTGCCCGCGGAAATCTTTGACTGACTTGCGCTTCATGCTAGTTCTGGCTTCTTGGATATGAATTCCCTGCTACTCTCCTAGTCCTAACCACCGAGACTGTCTATGTCGTTACAACCGCTAAGAAAGGTAGCAAGATCATGCGCTTCGGAGTAAGGGGGATTTTGTGCTAATTGTTGAACAGCTGAGCATCTAGAGCCACTGAAAGGCGGAAAGATCCCAGTCGAGATTCTTGTCACAACCAAAGATCCGCAATCCAAAACGGCGGCTTTTGAAAAATGCTTGGAAGCTATCAAGGGTGCCGGAGTGAGTTGCGCCCTACACACAGATGACAGAGTCAATTTACTAAAGCTCGTTTAGAAGAAAGTTGGCACTCTCCCTAAGGACACAACTTCCGGCCCATTTGCGGATGAATGGAAACGCGCATACGCCGACATCTCAAAAGACATCGAGGAGGTTGATATTACACCCGCGCTTTCGGCTGCACTTGCTATCAAGGACCCTGAAGAACTGGTGAGTTGGGGCTAGATCTACGCTTGTGCTTTTCTCTGCACCGTGGTTGAAAATATGGCTAACTTGCGCTCCTTTCTGTCCAAAGGTCTCGATTCGTAATGCTTCTAGAGCATGCAGTGGATTGATGTCAGAATATTACGTGGACGAAATGTCTCGTCTGCTTGACGAAGAGAAGCAGATGACACACAAAGCTCTTGCTGGCAAGGTCGAGGCGAAAATTGACGATGCGAAGTTCTTCAATAAACTTGCACGTCTTCCTGCTGAATTTGATGCCAACCAAATTGACTGGGCATACGGACCGGTGGTTCAGAGCGGTGGCGCGTACGATTTGAAATTGACGGCCACTCCAGATGGCAAGAATCTGCAGCCTGGCATCATCCTTTCGAGCTTTGGTATTCGCTACAAGACGTACAATTCGCTCATCGGACGTACCTATCTTGTGGACCCAAGCAAGTCTCAGGAAGCCAACTACGCTTTCTTGCTGAGCCTTCACGAGACCATCATGAAGGAAATCCGTGATGGAGTTGTCGCGAAGGAGCTTTACAACAAAGCATTGAGTCTTGTCAAGTCAAAGAAACCAGAGCTTGAGAGCCACCTCGTCAAGAACATTGGCGCAGGCATCGGTATTGAGCTACGGGATTCGAACATGATTCTGAACGCGAAGAACAACCGAGTTCTAAAGAATGGCATGACACTGTCGATCACCGTTGGCCTGACTGATGTCAAGGATGATTCCAAGGGCAAGGGAGTATACTCGATGGTTATCACTGATACAGTTCGCGTTGGAGACTCTGGCCCTCACATCTTTACCAAGGATGCAGGTATTGATATGGATTCAGTATCCTTCTATTTTGGCGACGATGAGGAGCCAGAAAAGCCCGTCAAAGAGAAGAAAGATTCTAAGGCAAGCGCCGTGAACAGCAGAAATGTCACTCGCACCAAGCTTCGTGCCGATCGCCCGACCCAGATTAATGAGGGCGCCGAAGCTCGTCGCCGCGAACATCAAAAAGAGCTGGCAGGCAAAAAGACCAAGGAAGGTCTTGAACGTTTCACTGGTACCACGGGCGATGACAACAGCGTCGCTCAAAAGAAGTTCAAGCGTTTTGAGTCTTACAAGCGTGACAATCAGCTTCCAGCCAGGGTTAAGGACCTTATCATCTACGTCGACCACAAGGCCTCAACTGTCATCATCCCAATCATGGGCAGGCCTGTGCCATTCCATATCAACACGATCAAGAACGCAAGCAAAAGCGACGAAGGCGAATACGCATACTTGCGACTAAACTTCTTGTCACCTGGACAGGGTGTTGGTAGAAAGGATGACCAGCCATTTGAGGACCCTAACGCACATTTTGTTCGAAACCTGACCTTGCGGTCAAAAGACAACAGTCGACTTGCACAGGTTGCACAGGATATCACAGAACTTCGTAAGACTGCATTGAAGAGGGAACAAGAGAAGAAGGAGATGGAGGATGTTGTCGAGCAGGATAAGCTTACGGAGATCCGAAGTAAGTTTCTTCCCACTAAACTAGTTAATCCTGATCAACACCTTGTTCAATATCTAACTTCGATACAGACCGTCGCCCTATCAAGCTTCCGGATGTATACCTTCGGCCTCCCTTGGATGGCAAGCGTGTTCCTGGAGAAGTAGAGATTCACCAAAACGGTCTACGTTACCACTCGCCTCTCCGTGCCGAGCACGTGGATGTGCTCTTTAGCAACGTCAAGCACCTGTTCTTCCAACCCTGTGCACATGAACTGATCGTCCTCATCCATGTACACTTGAAAACACCAATCATGATTGGTAAAAGAAAGACCCGAGACATTCAGTTCTACCGAGAGGCAACTGAAATGCAGTTCGATGAAACTGGCAACCGTCGACGCAAGCACCGATTCGGAGATGAGGAGGAATTTGAGGCTGAACAGGAGGAGCGCCGCCGCAGAGCTGCCCTCGATCGCGAGTTCAAGGCCTTCGCAGAGAAGATTGCTGATGCTGGAAAGGATGAAAGTGTCGATGTGGACATTCCTTTCCGTGAAATCGGATTCACTGGTGTTCCAAACCGATCCAATGTTCTGATTCAACCAACCACTGATGCTCTTGTCCAACTGACCGAGCCTCCTTTCATGGTGATCACTCTCAATGAGATCGAGATTGCCCACTTGGAAAGAGTCCAGGTAAGAATCTCCTCTGTGGCTCCATTGTGCCTTTCGATATGTTTGCTAACTCTACGTACAGTTTGGATTGAAAAACTTCGATCTCGTCTTCGTCTTCAAGGACTTCCATCGACCTCCCGCGCACGTCAACACCATCCCTGTGGAGGCATTGGAAGGTGTCAAAGATTGGCTTGACTCTGTTGATATTGCCTACACCGAGGGTCCACTGAACCTCAACTGGGGCACGATCATGAAGACCGTCGTCAGCGATCCTTATGGGTTCTTCAGCGATGGCGGTTGGTCTTTCTTGGCTGCTGAGTCCGACTCTGAGGGCTCCGACGAAGAAGAAGAATCGGCTTTCGAATTGTCGGACTCCGAGATGGCTGCCGACGAAAGCTCCGAGGAGGACAGTGAATTCGATGATGATGCAAGTGCAGACGCCAGTGAGGATGAAGACTTCAGTGGCGAGGAGAGCGGCGAAGACTGGGACGAGCTGGAGAAGAAGGCTAAACGCCAGGACAAAGAAGCCCAGGGAGAAGATGATGACCGTGGAACCAAGCGCAAGCGTTGAAATCCCACCGGTTTCCTTTTATCAAACTGATATCATTTCAATCCACTGTATTACTTTGCTTTCGCTCTTATACTACTGTGTTTTCACATCTGCTGTCGTTTCTTCTTTCTACTGGGAGAACCATGTATTGGTGTGTCTAGGCCCATCGGCATAATGTCGTGGAGCAGGACGGTGAATCTTTCGCCGAATATTAATATTTACATAAGGAGACAGCAAGATACGTGGCCTTTCAGTGTGTAGCACTGCCGAGTAAATCACCCGCCGAGTTGTTTGTGGTAGAGTAGCCCCTAGTGATAACAATTTGACTGACAACCTTGGTCAAGCTGGCCAAGAAGGTTCTAGGATTAGGTTGTCACTCGGAATTCGCCAGAGGAACTATGTTCAAGTACTACTGAAGAGCAGATTAGGATTCCGCATTGAGCATATTGTCCAATGTAGAACACCATGTTTGATTTACACTGAGACAGCATCTACGATGCCCCTAAGAGCCAAACACTTCCCCAAAGAGTACATGATAGAAGACAACTTAAACTAATTTTCCTCACAGCTCTCTATTGTGCAAGCGTTATCTCTAATTATACTACGCCTAAAGTAGCTCTATAAATGGACGGCATGTACAATATTCAATAGGCTGCTGCTCACAGCCACAGTTCATGGAAATCTCAGAACTATTTACCAGCCCGCATAGTTGACCACATATTGCGCATCCGCTGCATCTGGCCATTGGTAAACATTTCGTAGCATACATCTGAAGAGTAGTCCATGAAATCGTGGACGACATCTAGGCCCGGAGAATCCGGGCAAGAATCCTTGTGCGACGGACATCCATCGGTAGGCGTAGATTGCTGGGGAGTGTCGGAAATGTAGTCTCCAGGATTATCAGCAGAGCATGACTCCCCCTGGAAAGTGTGCAAGAGACCATTCCAATGTCCGATTTCGTGGATGGCAGTTCCACCGCGATTGTAAAGATCCAACGAGCCGCCTGGCATTGTCTTTGCCAGGATGTTGCATCCATCCTTCACATAGTCATCCCGAGAGCTAGTCGCGTTGATACTTGGATCTGGCAGAGTACAGAAACCCAGAATGCTAGAGGATAAACCGTCATTTGCGCGGGTCTCGAAGCGCCCTTGTTGCCCTGTAGCTGCTTGGAGGTCGGTCTGGAAGAATACATTCAGGGTACGATAGCTTCCTTTCCGAAGGGCCTGTTTCATAGCGAGATCATCGCCGTTGCGTGCCCAGAGATCGTTTACGTGTCGAGTGACGCCACGTAGTCTATAGTGAATTGTAGAATCTTCATATGCGCCTTGGAGGATTGAGAGCTGGGTCATATCATGTTAACAAACCAGAGGCCTTGACAATGAAAGACACAAGGAGGCGAGCGATAAAAAGGGCGGAACAGACCTGGGAATTGACCATAGAATCTGTTACCTGGTCTACTTCGGACTGGCTGCTGATGATATGGAACCACGTATCTATCTCGATGGGCCCTTGGCGTGCCTCGGATGCATCGGGAGAAGCTTCATCATTGTTGACCTGGCTCAGAGCATTTAAAAGAGAAGAATCGGGGTCCTCTGTTGCACATACTCCACGCTTCTGGAGCGTCAATGGGGATGAATGAACGAATGTGATAAAAAGAGCTGTAATGAGAACAAAGAGCGACTGAAAGGAGTGACAAACCATGGCGTAGATGGTGTGGCGAAAAGAGCCCTAAGATGCAAAATCCCCCGCAACAGAATCACGACCCAAGCTTCAAGGAAGCCATTGCCTATATGACCTGACAGGCTCTGGCGAGCAACAAACAACCTTGTCCTCGTGCAAGCGAGTTTAAAGAATGCTGCGTCACGGTGGAATGCATGTTCCACGCAAGGGGGATATCGGAACCCAGCAAAGATACTCAAGCAAGAAGTCGCCGAGGCGGAAGAAAGTAACGAATCATTGGCCTGTCCGCATCATTCCTGAATATTTCGGAACAAAGCATGAGGTCATTCAAGGAACAAGATCAACAGGAAGAATGCTCATTGTTATTGTTAAATGTCAGTAGTAGATACATAGAAACTCCTTGTGAACACCCGATCCCGAACGATCCATTTATTCACAGGGGAGAAAAGCAACCGGGTGAAGGCAAAGCAAATGATAAAGAAACGACCAGCCGTATAAATATCCGAGTAAAGTGGAAAGCTGGCGAATGGGGAAATCGAGTCAAAAGAGCATAAAAAACTGAATATGTGATTTTGTTCTCACATGGCGCTTGATCGACCAGTCGCCATAGCAGTAGTTGGCTGGTTGGTTGAATCCCATGTGAGGTAGGTATGATCGCCCAATTTTCTATCTCATGTTAGTCAAAGGCCTAGGCTGTGATAGCTTCTGGAAGTGGTCATACCTTGGTCGCACCAAATGGGCAACGGTGAACAAAGCTCCAAGTAGCACGCAAACACCTCCAACAACCACATAAGCAATGCCCATGAAAGGGTTCTTACCGCCCAGAACTGTGCGAGTGGAGATCAAAATCGACTTGGTTCCATGGTACTCGCTAACGGGGAAGTCTACAATCGCGTGTTAGCATAACCAAAATATGAGAAAATTCGTCGTAGGGTTTATTGAACGAACGGTCAGTAATGTTCAGCCTGTATGTTCCAGAAGCCATAGCAGAGTCATCATTCCGGCGGGAGAGCTTGCTGAAAGCTGGCAGGCCGGCAGTTCTCATCCAGACCATGAAGTCCTCATCTTCGTGGAGGTTGGGCAACTTGGTGTATTGGGTTCCATAGCGCTTCACCCAGTTTCGCGGAGGCACCACATCTGACACTGAGTACTTGCTCGGTTTGAACAATTCCTTGTCACTTTCCCAAGCAATTCCCTTCTTGGTCATGTTGTAATAAGTCGGGGGTCCGTTGGTAGAGACGAGAAGAGGGGAGTCGATCGTGTCGTTGAAGATGGAGTTCGCAATCAATCCACAAGGATAGTATGGCTTCCCAGTGGCATCGTCGGTCGTCAGAGGATCACAGGTGCCGGCCGCGATGGTTTTAGATGGCAGTGCTGAGCCTTTCAGCTGTTCGGCCTCAAGAGACTGTACATATCGGCGATGGTTTTGATAAAAGTTGGTGAGACGATAGTAAAGATAAACAGGGGGGCCCATTGACTCCGGGATGTCAAATGTGAGGGTGCATGTTGTGGTGTCCGAGTCCGAGTCAGTGTATTTCTGCCATGTCGGTTTGTTCTCTGGGGTCGATTTGAACGTGTAAGACACTCTGTCGGAGATAGTGGCTGGGTTGTCTGATGGGGCCTTTGACAAACAATCCGTGTAATCGATCACGATCTCTTGGACCTACAGGGTAAAAGCGCGTACATTAGGCAACCGGTCGGAGCGGAAAAGAGAATTGCGGCGACATACTAGTGAACTTGCCCACAAGAGAACACCTCCGAGCGGAGCGAAAACAATACCCACGACGAAGAAGAGAGGCAGTACACTCTTAGGAGTCAAAATAGGTCTAGCATGGCTTTGTTAGCAACCCTCACAGCCCATTCTTCCTCGGTTGTCGTAACATACTGCCAGGCTTTCAATCGCTGCTGACGAAACGCAGTATCTAAATGATCTCGTGTGAGCGCAAGGCACGGGGAGAGCGCATAGGGACAGGGGATGCATACTGGCGGGTCGCCGGGACTTCGGCTTCTTGTCGCCATCGGCCGCCCGGGCACGTTCGTTGTCGTCGATCGACTCGCGGGTCACATCAGCCTGCGACATGGCTACAATGAGAGCTTGACGCGTATAGACAGGGAGAGGGGGGGGAGAAAGATGGGTTCCAGAGGCAAAACGTAGGAGACGTCAGAAAAGGTGGCGCCCGGCGGAGCCAGATCACTGGAAACAGTGGTGCCCCACAATTCAGGCGCGCTGCCGGGACCAGCTGGCCCAACACGGGGATCTCTCCTAAATATAGTATCTACACTGCCTGCAAAAACCCAATCGGATGATCGTCGAATGCACGCGAGAATGACAGGGGTCGATCATAGAGCACGATCGGCAGATCGCATCTACGTTTATTCTCACCTACTGGAGATTGGAAATAGTGATTGATAGTGATATGATTGAAAGAATTGTATCTGGTCAGGGTATCGTATTGTCTGGTTGCTCTGATCCCGAGAGCACAAAACGAGCACAAAACACGGAAACAGTATAGCCATGGTAAATCAGAAGCACAAGGTTACAGAAACTCCAGGTGCAAGTAGGGGGTATGTGAGAGCTGTCCCAAGCCAGCCATTCTAGGGTCAAAATCGAGGGACACCCAAACGCCAAAAGAAAACCAAGTCCCGAAATGGAAAGTGAAATCAAAAGTCGTGAGAAAGGTTCGTGAACGAAACAAGAAACAGGTGAGAAGGAGTTCAAAGATTCAGCAAGTCGGCACTGAATAAAAAGCAAGAACGCGTCATGACAGACATGATATCGGATGCGACAAGAGATTGTGTTGTTGAACACCAGTGGAAGCAAATGCGAAAGCCAGAGTTAATGGGTGGAGCGAGGATGCACATTGAATGCGAAAGTCGAGAAAGACTCCGGAATGGAGAAGCACGAAAAGAGAACTGCTGTTCGAGGCCTATGTGACGTAGACAACTGGGGTCTTCCAAGACGTGAGGTTGGATGATGTCTAAGACGATGAACGGATTCAGGACACATTAAAGTCCGGCAGATCCGAAATAAAATTGGCAAGCCATAAAGCCTTGTGAGGTATGAGGTGAAGTTCGATATGAACACCCTCGGGTTCTGAAGATCAGGCTGCAGCCGAAAGGCGCGACTGGGCATGAGGGGGGATGATAGTCTGAAGATGATGAGGAGAGGGGGATCGGGGAAGAATCAGGATGTCTGCCGCTAGCTATCATATGGAGATTGACGGTTCAATTCATCCAGCAAGGCGGTGATCTCAGAGGTGATGGCGGAAGTACTCTGGTTTGAACCAGCCGACTCGCTCGTAGGCGGTCCAGAGTTTACTCGCCTTGTTGACATCGATCTTGCAGGCCTGCTGAGCATCTGTCTTGCGAAATTCTTTACCGACTTGCAAAGCATGCACGCGACCTAGGAAGATTCGGCGCTTGCTGCAGAGGTAAGTGGCGCAGGACAACCGTAAGGTGGAGGCCAGGTTAAGCTCGGCTGGACTCAGCAGATGTCGGTCCGCGTCATTGCTCAAATCCAGCATCTGACCTTTCCAGTCGGCCTTGAGCGCCTTGGCATTGCTGCCTAACGATTCCAGCGGTGGAGAATGGTCCGGGAGGGCATTATAATCGGTATCATCTCTGTTTGTAGCCAAGGCACGGGGTTTCGAGGCGGGAGAAGAGTCAAAGGTATCCAGAGTGTGCTGCTTGGGGGTAGATTTAGGGGTACGCTTTGCTCGCGGGCGTGCGGACCGCGGGGCTATGCCGACCTTCTTTGCAGGAGCAGGCGCAATCTTCTTCAGTTTGGCATCCACATCTCCTGGTCGGTGGCGATTCATCAAGATCAGCTGACGGTCCAGCGTCTCTCTCTCCTCTCTTGCCCAGGCGGCTGGGTTGCGGTTGTATTGGGTTGAGACAATGGGCACACAGGACAGGGCCAGTAGATACTCATCACGGGTAGGTTTGCTTCGTTTGTTTACAAATTGGGCCATGTGTGAGTTCATATGCTGTTCCACGAGCGCCTCGGCTGTGGGTGGAGGGACGGGACCGAAGAGCGGCTCTTCTGTGGCTCCTGCCATGGAGTCATGGCGAGGAAATAGTACGGGGTCACGCGATGAACCAGCATCCCGTTCGATCTGCTCTGATGATTGGGAGCGTGGTTTCTTCGTGCCCGTGTATGGCGTCACGGGCGGCGACGGCAAGTCCATCTCGGACTGCGTGCGCTTTCGATCCGCTGAGATGGGCGGAAGCCTCACCTCGATAGTTGACGACTCCTTCGAGAATGGAGACGACTGGAAGGCATCCAGTGGTTTCGCCTCTGGGGGCGACATCAAGCTTGATACCGGAAGCCGATTCATGATGGATGGGTGTTTACCAGGTTGAGCAATCCCAGAGGTCATCTCCAGGGGATTGAGGGGGGTAAGAAGGAGGGGAAAGAAGAACGATGCAAGACCAGCGTCAGTTTCGTCAAAGCAATCAGCGACCGAGTGGATTCGATTGTTGGGTACTGATTATGGGAAGAAATTGGGTAGTGTTTGGGGGAGAGAAGAGGGAGTCTAAGGGGAGAATAAGAAAGCAGTAGAAAAGATCAGGTTAATTGCAGGTTTGTACAAGGCAACCAGATGACGGAAGTCAATGGAAGTGAAGTCTGATTTGTCAGGAGTGGCAATAGGCATTAACGCCGATGAGTCAAAGGGGGGGAAGAGGGAAGAGAAGAGCGGAAATAAGCAGAGAGGGCGCTCTTAAGATGTTAAGAGGGAGGAAGAGAGAGGAAGAGAGAGAGAGAGAGAGCAAGAGAGGGAAAGATCAGGATAGATCAGGCTGTGCAAGGCAAGAAGGGCCCAAACAGGAAAGCGCGATGAGTCAAAGGCGGGGTGGCAAGTCACTTCACTGTTTTAGTCACTTGCGCTCTTGGTCATCTTGGTCATCTTGGTCATCTGTCCACGGCCCCATGACAGCATCCCATGTCTCCTTCTCTTCCCCCTCCCACCAATAATCGCTGGACATGCCTGTGATCGCGCCGATCTGCAGGCTGATCTCATTGCCTGATGACCCTCCCAGATAAAGCGCCCGTTCCAATTGACCACAAAGCCGCTCTCAATTGACTCTGGAGGCGCAAGAACAATACCTGAGCCCTTATCGTCCGCCTGGATTGGTTCTACGGAGAGGGGAGGCTCCACCGCTTGGAAACGGCCCGAGTAATACTCGCATCACGTATCTGCCCAAATGGCTGATCATGCCCGTGCGGGATACCAGAGTCCTCCAGGGCTGCGGTTATCGCGTGGTTGCCTTTCACCTGCTATCGCTCCGCCCATGGGTCCGAGGATCGCTCTTGCCTTACCCCGCTAATCAATCTCCGCTTGGTCGGGAGATGTTCAATGGCAATCGGAACAAAGCATTTAGAGGCACTTGGAGAGCTCACTGGCTCTTCCGGCCCTCCCCGGGCTGGTAGCCTGAGAGATTCCATCTAAAAATAAATCAATGCGCAGTATACGGTGGGTAGCTGGTCAACTTGACTGGGGGGTCCTCTGCCGATAAGGTTATTCTGTTGCAGGCTGTGTCCACGGGTGATGGAGGGTCGATGGCCTGGAGCTGTTCGGTATAATCCAGAATGACTGCCCGGTGCTCAATTGGCTTTTTGCGGGTGATGTAAGGGCTACCGTGATAATGTATATCGGGCGCAGTTCCACCTCGGCTCGGGGATCGTCCAACAACATAGGAACTGTCATTGACCGAGTGATTACTATGTAGATTGAATTGATACCTAGGCACTGTCTGGAAAGCAGCACGCATCAGATAATACCAATGGATGCGACTTTCAATGTTTGATCCCCACAGTGCCCATTCGAGGGCTATACATATCTATGGTGTCTGTGGGAGTGGGCGATCAATTGCAATAATCCGCAAAGTCTCCCGACCTTCGAAGACGCCCAATTGGGACGCAAGGAGCTTTCTGACCATCAAATAGAGAGTATACTGCCTGTATTTGCACATCCTGCAGTAACTCGACCCCCCAAGAAATGTACCCACAGCTCCACCAAGCGCCCAGAGCCGCTCGTGGGTCGGCCAAGATGAGACCAGAGATGTTGTCCGCTGGCTGGAGGGCACAATTGCATTAAAACCCAAGCTAGTTACGGAGGAAATACTACCAATTCTGTGGTTTCATTCGAGGGCTGATAGAGTGATGAGTAATGTTCCGTTTTTGGAAGCTATCCATGGACGAGCTCTACCTCTGATCGAAGCGACATGATGCCCAGACTGCCCAGACTGCCCAGGCTTTCTAGATCACCGAGCAGCCAAATTCATAGCCACTGATTCCAGTTGCAATTTACTTAAGTTCCGATTGACCCTGCTGCTCTTCCATAGTGTCTATCAACATTGAGGCCAGAGCTGCAGAATGGCCGGTGGTTTTCTACCTTACCACGAACCTGGAAGTCTGTACTCGCAATACCCCTGCTGATCGACCTCGATCTCTGTACTAATCAAACACAGTTGTCGATATACTTATTCTAGTCTCCTTCTTCTTCTTTCTCTCCCTCGCAAGATGGGTTTCAGCAAAGATTTTCCAGGCGGGTGTTGTAGGTCAGATCGCCGTCGGTATTATATACGGTGTGCCCTTGGCCAATATCCTGCACCACAACTGGCAAGAAACATTCCTGGCGCTAGGATACGTCGGGCTCATTTTGATCATTTTTGAAGGTGAGTGCCCGTTTTTGTCTTGGCTGAGGAGATTTGTGGTCACTGATGTCATACACTCTAGGCGGCCTCGGCGCTCGCATAGACCTTCTCAAACAGAACTTTACACTGAGTATGGTTGGCGCAGCCACTGGAGTTTGCTTTCCAATTGGCCTTTCATATCTTTTACTCTACCTTGGATTTGGATATGGTTTGTGTCTTGTTGCCTGTTGATCCTCAATTCCGCTGCTAACCTGAGCTAGGTGCGGTGGAAACATTCATCATTGGCGCGGCTCTTTCGGCCACTTCACTGGGTATGTTGAAACTCGCAAAACCCTCAAGGGGTGTCAAATGAATAGCTCTGATGATACACAGGAACTACATTTGCCGTGATTAGCTCCGCATCCAGCTCGGTGAATCTCTCCCAGACTCGAGTAGGATCGATCCTCGTGAGCGCTGCGGTGATAGATGATGTCGTGGGGCTTGTCATGCTCAGGTGAGTATCTCGCGTTTTATTAAGGCACGGTTTGGTTCATCAAGCTGACTTGAGATGCAGTGTCATCGGTGACCTGGGTAAGCTCTCGGAAGACAGCAATGTCAATCTAGGCTGGCTCATTGGGCGTCCCATCGTCGCATCAATAGCCATGGCAATTGTCACGCCTATTGTTACCAAATATTTGATGGCCCCGTTCTTTCGGATATTTATCGAATACCACTTTGCACAGTATGATCATATCTCCAATATCATTCTCATGGTCTTGGTTCTCTCAGCCTTCATCTCGATCGCGAGCTATGCAGGCACATCTGTCCTCTTCGGTTCCTTTTTGGCCGGGGTGGTTTTGACCTATCTTCCTAGCAAGCACCCAGACGGGCCATTCGTTGTCATGAGCCGCGAGGAAGGTGAACGCGAGGCAGATAAAAGCCCAACATTTGTCCACACCTTTGAGAAGTATCTACTCGGACCGCAGCAGTACCTGATTGAGCCCTTGTTCTTTGCAAGTATTGGATTTGCAATTCCGTTCTTGGAGCTATGGACGGGTAAGCGTATTTGGAGAGGCGTGGTTTACACCCTCCTCATGGTATTCGCAAAGGTATAAGAACATCACCGATAATTTTTTTTGGTTGAGAAAAAAAAATGCTTACTTGACTCAGTGTATTGTTGGAGCGTGGATCCCTGTATGGCAGGCAGCTCCCCGGGGCCAGGCGAACAGCAAAAACGCCGCCGAAGGTACAACAAGCGAACAAGCACAATCCGATCAAGAAAGAAAGACACAATGGAAGCGAGCATGGCTTGCAGCTGCGCTCTTGGGATCTGCAATGGTCGCACGTGGAGAGATCGGGCTTTTGATCATCGAGATAGGTCATAACGAAACGCCGTACGTCAGCGACGAGGGCTTTATTACCGCTGTCTGGGCCATCCTCCTCAATACAATTATCGGCCCAGTTACCGTTGGTTTCATGGCTCGATTCCATGCTGACAAGATTGGGGAAGGGGATTGGGGACTGCAGGAACTGACGACGAGTCCTTCGAGCGACGGTACTCTTCATGGAGCGGTGTAGAGGTTATTGATGATAAGGAGCGTCGGATCACAGTTGCATATATGGGTTCCTTGCAGATAAAAGGGAAATGGCCATGTTTTCTCGCTTGTGTGGGACGAATCTAGTACATGAAGGAAAATTAAGCTCAACGATTGGGACTTGAAGCACTGTGTTGGTAGATCGCGAACGTTGACCTAGAAAAAGGCTTTGTTCCTACCAACACTCCTTCATGTCTGGATCGAAAAGAAATATTCAGTCGTAAGAAAAACAGGCAGGGTGTAAAAATCCAGGGATTTCTGGGTTTTGACCCCTGCGCCTTTCTGCTAGGCTACAATTCGGGTGTGGGAGTGAAGCTGCATTTCTCCACACACATGCACGATTTGTCCGAAAGGAATACCCATAATCATCGTCCAAAAATATTGGCTAATTAAGCTAAGGTTCTAAGCAGGGACTGTTATACAATGCAACAAGACCCCCGGCTCTCTCTCTCTCTGGCCATCTATTGGTTCCGTAATTTATAACGCTTACCAACGAGAGTGGAATTAGAGAGTGGAGTGCCCATGTACGCGTTCTAGCACTCTCTTAGGAAACCCACAATTGTGGGCCGACCAAAAAATCAGGGCCAAAAAGAATAGCAACTTAGCATTGCCTGGTTTCGATCCAGGGATCTGAATATTAAATTAGTGACTGGTTCGAGGAATTTTGAAAGGATAAATCCGTACCTCCGGGTTATGAGCCCGGCGCCTTTCCCCTAGGCCACAATGCTCTGATTGGATGATAAGTTCCATTTTACTGTACAGGACCTCGCTCCCACAGATAAAGAGGCTCGACAAGCTGTGTTTTTTACATACTATCGCCTATCTCTGTAGGCCTGTCTCTCTCTTGTTACATCAAAACGGTTCCTCTAAAAACATTGTTCTCTCTTTTCTTGACTACCTTGCTTTGTCACCGTGCATTTCTCCTCGCAAGATGCCGAAGAGTGGGCATTGACAAAGAGACCTTAGTTTCCACTGGAGTTGTGTGCTTTCATATGTTTAAATCCGCGAATCCGTAAAGCCCATACTTAATCTAATCTAGACCAGGTTTGGGTTCGTTTGAAGATTGAGATTTTGAATAAAATCCAGGTTCTGTGTTATAGTGTACTAGATGCTCCTTGTCATTATGTAGAGCGAGTATTCAAGGAGTGTGAAGTGTATATATCATGATGTACGCTACTCCAGAGTGTTAGATAGAAGTTCAAATCTACACTGCTGTTGCCTGAATGTAATATAATAGACTTGAACTGTTACAGAATGGCTATTCCATTACTGGATGGCTAGCTTGGAGGTTATAGTAATATTATAGCTATTACAGTGTGACTATTCTGTTACTAGATGGCTAGCTTAGAGATTAGAACAATATTACAGTTGACAGGTAGTCTGATTGGCTCTTAGTAAGCCCAGAGCCTTATCCTAGTATATTATATATAAATAGACTCTTATATATATTAGAGCTAAAGATCTTTAAGCTTCAGTCTCTATTATAACTAGACTATTATTATCTTTCTATTTATATAAACTTACTATCTAATCTTCATTAATTTTCTAAGTAAAAATATATATATTAATAAATTCTATTAATATAAAGTTAATTTTATATTAAAAACTTAGATAGAAAGAGAGATATAAAGAGAGAAATCTTAGAAAAAAAAACTATAAAAATTAAAATAGAGTTATTTTTAAAAGAAGTATCTTTATTAAGAGTAATATAATTATAAGTTAACCTATAGATAGTATCTTATAAATCAATTACGAAAATAGAGACTTAATAATAATACTAATTATTAAATTTATTTTAAATATAATAAGACTTGACTATATAGTTCTATATATCTATTATTATAAAAGGAATTTACTATCCTATAAGAATATATTAATAAGAATCTATAGAATAGCTAAAGATATTAATTATTATATCTAAATAGTATTAGAAAAAGAGTAAAAAAACTATTTTTTAAATATAATATAACTTTTTTAAATATATTATTATACTCTTATAAATAAGAAAGAAATTACTATAAATAAGATTATTATGGCATACTGTTCATAATTACTATCTAATGGCTTTCTGGACCCTATTTAGTAGTAATCTGAATAGTACAGAATCTTTTATTATTACTTAGTATCTATATATTATTATATATATTACTAATATTATATATATAATCCTAGACTAGAAGTTATATAATTAAATAGTCTTAAGGGTTTCTCTAACTTTAGGAATTACTAAGAATTAGTTTTTCTACTATTACTATATATATACTTAATATAACTAACTTAGTAATCCTATTTTATATTTATTTTATAGTCAGTCTACTATTATTCCCTATTATCTATTATTACTACTCTCTTCTAAAAGTATACTATTTAGTAATATTATAGTTAACTTATTAATTTAGACTTTACTTTTACTATAATACTCTAATAATATAATAGTAAAAAGAACTATCTTCTAAAAGAAATTAAATATATAGATTCCTAATATTATTTATAGTAAAGTAAATATTTTTATAGTAAAGATTCTAATATATATACTATATTAGAAAATAATTAATAGTCTTTTTGAAACTAAATATTAACTCTAATTAATAACTCCTTTATAAAACTTAGAATAATATTAGAAAATATATAGAATAATCTTAATTTACTTAAAGACTAAATTACTAAATTAAAAGATATTATACTTTAGTATTAGAATTAAGTAAACCTTTTATTAATAAGAATTAATTACTAAACTAACATTATATTTATTATAAAATAGACTATTGAATAAATAAATATTCTAAATCTAATAGATAAATATAGGAAGTTATAAGAGCTATAGAAGTTATAAAAATTACTTAATATATATAAGATAATTCTAATTCTTACTAATTCTAGAGAAATTATTAAGATTATTAAGAAATTTTATATAATAATAAATTAAAAATTTAAATTCTATAAACTTTCTAATTCTCCTCTTTATAACTACATTTAGTTAGTTTATAAAAATAAAACTTATATCTTCATTATTATTTAATTATTTAAATTAAATAATCTCTCTATTAAAGAAGAAAATAATTATATTCTAATTATTAACTCTATAAAAGAACAGTAAATCTTTTTTAAATTGAAGAAATTTATAAATATATTTTTATATGAAAATACTATTTAATTATCTTTATAAAAAAAGATAGATTATACTATTAATCTATAGGGAAAAGAATAATCTTTTTAAAAACTAATTTATATACTCTAGTAAATTCTATATAATTATATTAATATTAATATTAACTAAGTTAACTTTTTAGAATATATTATTTTATTTAAGAATATTTTAATAGATTCCTAATAGATCTTTATTATTAACATTTTATAATTAGAATTTAAAATCATTTATAATATTTAAGTATTTATTAACTTCTATAATTTCTATAGATAATTTATTAAGAAATTCTTTTTTATTATATAATTCTTAATATTATTATTAAAGAAAAGTAAAAATAGGAAAAAACCTAGTTTAATAAAGTTAAATAAAACTAAATTCTAAGTATTTTATATTTTAATTAATATTTTTATTAATACTCCTATTCTTAATTATTTTAATTTAAATTATCTAGACTTAGTATATTATATTGAATAAAGAGTTATTTATTATTATTTATTTATTTTTATTAGATTATACTAATTTATAAACTTTTATATAATAGAAACTTAATAAATATTAAATTTACTATTATATTTTTTACTATTTTTAAATTTATTATTAAATATTAATTAGAAATATTAAATTCAACTAATATTTCTTTAAGACTTTTTAAAAGAATTAAAGATATTTAGAATTCTAATATTCTCATATTTCTTATATTATAAATAATCTCTAGACTAAATATTATTTTTCTATAAAATATAGTTATTTAAATTCTAATTTAAAATATAGTTTTATTCTACTATAAATAAGAATAAATTAATTAATGAGACTATTTAGAATAATTAAGTTTTAGATTAATTAAGTTTTTAAGAGACTTTATATATAATTATAGTAAAAGAATCTATATATATTTTTAATTTATATATCTCTAATAATCTTATTATAGAATTCTAATTATGAGTACTAAAGAAAAACTCTTTTTTATAAATAAAGAAATCTAAAAGACTAATTATTAAAAAATAGTTTTATTCTCTTTAAGAAGTATTTTTTTTATATTTTCTACTTAAGATTTTAAATAGTTAATTTTAAAATTATATTATAATAAACTTATAATAAAATATTTTAAAAGTATTAACTCTTAATAGTATTTTATCTTTGAATTAATAGTTAAATAGAATAAATAAATTAAACTCTAAGACTAATATCTTAGTTAAAAAAGTATTAATAATAAGAGATTATTTTTCCTAATTTTAAATTTTATATAGAAATCTATTAAAATACTAGTAAAATACTATTAAAATATAAGAATATAGAATTCTAAAAAAGTAATCTTATTAGTAGAAAATATTAGTATATAGATATAAAGTTAAAGAGATTAAAAAAGAGTAATAGATTCTAAATAAGATCTATTACTTATTAAAGTAGACAGATTGGCCCTCTGAATATAATTAATGGATCATAGAATTAGATATGAATATACTTATACTACTTAAAAAATAAAAGAAGTTAAAAAAAAAAAACTTAGATAATTAATATAGATTAAATAGAGATCTAATATTAAAGTTAATACTAGAATAATTTTTTTATAAAGAAATTTCTTATTGTATATTATATTTTCTATCTATTATCTCTTTTAGATTACTAGACTTAATGTTAATTATAAATTATCTCTATATAATCTTAATAATAATCCTATAAATGATTTTTTAAGATATATTTTAAAGCTAATAATATAGAAACCTATTCTTATAGAAGAGTATTATAATCTCTATTCCTAAAGTAAAAATATAGAATAGTATTCTAATTCTTATAAGTATAGAGAAAAATCTTATAATTTATAATTATATTAAAATAATCTTTATAGTTAGATTAGAAAAGAATAATTAGATTTTCTATAGATTTTCTATAGAATACTAAAGATATATTATATACTGCTTATCAGTCACAGTAAGTTGGTCCATAAAGGTAATACTTCTTTAGGATACTTATTATCTCAAAGTTATCTTATTACTATTTTATAATACCTACTAATTATATCTAATAATAGGTCTTAATTACTTAAGTATCTAAAAGTCTTACTTAGTAAAGAAGATATTAAATAGAATAGTACTAATAAGATTAGATTCTTAAAAATCTCCTCTTATTATTAAAATAGATTTATTAGATAAATAATAGGAATAATTATTATATTCTAATCTATATTCTTAAGTAATAATACTTTAAAAGATAAGATTAAATATAAAGAACTAAATATATAGTACTAAATAAGTACTCTTATATATCTATTCTCTATTTATTATTTAATAAATCTAGGACTTATTACTTAGTAAGCTTAACTTATTACTTAATAAGTTATTATATAATACTAAAACTTTACTAGTTTATTAATCTATATATATACTAAATAAATTCTAATAATAGATCTAATTAGAATCCTAATTACTAAGTACTCCTAGAATCTAATAATTTTATATAATTTCTTATATTTATTTAAATTATTAGTTATAAATTATTCCTAGGAGTATTATATAATTACTCTTAGAAACTTTATTTTTTCCTCTCTTACTCCTAGGAGTATTCTTATTAGTTTAGGATATAGTTACTTATTTATATTCTATAATATTATTCTCTTTCTTTAGTATATATTATCCTAATATATAAATAAGTTATCTCTTTATATTTACTAATAAGTCTATTTCTATTTCCTTTACTCCTTCTATATTATTATTATACTTTCTATTTTATCTATCTGAAAAATAAACTAAATACTTATATTAAAGAAGAAAGTTACTATTCTATTATTCCTTATAACTATTATATTTATTTAAATTATATTTATATTTATACTAACTACTTTAATTATTATAGTAACTATATTAAGAGTAGTAATAGTATAAGATATATAATATTAAACTCTATTTTTACTAATACTAAATAGTATGATTTAATAAAGTCTCAAAATTCCTTAGAGATTGAAAAAGAATATATTCTTACTAAATAAGAGTAAATATTAATAAAGTTAAATATATCTAAGGAAATAAAAATAATTATTATAAAAATATACTAATAACTTTATTATATATAATTATAAAGAAATTATTAAACTAAAAGAATTTAAGTATTATAAAGCTAAAGAGCTTATTTATATTAAGAAAAAATATATTAATATAGAAAAATAAAAATCTATAATAGAAAATACTTATATTATAAATAAGATTCCTTAATCTATTATTATTAATAATTCTAATAGGATTCTTATAGTTATATTAGATAGTCCTAGTCTAATATAGATAATAGTATTTATTAACTTATTAAGTTTAGTAGACTAGAATAATATTAATTTTAATACTTTCTTTTCTTTTACTATTAAAGTATTTTCTTTATCTTCTAATAATACTATTAAACTAACTAGTAATAACTCTTTAGATTTAAAATAGATTTCTATATATTTTCTAATATAGGATACTCTTTCTATTTTACTAAGAGTTATTACTAATTATCTATTTACTTATTATTTAGAATTACTTTAATTTTATATTTATCTTTACTCTTATTATCTATAAATTCTATATTTATTTTAATAATTATATTTTCTAATATAAATTCTAATAATAAAATATAAAATATTAAGTATATTCTCTTTATACTTTCTAATAGCTTTAAGTAATAATTAACTAGTTTAATTTTCTTTTTAATTCTAAATAGTTCTAATTTTAAATAGTTAAGTTTTATATTTAGTTACTTAGTTTTAATATTTTATTATAAGAGATATACTTTTATCCCTTCTTTTAGATTTAGTTTCTCTTAGTAGATATAGTTATAGTAAATCTTTATTTAAATATTAAAGAATTTAATATCTTTAATAATTTATTAATAGAGTTTTCTAATTCCTTTATTTATTAATTATACTTCTTTAATAACTATTTTCTTTCTAATTATTTCTCCTAGTAATATTAGATTATATTTATATACTATATATATTAGTAATTTACTTATTATTAAGTAAACTATATTATTATATATAAACTATATAATAGTTAATAGTACTATTTAGTTATTCTAGTAATAATTTATATAATAATAATACTATTATTTAATTATTTAATTTATTTATTCTATTTATCTATTAATATATAAATAATATATTATTAAGAGTTTAGTCTTAATCCCAATTAAATCTATTAGTAATTACTATAGTTTTAATATAAACAACTTATCTCTATTAGATACTATTACTTATAGTATTCTATAGTTAGTAAAAATATATTTTACTAGAATATTTATTATATCTTCTATATTAATTATTTCTATTATTAGTATTATATAGAAGTATTTAGTAAGTTTATAAATAACTACTATAATTATATTATTTTCTTTTAATTTAGGTAACTTAGTAATAAAATCAATTATAATATATTTAAATAGTTTATTTATTACTTTCTATCTTATTTATTTTAGAATATAAATAAGTCTATAAATTAAAACTAATCTATTTTACTATTAAAGTTTCTTATTATTTATATTAATAATTCCTTAAATTTAATTATTTTTTATTTCTTTCTTAAGTTATTATATCTATTTATTATTAATTTTACTAGTTACTACTAATACTTAGTAGTTATAAATAATATTTCCTTTCTTATAATTAAGTTCTAGAGATATTATTTTTTATAACTAAAATATAATTAGTTATAATTTTCTATTCTTATCTAATTATATAAGTCTTACTCTAAGTATATAATCTAATATATCTATTTTTATAATATATAGTTTCTCTAAGTCTATTTATATTAGAATAGTTTATTTAATAAATAACTATTTAATTTTACTAAATAATTCTTTTACTTTAATATTCTATTTTTATAATTAATCTTTTTTAGTTAATTTTATTATTCTATTAGTTTTTTCTAAAAATTCTCTTATTTATTATTAATAGTAATTAGTAAGTCCTAGAAATTATTATACTTTCTTAACTATTTTTAGTATTAACTATTTAATAATATTTCTAATTTTTTCTTCTTTTATACTAAATTCTTTCTTAATAATTATATATTCTAAGAAGTTTATTTCTTATACATAAAATTTATATTTCTTAAACTTAAGTATTATTCTAGTCTCTTAAAGTTTCTAAAATATAAGTTTATTATATTATATATATTTCTTTATTATTTTAGAAAATACTAAGATATTATCTAAATAAACTACTATAAAGAGATTTAAATATTCTCTAAGTATATCTATAATAAATCTCTAAAATAATACTAGTATATTAATAAGTCTAAAAAATATTATTTTATACAAAAAGTATTTTAACTCTATTCTAAAAGTTATTTTTTATTTATTATCTTTTTTAATTCTTAAATAATAATATACTTCTATAATATTATATTTTATAAATTATTTTACTTTACTTATTATATTCTAAATATTTTGGATTAGTAGTAATAGATATCTATTCTTAATAATAATCTTATTTAATTATCTATAATTAATATATATTTTTATTTTCTTTATTAAATCTTTATTTTTCTTTATAATAAATAGAATAGAGTATTCTACTAGTAATTTTAATAGTTTAATATATTCTTTTTTTAAGTTTTTATTAATATATTCTCTTAAGAGTTTCTTTTAGATTTTATTTAATTAATAGATTAATATAAATTTTAATATTCTTTCTTTCTTAAGTCTAATCTTATAATTATAAGTTTTATATTCTAGTAATTTACTAATTAATAATAGTATAAAGATATTACTAAACTCTTAGTATTCTATAAGTATTTATACTTCTTTTTCTATTCTATAGAGAATTTTTATATCTACTATATAGTTAACTATTATATATATATTAATCTCTTAATTACTTATTATAACTTCTTTTATAATAAATATATTTATAGTTATCTTAATATACTTAGTCCTATCTTTTAAAGAATAAGTACTATACTTAGATTCTTTCTTATATATATACTCTAATTTATCTATCTATCTAGAGTTAGATTTCTAAAATATAGTAGTTTTTCATAACTTATCTATTATCTTATATATTATTCCTTAATATCTATATCTATTAAACTATATTTTATATTTCTTCTAATTAATAATAGGATTATATTATTATAACTATAGACTACCCAATACTATATTATAATTTCTAAGTATTATAATATTAAAGTTATTTATTTTAAAGTAGTTTCTAAGTTTTATTAGTATCTATCTAGTCTTATACTAAATCTCTATCTATATACTTATTCATTTAATCCTCTAATTAGTTAAGTATTAGAATTAGTAAAAGTTAGTATACTATAAGTATTTACCTATTCTTTTATTATGAAATTTCTACTTACTCCTAAATTAATTATTATCTTAGTAATTCATTTTAAAATAATAAGGTCAACCTTTAGATAAGGTCCCTACTATATTCTACATATATTATACTCTTTTAGTTTTAGAATATATTTAAAATATATATGTTATTTATTATATAGTGTTTCTTCAAATCCTAATTTCCATTATAGTATCTTTAACTTTCTTAGTTTCTCTAAGTCTAAGCTATAATTAATCTTTATTATATAGTATATTCTATAGTTAGACTTATAATATAATACTAGTTATATCTTATTATACTTAGAGTATTATATATATCCTATATATATATATCTCTTTTTATTATATAGATATATTCATAGTTTATACTAGTTTAATTCATTATTAGTTCTTAGAGTATTATTAACTCTCTTTCTATCTCTTTATTCTTTAGAGTAGAGTAACTTAGAGTTTAAAGGTCTTTCTTTAGTCTTAAGATTATTTTTAGGTTTTATAATTTAAGCTTCTAATATCTCTTTATTAAAATTTTAGAAGTTACTATAGTCTCTAGGAGTTATATAGATTATATCTTGGAATTTCCTATCTTAATCTTATAAATTATTTACTTAATCCCACTATTCCTAATTAATCTCTAGGAATTCATATTACTAATTTTCTTCTAATAGTTCCATTCCTTTAGTATATATCTATACTATTTTATTATAGATTATATTTTGAATATAGTTTTTAGTTTCTTTTTCTTTTAATAGTTCTATAGTATTATTCTTTATATATATCTATTTATTTATTATATATAGTTATTATTTCTTAGTATTATTATAGTCTTCTTAGTTTTCTTTAGTTATACTTAGTTATAGTTATAATCTATATGAATCAGAATAGTTCCTATTTAATACTTATAAACCCTCTCTGAACCTTATTTAACTACTAATATTACTTTATTCTAAATTATATTTCTAGTTTTCAACTTCTTATTTTTCTATTTATTTCTTAAAGTATTAATTATTTATTTTAATAGTAAGTTTAATAAGTTTTCTCATTATTTCTAGTCTATTTATTTTAGATAATTTATCTTTAATATATAACTTTAGTTCTTATATATATAGAGGGATTAGTATATAGTTAGTCTATTCTAAAATAGTTATAGTTTGGGTAAATTTAGTAGAGTATACTATAATAGATATAATTTAATATATCTTTATTAATTTATATTTCATATTAGCTTATTTATTAATTTCTCTAAATATATCTTATATATATTACTTAAAATTAATATATTTAGTAAAGATATTTTAAATTACTTTTATTTACTTATGAATAGGTTTATTATAGTATTCTCTAATATGGATTTCTAGTTATGTCTAAGCTTATTCTTATAGATAAATAGATATAAAGATTATCTTATTAGCTTTTATAGATAGGTTATTCCTATTAATATTAATATATATATCTATCTATATAAGAAACCCTCTTAGTCTGAATTATATACTATTAAAGAGTTTAGTCTTAGTAATCTTAATCTTATTAGAATTAGTATTATATAGAATTATTCTAAGTTAAGCTTATACTTATTCTTCTCTATCTCTAAATTTAATAATAAAGACTTCTTATTAGTATAATTATTTAATAAGTTTAGTTATTTATACTTTTAAGATATTAACTTTATTTTTCTTCTTAGATAGTACTAGTCTAGATTAAAACTAAAGTAATATAGATATCTTAGCTTTATTATTACTATTTAAAATAGATATATTTAATACTATAGTTAAGTTATTATTATTAAATCAGAGTATTAATACTTTATTTATAGTTATATTATCTTAAAAAGATATTTAATATATTATATACTACTTATTAGTTATAGTAAATTAGTTTATAAAAGTAATATTTCTCTAGAATACTTATTATCTTAAGATTATCTTATTATTATCTTATAATATCTATTAATTATACTTAGTAATAGGTCTTAGTTACTTAAGTATCTAAAGATCTTACTTAGTAAAGAAGATACTAAATAGAATAGTATTAGTAAGATTAGGTTCTTATGAATCTTTTCTTATTATTAAGGTAAATTTATTAGATAAATAATAGGAATAATTATTATATTCCAATCTATATTCTTAAATAATAATACTTTAAAAAATAAAATTAAATATAAAAAACTAAATATATAGTACTAAATAAGTATTCTTATATATTTATTTCCTACTTATTACCTAATAAGTTTAGGACTCATTACCTAGTAAGCTTAACTTATTATCTAATAAGTTATTATATAATACTAAAACTTTACTAGTTTATTAATCTATATATATACTAAATAAATTCTAGTAGTAGGTCCAATTAGAATTCTAATTACTAAGTACTTTTAGGATCTAATATTTTCATATAATCTTTCATATCTATTCAAATTGTTAATTATAGATTATTCCTAGGAGTATTATATAATTACTCTTAGGAACTTTATTTTTCCCTCTTCTATTCCTAAGAGTATCCTTATTGATTCAGGACATAGTTGCTTATTTATGTTCTATAACAAGAAGATCTAAATCTATCTTATTTTTATTAAGTTTAAATTAAGACTTATAAGCTTTTAGAATCTTATTAAAAAGTTTTATATAGTTTTCTATTATAAATATTAGAGCTTCTATAAAAGATTTATTATTATTATAAAAATATAAAGTAATAATATCTAAAGTTTAGAAAAAATTATTATAATTACTAATTATATTAGTAGAAATGTAATTAAAATTATAGATTAATTATTTTTCTTATAAGTATTCTAATTAAAAGGATTTATAGACTTATATATTTTCTTAATTTATATACAGTTCTTATAGAATATAGTTTCTTAAATATTAAATTTATAAAGGATTTAAAAGAGAATTTTCTTATAATTCTTTTTAATTTTAATTTAGAAATGATATTTATATTATTTCTAATAAAAGGAAATAGAAAAAGAATATATTATTTAAGATTTCAGAAGTATTCTAGATTTTATATAGATAAAATCTAGAGAAAAAAGAAATAATTCTAAAATAATTTAGATATAATTTAATAGGAAAATAGAAGTTAGAATAGATATTAAAAAAGAAAAAGTAAGATTATAAGAAGTTATTATTTATATTTATATTTACTAAAATATTCCTTTTAAAAATTACTATTATAATTTATATATAAAGTAATTAATTTTAGATTAAATAAAAAAGATTAATTCTAATTCTACTAAAAGGAGTTATCTAAATCTATAAAAAAGTCTTATTTTAAAATCTTATATTTTTAATAACTATACTCTAACTTATTAAGATTATTATTATTAACTTAAATTATATCTTAAAGTATACTATTTATTATTATATTATAGACTATATATATTACTATTTATATTTTCTTAAATAATAAGTATTTTTCTTAAACTCATATTTTATAAATATAGTTTTCTTTTTCTAATTATAATAACTATTAATTTAAGATTTATTAATAATTTCTTATTACTATATTTTCTATAATAGAGTTTATTTATACTAATAACTTCTACTAAAAGTTTATAGTATTATAATATATAGTTAAATTACTCTATCTCTCTATTAGTATTAATAATATAAAAGAACTATAGAAATACTATAAACTAAAGATAATTTATTTTTCTCTAATAAACTCTATTTAGATATATAGATATTAATAACTTCTATAAAAATCTAAATTAGTTTAATCTCTAAGTTAACTAAAGTCTATTTTAATATATTATTAAATAAAAAGAGAATTAATAGTAGTTTAGTTTTAAAAGATTTTATAATTATAGAAATAACTAGATCTTATATCTCTAAGACTAATTTATATTTAGTTAAAAACTCTATTATATTCTTTTAGTTTTCTATTATTTCTTTAGAAAACTATAATAAAAAACTATATTATAGTTAGATTATATATTATTTATAAGAATTTTATTTTAAAAATACTTATTAAGATATATTATTTATTTTTAATTATATAATTCCTATAAAAAATAATTAAAATACTATTAAATTTATATTCCATTATTATAGGATTAACTATAGAAAGATCTAATATTAATATATAAAATTAATAAAGATAAAAGAGTTAAAACTTACTAAAAAATAACTATAAGTTATTCTTAAACTACTAAAGGAACTATTATTATTCTCTTTTCTATCTCCATTATTATTTTTATTTTTATCTTTATTATTAGTATTAGTAATCTCTTTCCTCTTTTTAGCTTAAATAATTTATACTATTATAGTCTTATTTTTATTTACTTTAAATATATTTATTATTTTATTAATTTAAAGATTTATAATAGCTATAGAAAAGATTTTATACTTCTCTGATTTACTTTATATAAAGTATATTTAATAATTTTCTTCTTGTAAAGAAAATTTCTAGATAAATAATAGGGTTCTTATTATTATTCTATAAAATACTTTTTATATATTTATTTTTAATAAGAGATTTTAAATTTTCTCTCTTTATTTAATCTTTTCTATCTTAGTTTACCTAAGAACTAATCTTTTTTATTATTATTTATCTTTAATCTAATAGATTAAATAAAGAGAGAGAAAATAATTATTATAGTATACTATTTATAATTACTATCTAATAACTTTCTAAATTCTATCTAATAGTAATCTAGATAGTATAGGATCTTTTATTATTACTTAATATCTATATATTATTATATATATTACTAATACTATATATATAATCCTAGATTAGAAGTTATATAATTAAATAGTCTTAAGAGTTTTTCTAACTTCAGAGATTATTAAGAATTAGTCTTTCTATTACTACTATATATATACTTAATATAATTAACTTAGTAACCCTATTTTATACTCATTTTATAGCCAGTCTACTACTATTCTCTATTATTTATCATCACTACTCTCTTACCTAATCTACCCTATCTTTACAAAGAAAAGATCTTGAATGTAAAACTGATAAAGTTTAGGGGAGATTTATAGTATATACAATACTCGATTTTCAAAGTAGAGCTAATTGCTAATCTGCTTAGTATTAAAAAGTTAATACTATTTAATCTTCTATCCTATATTTACTAGATATCTCTTATTAAGCTTTACTAAATCTTTAATACATTAAGTATTTATCTAAGTCCCTTATATTACTAAGTCCTTTGTCTATCCTAAATTATAATTATCATAATACATTATATAGGGTAAATGTAGTTATCATAATACATTATATGGGGTAAACGGAGTTATTATAGTATATAATATGGTACTATAGGTGTGTTGTCAAAGCCTTAGGCTACCAGTGAGCTGTGGTTGCCTTGGGGCCTGACATTGAGTTATACTTTAGAATAAAATTATAGAAAACCTATTTTATTAATATGATTAGTACTAACTTATTAGAAGATAATATTTTCTAATATATTAAGATAAAGTTAATAGAATAAAAGAATTTTAAAGTTAGTTAAGACTAAGAGAATTGGTTATCTGATTATTTTTTTTTTAGAAGTATATTAAGTAAAAGGAAGATAATTAAACTATAAGTATATAAAGACTTTACTCTTAAAGATAATTATAGAAGGAAGATCTTATAACTATAGATATATACTTAATTACTATTACTTACTCTTGAGTACTAGACTATAAAATCTATTTTTTCCTATAATAACTAATTTGAGTAATTATCTGACCATTTGTAGAGATCCCTATAGCAAAGCTGATTTTATTAAAATAATAGATGTTATATTTATAGACTCTATAGGTCGCGAAAGCTTGCTGGTAATTATAGTGTCTTGAGCAGACCATCCGGATCTGATTATAGTAATTAATAAAGTTTTGAATCCAATTAACTCTAATATTAGTTAGAGCTCTATTACTATAATCTGCTAGTAGTAAACTAGCTATTTCTTAAATATAAGACTATTGGAGAGATATATCTTGCTTATTAAGTAATAAAATCTACTATTTAAATAATTCCTTCTCTTGTTCTATTAATTTATAGTTATTAGTATATATAATCTTATAAGGAGTTCTACTCTTTAGTTAGTTATAGAGTATAGAGTATATAATATTATAAATATAGATAGCTTCATAAATAGAATTAAATTAAATACTATAATTGAAAATATATTTCTTATAATTATAATTAAGATTAAATAATAGTATTATTTATATAAAATCTATATTTAGTTATTTCTTATAAACTAATTTCTATTTTTATTAGTTTCTTTAGAATTATAGAGAAGATTAAAAAATAAATATACATATCTTTATAATATTTTTCTTTATATTATAGAGAGTAGTAGTGGATTAGCTATAAAAAGAGTATAGATCAGAATTACTAAATGAGCTATATTATATATAAGTATGGAAATAGTAAAGACTAATCCTTAGTAATCCCTAAAGTTAGAGAAGCCCTTCTAACTATTTGTAAAGATAGGGTGGATTAGGTAAGAGAAAGGTAATATTAGGTAATGAGAAATAGTAGTAGACTGACCATAGGATGAGTATAGAATGGAGTTACTAAGTTAGCTATATTAAGTATATATATAATAATACTAAAAAGACTAATCTTTAGTAATTTCTAGAGTTGGGGAAACTCTTAAGACTATTTAATTATATAACTTCTAGTTTAGAGTTATATATAGAGTATTAGTAATATATATAATAATATATAAATATTAAATAATAATAAAAGATTCTATATTATTTAGATTATTATTAAATAAGATTTAGAAAGTTATTAGATAGTAATTATAAATAGTATACTATAATAACTATTCTTTCTTGTTTTATTTAATTTACTAAATTAAAAATAGATAATAATAAAGAAGATTAGTAGAATAGTCAATATATTTAGAATAAATAAAAATAAAACTATAATAATATAAACTATTTAAGATAAAAAGAGAAAAGAGACTATTATTATTAATAATAAAGATAAAAATAAAAATAGTAATAGAGATAAAAGAGAGAATAATAATAGTTCCTCTAGTAGTTTAAGAATAACTTATAATTATTCTATAATAATATTTTAACTCTTTTATCTTTAATATCTTTATATATTAATATTAGATTTTCCTATAGTTAATTCTATAATAATAGAATATAAATTTAACAATATCTTAATTATCTTTTATAGAAATTATATAATTAGAAATAAATAATATATAATCTAACTATAATATAATTTTCTAAAAGAATAATAAGAAACTAAAAGAATACAATAGAGTTTTTAATTAGATATAAGTTAATCTTAAAGATATAAAATCTAATTATTCTTATAATTATAGAGTCTTTTAGAATTAAACTATTATTAATTTCTCTTTTATTTGATAATATATTAAAATAGACTTTAGTTAATCTAGAGGTTGAATTAATTTAGATTTTTATAGAAATTATTAATATTTATATTTAAATAGGGTCTATTAGAGAGAAAGAAACTATTTTTAGTTTATAGTATTTTTATAGTATTTTTTTATTATTAATACTAATAGAGAGATAGAATAATTTAACTATATATTATAATATTATAAACTCTTAATAGGAATTACTAATTAATAAGTCTTAGATTAATAATTATTATAATCAGAAAAAGAGAATTATATTTATAAAATATAGGTTTTAGTCAATACTTACTATTGAAGAATATATAAATAGTAATATATATAATTTATAATATAATAGTAGATAGTATACTTTATAATATAACTTAAGTTAATAATAATAATCTAAATAAATTAAAGTATAATTATTAAAAATATAAGATTTTAGAATAGAGCTTTTTTTATAGATTTAGATAACTCCTTTTAGTAGAATTAGAATTAATCTTTTTTATTTAATTTAAAATTAATTATTTTATATATAAATTATAATAGAAATTTTAGAAGAGAGATTTTAATAGATATAGGTATAAATAATAGCTTTCTATAATTTTACTTTTTCTTTTTTAATATCTATTTTAATCTTTATTTTTCCTACTAAATTATATTTAAATTATTTTAGAATTATTTTCTTTTTTCTAGATTTTATCTATATAAAATGTAAAATACTTTTAAAATCTTAAATAATATATTTTTTTTCTATTTCCTATTTCCTCTTATTAAAGATTATATAAATACTATTTCTAAATTAAGACTAAAAAAGAATTATAAGAAAATTCTCTTTGAAATTCTTTATAAATTTAATATTTAAGAAATTATATTCTATAAGAATTATATATATATAAATTAAGAAAATATATAAGTTTATAAATTCTTTTAATTAGAATATTTATAAAGAAAAGGTAAATAATATATAATTTTAATTAGATTTCTATTAATATAATTAATAATTATAATAATCTTTTTTAAATTTTAGATATTATTATTTTATTTTTTTATAATAATAATAATCTTTTTATAAAGGCTTTAGTAATTATAATGAAGAATTATATAGAACTTTTTAATAAGATTCTAAAAATTTATAAATCTTAATTTAAATTTAATAAAAATGAAATAAATTTAGATTTTCTTTAATACTCTATAAAAAATCTATTATTAATTTAGTTATTCTTTTTTAGTTTAATTATAAAGATTTTTCTAATATAATTATAAATTATATGATTTCTCTCTATATTTATAAGAATTAGAATACTATTCTATATTATTAGTTTTGAAATATATTTTAAAGAATTAATTTAAGAATTATTATTAAAATTATATAGAGACAACTTATAAATAATATTAGACTTAATAATCTAAAGAAGATAATAAATAGAGAATATAGTATATAATAAGAGATCTCTTTATAAAGAGATTATTTTAGTATTAACTCTAATATTAAATAGATAATTAATATAGATTAAATAAGAATCTATCTATTAGAAAGTATTTTTCTTATTTTATAAAAATTTTTCTTTTGATTTTTTCTATTTTTTGAGTAGTATAAATATATTTATATCTAATTCTATAATCTATTAATTATATTTCAATAATTAGTCTATTTATTTTAATAGATAATAAGTTTTATTTTGAATTTATTACTCTTTTTTAATCTCTTTAACATTATACTCTATATTATTTTTAAGTTTTAGTAGAGATATTAAATTAACTATAAATTCATTATAATTTATCTATAATTCTAATAAAAAGATATAAAAGATATTATATATTTAACTATATTTTTTCAAAAGATAAAACTAATATATCTATATACTAATTTTTTCTACTATTTAGAATAGATTAATAAAATATAGGAAAAGCTTTTTAAACTCCTAGAGTTAGAAGTTTTTAGTTAATAGAATAATAAGATTTTTTTTTTAGAATTCTATATTCTTATATTTTATATTATAGTATTTTATATATATTTAAATAGTATTCTATTAGTATTTTAATAGATTTCTATATAGATCTTAAAATCAAGAAAGATACTTTCATTATTAATATTTCTTTAATTAAAATACTAGTCTTGGAGTTTATATAAAAAAAGAAGTTATAACTATATAATATTTTGAATAGTAATATTCCTATTATATAATTAATTATATTATTATAAGTAAAAGTAATTATTTCTACTAGTATTAATTATATTTATTATTCTTTATTAATAAAGTAATATAAATAATACTTAAGAGTTTAATTTATTTATACTATTTAGTTATTAATTTAAAAATAAAATACTATTAAGAGATAACACTTAATATTATAAGTTATATAGATATTAATCTAAAAAATACTAATAAAAATACTTTTTCTATTAGAAATAATTTCTAAAGAAACTAAATTTAAATTTAAATTTATTATATAATAGTTTTATAAGTTCTATTATATTAATTAAAGTACTTATAAGAAAAGAAAAATATATTTTTATATAATAATTAATAATTATAAGAATAATATTGATTTTCTTTATTTTAAATAAAATAATAAATAGTCTAATAATAAAATTTATAAATATTTTAATTTAGAAATCTAAAGAAATTAATAATATCTTTAGTTTATTATAAGAATAATAGTAATATAATACTAAATCTTAATATATTATTTAATATTCTCTTTTATTAAGAGTTAGTAAAATTTTCTTTTAATAAACTTAATAATATACTTTCTTTTAAAATATTCTATTAATAGTTTATTATAATATTATTTTAAAATTAACTATTTAAAATCTTAAATAGAAAATATAAAAAAATACTTCTTAAAGAGAATAAAACTATCTTTTAATAGTTAGTCTTTTAGATTTCTCTATTTATAAAAAAGAGTCTTTCTTTAGTACTAATAATAAGAATTCTCTAATTATAATCTTAATAATTCTATAATTAGATTATTAGAGATTTGTAAATTAAAAATATATATAGATTCTTTTACTATAATTATATATAAAGTCTCTTAAAAACTTAATTAATCTAAAACTAAATTATTTTAAATAATCTAATTAATTTATTTATTCTTATTTATAATAGAATAAGACTATATTTTAAATTAGAATTTAACACTAATTAGATTTATTTTATAAATCTCTTAGATAACTATATTTTATAGAAAAAAAGTATTTAGTTTAGAGATTATTTATAATATCAGAAAGATAAGAATATTATTAAGATAAATAATATAAAAAAATATTAAGAATTTTATAAAGGATAATATAAATATAGTTTTAGAAAGTAATTAATATGTTAATTAGACTAAATAGTATAACTATATATTTATAGTATTGATATTAGATATAAAATATAATTTTCTATTTATTCTCTTATTTAATATAGATTCTATAATAGATATCTTTAATATTAATTTTTAAAAAGAGTTTATTATTAATAATTCTATCTAAAATCTGTAAAATAAGAAATAAAGAATAGTATTTTTTAATTAATATATAGTTTAGATTATAATAATTAATATAGAAATAGAGAATATTATTTTTTTTAAAGATAAATAGAATAAATATAATTATAGGACTTTTAGAGAATCTAATTCTATTTATTTTAATATTAATATAATTATATAGAATAATAAGTTCTTTTTAAAAGAATATATAAATTAGTTTTCAAAGAGATTACTCTTTTTTCTATAGATTAATAATATAATTTTTTTTTATAAAGATAATTATATAGTATTTTTATATAAAAATATAAAAATATATTTCTTTAATTTAGAAAGAATTTATTATTCTTTTATAGAATTAATAATTAAAATATAATTATTTTCTTCTCTAGTAAAAGAGTTATTTAATTTAAATAATTAGATAATAGTAAAAATATAAGCTTTATTTTTATAATCTTTAGTAAATTAATATAGAATTCTTAATTAAAATTAGAAATAATAATAGAATACTAATTAAGTATAATTATAGAAAGGAGAATTAGAGAATTTATAGAATTTAAATTTTAATCTACTATGATATAAAATCTTTTAATAATCTTAATAGTTTCTCTAAAGTTAATAAGAATTAGAGTTATTTTATATATACTATATTTAGAGTATTCTAGTTTATCTATAATATATAATTAGAAGACTTATAATTTAATTCAAAGTAGATATTATTATTTAATAAAGTTAATATTTATAATATTAAATTATATATATATATTAAAGCTTATATAAATTATAAGTTTATTCTATAGAATAGCTATAATAGTAAAATAGGACATACTTTTTATTATAGAATAATAGATTATAAATATAAAAAGATTTATAGTTCTTATTCTTTATTTAAAATTTTAATAATTTCTATAACTTCTATAGCTTTTATAATCTCTTATATTGATCTATTAGATTTATAATATTTATTTATTTAATAGTCTATTTTATAATAGATATAGTACTAATTTAATAGTTAATTCTTATTAATAGAAATTTTACTTAATTCTAATACTAAAGTATAATATCTTTTAGTTTAGTAATCTAGTCTCTAAGTAAATTAAGGTTATTCTATATATTTTCTAATATTATTCTAAGTTTTAAAAAAGGATTTTTTAGAGAAAAAAATAGAATTATTTATTAGAAATACTATATTCTCTATTATTAAAATTCTTTTTAAAATTCTAATAAAATATTTTTTAGATATATATTACTATATTTACTATTTCTTTATAATTTTACAGAAATTCTATATAACAAAGACTAATAGTTTCTTATAGTTTTAGATATAGCTTTATAAAAAGTTTTAGAGTATAATTTTATTCTAGTTTCTAAATAAATATTACTCTAAAAAGTAAAGATTAATATAAAAATTATATAGGTCTTAATTTTCTATATATTAGGCTTTCTTAATTTAGTTTATTATAGTTAATTATAAACTAATAGAGTTACTAATTAGAATTAATATTTAGTTTTTAAAAGACTCTTAATTATTTTCTAATAGAGTATATGTATTAGAATCTTTACTATAAAAATATTTACTTTACTATAAATAATATTAGAAATCTATATATTTAATTCCTTTTAGAATATAATTCTTTTTATTATTATATTACTAGAGTATTATAGTAAAAGTAAAGTTTAAGTTAATAAGTTAATAATAATATTACTAAATAGTATACTTTTAAATAAAAATATTAATATTTTTAATTTTAAGATTATAATACTTATTAGAATAGATTAATATTACTAATATAAATATAGTTCTAATAGATAGACTATTTTAATATAAAATAGTAGTTAGAGTAACTTTAAAAGAATTATAATTTAATATTAAATCTCTAAATTAGTATAGATATTTATTTTACTTAATTTATAATTCTTTCTTTTATTACTATAAGTTATTAATTATTTAAATATATATATTAATAATTTACTCTTATACTATAATTTTAAATATTATAAGATCTTATAAGTTTATAAATAGATTTCCTTATTATAGTAAAGAGAATAGAATACGTCCTAGTTTTAGATTAATAGACTCTTTTTAAAAAGTAGTTTAATATATATTTACTATTATCTCTTAGATAATCTATAGAAAAAAAGAATTAGAATTAAAAAAATATAATAGATTAGATAAGAGAAAGATAATATTAAATAATAGAGAATAATAGTAGACTAACTATAGAATAAATATAAAATAGGATTACTAAGTTAATTATATTAAATATATATATAATAATAGTAAAAAGACTAATCCTTAATAATTCCTAAAGTTAGGAAAACCTTTAAGACTATTTAATTATATAACTTCTAGTCTAGGATTATATATATAGTATTAGTAATATATATAATAATATATAGATACTGAGTAATAATAAAAGATTCTATACTATCCAGATTACTACTAAATGGGATCCAGAAAGCCATTAGGTAGTAATCATGAATAGTATACTATAATACTATTTAATTATATAATTCCTTCTATAGAATTATACAAAGGATTTATAATTTCTTTAGTAATTAAAGAGTAATTTATAACTACTCTATAGTAATATCTTAATTCTTTCATCTTTATTATCTCTATATATTAGTAATAGACCTTTTATATTCTATAATTATAGAATTAATTATTGAGATTATATAGTAGAAAATAAATAATATATTTTAGTAAATATTTAGAATAAAATCTTCTATAAATAGTATATAATCTAACTATAATATAGTTTCTTGAAGAGATAATAAGAGACTAAAAGAAATAGAGTTTTTAATAAGATATAAGTTAGTCTTAAAAATATAAGATTTAAATACTCTTATAGTTGTAGAATCTTTAGAAATAATACTATTATTGACTCTCTTATTATTTAATAATAAATTAAAATAAATACTACTTAGTTTAGAGATTAAGTTTATTTTGACTTATATATCTAAATAGAATCTATTAGACAGAAAGAACTTATTTCTAGTTTATAGTAATTCTATAGTCTTTTTATATTATTAATACTAATTAAAAGATAGATTTATTTAACTATATATTATAATATTATAAACTCTTAATAGAAACTACTAATATAAGTAAATCCTATTATAGAAAATGTAATAGCTAGAATTTATTATTAAGTCTTAGGTTAATAATTATTATAGTTAGAGAAAAAAAACTATATTTATAAAGTATAAATTTTAGTAAAATACTTATTATTTACAAGTATATAAATAGTAATATAAATAGTTTATAATATAGTAGTAGATAATATAATTGAGAATTTAGTTTAAGTTAATAATAATAATTTTAATAAATTAGAATGGAATTACTAAAAATATAGGTTATTAAAATAGAGTTTTATTATGGATTTACAATTAAATCTCTTATTTCATCTATAGTTAATTACTATATATATAGATTATAGTAGAAATTCTAAAAAACAGATTCTAGTAGATATATATATAAATAATAGTTTCTTATAATCTCACTTTCTTTTCTTTAATACCTATTTTGACTTCTATTTTTCCTATTAAATTATATTTAAATTACTTTAAAATTATTTTATTTTCTTTAGATTTTATCTATATAAGATTTAGAATATTTTTAAAACTCTAAATAATATATTCTCTTTCTATTTTCTTTTATTAAAGATAATATTTATATTATTTCTAAATTAAGATTAAGAATTATAAGAAAATTCTCTTTTAGATAATAAGAAATCTTTTGATAATAGAATTATTTTAATATTAGCTTTAGTATTAAATATGTAATTAATATAGCTTAAATAGGAATCTATTCATTAGAAAATATTTTTCTTATCTTATATGAACTTTTCTTTTACTTTCTTCTATTTTCTAAGTAATATAAATATATTCATATCTAATTTTATAATCTATTAGTTATATTAAAAAGATTAATCTATTTGTTTTAATAAATAATAGATTTCATTTAGAATCTATAACTCTTTAATTTTATAGTCTGAATTATCCTCTAGCTCTAATAGAAATATTAAATTAGTTATAGATTAATTATAATTTACTTATAATTCTAATAGAGAAATATAAAAAATATTATATATTTAACTATACTTTTCTAGAAGATAGAATTAATATACTTATATTTCAATCTTTTCTATTACTTAAAATAAACTAATGAAATATAAAGAGAGTTTTCTAGATTCTTAGAGTTAGAGATTCTTAATTAATAGAATTATAAGATTATTTTTCTAAAATTCTGTATTTTTATATTTTATATTATAGTATTTTATTAGTATTTTAATAGACTTCTATATAGATCTTATAATTAAGAGATATAATCTTTTACTATTAGTATTCTCTTTAACTATTTAAAGTCTTAGGAAAAATAAAAAATATTTTATAAAGAGAATAGAATTATTTTTTAGTAATTAATTCTCTAGATTTCCTATTTTATAGAGAAGAGTTTTCTTTTAGTATTAATAATAAGAATTCTTTAATTATAATTATAATAGCTTTATAATAAGATTATTAGAAATTTATAAATTAAAAATATATAAAACTAATTAGGTTTATTTATAAAACTTCTAAATAATTATATTTTATAAGAAAATACTATTTAATTTAGAGATTATTTATAATACAAGAGATATAAGAATATTAGAATTCTAAATATATTTACTTTTCAATAAATAGTATTATTAACATTTAAATAAATAAATAATAGTAAATAACTGTTAGTCTAGTATAGTATATTAGATTTTAATATTATGAAATTTATAAGACTAAAATACTATAAAATACTATTTTCTATTAATTTCTAATTATAAAAGACTATCTATTATTTAATATTTAGATATATTAGTTACTAATTAAATAGAGTAACTTAGATTAGAATAAATTAGAATAAAAATCTTTATAAAGATATTAAGTAGAATATAAAATACTTAGAACTTAGCTTTATTAAATTAAATAAAGCTAAATTCTTTCTATCTTTACTTTCTTTGGATAATAGTATTAGAAATTATAGAAATTAATAAATATCTAAATATTATAAAAAGTTTTGAATTCTAATTATAAAGTAATAGTAGAAATTTATTGAGAATCTATAAAAATCCTCTTAGAGAAGATAATATATTCTAGGAAATTAACTTAGTCTTAATAGAAGAAATATTTAAATAGTTGAGTATAGAGTTCTATTTAGTATAGATATTAAAGAATAGTCCTAAGATATTATATATAGAATTCTTTATTAAATAAAAATATAGAAATATTATAAAAAGAAATGATATAGAAAATATTAAGAATTCTATAAAGAGTAATATAAATTTAATTTTAGAAAGTAGCTAGTATATTAGTTAAACTAAATAGTATTATATTATATTTATAATATTTATATTAAGTATAAAATATAGTTTTCTATTTATCTACTTATTTAATATAGACTCTATAATAAGTATTCTTAATATTAATTTTTAAAAAGAGTTTAATACTAATAATTCTATTTAGAATCTCTAAGATAAGAGGTAAAGAATAATAATTTTTAATTAATATATAGTTTAAATTATAATAATTAATATAGAAATAGAAGATACTATTTTTTATAGGGATAAATAGAATAAATTTATCTATAGAACTTTTAGAGAATCTAATTTAGTTTATTTTAATATTAATATTAATATAATTATATATAATAGTAAGTTCTATTTAGAAGAGTATATAAATTAGTCTCTAAAAGGATTACTCTTTTTTTTTAGATTAATAATATAATCTATTTCTTTTTATAAACATAATTTAATAGTATTTTTATATGAAAATATATTTATAAATTACTATTATCAATTTATTATTAAGATAATAATAGAATACTAGTGAAATATAATTATTAAAAGAAAAACTAGAGAGTTTATAGAACTTAAATCTTAATTTTCTATTATATAAGATTTCTTAATAAACTTAATAATTCCTTTTAAATTAATAAAAACTAGAAGTATCTTATAAATATTATATTCTAGGTATTCTAGTTTATTCATAATATATAACTAAGAAGCCTATAATTTTACTTAGACTAGAAATTATTATTTTATAAAGTTAATATTTATAATATTAAGCTATATATATATTAAAGTTTATATAAATTATAAATCTATTCTATAGAATAGTTATAATAGTAAAATAGAATATACTTCTTATTATAGAATAATAGATTACAGATATAAAAAGATATATAATCTTTATTCTTTTCTTAAAATGTTAATAATTTCTATAATTTCTATAGTTTTTATAATCTCTTATACTTATCTATTAGATTTAGAGTATTAATCTACTCAATAGCTTATTTTATAATAAGTATAGTTACTAATACTATAGTTAATTCTTATTAAAAGAAGATTTACTTAATTCTAATATTAGAAGATTAGATCTTTTTATTTAGTAGTTTAGTCTCTATATAAATTAGGATTATTCTATATAGTTTCTAGTATTATTCTAAGTTTTATAGAAGGATTTTTTAGAAAAAAAATAAGATTAGTTATTAGAGATAATATATTTTTTACTATTAGTATTTTTCTTAAATCTCTTATAAATTACTTTTTAGATATATGTAGTTATATCTACTATTTCTTTATAATTTTATAGAAACTCTATATGATAAGAACTAATAGTTTCTTATAGTTTTAAATATAGCTTTATAAAAAACTTTAGAATATAATTTAGTTCTAATTTCCTAAATAAGTATTATTTCAAAAAATAAAGATAGATATAAAAAAATCATATAGATTCTAGTTCTCTATCTATTAGACTCTCTTAATTTAGTTTATAATAATTAGTTATAAATTAATAGAATTCTTAATTAGAATTAATATATAGTCTTTAAAAGGCTACTAATTATTTTCTAATAGAGTATATATATTAGAATCTTTACTAAAGAGATATTTATTCTATTATAAATAATATTAGAAATTTATATATTTAATTCCTTTTAGAATATAGTTCTTTTTACTATTATATTACTATAGTACTATATATTATGGAATATAAACAAGTAACTATATCCTGAATCAATAAGGATGCTCCTAGGAGTAGGAGAGAGAAAAGTAAAGTTCCTAAGAGTAATTATATAATACTCCTAGGAATGATCCATAGTTAATAATTTAGATAGATATAGGAGATTATATGAAATTATTGGATCCTAAGAGTACTTAGTAATTAGAATCCTAATTAGACCTATTATCAGAACTTATTTAGTATATATATAGATTAATAAACTAATAAAATTTTAGTATTATATAATAGACTTATTAAGTAATAAGTCTAAAAGATATTAGTAATAAGTCCTAAATTTATTAGATAATAAGTAAAGAATAGATATATAAGAATACTTATTTAGTATTATATATTTAGTTCTTTATATTTAATCTAACTATTATTACTTAGAATATAGATTAGAATATAATAAATTATTCTTATTATTTATCTAGTAAATCTATCTTAATAATAAAGAAAGATTTATAAGAACTTAATCTTACTAATACTACTCTATTTAGTATTTTCTTTATTAAGTAAAATCTTTAGATACTTAAGTAACTAAGACCTATTACTATATATAATTAGTAGATATTATAAAATAATAATAAGATAATCTTAGAGTAATAAGTATTCTAGAAAAGTATTATTTTTATAGACTAACTTACTATGACTAATAAGTAGTATATAATATATTAAATACTCTTTTAAGATACTATAGTAATAAACAAACTATTAATACTCTAATTTAATATAATAAACTTAACTATAGTATTAATATATCTATTTCAAATAATAATAATAAAGTTAAGATATCTATTCTATTTTAATTATAATTTTAATTAGTATTATCTAAAAATAAGAATAAGATTAATATTCTAAAGGAATAAGTAGTTAAACTTATTAAATAGCTAAAATAATAAGAAGTCTCTATTAATAAATTTAGAGATAGAAAAGAATAAATATAGGTTTAATTTAGAGTAATTCTATATAGTACTAATTCTAATAAGATTAAGATTATTAAGACTAAATTCTTTAATAATATATAGTCTAGACTAAGAGAATTCCTTATATAAATAGATATATATATTAATATTAATAGAAATAATCTATTTATAAAAACCAATAAAGTAATCTTTATATCTATCTATTTATAAGAATAAGCTTAAATATAATTAGAGACTTATATTAGAGAATACTATAATAAATCTACTTATAAGTAAATAAAAGTAATTTAAAATATCTTTACTAGATATATTAATTTTAAATAATATATATAAGATATATTTAGAGAAATTAATAAATAAGCTAATATAGAATATAAGTTAATAAAGATATATTAAATTATATCTATTATAGTATACTCTACTAAATTTATTTAAACTATAATTATCTTAGAATAGGCTAATTATATATTAATTCCTCTATATATATAAGAATTAAAATTATATATTAAAGATAAATTATCCAAAATAGACTAACTAAAAATAATAAGAGAGCTTATTAAACTTACTATTAAAATAGATAATTAATATTTCAAGAGACAAATAGAAAAACAAAAAGTTAAAAACTAGAAATATAATTTAGAATAAAGTAATATTAATAGTTAAATAAGGTTTAGAGGGGGGTCTCTAAATATTAAATAGAAACTACTTTAATCCATATAGACTATAACTAATAGATCTAGATATAGTAGAGAATCTATATAAGGAAAAACAATATTAATAGATAAGAGATAAATATTTTAATTATAGTAAGAAAGATTACTTTTTAAGAGAATACTATTTACTAAGAAAGTAATAATAATAATAACTAAGTATAACTAAAGAAAACTAAGAAGACTACAATAATACTAAAGAATAATAATTATATATAATAAATGAATAGATATATATAAAAGACAATACTATAAAACTATTAAAAGAGAAAGAATTCAAAGATTATACTTAAGATATAATATATAACAAAGTAATATAAATATATATTAAAGAAGTAGAACTATTAGAAGAAAATTTAAAAAAATCACAGATATATAAGAAGAGTAATATCTTAGAACTATTATAAGAAAATTAGTAATATAAATTCTTAGAAATCAATTAGAAATAGTAAGAATAAATAAAATAAGATTAAAATAGGAACTTCTAAGATATAATATATATAACTCCTAGAGACTATAGTAACTTCCAGAACTCTAATATAGAAATACTAGAAACTCTATTTATAAAACTTAGAAATAACCTTAAGACTAATAAAAGACCTTTAAGTCTTAAGTTATTTTACTCTAAGAAATAAAGAGATAGGAAGAGAGTTAATAATACTTTAGAGAAAGAATAACTAATTTAGTATAATAAAAAACTATATTTATATAATAAGAAATAGTATATATATAAGAAATATATATAATATTCAGACTATAAGATAATATAACTAATAATTTATTATAAGAGTAATTATAGAGTATAATATATAGCTAAAGTAAACTATAGAATTAATCTAAAAAAACTAATATTAAAATAAATATTATAATAGAAACTAGAATTTAAAGAAATATTATATAATAAATAATACTTATACTATAAGTATATTCTAAAACTAAAGAAGTATAATATATATAAAATACAATAGAAATCTTATTTAAAGATTGATTTTATTATCTTAGAATAAATTATAAGAGTAATAATTAATTTAGAAGCTAATAAGAACTTTATAATAGAAAGATAAGTAAATACTTATAATATACTAATTTTTACTAATTCCAATACTTGACTAATTAGAAAATTAAATAGATAAGTATATAATATAGGAATTTAGTATAAAACTAAATAAATATTAATAGAACTTAAAAATTATTTTAAAATAAATAACTTTAATATTATAATACTTAGAAATTATAATATAGTATTAGATAGTCTATAATTATAATAATATAATTTTACTATTAATTAGAAGAAATATAAAATATAGTTTAATAGATATAGATATTAAGAAATAATATATAAGATAATAGATAAGTTATAAAAAACTACTATATTTTAGAAATCTAGTTTTAAATAGATAGATATACTAGAATATATATATAAAAAAAAATCTAAATATAGTACTTATTCTTTAGAAAATAGAACTAAATATACTAAGATAATTATAGATATATTTATTATTAAAGAAATTATAATAAGTAATTAAGAGATTAATATATATATAATAATTAATTATATAGTAAATATAAAAATTCTCTATAGAATAGAGAAAGAAATATAGATATTTATAGAATACTAAGAGTTTAAAAATATCTTTATATTATTACTAATTAATATATTATTAGAATATAGAATCTATAATTATAAGATTAAACTTAAAAAAGAAGAAATACTAAAGTTTATATTAATCTACTAATTAAATAAAATATAAAAGAAATTCTTAAAGAAATATATTAATAAAAATCTAAAGAAAAAATATATTAAACTATTAAAATTACTAGTAAAATATCTAATTCTATTTATTATAAAGAAAAATAAAGATCTAATAAAGAAAATAAAAATATATATTAATTACTAATAACTAAATAAGATTATTATTAAGAATAGATACTTATTACTATTAATTTAAAATATTTAGAATATAATAAGTAAAGTAAAATAGTTTATAAAATATAATATTATAGAAATATACTATTATTTTAAAATTAAAAAAAATAATAAATAGAAAATAGCTTTTAGAATAGAATTAGAATACTTTTAGTATAAAGTAATATTTTTTAGACTTATTAATATATTAGTATTATTTTAGAGATTTATTATAGATATATTTAGAGAATATTTAGATTTCTTTATAATAATCTATTTAAATAATATTTTAGTATTTTCTAAAATAATAGAAAAATATATATAATATAATAAACTTATACTTTAAAAACTTTAAGAGATTAGAATAATATTTAAGCTTAAGAAATATAAATTTTATATATAAGAAATAGAATTCTTAAAATATATAATTACTAAGAAGGAATTTAATATAAAAGAAGAGAAAGTTAGAAGTATTATTAAATAGTTAATACTAAAAATAATTAAGAAAGTATAATAATTCCTTAGACTTACTAATTATTATTAATAATAAATAGGAGAATTTTTAGAAAAAGCTAATAAAATAATAAAATTAACTAAGAAAGATTAACTATAGGAATAGAGTAATAAAGTAAAAGAATTATTTAATAAGATTAAATAATTATTTATTAAATAAATTATTCTAATATAAATAAATTTAAAAAGACTATATATTATAGAAATAGATATATTAGATTATATATTTAGAATAAAACTTATATAACTTAATAAAAATAGAAAACTATAACTAATTATATTTTAGTTATAGAAGATAATACCTCTAGAACTTAACTATAATATTTATAATAAAGAATTATTAACTATAATATTAATATTTAAATAATAGAAACTATATTTTAAGAGAGTAAATTATTAAGTTCTAGTAAAATTAGATTATAAGAATCTAATATATTTTATAATAATAAAGAAACTTATATAATAATAAGTATATTAAATAGAAGAACTATTTAGATATAATTATAGAATTAAATACTATAATAGAACTACTAATAGTTAAATAGATATATTTAGTTAATAATTAGACTATTAATTAGAAGTAAAAGAAGCTTTATTAACTATCTTAAAATAAAATAAGAAAGGAAATATTATCTATAACTATTAAATACTAATAGTAACTAATATGATTAATAATAAATAAATATAATAACTTAAGAAAGAAATAAAGAATAATTAAATTTAAGGAATTATTAATATAAATAATAAGAAACTTTAATAATAAGATAAATTAGTTTTAATTTATAGACTTATTTATATTTTAGAATAAATAAAATAAGAAATAATAAGAAACTATTATAATATATTATTAAAAGAATATTAAGATATTAAAAAAATAATTAAAAGTATTATAGGAAATTACTTTTAACTAAATCTATATAGGAAAGTAAGAAGTTATATTAGGAAATATAATATATATTAATAAAATAAACTAGAATAATATATATTATATAGAGAGTTATAACTATTAGAAATACTAGATAAACTATTTAAATATATTATAATTAATTTTATTACTAAATTACTAGAATCTAATAGATATAATATAATTATAGTAATAGTCTATAAACTTATTAAATACTCTTATATAATACTAATAATAAAAACAATTAATATAGAGAATATAATAGATATTCTAGTAAAATATATTTTTACTAACTATAGAATACTATAAGTAATAATATTTAATAGAAATAAGTTATTTATATTAAAACTATAGTAATTACTAGTAGACTTAATTAGAATTAAGACTAGACTCTTAATAGTATATTATCTATATACTAATAAATAAATAGAATAATTAAATTAGATAATTAAATAATAGTTATACTATTATATAAATTATTATTAAAATAACTAAATAGTACTACTAATTATTATATAATTCATATATAATAATATAGTTTACTTAATAATTAGTAAATTACTAATATATATAATTTATAAATATAATCTAATACTATTAGAAGAATTAATTAGAAAGAAAATATTTACTAAAAAAGTATAACTAATAAATAATAGAATTAGAAAACTCTATAAAAAGATTATTAAGAATATTAAATTCTTTAATATTTAAATAAAAACTTATTATAATTATATTTACTAAGAGGGACTAAGTCTAAAAAAGAGAATAAAAGTATATCTCCTATAATAAAATATTAAAACTAAGTAACTAAGTATAAAACTTAATTATTTAAAATTAAGACTATTTAGAATTAAAAAGAAAATTAAACTAATTAATCATTATTTAAAGTTATTAGAAAGTATAAAGAAAATATACTTAATATTTTATATTTTATTATTAGAACTTATACTAGAAAATATAACTATTAAAATAAATATAGAACTTATAAATAATAAAAATAAAGATAAATATAAAGTTAAAATAATTCTAAATAATAAATAGATAGATAATTAATAGTAATTCTTAGTAAAATAGAAAGAGTATTCTATATTAGAAAATGAATAGGAATCTATTTTAAATCTAAAGGACTATTACTAGTTAGTTTAATAATATTACTAAAAAACAAAGAAGATATTTAAATAGTAAAAGAAAAGAAAATATTAAAATTAATATTACTCTAGTTTATTAGACTTAATAGATTAATAGATATTATTATTTATATTAGACTAGAACTATCTAATATAACTATAAGAATTCTATTAGAATTATTAATAATAATAGATTAAGAAATCTTACTTATAGTATAAATATTCTCTATTATAGATTTTTATTTTTCTATATTAATATACTCTTTCTTAATATAAATAAGTTCTTTAGCTTTATAATATTTAAACTTCTTTAACTTAGTAATTTCTTTATAATTATATATAATAAAGTTACTAGTATATTTTTATAATAATTATTTTTATTTTCTTAGATATATTAATTTTACTAATATCTACTCTTATTTAATAAGAATATATTCTTTTTTAGCCTTTAGGGAATTTTAAGACTTTATTAAATAATACTATTTAGTATTAGTAAAAGTAGAGTTTAATATTATATATCTTATACTATTACTACTCTTAATATAGTTACTATAATAATTAGAGTAGTTAGTATAAATATAAATATAATTTAAATAAATATAATAATTATAAGAGATAATAGAATAGTAATCTTTTTCTTTAATATAAGTATTTAGTTTATTTTTTCAAATAGATAAAGTAGAAGATATAATAATAATATAAAAGGAATAAAGAAAACAAAAATAAGCTTATTAGTAAATATAGAAAGATAACCTATTTATATATTGGGATAATATATACTAAAGAGAGGGGATAATATTATAGAATATAAATAAGTAATTATATTCTAAACTAATAATTTAGATAAATATAGAAGATTATATAAAATTATTAGATTCTAAAAGTATTTAGTAATTAGAATCCTAATTAGATTTACTATTAGAACTTATTTAATATATATATAGATTAATAAACTAATTAAACTCTAATATTATATAATAGACTTATTAAGTAATAAGTCTAAAAGATATTAATAATAAGTCTCAAACTCATTAGATAATAAGTAAAGAATAAATATATAAGAATACTTATTTAGTATTATATATTTAGTTCTTTATATTCAATCTAATTATTATTACTTAGAATATAGATTAGAATATAATAAATTATTCTTATTATTTATCTAATAAATCTATCTTAATAATAAGAGAAGATTTATAAGAATCTAATCTTATTAATATTATTCTATTTAGTATCTTCTTTACTAAATAAGATCTTTAGATACTTAAGTAATTAAGATCTATTACTATATATATTAATAGCTTATTCTTATATCTAAATTTTAAATATTATAAGATCTTATAAGTTTATAAGTAGATTTCCTTATTTAAATAAAGAGAGTAGAATGCTTTTTAGTTTAGAGCTAATAGATTCTTTCTAAAAAGTAATTTAGTATATATTTATTATTATTTCATAGATAATCTATAGAGAGAATAATTCAAATTATAATAATAATATAGATTAGATAAAAAGTAATAAGAATATATTATAGAAAGTAATAATAGATTAATTATAAAAAGAGTATAGATTAGAATTACTAAGTTAGTTATATTATATATAAGTATAGAGATAGTAAAAACTAATCCTTAGTAGTTTCTAATGTTAGCGAAGCTCTCCTAGCTATTTAATTATACAATTCCTACTATAGTATTATATATATTATAATAGTAATATATATAATAATACAAAGTATTTATATTATCTAGAGTACTATTGGATGGGATCTAGAATACCATTAAGTAGTGATTGTGAATAAGGTACTATTATAATATTAAATTATAAAACTCTATATTAGAGATTTTCTAAATTAATATTACATATTATAAGTTTAATTGGTTTTAATAATATTTCTTTCATATATTACTTAATAAAATAAAAAATACTAATAGAGAATAGTATTATTACTATTAAATCTATATTATATATCTATTTTAGAATATTAATAAATATCTATTTATTATCCTATATTTTCTTTAGAATTAGTAAATATTAGATTTTATTATATAGTTAGTATTCCAATTATTAAAGATATATTAAAGCCTAATTCTACTTTAATTATTATTAATTTCTATATAAATTTAAATTTAGATCTGGAAATAATTTAGTTAGTTTTTTATTAATAGCTTTTTATAGAAATTTAAATATATTTATATATCTTTTTATATTTATATTTTAATTTTGTTTTAAAATACTTTTCTATATTTATTTTATTTTATTTTATTTTATTAATAAAGGTCTATTATCTTAAAACTAATATTATATAATTTAGATAATCTAATTAAAAATAATTATTATAAAAACGAAAATAATTATTATAGAATAACTATTCTATTACTAAATAACTAATTTAGAGATTAGAGTAGTATTATAGTTAAATTAGGTAATCTAGCCAATTAATAGATTTAGAGTAATCTGATTAATTCTTAATAAGTCTAGGATCTTATTCTAATATATTATATATAAATAGACTTTTATATATATTAGAGCTAAAGATTTTTAAGCTTTAGTCTCTATTATAATTAGACTATTATTATCTTTTTAATTATATTAAATTATTATCTAATCTTTATTTATTCCTAAGTATTATCTAAATCTAATTATTAGTCTTTATAATTTTAAAACTTTAATTAGAATTCCCTAAAAAAGTAATAATATTCTATTATATAGTTTACTAACTAACTTAAGCTTTTTCTAAATTCCTTTTTAAATCCTATTAGAAATAATCTTAAAATCAATATAGATTCTACTAAAAATAATACTTAATTTTAGTCTTAAAATTATAAGGAATTCATTCTAAATATAATAGATTTAATAAATTTCTAAGAGAAACTAAATAGTAAATAAAAGTATAAATAATTTCTATAAGAGATTAACTAATTTTTTAAGATTAGAGCTCTTATCTATACTATTTTACTAATTCTTATTAATTATTATTTCAAGTATTTTTAATCTTTCTATAAATTTAAGTATATTTAAATTTCTATATATTTTTAAAAATTTTACTTTTAATAATACTTCTAGTAAAATATTAAGTTTTATAGAAAACTACTAAATATATATAATTAAATAATAGTTAAAGCTTAATGTTTTTAGTCTCTATTCTATATTTCTTAGCTTTTAAAATAAACTAGAATTAATAATTATCTTACTAGATTCTTTTAATCTAATATCTTTATAAATAATTATAATAGATCCCTATAAAAGCTTTTATTTAGTTTCTCTAAATCTAATTAGTCTTTTTCAAATTGAGATAAAATATACTAACTTATTATTAGATTAATATAAAGACTAATAATCAGATTTAGATAATACTAGAAAATTAATAAAGATTAGTAAGTTAGTATAATTAAAAAATAATAATAATCTAGTTATAATAGGGACTAAAGTTTAAAGATTTTTAGCTTCAATATATATAATTATCTATTTATATATAATATATTAGAATAAGATTCTAGACTTACTATAAAAATTATAAATAAGAGATTGATTAAATTAATTTTAAATTTGAACTTAATTCTATATAGAAATTAATAATAATTATAATAGGATTAAGCTTTAATATATTCTTAATAATAGAAATACTAAATACAATTAGTAATTTAATAATATATAGAATAGTAACAAAAAGAGATTTTTTTAATTATTTTTTTTTATAAAAACTACTTTATAAATACTAGATTACTTACTTAGTATTATATTTAATTAAAAATACTATTAAAGAAATATTAAATATATAATATAATCTTATATTTACTAATTTAAAAAAATATAAAAAACTAATATTTATCAATATTCCAAAATAAATCTATAATATAGATCTAATAATAATAATATTATTCTCTTTTAATTTTTCTTTAATTATTTATTTATAGAAAGTTAATATAATAAGTATAATAGAAACTAATTTTTAATTACTAATTTTTATCTTTCTTACTATATATAAAGCCTATATCTATTAATATAATATTAAGAAGTTATTTAATTAATTAGAAAATATATGGAAATTATCTATATATTAGAAATAGATATTCATAAAGAGATTTATATAAATTCAATATTTATAGCTAAGAGTTATATTAGATTCTTTAGCAATTTTAAATAGATATTCTATTATAATTAGAATTAGAAAATCTATTCTATTTTCTATAATAAATAGTAATTAGATTATCTTTCATAAATATAATAGTTAGAGCTATTATTAATAGTACTTTATAAACTAGAGTTAATTTAATTTATAATATATAGTATTAATTTAAAGGTTCTCTAATATAGAGTCTTCTAATTTAATATGTAATTAATAGAATTTAGAATTTTATCTTCTTTATAAAAATTAGTAATTTAAATAATAATTTTTTGTTAAGCTTTATATGTTTTTTCTCTTATTTCCAAAAGTAGAAGGATTTCTTAATATATTTCTATTTAATTCTAGTATTTATATAGAGAAAATATTCTAAGCATATATATATCATTATAATATGATTAGATAATATATTTATTCTCTAATTTTCTTCATAATTTTCAAGAAACTAATAAAAATAGAAATTAGTTTATAAAGAATAGTTAAATATAGATTCTATATAAATAGTATTATTAATTAGTCTTAATTATAATTATAGAAAAGATAATTTTAATTATAACATCTAACTAAACTCTATTCTACTATTTTCTATATATTAACTAAATATTAGTATATGATCTATAGTTTTTTAATTCAATCGATAATTATTAGAAAAAGCTTATATTACTTACCTTTAACTATTTAAATTTAGAAATCTAATAAATAGCTGAAAAGAGTTTTAAAGAGAGATAGTTTAATAAATATATTTATTTTTTATAAATAAACTAGACTATTTAAAAGAAATTAGCTTAGATTATAATTTTTTTTTAGTAAAATACTATAAATACCTCTTAAAAGTCTAATTAATCTAATATATTTAGCTATTTATGTATAAATAAAAAAACTAGTAATAGTTATTATATCTTGAAAATGTAGTAAGAATTAGACTAGAACTTATTAGTAAAAATAAATTCTTTATCTAATATAATCTCTCTTATTATTCTATAGAGTAATTTAATTTTATAATAATCTGAATTAAAATAGAGGAAAATTAATATTATTTAATAAATTAACTCTATTCATTATTTTTGATAAATTATTAGAAGTAACCCTATAATAAAATCTAAAAATACTTTTTAAAAGACTTTGAAAATAAATAAATAATATTAGTTTTCTATATAACTTATATCTTAAAAATTATTATTTATAATATCTTTTACTATTCTAGACTAATATTATTTTCTTTTTATTAACTTAAGTATTGAGTAATATCCTATACTATCTATCTATAAGCCTATTTTAAAATACTAAGATATTTAATATTTAGAGATTATAATGAATATAAATTATATATAGATATTTATGAATAGATAATATTCTAAGCTATATATAATTAATTAATTAAATTGTAAGCTTAAATGAATATTTTGCTATTAAGTATTAAAAGATAATATTTTCTAATATGTTGAGATAGAGTTAATAGAATAAAAGAATTTTATTAAAGTTAGTTAAGACTAAGAAGATTAGTTTAAATAACTATCTGACTATTTATAGAAATTACTATAATAAAGCTAGTCATATTAAAGTTATAGATATTACATTTATAGACTCTATAGATTATAATTATATCTTTAACTAGCTTACTTAAAGCTTAGTAGTAATTATAGTATTTTAAGTAAACTATCTGGAACTTATTATAATAATTAATAAAGTTTCAAACCTAATTAACTCTAATATTAGTCAGAGCTCTATTACTTCAATCTATTAGTGATAAACTAGCTATTTCTCAAATATAAGACTATTAAAAAGATATATCTTACTTATTAAATAATAAAATCTACTATTTAAGTAATTCCTCCTCTTATTTCATTAATTTATAGTAATATTAAAAGTTTTATTCTTAATCTTTCTAATAAATTAATTATTATATATCATATTATTATCTAGTCTCTTTTATAAATTATTAAAAATCTCCTTATATAGAATGATAAGTAAGTTAAATTACTTTATTAATTTATGTATAGAATCAGTCTTTTCTAATCTATATTTAATAATAAAATTAAAAGAAATCAACTTAGAATTTATTAGATTTAAATAGTTAATTAGAGTTTTAAAAAAACTACTTTTTTTTAGATAATAACATTAATATTTATATAAATCAATTATAATAAAAAACTCTTAGTTTAGGATATTATTATAATATTCAGTTTCTAAAAAGTTATAAAACTAAAATACTATTAAATATTAGATCCTCTTATTTATCTATTTATAATAAAATACTTTCTATACTTTATATAAATATATCTATTTTAAATTAGATTAATAATTAAAGATTAAAATAGTATAGAATAGTAATAGACTAAAAGATATTATAGAGTTTATGAAATATGACTAATTGCTTTCTATTTAGATAAACATTACTAAGCTTTTTCCTATTTTTATTACTCTTAATTATCTTTATTAATAATATAATAATAATAAAAGCAATAAAGGTTTGAGAAAACATAAATTATTTAAAAGAAAATAAGAATAGACTATTTTAAAATAGCTTAAATATATATATTATGTACAATAAGTCTCTCTTTATCAATAACAAAACTAGGAAATTTAATCTTGACCTAATAGAAAATACATTTAAATATCTCAATATATAAACTAGTCTTATATATTTACTATAAAATCTACTTAATATACTTTATATATTTCTTTTAAAATGAAAAGAAAACCAGAATATTATTAAAATAGATAATATAAATATAATCTAGAAATCTACATAGAATATAATAAATATAACTCTAAAAAATAGTAAATACATTAATTAAATTAAAAAATATAATAATAGATATTCTTAATATTAGTCTTAAAGAAATAGACTATATTATAGAAATAGTTTAAAATTTTAGAAATAAGAAAAAGAGAATACTAATTTTCAATAATAATTTACTAATATTTGAATAGCCTATATAGAAGTAGGAATTATTATTCTTTTTAAGTATAAAGAGAATAGAAGTTTTAAGATAATTTAATAATTTATAAATATAACTAATCTATAGATTTTTATTAATATATGTTTAAAAAATAATAATAAAAGTTTTACTAATAGATATATAGAATTATATGATAGTATCTTATTAAACTTAATATTAATTTAGTAATTAATAGATCTATAAAAAGGAAGATTTAGAAATTAATTTATTTAAAATATATCTTAAAAATTATTAAAATTATTGAATAAGAGATTATTATCTAAAGTTTTTTTTAACAAGCTAAGTATGATAATACTCTATATATAAATCTTTTTTTTAAGGAGATTACTTTTAGTATTCTTATTATAATAAAAATAATATTATTAAATGATACTTTTTATATCAAAGTATATATATTAGTAGACCTTATTAACATAAGATTAATTTCATATTAAAAGATTTAAATAAAGAAAGAAATATAAAGAAGAATACCTTAGAAAAAGAATTTGAATAATGAAATATAATTATAAGTGAATTTTTAGATAATAGTTTATAAATTGATTAGGAAAATATAAACTTAATAGTAATAATAGATCTAAATCTAGAGATTATTAATAATTTTAAACTTTGATATGAGAGTTCAGAATTACTTTATTATAATAATAGATAAACTAAATATTAATAAGATTAAATTTAATATATATATTCAAATTAATATAAATATAAAGAACATTCTAGATAATAATGAATATTTATAATCAAATAATAATCCGTAGTTTTAAGTAAGAAGTTATAAATAAAAATCTATTTATAATCTAGAGTTCTTTTTAAATACTTTTTTTCCCTTTATCTTTTATATATTCTCTTTTAAATTCTTCCATCTTTATAATGGAATTTTAGTAATTAACTTGAGAGATAATATAGTTAATAATATAGTAATCTAATGTATTATAATTAAAATAACTTAAATAATAAAAAGATTTATTAATAAATATAGAATTAGAATTTAATTTTGTTATAGAATAGCTATTCTATTGCTGGATAGTTAACTTAGAGATTATAGTAATATTATAGCTGAGTTAGGTAAGAAATATTGTTTAGAATAGATTAGAATATATATAATTACTAAATATCATTAGTTAGGAATAGAGTTTCCACTTATAGAAAGAATTAAGTTAATCTCTACAAGAAAGAATTAGTACTTTAGATTATTTAAGATAAATAAAGAGCTATATACTAAGTTTCTTAGAATTAATATAGAAAGTTATTATTAAAAATGCTTTTTTAGAAAAAAAGTCTAGAAATAGATATAATTATTAAAATATATTTCTTATAGAATTAGAATAATATAATTGAAAAAATTATAAATTAAGTTTACTAAGAATAGTTTATTAAATTATTAATATATTAAGAATAATTCCATATTCTCTTAATACTAAATCTATAAAAGGTATTAATAATACTTTATTATAATAATCCTCTTATTAACTATTTTAAAAGAAAATAGAATATAGAAGTTAATAAAAAGAAAATATTATTAATTTAAAATAATAAAAGACATTATAGACTATGTAAATTACTATAGATAATCTAATAGAGCTATTCTATTATAAAATCAAGTTAGTCTATAGAGTAATAGAAGGAATCATATTAAATAGAGAATTTATTTTTATAAGTAAGTTCTGGCCTAATCACTATTATATTTCAAAGATTAACTATAGTATTTTACTAAAAAAGAAATTATAATCTAAACTAATTTCTTTTAAATAGTTTAATTTATCTATAAGAATATACTAAATATATTTAATAAGCTATCTCTCTTTGAGCTTCTTTTTAGCTATTTCTTAGATTTTTTTTAATTTAAATAGTTAAAGGTTAGTAATATAAGCTTATTCTAATTGTTATTAACTAAAGTAAGAACCTATAGATTATATACTAATATTTAATTAATATATAAGAAATAGTAAAATAGAATTAAATTAAATATTATAATTAAAAATATCTTTCCTATAACTATAATTAAGATTAATTAATAATACTATCTATATAGAATCTATATTTAGTTATTTCTTATAAACTAATTTTGACTTTTATTAGTCTCTTTAGAATTATAGAGAAAATTAAAAAATAAGTATATTATTTAGTCTTATTATAGTAATATATATATCTTTATAATATTTCTTTTATATAGTTACTAGAATTATAGATATAGAGAAAGGATAAGAAAGAATTATTATCTATACTAAAATTTAAAGAGAAATTAGACTATGAAATAGAAAAAGTTAAAAATAAGAATATTATTAATAAAGATATATATTTTCTAATAAAATAGATTAGATACTTTATAGAATATAATGAATAAATATTATAATTAAATATAAATATATTAGGAGTTATTTTTATTTTGAGGAACAAGAGAAGAAAGTATAAAATTTTAAGAAAAAATTACTATTAATATCACACTAACTTCTGTAGAGATGAAGATAAACCCCTATTAATTATATACTACATTATATAGTCCTATATTAGAGAGTTTCTAAATTAATGCTATATATTATAGATCTAATTAGCTCTAATCTATATGTTACGGCGCCTTATTTACAATTACTATTTAATGACATTCCAGACTCTACCCAATAGTATTTCGGAATATAAATCCTTTATATTATTATATAGTATCTAAAATATTATTATATTAGTATATAATCCTAGGATAGGAATTATATAATTAAATAGTCTAGAAAGCTTCTCTGACTTTAGGGATTACTAAGAATTAGTTTTTTTTACTATTATTATATTTATATATAATATAGTTAATTTAGTAATCCTTATCTATACTTATTCTATAGCTAGTCTACTACTATTTCCTATAACTTATTATTATTATTCTCTTATCTTTATAATTCTAATTCATCTCTCTATAGATTACCTAAGAAATAATAGTAAATATATACTAAATTACTCTTTAGAAAGAGTCTATTAGTCCTAAATTAAAAAGTATTTTATCTTCTTTACTTAAATAAGAAAGTCTATCTATAAACTTAGAGGATCTTATAATATCTAAAATTTTAGCATAAGAGTAAGCTATTAGTATATGTATTTAAGTAATTAATAATTTATAGTAATAAAAGAAAGAGTTATAAGCTAAGTAAAATAGATATTTATACTAATTTAGAAGCCTAATATTAAATTATAATTCTTTTAAGACTATTCTAATTACTACTTTATAGTAGAGTAGTCTATCTACTAGAACTATATCTATATTAATAATATTAACTTATTCTAATAAGGATTATAATCTTAATATCTTTATCTAAAGATATACTATTCAGTAATATTATAGTTAGCTTATTAACTTAGATCTTATCTTTATTATAGTATTATAGTAATATAATAGTAAAAAGAAATATATTCTAAAAGAAATTAAATACATAGATTTTAAATATTATTTATAGGAAAGTAAATATTTCTATAATAAAGATTCTAATATATATATTCTATTAGAAAATAATTAGTAGTCTTTTAAAAACTAGATATTAATCCAAATTAATAACTCTATTAATCTATAGCCAATTACTATAAATAAAAGTTTTTTATAAAAATATATCTAAAATTATAGGAAACTATTAATCTTTATTTTATAGAACTTCTATAAAATTATAAAGAAATAGTAAATATAGCTATATATATCTAAAAGATAATCTATAAGAGATTTAAGAAAAATTCTAATAATAAAAAATATAATATTTCTAATAACTAATCTAATTTTTTCTTTAAAATTTTTTCTATAAGCCTAGAATAATACTAGGAAATATATAGAATAATATTAATTTATATAGAGATCAAGCTACTAAACTAGAAGATCTAATACTTTAATATTAAGATTAAGTAAAGTCTTTTTTAGTATGAATTAGTTATAGAATTACTATTATATTTATTATGAAATAGATTATTAAGTAAATTAATATTCTAAATCTAATAGATAAATATGGAAAATAGTAAAAGCTATAAAAACTATAGAAATTACTAAAATTTTAAAAAAAGAATAAGAATTATAGATCTTTCTATATCTATAATTTACTATTCTATAATAGAAAATATATTCTATTTTACTATTATAGTTATTTTATAGAATAGACTTATAATTTATATAAATTTTACTATATATATATGACTTAATATTATAAATATTAACTTTATAAAATAATAATGTCTATTTTAAGTAAAGATACTTCTAGTTCTTGTTAATTTTTTAATTTAAAAGGAATTATTAAGATTATTAAGAAATCTTATATAATAGTAAATTAAGATTTAAATTCTATAAACTCTCTAGTTTTTCTTTTGATAATTATATTTAACTAGTATTCTACTATTATCTTAATAACAAATTAATAATAGTAATTTACTATTTCTAACATTATATTAAGAATTCTATATTAATTTACTAAAGATTATAAAAATTAAACTTATATTTTTACTATTATTTAATTACTTAAGTTAAATAATCCCTTGAAAATAGTTATATTTTAATTAAAGATTTTATAGAAAAATAAATCTTTTCTAAATAAAAGGAACTTATAAATATATTTTATATAAAAATATTATTAAATTATCTTTATAAAAAGAAATAGATTATACTATTAATCTATAAGAAGAAGAGTATTTCTCTTAGGAACTAATCTATATACTCTCTTAAACAGAATTTGTTACTTTATTTAATTATATTAATCCTAAAATTAAAGTAGACTAAATTAGACTTTCTAAAAGTCTTATAGGTATACTTATTCTATTTATCTCTAAAAAGAATAGTATTCTCTATTTCTATATTAATTATTATTGCTTATACCTTATAGAATTCTTAATATTTTTTATATTCTTTATTTTAATAATATTCTTAATTTTTTATCTAATAAGAAATCTTATATATAACATCTTAAAACTATTCTTTAATACTTATATTAAATAGAACTCTATATTAAATTATCTAAATATATCTTCTATTAAGACTAAGTTAATTTCCTAAAATATATTATCCTATCTAAGAGGATTTTAATATAATCTTAATAGGTTTCTACTATTATATTATAATTAGAATTTAAAACTTTTTATAATATTTAAATATTTACTAGTTTCTATAAATTTTATTAATAATTTATTAGGAAGTTCTCTCTTATTATATAATTTGTAATATTATTATTAAAAAAAAGTAAAAATTGGAAAAAGCCTAATTCAGCTTCAATTTAAAGCTTCTTTAGAAATTATTTCTAATAGAGAAAATATCTTTACACTAATAGTATCTTTTAAACTAATACTTATATAGCTTATAATATTAAGTATTATTTCTTAATAATATTTTCTTTCTAAATTAATAGTTAAATAGAGTAAACAAATTAAACTCTTAAGTATTATTTATATTACTTTATTAATAAAGAGTAGTAAATATAACTAATACTTTTAGAAATAGTTATATTTATTTATAATGATATAGTTAATATTATAATAGAAAAATTACTATTTGAGATACTATATAACTATAGTTCTTTTTTTTATATAAATCCTAAGATTAATATTTTAGTTAAGAAAGTACTAATAATAAAAGATTATTTTTTCTAACTATATGATCTATATAGAAATCTTATAGAATACTAGTAGAATACTACTAAAATATATATCAAATGTTATAATATAAATTATTAGAATATAGAATTCTAGAAAAATAATCTTATTACTCTATTAATTAAGAATCTTTAAGTCTAAGAATCTTAAAAGACTCTCTTTATATTTTATTAATTTATTTTAAATAGTAGAAAAAATTAGTATATAAATATATTAACTCAATCTTTTTTTTAGAAAAGTATAGTTAAATATATAATATCTTTTATATTTCTATATTATAATTATAGATAAATTATAATTAATCTATAACTAAATTAATATCTTTATTAGAATTAGAGAATAATCTAAATTCTTTTTAATAAATAGATTTCTATCTAATCTATATCAATTATTTATTTAATATTAGAGCTAATACTAGAATAATTCCTTTATAAAGAGATTTCTTATGATATACTATATTCTCTATTTATTATCTCTTTTAAATTACTAGATTTAATATTAATTATAAATTATCTTTATATAATTTTAATAATTCTTTAAATTACATTTTGACAATAATAATATAGAAGTCTATTTTTATAGAACAATATTATAATATTTATTTCTAGAATAAAGATATAGAATAATATTCTAATTCTTATAAATATAGAGAGAAATCTTATAATTTATAATTATATTAGAATAACTCTATAAAATTCTTTATTATAATTATTAGAGTAGTAATAATATCTCAAGTCTATAAAAGATTATTATAATTACTAATTATATTAATAAAAATCTAATTAAAATTATAGATTAATTATCGTCTCTCTATAAATAATTCAATTAAAAAAATATATATTTATATATATAATTCTTTTTAGATTCTTTATAAATTTAATCTCTTTTATAATTCTTTTTAATATTAGTTTAAAGATAGTATATATATTATTTCTAATAAAAGAAAATAGAAAAAGAATATAATATTTATAATTTTAAGAATATTCTAAATCTTATATAAATAAAATCTAAAGAAAAAAAATTCTAAAGTAATTCAAATATAATTTAATACGGAAAATAAAAGTTAAAATAAGTATTAAAGAAAAGAAAGTAAGATTATAAAGAGCTATTATTTATAGCAAATATCTATAAAAATCTCTTTTAAAATTAATATTATTAACTTAAACTTTATTCTAGAATATACTATTTACTATTATATTATAAACTATATATATTACTATTTATATATTTTTAAATAGTAAGTATTTTATTAAAATATATATTTTATAAGCATAGTCTCCTTTCTTTAACTATAATAATTATTAATCTAAGACTTATTAGTAAATTCTAATTACTATATTTCCTATAATAGAATTTATTTATATTAGTAATTTCTATTAAAAGTTTATAGTATTATAATATATAGTTAAATGGCTTTATTATTCAATTAGTATTAATAATATAGAAAAACTATAAAATTACTATAAACTAAAAATAGTTTCTTTTCTCTAGATAAATCTTATTTAGGTATATAAGTATTAATAACTTCTATAAAGATCTAAATAAGCTTAATTTATAAGTTAATTAATATCTATCTTAATATATTATTAAATAAAAGAGGAATTAATAATAGTATTATCTTAAAAGATCTTATAACTATAAGAGTATTTAGATTTTATATCTCTAAGACTAACTTATATCTTATGAAAAACTCTATTATATTCTTCTAATTCCCTATTATTTATTTTTTTAGATAAAAAGTATTAAGTATAACCCTAGAATAGAAATTATATAATTAAATAGTCTAGAAGGCTTCCCCAACTTTAGGGATTACTGAAAATTAGTTTTTTCTATTACTACTATATTCATATATAATATAGCTAACTTAGTAATCCCAATCCATACTTTCCTAACTAATTAGATAACTTCTTGATATCCTATTTATAAACATAGGTTTTATATATAGTAAGAAAAATATAGACTAGTAATTAGAATTTAGTTTCTATTATAGCTATTATATAAGTTCTCTATAGGTAAATTACTAAAAGAAAATTAATAAATAATATTATTATTACTATTAGATCTATACTATGTACTTATTATAGAATATTAATAAATATTTATTAGTTATGTTATATTTCCTTGAGAATTAGTAGATATTAATTTTTATTATATAATTAGTATTCTTTTAATATTACTCTGAATTAGATATATTACTAACTAAATAATCTAGTATTTATAGAATAGATCTTATATGAAAAGTAATAAAAATAGAATACTCTCTTTATTACTATTCTATATATTACTAAATTATTAACTATATCTAGTATTTCTACTATTAGGAATATATTAAAATCTAATTCTACTATAATTACTATTAATTTCTATATAAAATTAAATTTAAATCTAGAATTAATTTAATTAGATTCTTAATTTTAGTTTTTTATAGAAATTTTAGTATTTTTATATACCTTTTATATCTATATCTTACTCTCTCCTTAAAGTACTTTCATATATCTATCTCTATCCTATCTTACCTATTAATAAAGCTCTATTATATTAGAATTAATACTATATAATTCAGATAATCTAATTCAGAGAAATTAGTATAAAAGGAGGGAATAGTTATTATAGAATAGCTATTCTATTACTAGGTAATTTGGAGATGAGAGTAATATTATAACTGAATTAGATAATTTAACTAGTAATTAGATCTAGAGTAATCTAATTAACTCTTAATAAGCCTAGGGCCTTATCCTAGTATATTATATATAAATAGACTATTATATATATTCAAACTAAAGATCTTTAAGCTTTAGTCTCTACTATCTCATCTTTATTAATTCCCTAGTACTATCTGAATCTAACTATTAGCCCTCATAAATTTTATACTAGATTAGTATATCTAACCTTAAATCTAAAAGTATTAATCAGATTTAAAAAAAATTAAATAGTAGTTTTTATAGAAGTCTATTATAATTATTTATAAAGATATTAAATTAGAGAAGATAAGAGCTCTTATTTATATCTTTTTAATAAATTTATATAGATTACTATTTAGAATATTTCTAGTCTTTTTACAAATTCTATTATATTGAAGATCTTTTTCTTAATATAATAAATAATTTGAAAAAAACTATTATTATATCTATTTAAATACTAATTCTTATAATATTAATCTAGACTAGATTAACTTTATTTTTGTTAAAATAAATAATAATTACTATTTATAATAATATAATTATATAGGGAATTAATCTTATAATAAAAAGTAGTTTTATGATAGTTATATAATCTTATAGAAATAAACTTAAGAACCTAAATATCTTTTATTTATATTTTGCTATATATAAAAGAATATTATTATATAAGTTATTTAAAAAATTATTCAATATATATATATATCTAATGATATTTAGAATAACTATATTTATAAATTAAGTAATATCTAGAGTAAACTAGTCTATAAAATATTAGAGATTATATTAAATAGCAAATCTATTTTTATGGATATATTTCCATCTAATTTCTACTATATCTTAAAGATTAAATAGTAATTTTTTAAAGCTTTTTTCACTTTATAAATTTAATTAATTATAGTCTACTCAATACTAATTATAATATCTATAATTATTATATTTATAAAAAATAACTAAATTATTGTCTATTAAGACAAATAGAATAAATCCTCTGAGATCTCTTATGATAAAGTATTAGGAAAGATATTATAGAGTTTATTAAACATAAGGAATTATTTATTATTTAAATAAACTTTACTAAACTTTCTTTTATCTATACTATTCTAAATTATATTTATTAATAATACTATTGAATATGAGTAAATAAATTAATAGTAAAAATTCTAAAATCCTAAAAAAAATCTAAGAAATTTAATTTTAATTTAATAAAAGATATATTCTAAGATTTTAATATGTAGAGTGGTCTTATATATTTAGATTTAGAGATTACTCATTATATTAACTCATTATATAAGAATTATAATTATTTTAAATTATAGTAATATAAAAACTAAATATTATTTTAAAAAATAATTAATATAAAACTCATTATATAAGAATTAGAATTATTTAAATTATAGTAATATAAAAACTAAATATTATTCTAAAAAATAATTAATATATATAATCATAAAATAATCTATATGATTAGAAAATTATAAATAGAAATTTATTTATAATCTAAAATTATTATATAATTCTTTTTTCTTTTCTTTATCTTCTATTTACTTAAAAGTATTTATAATTATAAGATTATTTATTTATAAATATAGAAAGCATATAATATATTAAATAGAATAGTAATTATATTCTTAATAATAATCTATAGAGATTTAATAAAAAGATATAGATAAGAGTCCTTGTTATAAAAATTAATTAATCTCTCATAAATTATTTATATTTTTTTTCTTTATTAAATTTCTCTTAGAAATATATAATTTTTATAGTTTCTTAGGAGAATTTATTATAATTTAGAAAATAATAATAAATACTATTTCTAATAGAATTTTCATTATTTTATTTTTATCTTTTTAGTACCTATTTTAACTTTTATTTTTCCTATTTAATTATATTTAAATTATTTTATTTTTTTTTACTTTTCTTATTTATAAAAACTCTAAAATATTTTTAAAACTTTAAATGACTTAAGATATTATTAAAAATAAAAATAAAAGAAATATACAACTATTATAAAATTACTCTTCTTTATTATATTAATTCTCCAAATAATTATACTATTATAAATATTAATTATTATGTATTTTAATTAGAGTAGGATTAATTTAATTTAAATGAGTATTATAAAAGTTAGTATTTAAATAGATATAATAATAGAGAGAGGAACCATATAGTTGTGCGCATATGCTCTGTATGCTGGAGGTTCTTTTCCATCTCTCTTATTGGTAATCTTTGATTCTCTAGACTTAAAGAGACTACTGTAGACAAACCAGACACATGGCCGTTATCTGTATCTAGCCCAACCAAAGAATCCTACACCAGCAAGTTTCTCTATCTATACATTGACTTCTAGTCTGCCTGGCACTATGCCCTCTATCAATATGGAGGGTAGTATTCTCTCAATAAATAGGCAAAAAGAGCAAATCATTAGATCTAAGTATCCAACGAATTCCGAATTCAGAGTGACTATATGAAATGACTCTTTTAAATAGTGTCTTCATTGGCAGGGTGGGCCCGGAACCCAATGGTGGATATCGCCAGGGTAAATCATAGCTATAACTCTCAAGTACTATGCCTATATAGGTAGACTAGAAAGGAGATCTTTATAAATAACAGCTCATCATTATCCTGGGACTCACCCCAATTAGGTTCGACAGTCTTGCAGTTCTGAGAAAACCCCTAAAGATCCTAAAGATCCTTGTTACATTGAGCCGAATGATTAACAATTGCTTTAAGGCACGGTTCAATCCCTGCTATACTGACACTTGTGTTTCACAACAGAAATCCTAGAAAGGCTAGGTGTCACAGCACACAGTAGAACGTTTCACTGGAAATCAATACCCGCAGACTACTAACAACCACAAAGGCATGGTTGACCGAAAATCGCACCGCAAATTTGCTGGGATGGTCAGTAAAGCAAGACTGTGAAGCTAATCGGGTGCAGGAGATGAGCAGAATACTCAATACAATCACAATAACACCAGCCATTCCTACAGGCATTGCCATATCAGAGGCACGAGTAGATGTTATCGCACGTTCCTTGTATTCTTACCAAGTAATCGAGAAGCCCAAGCAGCATCTACTCATGCCTGGTCTGTAAGTGAAGATCAACTGGGCCATTTCGTAGTTAGCTCAATGAAGGATTAAGGATTGGGTTATGAATCCTGGGCTGCTGATCAATAATCGCTAGCGATAGCAATTTCGAGTACTAGACGGTACTAGAGGAAATGCAAGTTGATTATAATATGCGCACCAGAGGCCTGTTTCAACTGTCTTGTTGGAGAAAGGGTTGTTAAATTACAAGCTAAAGTGTGTCGAGAAATGGTTGCTTGACCTAAGATGTCTGGACTATGCCCATACCGCCCGCGAAGTAAATACCTGAGCGCAGTCTGAGAGAGATTTGGACGACAGGATTAGGAGTGCACATTTTCCATCAATTCAAAGCATCTCTAGAAGTCTTAGTATACTCACTACCAGTGACCAGGCTGTGGCCCTACAGCTACAATGGGAGCGAGATTGCCGTACATGTCATGAACTTTTTTGTTTTCCTATTGACCAGGAGACAACTGTCGCCATGATCGGCCGGTATTTGACATCAATCCCAATAAAGAAACCCTTAAACAGTCTCAAGAACCTGGTCCTTGAACTCCCGCTCAACCTTCTGGCCCTTGTCGTCGGTGGCGGACTCACCGTGGAGAGCCAGCAGAGCACCCAGATCGAACTTGGGGGACTTGAGAAGCTTAACCTTGCGGATGTGGACCTATTATTTGGTTAGAATAATTAGCAAGAGTTGATAATGTCCGATGCACGCATTAACTCACGTTCTGCAGGGGGTAGATGCCCTGAGTGGACTTCTCAATCTCGCGTCCGATGACCTCGGGGATGAGCTTGTGGGTAAGCTGAGACAGAGTGCAGCTAGTGGCCTCGCGCTGGATGATCTCGGTCATCTTCTTGCGGATGGCACGGATCTGAGACGAGCGGGCGTAGGTGGTCTTCTTGATCTGGTTAGGGCGTCTCTTGGTGAAAGCGATCGCGAAGAGACGGATGAGGTAGTCGTCAGTGGTCTTGACAGTGACGTTAGCCTCGATGAGAGACTGCCACTTGCGGACCAGGGAGCGCAGCTTGTCGGTGGTGAAGTCGAGACCGTGGAAGTTGGTCAGACAGTTCTTGCCCTGGATCTCATCCACGCGGAGCTTGACCTTGCGGAAAGCATGGTCCTCGTCATTCTGCAAGTCTGCGAGGGAGACCTCGAAGATACGGCCCTTCAGGGAGTCGTTGGCGTTCTTGAGACCGCTGGTGCGGTTGACGAGGGTCTTGCCGACGCTTTGAAACTGTTAGTATCTCCAATTGATGATTCATTTGATGGCGGGTGGTTTCGAGAAGAAAACTGGGGGGGGGGTGGGAGGGAGTCCTACTCGCGCATCTGGAAGGTGGAGGGGGCCTAAGAGAGCAAAAATGTGAGCAAACGATATTCGTTATCCTGGCGAGAATAGAGGGCTCTGCTTACCTTCACAGCATATTCGTCCTTGCGTGAGAAGGGGTCGACAGTACGCTTCTTGATACCCTTCTTGCCCTTTGACAGACGCTTGTTCCTGGAAACGAGGGCATGTTAGTGGAGGGCTCGAATTGATGGCAGAAACGGCGTGACAGAGGTTAAGAAATAAGGCTTGCGAGGGTGGGAAATATCATACTTTCCAACAGCCATGATTGCGAGTCGGGCCTATCTGGAGTGTTGTGGGAAGACAGACAAAGGTATCGCACCACGGCGCTCGGGTTTCGAAGTTCTCGCTGCGGGTCGACGGGGAGGGCTAGGAAATCGAAAACCCACAGAAAACTCGGCTAAGCGAGACCCTACGCTGAGGTAAGGCGGCACGTGACACACACTTGTCGGACCCGCAGAACGTCCTCGAGCAGCACATACAGAGTATGTACTCTACAGTACTATGTATTGCTAACTTGTATGTATCCACGTTATCGCTGATAATTGCCCTGTGCGTTTCGTCATTGTGCGGGCTTCTCTACACCTATGAACGCATGACTGGATATTCCTCAATCTTAGACTTAAAATTGCAAACGCGTTGTCCACAGATAGTCGATAGTGCCGCCTTGCGTAGAAGCGAGAATAAGTATGCGAAATCGCTTATCTCTAGTCACGGCGCAAAGCGCTCCTTTGCTAGTACACGAGTCTACATCATGGATGGAATGGCGGGCCCCAGGCATCTACTGTACACTCCTGATCACCTAATCCAGCCTAAGGCCTTGTTCCGCACCCCCCATTGGCGCCGCGCGCTTTTACTCCGCACGAACCCACCCCTCGTTCGCCCTCACGCGCCTTTGAACTCCACGTCTCCTGCTCAGCATCTCCCAGCCCTCTTTCTCGCTGCCTTCTCTGGCCGAATCATGGTACGATGAGGTGCCGCAATACGAATGTGAAAGCAAGGCCCCGAGCTGACAGAGATATACTCACAGGGAAAGCGCAAGAAGTCTAGTCGCCAGCCGCAAGGCCCAAGAAAGGTGCGCCTATGACCAACCGCTTTGAGATCATCGGAACTAAATGACCACAGCGCGAGCCTCTCGCCACTTCATTCGCCTGTCTTTTCTGCAACCACGAAAACTCCGTGATCGTCAAATTGGACAAAAAGCTAGGGTTAGGTGACTTGTCCTGCAAAGTCTGCGGCCAAAAGTTCCAAACTGGAATCAACTGTGAGACTACTTCCCCGCTCCCTGGGTCGATCTCATTCTCACGATAACCCCCTTAGATCTATCTGCTGCCGTCGATGTCTACTCAGACTGGGTGGATGCTTGTGATGCCGTCGCAAAGGACACGGCAACTCAATATAACGGGCCTGTAGGGCCCCAGGCCGCATCGAACAAGCCAGATATGGTTGCAGCCGCGGGAAACAGCGATGCTTATGAGGATGAGGCTTATTGAATGTGCGATAATTGGTGGGCGGAACGGCGCATACGGCATGACAACATTTCGATGATTTATTTGATACACACCCGAGCGGCGCAAATTCAACCCAATTCTATTTGCTGAACTACACCTTCCTGCCTGTGCCTTGGCTGGATTCAGACCGAGACGCAGTCCTTCCTATCCATATTGACAGGAGCGCGCGAGACTCACCCACCAAAGATTAGTTGTATCAGCGGGATGACAAAAGTCTCAGAAGGCTACAGAGTGTAGTAGCGATCGCCAAAATCACCCAGTCCAGGAATAATGTACCTATTGGATCATCAGTTTCTTTTCTTTTGTGTCCATATGGGCATCGTCAAGGGAATTATACTTTTTATCATCCAAACCTTGATCAATGAAAGCAGTTACAACCCGAAGCTTAGGAAATCTCTCGGCAAACTCGGCCACACCAGATGGGCTTGCGATCAGGTTGAGAAAAAGAATCCGATGCTCTGGGACACCTCTTTGCTTCAAGACTTCCACAGCCATTGTAGCAGAGCCGCCTGGAGTTGATTAGCATTGTGTGCCACAGGATGTGTTCGCGACTAGAGGGGGGGGCGCATAGACGTACCAGTCGCAAACATAGGGTCTAGAAGAAGAACCCAACGATCTGCAATGTCTGCTGGGAGCTTGTCATAAAAGAGCTTCGGCGTGCAAGTTTCCTCGTCCCTTTGAATAAGAATCTTTCCGATCCGCACGGAGCGGCAGCAGTCTCGTAGTCCTTGCTCCATGGCTTCTCCAGCTCTCATGATGGAAACGCCACAGATCTTCCCTTCAAATTTCACTCCCAAGTATGCCCTCCCAACAGGTGTGGTAACTGACTGCTCAACAACAGGAAGATGATTTAGTCCCTCTTCCACAAGCAGCCGTATGATTCGGTTCGAGTAGAAGATAAAATCAGCCCGAACAGTGCGCTTGTCTCGAATCATCCTATGTGTTTGTTCCAGTTAGACCCATGCCAATATACCAAGATGCAAAAGGTTCTCACGTTAGCAGAGCAATCAATTGTGGAGTTTGCGGAAGAACGTGGACATTGTCGTAAGAGACCTCTTTGGAGACCGTAGCAGTAGGCTTTTCGCCATCAGGACGGTAGATAGGCCCGACTCCCTGAGCGGGGGAGGGAGCAGGATCCTTACTAGCCATGGGAATGGTATTGAGTGAGCAAGGAGACTCGACTGTCAAGCTGGACTGACCACACCCAAAGCTAACGAGGAGGGGAAAGAGCACGAGAGAAATGGTATTGAGCAGGCGCTCTTATCGCCGTATCGGCCTGATCCGACCGCTCAGCCGCTCCCGCCCACTTCTCCACTCCTTGCTCTCCCGCAGCTGCAGCCCCTCGCTCCCTCGTATCATCCTCGGCGCTGGATCCATTGGTCGCATGACACTGCTTTAAACGCTAAGCTTGTCGCTTATGCAGTCGCGTCCTCAGAAGTGCAACGATGCTCCATCTGGGGGCTTGAAAGTCGGAAGAAGATTCCTAAGCGCCCTCGGATCCCAATGAACCTCAAATCGCAGCTCATTTGAATCCTCACAAATACGCAGCATTTGCTGTTCTCAATCCCAACCCCCATTACAATGCGACAAGCTTGAAGACGTTCATTACAAGTGAAAATGGACCACGCCCAATCCCGAAATCGAAAACCAGCCACCTACGGTTCCAAAAACAAGACAACGCCAAAGACCAGAATCAAGGGCCAAAATGAAGGAAAGGCCATCGCGAAAGGCCCACAGAATTCCCAGGACAGTACTTCAAGCACACGACAGTCCAAGTCTAAAGCACGCGACAGTGTGGGCTCCAAAGATTCTGGACTAAGCATCTATGATCTTCCTTCATCAGAAGATGAAGCCCAACATCGCATTCTCAGAAGGAAGAAACGGCGACATGGAAGCAATGGGGAAGACGCAAAGGCATATCCAGATCTAGCTAGACCTGCAAAAGTTGCGGCTGGGTGCAGCGATTATTCTAGTCGGAGACGCGCATCTGCCACTCCAAGACCGAGCAGTGGTTCACAGCAAAGAAAAGAAGAACATCGCGAAGCTCCACAGGTATCAGGCAAGAAACAGAAAACTTCAAACCCGAAGACTGCACAAGTCTTGGCGCATCATGCAATGGAGACGAGCGCGCGCGAAGAGCGCCCGAGTGATGACGAGGTGACGACCAGGCACTCTGTAAAAGCCAACGGCTTGTCACAGAGTCAAAGATCGACCACCCCAACGAGAGTCCTTGCAGAACATGTTCCCGTGATTAATACTACTCCTGGACGGAGGCGATTGATTGACTCACTGGGTACGAGGAATGATTCAGGCGAGAATTCACCACCTACCTCTGTAACTCCAGCTGAAAGCCAACCACCTTCACCGATACGACCCCACACACCTCATCGACCCCCGCCAGCAATTCTTCGTGATAAAGCAGAAGAAAGCGGGCCTACTACGAGCATGACAGTCTCGCCCCATCTTCAAAGCTCTAAAGTCACATATGCTCGACAGCGCTCTTTCCTAGATGATATGGTTTCAGAGACCAAAATTTCGTCGGAAAATGCCACACTGGGCCTGGAGCCATCCAATCAAGCAGTTGAGCGGCTTCAGAGCCCAAGAGAGCCACCTCACGCTCGCATTATCGCAGTCGAGGATTTGGATCTTGATTCCGGCAGTGTTCGAAGTATACATGAGTTACGACAAGCTGGAGGAAACACCCGCTTTCAAGGTGCCATTGACTCGATTTTCGAGGATATCGAAGACACCCATGTCTCTACAGCCGGCCGCTGTAGTGCCTTGGTTCAGCTCTGCGACAAACTCTTAGAGCCAAAACTTGCTCGTCAGTTCGTCGAGTGTGGGTTCGACAAGAAGTTGGTAGATTGTCTTTCAAAGGACTTCGATCTCATCTCCACGACTCTTGCCCTGTGTGTTTTTAGCCTTAGCTCCTTTGTCAGGCCTGTGCCATACATCATCGCCAAGTGCGCTTGGCCCAAACTACTGGATATCTCAGGCTCTTTACTCAATGCGCCTGATAGCATCATCTCTCTCGCACAGGCCCCAGATCACCGGCTCCCCAAAGCCATACAAACCTCTGTACGAGAAGCAACGTCCCGGGCAGCCTCAGTTCTGTTTCCCGATATGCCCAAGTCTTACATCTCTCCACGTCTTGTGGCTTTGAGGTGTTTGAAACCTACATTTGCAAAGGTTCAAGAAAATAAGGAACCTAGTCAAAACTTCCCTCAGTCTATCTCGAGACAAATAATGAACTTCTTGTTGACCGAATGTTCAGCCCTCAAAGAGACCAATGCCTCTCTCACGCCTGGGAAATCTCAAACGCTGCTTTTGGGACTATCAATTTTGGAGATGCATACAACATCCCACGCATTACATAAAGACCATGATTTCCTGGGCTCTCTGCCAGAACTACAGAGAATCCTCCAAATCCAAGAAAACGCACTTGACTCGGCCAGCCAGCACATTCAAATTTTATATATTCGCGTGATTTTAAATGTGACTAATAGCAATCCTTTACTGTGTGATGCTTTTGCAAAACCTGTCATTGTTACTGAGCTGGCTCGAATCGCCATAGTCAATTTCAAAGATCTCGCCAAAGAGTCTCTTGGGGAGGAGACGAGTGCTTTAGACCGAGTGATATTAGCGCTGGGGGCTCTTATCAATCTCACTGAACAGAGCGAGACTTCTCGCGTCGCGTTTCTGAAACGTACTCGTGCTCATGAATCTCTTCTTACTCAAATGCTTCATCTATTTTTGACCCATGTTGATTCCACATCAGAGGTATGTCTCAGAACCAAGACAAGGATTATCACTTCGCGATAGACTCGGCTCAGATAATTGGGAGAGATTGTTTCAACTTACAATATACAGGCTCATTCTGTCTCCGAGGTTCACCACAACGTTGCTGTCGGCTACCTGGCCGTCCTGCTTCTTTCATTGTGTCTCGATACGCAAGCGCGAGCTGAAATAAAGAAATCACTGCAATCTAAAGGATTAGCCGTTATCATTTCGACAGTTGAAGAATTTCTACAGTATCATCGCAAGATTGAGCAGGAGTTGCGGTCGTCCTCACCCCAGGAGGAGTCGAACGGATTCCATCTTCGACTGCAAGACCTGATGAGCCAGATCCAGCAGGTAGAGTCTTGAGCCAATCCAGAAAGGGAAAGAAAAACACCACCACCACCACCACCACCACCATTAACAACAACAACTACTACTACTACTACTACTACTGTACACTAGCGCAAGGTTTTGAGACAAGGGGTGCCACGCCCGATACTTGTGGTTTAATGCGTCAGTTACGTGCTGCTTTCACGATTCTCACAGCCTTCTTTGAAGCTTCCTTGATGATAACGGATTGAAGACATATATTTTCTAGAATTAAATATAACCCGAGTAACTGAAAATGGCATTGGACGCTGCTACCAACACGGCGTGTCATGCATAGCCCCCGAGTGACCCTCCTTCTACCCGTCTTGGTGGGCTTCTCGTTGGCCTGACAGGATGCATTTTCAACATGCTGCCATAACTTGCAAGTAAAAACTATTGGAAAGAGCAAACTGCTGTGTCGAGGCAATCAGGACAAAGCGTCAGTTCTTTTCGCAACTTCGAGCTGCGCATGAACGATCTAATCGGTCGATCGTCGGTCTGGGCTGTTTGCAGTGTTTGCACACGAGCTCCGAATGCTTCACGGAGATTTGCCACCCGGAGTTGCAAGCTGGGCTCATCTCCCAGTGAATCTCTCTGGTCCTTCATCTTGGACTCCTGTCTTGATTTCAGTGTGCCGATTCATATCCATCTGTATTCTCAGAATGCCTGCAGCGCCTAAGCAGAGAAAGATCGCCATCGTCGGCAGCCGTTCCGTTGGTAAAGCCTCCCCCTCACCAGTGCTTTCCCTTCGCCGTATTACCCCGGCACAATGAATTCATATAAGCACCGGAGCGCCTTTATGCTGCGGGTAGGATAACTGACACTATACTTGTTCTAAAATAGGGAAATCCTCTCTCACGGTCCGCTTCGTCGAACACCATTTTGTTGAAAGCTACTACCCAACCATCGAGAACACCTTTAGCCGAATCATCAAGTACAACGGACAGGATTATGCGACTGAGATCGTGGATACCGCCGGACAAGTTAGTAACATCTAGTATTGATGCTGCTATAAATTCCAGCTAATCATTCAATAGGATGAGTACAGCATCTTGAACTCGAAGCACTTTATTGGCATCCATGGGTACATTATTGTGTACTCCGTTACATCGCGCCAATCATTTGAAATGGTCAAAGTCATTCGGGATAAGATCTTGAATCACTTGGTAAGTCCACTGATTCTGGATTCTGGCCTTCGCTTTCAGTTATCTAACCGTGTTCAAGGGTGCGGATGAGGTGCCGTTGGTTGTCGTCGGCAACAAGAGCGATTTGAAGCCAGAGCAGCGCCAGGTCACACTTGATGAAGCTCGCCAGTTATCAGAGGAAGTCAACTGCGCATTTACTGAGGCTAGTGCCTTCCTCGACTTCAACGTCACCCGGGCATTCGAGCTCATGATCGGAGAGATCGAGAAGTCTCAGAACCCATCTCAGCCCACCGGAGGAAACAAGTGTGCTCTGATGTGATCTATTGGATATGTCTTCAGGGGTGTCTACCGACTGTAATTATGCCACGTCCTTTTATTGCCATTATGGAACTAGGTTCCCAAGGAACCAGACGCCTCCCCCAGAATGGCCCGGAAGTCGACATTTTGTGCCGCCCCAACATCTTCAACGTCTTCTTGCCCCCTGGAATCTTACGTGTCGATGGAATGTTTTCAGTGGCGGTGTTCGAGCGAACCCATCGGAACTGCACGGCGTCTTTGATTGATGGCTTCTCTAGGTTGCTGGCGTCAGTATTCTGATTTCCTTCTTGACATGTACGGTTTCCTGGGAGGGTCCTCATTTTTGCTCTTTCTTTTGCTCTTTCTTTGTTTTCAAGAATTGACGGAATATCGGGAATGGTTTGCATGGGTTTTGGTGATTTTTCATCTTCTTTGTGTTCAGGCTGGGAATCTGTTGGTATTGTTGCAGCGTGCATAGAATAATCAATGACATGGCCTCGCGGGCCATCTACTGCATGTCCTTTCTGTTCAGCGCAGGAGACGAGAGTAAAGGGGAAGAGGAAGATCTCGAGCCTTCTCCGGGGCAGCACTTCCCTGCCTGATAACAGTCCGCGACTCCCCAAGTGGATTAGATAATCCCCCGCGCGTGTCTTTTTTTCCCACTTTACCCCTCCAACTCCCCCGATTGACACATTGTGACCTACACGCTGCTTGACCATGTTGGACCTCAATGATTTTATCACCGAACGCGGTGGTGATCCCCAGAAGATAAAGGACAGCCAGCGCCGGCGATTTGCCCCCGAGGAGACGGTTGATGAAGTGATCACGCTCTACGAAGAGGCCCGCAAAGGTACGACACAATCCCCTTTCCAGAAAGAACTCCTCGCTGATCAGTGATAGCGCGATATGAGGTGACCCAAATTGGCTCTCAGCTTAATGCGCTTATGAAGCAGATCGGCCAAAAGAAGAAGGTACGATAGATTGAAGCTCTCTTTTCACTCGGCCACGGAAAGCTAATTTCACTTCTCTGGGACAGAACAAGGAAGACGCAAGTGACCTGATCGGCCAAAAGGCTGATATCGATAAGCGCAAGAAGGATGCCGAGGAGGCCGCAGCTGGAAAAGAAGTAGAGCGCGATCGCAAGATTCGTCTGATTGGAAACTATGTCCATGAGTCAGTCCCTGTCAGCAATGATGAGGTACACACTGTCCTGCCCTGTCTGTGAAGTATATTGAGTCTGAAGCTGATCGTTGTATGGTTTCATGCAGGAGAACAACCAAACCATTAAGACATGGGCACCTACGGACGCCATCATGGAGCGACCAGGTTGTCTGTCTCACCACGAAGTCCTGACTCGTTTGGACGGATATGACCCAGAGCGTGGTGTGAAGGTTGTTGGCCACAGAGGATACTGCTTGACTGGTTATGGTCTGTTCCTGAACTTGGCTCTCATCAACTATGGCTTGGAATTCCTCTTCAACAAGGGCTACACACCTAACCAGCCACCTCAGTTCATGCTCAAGGACCTTATGGCAAAGACTGCCCAGCTGGAGCAATTCGACGAGGAATTGTACAAGGTGACTGAGAGTGAGGATAAGTCTATGGATAAGTACCTGATTGCCACTTCCGAGCAACCGCTCTCCGCTCTGCACGACAGTGAGTGGCTGCAGGAGAAGCAATTACCCATTAAGTAAGGGTCTCTTGATTTCATTGATTGTGACCTCTACTGATCACTCAAAATGAATAGATACGCTGGCTACAGCACGTGTTACCGAAAGGAAGCTGGTGCACACGGGAAGGATGCTTGGGGTATCTTCCGCGTGCACCAGTTTGAGAAGGTATGAAGACCCTAACCGTCACATTTTTCACTCAATGCCTAGATTGCAGAGAATTTCGGGCTAACAACCTTTTTGCAGATCGAACAGTTTGTCCTGACGAAGCCGGAAGACTCGTGGCAAGCCTTTGAGGACATGATGGCTACCTCTGAAGAGTTCTACCAGTCCCTGAAGCTCCCATATAACGTCGTGGCTATTGTTTCTGGCGCCTTAAACAACGCTGCGGCGAAGAAGTATGACCTCGAGGCGTGGTTCCCCTTCCAACAGGAGTACAAGGAGCTTGTTTCCTGCTCCAACTGTCTCGACTATCAATCCCGAGCTCTAGAGATTCGCTTCGGTGTCAAGAAGGCCACCGACCTGAAAAAGACCTACGTTCACGCTCTCAATGCGACTTTGTGTGCTACCGAGCGTACTCTCTGCTGTATTCTCGAAAACTACCAAAAGGAAGATGTGCGTACACTCCGAGTTCCAGGCCTGCTCTCTTACTGACATTTCCTAGGGCATTGAAGTACCCGAGGTGCTCCGAAAGTACATTCCCGGCGCTCCTGAATTCCTCCCCTACACTAAGGAACTTCCCAAGGACACCACGTCGCAGAAGGTCAAGGCCAAGGGCGCAAAGGGAGGAGCCGACGAGGCAGCCAAGAAGATGCAGGGTCTTCAAGTGTAGTCTAGTACAGGATCATTCACAATTGCATATTTCTTTGGGACCGCATTCGGGCCGACGTCGCGGACCCAGTAATTGACTAGACCCAAAACAGAAAGGAATCGAGGTAATTTATCATAGATCTTTTATCGATTATCGTGCCTTTTCTTAAAATGCGGGCCCGCAGAGAGACCCGAAGAAAAAAAAAATCCAGCCCCGCGATGCCCCTCCTACCGCGAGTGAGTCACTTTGAGTGAGTCAAGGTCCTCAATTGATGGGCTGTTACAGATATAAATGTAATATTTTATTGTAGGAAGACTGGAAAGCCCTTGAATAATTTTTATTTTGGTGGTTCCTCGCATTGCCGCCTTCATTGACTTGTCCGATTCCGGAGATCTCGGGGGCGAAGCTTAGATAATTTCATCATTGGGCCTCACATCTCCAGATCGCTCTCTGCTCATTCTATTTCCTCATCTCCCCCCTGGTATTCCGCATTTGCCAATCATGACCTCCGCCAGAGACATCCGTCCGCGCCAGGACGACTTGGCCACTCAAGCTCAATACCTCTCGACTTCCCCATCCGCCTCTTTCCACTCCCCCTCCAGCCATGGCTCTGCTCTGGGGCGTGTCATCCCTGTCGCCAATGCGAAGCATCTCAAGCCTTTCGCAACCGAGGATATCAAGGTTCTCCTACTGGAGAATGTGAACACGGCGGGACGCGAAATCCTCCAGCAGCAAGGTTACCAGGTCGAATTCCTCAAGTCGTCTTTGCCAGAGGATCAGCTTATTGAGAAGATTCGGTGAGACGTTTTGGTACTATATGATGCACAAGTTGCCGTGCTGACCTCGCCGTAGTGATGTTCACGTTATTGGTATTCGCTCCAAGACCAAGCTGTCGGAGCGAGTCCTGAAAGAGGCGAAGAACCTGATTGTCATCGGCTGCTTCTGTATCGGAACCAACCAGGTGGACCTCCAGTACGCCGCTGCCCAGGGAATTGCAGTCTTCAACTCTCCTTTCAGCAACTCACGCAGTGTTGCTGAATTGGTCATTGCGGAGATCATTGTTCTAGCCCGACAGCTTGGAGACCGCTCCAACGAAATGCACAATGGAACTTGGAACAAAGTCAGCAACAAGTGCTGGGAGATTCGAGGAAAGACATTGGGTATGGCTGTCTGAGCAATATCTGTTGGTTACGGATCGTGGACTTACCCATATCTTCTCTAGGTATCATCGGCTATGGTCACATTGGCGCTCAGCTGTCCGTTCTAGCAGAGTCCATGGGTATGTCCGTCATCTTTTACGATGTTGTAAACCTGATGGCATTGGGTACGGCCCGCCAGGTGGAGACTCTGGACGACTTGATGGCAGAGGCCGATTTCATCACCTGCCATGTGCCCGAGCTTGCTGAGACGAAGGGCATGATCAGCACTGCGCAGTTTGAGAAGATGAAGACCGGAAGCTACCTGATCAATGCTAGCCGTGGAACTGTTGTCGACATCCCCGCGCTCATTCATGCTATGCGCAGCGGCAAGGTTGCCGGCGCTGCATTGGATGTTTACCCCAATGAGCCTGCTGGCAATGGCGATTACTTCAATAACGAATTAAACGAGTGGGGAGCCGATTTGCGTTCATTGAAGAACCTGATCTTGACTCCTCACATCGGAGGAAGCACAGAGGAGGCCCAAAGCGCAATCGGTGTAGAGGTTGCCCAAGCCTTGACTCGATACGTGAACGAGGGTGCTACTTTGGGCGCCGTCAATCTGCCAGAAGTCAATCTGCGTTCTCTAACAATGGATGAGCCAAACCATGCTCGGGTGAGTGTTATCGAATCATTGACGTGAGAGTACTTGAGCTATACTAACATCGATTGCCCCTCAAGGTTATCTACATCCATCAAAATATTCCTGGTGTGTTGAAGAAGGGTAAGTGCCTCAATCTTCCGAACGAGATGTTTTTTCTTTATTCAAAGCTGACACGTTGAAAAGTAAACGAAGTTATTGGAGATCACAACGTCGACAAGCAGATGACCGACAGCAGAGGCGATGTACGTGTCATTCTTAAAAATTTCAAGATTGAGTGATCGCTGACAGCAAATAGGTCGCCTACCTGATGGCAGACATCAGCAGTGTCAATTCCGCTGTTATTAAGGACCTTTACGAACGACTCGAGAGTCTCCCATGTAAGCAAAGCCAACTATCCCCTTGAGCATCTTGGTCATCATATTAATAATTATCTCTAGCTCGAATCATGACTCGTATCTTGTACTAAGCAAATCGCGCTTTTAAAATACTATCAATCGTAATCAACTTGACATATTCTCCGTTCGTCTGCAAGTGATATTGATCAATCACATAGGGTCTTCTCAACGAGGCTCATGAGGATCATTTACGCTCATTGAATGGTTATTTGTAGGCTGTTGCAGCTACTCTACCAGCGCAAAGCCAATCAATTTACTTTCTGAACGGATCGACAAAAATAGCTTGGAACTACAACGAACGCATGAATCAGAAACCAATATTTGCTGTATTACAGCGTAGCGCATCTATTACCAGGTAGCTGGAATCTCATGGAATTCGTAACTGCCGATTGCTCGTTGACGAGGGGTCTGTAACAAGATGGAGGACGTGACACAAGGTAATATGAATCAATAAATGACCAATTTGCCCGGTGCATATTACTCTGTTTCGACTCCTAGTGGGTTGCAAAGTACTTCGATGGATTTCTTCCTCGATTAGGCGAAATGAGACAATCTCGTAAGTTTCGCTCAATGCTACTAATGAGTGAGCCATTCTGGCCGTGGCCGACAGTCGTACAAAGCACGCAAGGCGCAAGTTGCTACAGAGCAATGTCCTCATGCGGAGCCGTTTCTTCAAAGCGGTTGACATCAATTCAAACGATTTTTCGCAACGTGAACACACGCGACTGAATTGATGTCTGCCAAATTGTCCGGTTCCATTGTCATGAGGGGACAGCGGAGAAAAAAAAGGAAGTAGGGGTAGGATCATGAGACATGAAGAGATCAACAACGAAGGTCCCACAACACGGGGGATGTTTATCCTCGACCAGCATCACGAAAGCCCGGGCTTCGACTCCTGCGTCGCTGTGGCTGGTCTCGCCGAAATTCACGTCGATTTTGGTTACGCCAATCGGGATTTGGCTGTCCATTGTGCCCTCCTGATTCTCGGGGGCGGTCCTGTGGGCCGCCATAACTAGGAACATATGAATCGACATGATTATTTGGAAACCGACCACTCTGCCGCCCCTGGTTGTATCGGTCGCGTCGTTGGTCCTCTTCGTAATTGTGGTGCGAAGACATAGGAGGACGTGGAGGAAGCCCGGACTCACGATTTGGCGGGAAAGGCCCTCGACGATGATTGTTGGACATACCGGGTGCGTTGGATCGTCCACCTCTGGCACTGCCAGGTATCCGGTTGCTCGGGGGATGTGATCGTGGCCCAGAGCTGCTCCAGCCCCCATTAGAGGGTGCATCGACAGCAGCACCTGCTGGAGCAGGAGGTAGAGGGGCTCTTTGGCCGCGGAGCTTTTTTCGATCAAGCTCATGTGAGTCTTGCATATATGGGATCTCTCCAGGCTTTGCTGGGAGGGGCGGAGTGGTAAAATATGGGTGCTTTAGTGCATCGATGGCGTTGATGCGTTTTCGCCAGTCGAGCTTGAGTAGTTCTGTTAAGAGCGAGACGGCAGTGGGGCTCTGACTGTTGCTTGCTTTAGTATATCATATAACAAAGACGGGTTCATCATATGGATGTATCCATGATGAAAAAGGGCGGAGTACTTACTCTTTGAAGACCTCGGTAAGGTTTCCACGTCTGAAGCCAAAGTTCCTTACTCCTTCACAGCCTGGCAGGGAACTGAAACCTGGCATGCTTTCTTCATCAGGAGTTCCAACGAGGCCGAAAATGAGGTTTGCTTGATTCAGATCACTGGTTCCGGATAGAATGGGTTTTCCTTTGAACATTTCGCCGAAGACACATCTGGAAAATCATTAGAACAGGTTGAAAAGATGGTGCTCATTAATGGATTCTGCTTACCCAACACCCCACAAGTCGATTGCTGTGGTATATTTTCGCAGTCCGAGAAGGAGCTCTGGTGGACGATACCATCTAGTGACAACTAGAGCTGTGTAGTCTCGTTTAGCTTCTCCTCCACCTCTACCAGGCTGCGGAGGCGGCTCGTCAAAAGGTCGGGCAAGGCCAAAGTCTGCGATCTGGAGAATACCCCCGTTACTGATCAGTAAATTGGCAGCTGGAAAACACAAAGATATTAGCAAACGATGTTCGTATTCTGAGTGTATCGCAGATTGCTTACCTTTCATATCACGGTGGAGAATACGGTTCTGTTAATCAAGTTAGTCACAAAAATTCTCTCCTGATAAGACAAACGGCTTGGCGCGAGGCTTGATTAAAAACATACCGAATGTAGGTATCTGAGACCCTCCAGAAGTTGCATCACATAGCACTTTATTTGAGGCTCAGTAAATTGAACCGCAGGGTTCTCTAGCAGCCCAGCAAGATCATGCTCCATGTACGGAGTAGACATGTACATACTTGGCTTTTTGAGCCCATCACCTGAAATGAATGTCAGCCAATATTTTGAGCTTCATTAGAAAGCCGGTGTTCACGAACCTCTGCTCCGCTCCACGGCCATCTCCTTGAGGACGAGCACATTTGGATGAGAAAGCATTTTCAGAATTTTGATTTCTCGAACGGCAGTGATAGGAAACTATGTCGATATTGTGAGAAAATTAGTCCGGATAAGACAGAGAGTCATCAACATACCCCTTCTTTTTCATGATGCATTAGGATCTTCTTCAGTGCAACGATCGAGTTGTCTTTCTTCGATCTTGCCTTGTACACCTCCCTAGACGAAAAATTAGTCGGATGTATAAATTTGCGCAATTTCGAACAGAAGCCTCACCCGAATGTGCCCTCTCCAAGTTTGCCAACAAATTCATAGTCGCGAATATTGGAGCAGCCGGCGAATCGAGGCTGACCATTGCCATTCTTCTCCAAGGAGACAATAGACATGACGCACTCTGAAGTCGCCTGTTTCCAACCAGCGGTCTGTAAGATATGAAATGATTGAGATTGTCTATTTTCTTTGGATTCGGGTCTTCGCGAGGGTGATTCGTCCGGCTCTTCAGTGTTCGTTGAAAGTCAAAGAGATGTCATTCGGTGATCAGAGCTAGGTAGACTTGGGGACGCGTTGGATCCTGGAAACGACAAGACAGAGTCAGCATGCAATCCAGGAATCCCATCTATTCGGTGCTGTACTTGAATGGGAGGCTCGGGTTTTGGTGGTTGTAGTGAATGCGCATTGCCGGGGACTGATAGTTCACAGCTTCTCGTGATTTGAGCCAAATCTCGGGACGAAGCAGAGCATACGCTCCGCGAGCGAATATTCAATAGTTCCCAAGAACTCCAAGTGATGAGGAACTGGCTTGACCAAAACCACGCTGGTCTTCAAAAAAACACGAAGCAGTGAGGTCTAGAGCACCGACAGAGCCGCCCTGCCGTCATGGGCCACGTGACCGTGGAGTTCCGTTGCGAACTTTCCCGCTTTCGCCCTCTCCACCTCCGTGAAGCCTCGAGATCCTCCTCGTCACAGCACAGTACGTAATTGAGCCTCTGGGTTGAATTGTCGCGATTTGGAGCTTACACATCATCTGTTGCAGCAATGGCAGGCAACTCTCATCATCCGGTCCACGTCCACGCGGCCCGGCCGCTCTATCGCTTCACGGCCACCGCACTTGGCGCCAGCATGTGGTTCTTCGTGAGAATTCCCAAGACAACCCTTGTCTGCAAAAGAAACCAAGGAAGCTAACATAGATCTGCGAATATAGTTGATGTACCGCGCGAAGAAAGATGGTCCGGCTTTGCTGGGCTGGAAGCACCCATGGGACCACTAGGCGGGATTTGAACATCCTTGAAGAGCAAAGACAACCTTAAGACCGGAAATTCTACGAAAAACATTGCAACAGTCGATTCTCCTTTGTTCAGAGCGCCTCTTCTCCCTCTGGTGGCTACAATGTACCATACCTTGTTCGTTAGATGACAACGCAAGCCTCCACAATGGGACTTTATATATCTAGCCCTTATACTGTGTTTTCTAGACAACTGCGCGTAAGAACCTTGGGAAGCAAATGAGATTGATATCTATACAGAACGCCAACTCAGTGTATCAACGGATCTTCTAAGTGTTCATGCGTTACCATATATCATAGTCCCATCTCCTCTAGTAGCACCTTATACTGCCGACGCTTCTTACGATAATTGGTTTGTATCCGCACCCGCATGTGCCCCATGATGCGAGCCACGCGAGGAAATACAAATGTTTCGGCCATCCACGAAGAGGCGAAAAACCCAACTGCAAGAATCACCAATCCAATCCGGTAATAATCCGACATGAAGGTTAGCTCCATCACTCGAGCCACCCATTTTGACGGTCGGAAGAGCATGTAGCCCACGACCAGGATGTCAATGACGATGGTGCACAGAAAGGGGACTGTCATGTATTTCTCGTTAGCAGCTGTTTTGTTTTCTATCCCTGTCGAGGTCATTGTTTCTTACCATTCATGGCCAGTGGTTGTCGGAAAGGTGGACCAGCGCTAAGAACGATGGATGTCAGGATATATTGGAAGGTCGAGAAAAGGAAAAGCGCCGTGTTTTCCGAGTTTACGATGTTGCTCTTCTCTGGATCAAGCTGGGGGTGCATAAACCTGAAAAGAACAGTGTCAGCGGCCTGTGGGCCATTCATATTTTACTTGGAGATGACTTACCAAGGCTGGGATTGGACAGTCTCGAAAACGGCCAACTGCGCAAGGACGATCAAAATTATCTGACCTAGTAAAGGCGTGAGAACCTTCCGTGAAACTAAGTCTGCCGTAGGCCGCTTGCGAGAGAGACTTGGATAAGGCCCGGTCCAACCCACTGGATAGAGATTAGTAGGAGATAGATGCAGTCATCAAATGAGACAACTCACTGAAAATTGCGATGGGCATAATGAGTGCCAAGTCAATGAAGAGAAACTGCGAATATGAATCAGTGAACGATGCAACCTTGATTTGAATTTGAATCCAAAACTCACCTGAAAGTCTCCTAGGTTGGACCCGGATGTATAAAGAAAGCTCACCGAGCAGAATTGAATAGTTGAGTAAAGACTCATGAACTTGAAGCAGCAAAAGCTTGTGACCAAAGCGGCTCGTCCCTCGCTAGTGATCTGAATTAGAAAATACTGTATATGGACGAGAGGAATAAGATACCCACCGAATCAATGTTGGCACGCAGGAGATTTCGAACAAACGACTCGTAAAGGGGGCAGCTACAGACGCCTCCGCATCTGAAAGGGAGATTCCCACATCTGCAGCCTTTAGCGCACCGCAATCATTTGCACCGTCGCCGCAGAAACCGCAGCAGTAATCAATCGACTGCAGCTTCTCAACAAGTTCGTGTTTCTCATCCGGTGACATGCGAGCAAATACTTTGCCAGTAACCAAAACCTAAAGCAGATGTCAGATAAAACACATGAATAAAACATATACATAGTGACTTACCCGCTTCAGTACATCTTCGTTTCCATAATCGATCATCCATCGGAACACATCACCTGTCACCGCAATGCAATATTTGTAGCTCCGGAGAGCATTCGTGGGAACAGACCGGTCATTTTCCTCGGAAATATCGATAGGCTGGATGATGTTAGCAGAAGATCATGGCACTTATTGGAGAAATACTCACAAGAAGCGTACGTGGATCCAGGATGAGGTTCGGATTATCGACACTTTCCCAATGAAGCCTGGTTTTGGATACCAATCCCGGTTCTGCGAGTGTGAGTCAATTTGCCATCGTAAAATAACAATAGTAGAAAAGAGCAATAGGCAACACAAACCTTCAATGAAATGCGGAATGAAGCAATCTTCGTCCGCGCCAACCATCTTGCATTCTCTCGCAACGCTGATAGCCGTCAAGATGTTATCGCCTGTGCACATCACATTACGGATCCCAGCGGTGTTCAACTCCGAAATCACTTGGGAGGTACTTGGCTTCAGCTTGTTCTCGAATATGATGAAACCTAAAAACTCAAGGTTACTCTCGGCATCTGCTCGAGCGAGCTTCTGGACTTTCATCCAGCTTAGTTTGCGCTCATGTTTCGTGGCACACGCAATTACGCGGTATCCCCTATGAGTGTAGTGACTCAGCAATTCATCGTAATCCGCCGGAACTGTGGATAATGTTAGTCAAAGCAGCTTGGAAGAGATCGGACACGAAAGTACGAACGGGATTCTGGCACACATATGTCCCGAATGCTTTCCGGGGCTCCCTTGACAAAGAAGTTGGCTCCGTTGTCACCGAATTGTCGGACGACTACGCTTGCACGACGGAGCTGGGAAACAAATTCGAAATTTCTGAGGACCCCAAGTTCTATAGACATCTGTGCATGTGAAATTGAGTGTAAGCAAAGTGTTCAGATGCAATGAAATAAAGCAACATACATCGGTTGCGTTTTGTTGGCCCTCGTTAGAACGTGTGGTCGGGGGTCTCGCCACGGATGGAGTGATCGTGTCGAATTTGGAGACCGTTGGTTCAGGAGCGTGATCACCACCCTCCTCATAAGACCACCCAGTGAATTGGAACATTTTGATGTCAAGCGGATCTCCCAAAAGTTCTCCATCCACCACTCGTAAGGAATGACATGTGGCCATAGTGTGCATGATTTTCTGTTGCTTTTCACGATCAAAGGAGCTGGTCATATCAGATCCTAAGACTAGTGAACCCGCGGTTGTTTTAGACAGAAGCGCGGAAAATCTATTCGATAATTAGCATGGTTACAGACATCATGCATGCGGCGAATAGACGAACCTCTTTGAGCTGCTCACTATTCGAGCACCCAGCACATCGAGGCCATCCTCCGTGAGTGTTCCAGTCTTATCGAAGCAAACAACGTCAAGCTTTCCGCCGACATTGACTCTGAGCGAGAATTAATCAGTCGCTGAAGATAATTGGGATATATTTTACAAGTCCTACCTCTGGGGGCTGATACAGAAAATCTCCTGCTTCTTGAGCCGCGATAATGCGAAATTTGTACCTATAGTGAGGGTCGCTGGAAGTGCCGGGGGGACGACGATTGTGATCAGATCAAGTGCTCGAACAATGATAAGATGCCAGGAAAGCTAAACCCAGTGTTAGCAAATCATTTCATAACAATAACATTTGGATGGTTGCCATACACCAAGGCGGACAAAGTTGACGAATGAAGCAACGAAGCCACACATAGCAACCATGGCCATAACGGCAATGTACCGAAAGGAGTCACGGTAGAATTTGAAGCCAGAAGGCTTCGGAAATAGCATGGAGCGGACAAGCGCGCCCTTGGTTGTCGAGAAGCCGGTTCTGACAACCATTGCCAACGCGACAGCCTCATCCTCGTGTGCGTTCTGGGGTCGTCTGGCTCTGATTACTTTAGTGCCGCTGAATAGAAAATGCTTGGCAGCGTTTGGGTGTATCGATGGAGCACTGAGGTCCAAATATTTGAGTGCATCGTCCGTAAAAGGGGATTTGGAAACTGGCACCGACTCTCCTATTCTGGTATGAGTTACTTCACTTGGGAAAATTGAGAGACGATTCCACTTACCAGTGAGCATGCTTTCATTGACAATACAATCTCCAGAAAGAAGAAGACAATCGCATGGCACCTGATTGAGAGACGGGTCGGAGAACTCAAATACGTCACCAGGAACTAAATCCTGTGAGGAGACCGATCGCCCTGAGGGAAGATCAATAAGTATAACAAGATAAATGGTACGATATGATCGATCGATCGACAGGATCGCAACGAAGCATTCGACTCACAAAAGCCATTCCGTAGTACTCGCACATCGCAGTCGAACAGTGATATTTCTCTTAAGCGACGCATAGTCTGGCTAGGGTTAGTCTCTTCTTAAAAACTCCAATACATCGACTGATCCTACCGATCTTGTTTCCAGCACAGTAGTTGCAATACTAAAAGCAGAAATGAGGAAAATGCAAACAGCATAGTAATAATACTCGTCCATGGACCATAGAATGAGACTCGCGACCTGGAACATGTAAAAAGGATGGAACGCCTGGTGTTGTCAGTCAGAGTGGCGATTCATGAGACTTGATGCGATCCATACCTCATCTACCAGTAGCTGCGGAACAGTTTTGTGCTGTATATTTATGTTATTTTGTCCGAATATTTGCTCTCGACTGTCACGCTCGTCGGCATCTAAGCCTGCTCGCATAGCTTTTGCTGTGGTCCATGCAGGGTCTTTCCACCCACTAATCAGAGAGAACTTGTCTTCAATAGGGTGGTAAAAGAAGCGGAGGTAGCGATAATCAAGGAAGTGGAGTGTTCCAAGGATAGGATCTCGGTCTTCGTCATATGATTGACCAGATGCATCCACAAATACTGTGGATAGTGGACGCTCATATAATTGATTGGACACGTCGTGGGTTGTGAATTGGCCCCATTGGTCCTGTTAAAAAAACGTGAGAACTAAGAACTTGACAGTGATTCCCTGGAAAGCTTTTCGCACCTCGATAGCAATCCATTGGCAAAATGCCAATGGGGTTGCTTTGCCAACCAGTTTGACTCGCCATCGTGGGAGCCACCTGAACAGAAGATAGGCCAAGCCACCAGTCATAACACATAGAGCCATATAGAGTACAAAGCCTCCAACACTGGTGGAAAAGCCTGCAAATACTGCTGTTAGGTCCTCTGACGCGATGTAGATTTTCTGGTTGAGCCGGCTTCCAGATCGTCGATCTCGGCCATATGAGCTTGATGACATATATCGGGACAGTAGAGGTTGCTCAAATGATTCTCGAGATTGTGATAGTCTTTTGGAGACAAAAGAGCTTCGACGCGACTCAATATCCTCCGCAGCAAAACTCTCATTGTCAGACAAATCCCCGGCATGCGATTCCACCTCATCTGGATCCTCCACCGCATCCTCATTTGACCACTCCGCAAAGTCATCGCTGTCCTGGAAATATGTAAAGCTGACCGTAGATCCTGTTCGATTGCGACGGTGGGAGAATGAGACGACACTTGAGGGAATGCTCTCCGAAATAGGACCATCGAAGACCTAATTATTTCCTGTGAGTGACTGATGTAGATTTAATGAGCATTCAAGTTGTAACAAACCTCATTTCGGGCCATTTCCACGTCTGATACCACGCTCACACTATGAACTTCAATTAGCTTATCTTCAGACCCCAAGGAAGTATATTCGCACCTGCTCCTTAGTGAGTCACGGCGCATACTGGGATGAGGTATGGCGAGGTCCACGGGACCCGACTCCGACGGGGAATGGCCATGGCCATTCATTGCGATGATAGCAGCGTTCTCCGAGGGAACAGTGCCGAAGGTGAAAATAGCGCCGAGTCTTGCGGGTGGAGCAGAGGGAGAGCAACAGGGCTCAAGAATGCAGAGTGTAGCTGGATGTCCCCCAGGCCCAACCTTCGCATTCCGTGTAATCAATCAAGAACGAGACACGAGATCGGCAAAGGAAAGACCAGCAGAGCTCGCGTGTAAGATTCGAGCCCTCAGAAGGTTCCCCCAATCCCCATCCCGCTATCACCACGTGACCGGTGATAACACCCCAGCTCCGGCCAATCTGTACAAGCACCGGCGCTTTTGCATCTCTCCAGGTCGGCCCAGCTTTGGAATTAGGGAGTCTCCAGTGTTTGACTCCCGGGCATGTCAGTCGACAGTCTCTTCGGAAGGTCATCCAGGGTGTGTTGGAGAAGACCTGCAATCTGCCTTGGTGGCCATCGATAAGGGATCGGCCTACTATCTATAGTCAAAAGTGCTTTTCTGGGAATGATTGACAGATCGGGGTCGCTGCATGGCACTACATAGTATGTCGTCTGGGCTCAGATCGCCGTTGCAAGCCTCGCAACGCTTATACATTCGCTCTGGGGAGTTTGCAACAGTCGCGATCACGTCAACAGGTTCCTAGTCTTCCGCGTCACTGTCCCGCACAAGAGATTGACGATGCTCCAACGGATCGTGTTTCTAAATTTAACCGTGGCGAACATGTACGGGATTTCCGCCAGCAGAGAAATTCCACATGAGATCCGAGGTGTTTTGGATGTACAAGGGGCTATCCTCTATTTGCAGTGTTTTACTTGCAGGGGGCTATGGGCTTGAATGACTACAAGTACTAGTGGGAGATCAGGCACCTTCGCGTTGAAGGCAGCGGTAGTGGTAGTCATGGTAGGAGGGAGCTCAACGACTCCGTGGGAGTCGCTAAATAAATCGGGGAACTCGCCAAATGCAATCAGAGCATCGAGATAACAAGCCTAGAATGGAGCGTACTTGTAGAGCAAAAGGTCGAGTACAAGCTAAGCCGCACGAAGTTGTTGGGACGTCGCAGCAGTTTTTCAACGCGTCCCGCCAAGCCCCTCCCACAGGACTTGTACGGGAAGAGTAAGGATCCCACCATCCAGACCCTCTCTTTCTCCTCCCCAAAACTCCAAACGCCCTTTAACGTTTTTCTTCCCCTTTCGCCTCCCTCAACTCTCCCTCTTCTCATCTCTCCCCCCCCCTACACCTCCCTCGCACTCATCATGTCTGAACCCATCAGGAATAAGAAGGCCGATTTTCCGGTCGCCCCGTAAGGATTTTCTAACCCCCCCCTTGGCGCTCTTGACCGCTTATCGCCAGCAAAAACAAAAAAGCTGACCATCGTGGGAAAACCCTTCTTAGAACCCCACAAAACACTCCCGCCAACAATGCTCCCATTTCTTCGCATGCCCAGCAGCCTGGCGTGTCCAGCATCAAGGAAGGTGAGAATTACAAAGCGCCGAGTCCCCCGGGAACGCTTGCTGATCCTGACATCTACCCCTCTCTAGAAACTCTCGACAGTGCCGCTGCCGCTTCTCTGTTCGCCCGTAACCCGGCCCTGGTCTCCATGATCCAAGGCAAGCTGGGTCAGCTCGTCGGTCGCTCATCTGGTTACATCGAGTCCCTCCCTACCTCCGTTCGTCGTCGTGTCGCCGGCCTGAAGGGCATCCAAAAGGAACATGCCAAGCTCGAGGCCCAGTTCCAGGAAGAGGTTCTGGAGCTCGAGAAGAAGTACTTTGCCAAGTTCACCCCGCTGTACGAGCGCCGAGCAACCATTGTGAATGGAGGCGTCGAGCCTACTGAGCCCGAAATTCAAGCCGGCAAGGAGGATGAGGAGGAGGAAGAGGCCAAGGAAGGCGAGGAAGAGAAGAAGGAAGAGACAGAGCCCACAAGCGGTATTCCCGAGTTCTGGCTGTCTGCCATGAAGAACCAGATCTCTCTGGCTGAGATGATCACCGACCGTGACGAGGAGGCCCTCAAGCACCTGATCGATATCCGCATGGAGTACCTCGACCGACCTGGATTCCGTTTGATCTTCGAGTTCTCTGAGAACGAGTTCTTCACCAACAAGACCATCACCAAGACTTACTATTACAAGGAGGAGAACGGCTACGGTGGTGACTTCATCTATGACCACGCTGAGGGCTCCAAGATCGACTGGAAGGCCGAGAAGGACTTGACGCTTCGCCTGGAGAGCAAAAAGCAGCGTAACAAGAGTATGTATCTCCACTATATCCACTTTGCTTCCAATTTTTCCTAGTTGATGCCAGTCGATACTAACGGCTATACCAGACACCAAGCAGACTCGCGTTGTCAAGATCAGCGTGCCCACTGAATCCTTCTTCAACTTCTTCTCTCCTCCACAACCCCCTACCGATGATGACGAATCCGTTGCCAGCGACATTGAAGAGCGTTTGGAGCTTGACTACCAACTGGGTGAGGACATCAAGGAGAAGCTTATTCCACGTGCCATCGACTGGTTCACCGGTGAAGCCCTTCAATTTGAAGAGCTCGGTGATGAGGTGGACCCCGAGGACTTTGAGGACGATGACGACGAGGATGATGAGGATGACGATGAAGATGACGATGACGAGCGAGGATCAGACCGTGATGTCGAGGATGACTCGGACGAAGAGGTAAATGACTTTCATCCACTACACAGGGATACAAGGCCCGTTGCTCTTCCAGGATAATCGCTAACTCTACTTCGCAGGATGGTACTTCCAAGCCCACAAAAGAGGCTGCCGAGTGCAAGCAAAACTAGAACCAGAATCAAAACACTAAAAGGGTCAGGCCCAGTCACCCGCCTCGATATGTTTCATGGAAGTTTTCGTTTTATGTTATTGCTACGTTTCCATTATTGTTCCCCTCTTTCCTTTTTCTTCCACCCCACTATGTCTCCGCCTGCCTGAACTTTTGTCTCTACCTAATACTTCTCAATCAATCGACACAATCGGTGTACAACCTTTTCCCTCAGCTCTGGGCTTCATGTCATAGCCCCGGGCAAGTTGTGCGTTCAGAAGGCGCGTCGAGATCTGATATGCTCTGCTTTATCATTTTTGATAGTTCATAGAATTCCGCGGAACCAGGGTCTCCATTGTTTGTTTTGCATCCCGGTCTAGGAGTAGTTCCGTGCGGCTCTCTAGTAGAAGATCCTAGTAAAATACCCCGGTAGCCGTATATTTCATTTTAAATTTATTTTTAAGTCTGGCGCCCTCCGTAGCTTAACATGGCAACCGTGCGTGGAAACGGGTCTGAGAAGGATGGCGGTGACAGGGCTGTGGGGGTGTTGTGGCGCAACCCCAAGTTAGTCCCGAAGCTCCCTTCAGGGGCTCTCTCGCTAAAGGGCCAGTTGTTAGTTACCAGCCTCTTCCTTCTCGACCACTCCCAACTTACCCTCTTCAGTTCGTTTCTTTCGGATCATGAGTCGATGAGGGGTCATTGTTGGACCCCCTTGACCTTGGCTGATTTGTGATTATTTGTCCTTAACTCAGTCTTCCCCGAAACGCTCTCCAGGTTCCGGGGCGAATCGCATTCTCTCTATTCTTCTTCCCTTCCCTTTTTCTCTTTCTTTTCGACTTTCACTGGCTTGACCTCCAGAATTCGCACACATGGCGCACATCTACGAGGTTGGGACAAGGGCCTGGCAGCCCGACCCGAACGAGGGATGGGTTGCGTCCGAGGTGAAGGAAAAGTTGGTGGACGGAGACAAGGTCCAGCTGGTTTTCGAGCTGGAGAACGGAGAGGTAGGCCTTTAGACTCATTCTCTCGTCTTGTACCAGAGAAACCACGATGATCTGGGTGCTGACTACAGTGGGAAACAATAGACCAAAACCGTCGACACCACACAGGCCGAGCTACAAGTGGATAACAATCCAAACCTCCCTCCATTGATGAACCCGGCTATGCTAGAAGCAAGCGAAGATTTGACCAATCTTTCTCACTTGAATGAGCCCGCTGGTGCGTCTTTCCTCCAGGTGAAGAGCCGACGAGTGCTCCTGCTGACAGTGGAAAAGTCCTACAAGCGATAAAGCTCCGATATGCCCAGAAGGAAATATATACTTACAGTGGAATCGTTCTGATTGCGACAAATCCCTTTGCTCGCGTGGACTCGCTTTACGTTCCTCAAATGGTGCAGGTGTATGCAGGCAAGCAGCGTGCTTCGCAGGCCCCGCATCTGTTCGCCATCGCTGAGGAGGCCTTCGCGTAAGAAGAAAATCCGTCGAAAATCGACTATGTGAATCCTAGACCTCCTGCTAACGCAATGATCCGATATTAGAGACATGCTTCGTGATGGGAAGAACCAAACAATCGTTGTCTCGGGCGAGTCCGGTGCCGGAAAGACTGTGAGCGCCAAATATATCATGCGTTATTTTGCGACTCGAGAGTCCTCGGACCAGCCAGGGAAATACACCACTGCTCGAGCGGAAGCAATAAGCGAAACAGAAGAACAAATCTTGGCGACAAATCCGGTCATGGAAGCCTTTGGTAACGCTAAAACGACCCGAAATGACAACTCTTCTCGATTCGGTAAATACATCGAAATTATTTTTGACGAGAAGACGAATATCATTGGCGCCAAAATCCGGACCTACTTGCTAGAGAGATCCAGACTTGTGTTCCAGCCTCTCAAGGAGCGCAACTACCACATCTTTTATCAGCTTGTCGCCGGTGTCACTGATGAGGAAAGACAGGAGCTGGGGATCTTGCCTGTGGAGGAATTTGAATATTTGAACCAAGGCGCTGCGCCTATCATTGAGGGTGTCGACGACAAGGCTGAACTTGATGCAACTCGGAAGTCTTTGACAACCATTGGTGTAACAGCGCACAACCAGACCGACATATTCCGTGTTCTTGCGGCACTCTTGCATTTGGGTAACGTCAAGATCACCGCTACTCGGACCGACTCCACGCTTTCCTCCTCCGAGCCTTCTTTGGTTCGTGCTTGTGAAATGCTCGGAATTGATGTGAATGAATTCGCGAAATGGATCGTTAAAAAGCAGCTGATCACCCGTGGAGAGAAGATCACATCAAACCTCACGCAGCAGCAAGCCATCGTTGTGCGAGACTCAGTTGCCAAGTTCATTTACTCCAGTCTTTTTGACTGGCTCGTTGATAAGATCAACAGAGGTCTGGCTACTGATGAGGTCATCCAAAGAGCTAAGACATTCATTGGTGTGCTGGATATCTATGGTTTCGAACACTTCACAAAGAACTCGTTCGAGCAGTTCTGTATCAACTATGCGAACGAGAAATTGCAGCAGGAATTCAACCAGCACGTCTTCAAACTTGAACAAGAGGAATACGTGCGTGAGGAGATCGACTGGACATTCATTGACTTCTCCGATAATCAACCCTGTATTGACCTGATTGAAGCAAAGCTTGGAATCTTGTCTCTCCTCGACGAAGAATCTCGCCTACCCATGGGCTCCGATGAGCAGTTTGTCACCAAGCTTCATCATCATTTCGCGGCCGACAAGCAGAAGTTCTACAAGAAGCCTCGCTTCGGCAAGTCTTCATTCGCCGTTTGTCACTATGCTGTCGATGTTACCTACGAATCGGATGGTTTCATCGAAAAGAACCGTGATACTGTCCCCGACGAGCACATGGAGGTGCTACGCAACTCATCAAACGACTTCATCAAGGAGATCCTAGATACTGCTGCAGCTGTGCGCGAGAAGGACACTGCATCTACATCTTCTAAGGCAGTCGCGGCTCCCGGACGACGTATCGGTGTTGCTGTTAACCGCAAACCAACACTTGGAGGCATTTTCAAGGCATCTTTGATCGAACTGATGGGCACCATCAACTCGACTGATGTACACTACATTCGCTGCATCAAGCCAAACGAGGCCAAATTGCCCTGGAAATTCGAAGGTCCTATGGTCCTCAGCCAGCTTAGAGCTTGTGGTGTGCTCGAGACTGTCCGAATCAGTACCGCTGGATACCCAACTCGCTGGACTTATGAAGAATTTGCCATCCGCTACTACATGCTTTGCCATTCTTCCCAGTGGACATCGGAAATTCGAAACATGTGTCACGCTATCCTACGCAAAGCTCTGGGCGATGTCAACCATCAGAAGCAGGATAAGTACCAGCTGGGTTTGACCAAGATCTTCTTCAGAGCTGGTATGCTTGCCTTCCTGGAAAACCTGCGAACATCGCGTCTGAATGAGTGTGCAATCATGATTCAAAAGAATTTGCGATGCAAGTACTATCGCCGTCGTTATCTTGAGGCTCGTGAGTCTATTCTTACCACTCAGGCCATCATTCGGGGCTACCTGGCTCGCCAAAAAGCGCAAGAGATTCGTACTACGAAAGCTGCCACCACAATCCAGCGAGTCTGGCGTGGCTCAAAGCAGCGCAAGAGCTACAATAAGATCAGGGACAACTATATTCTTTTCCAGTCCGTTTCCAAGGGTTTCCTCTGCCGGAGAAACATTATGGACTCGATCAATGGAAATGCCGCCAAGATCATTCAGCGAGCTTTCCGCTCTTGGCGTCAATTGCGCGGCTGGCGCCAGTACCGTCACAAGGTTGTCATTGTTCAAGCTCTATGGCGAGGTAGGGAAGCCAGAAAGGCCTACCGAGGCCTTCGTGAGGAGGCTCGGGATCTCAAGCAAATCTCATACAAGCTGGAGAACAAGGTGGTTGAGTTGACCCAGAATTTGGCGACCCTGAAGCGCGAGAACAAGTCTCTAGTGTCTCAATTGGAGAACTATGAAACCCAACTCAAGTCCTGGCGGAACCGCCACAACACCTTGGAAGCTCGTGCGAAGGAACTCCAGGCTGAGGCCAACCAAGCTGGTATCACTGCAGCACGACTAGAGGTTGTCGAGGAGGAGATGACCAAGCTGCAGCAGAACCATTCTGAGGCTCAAGTTACCATCAAACGCCTCCAGGAGGAAGAGAAGGCTTCTCGTGAAGCACTCCGCGCCACCAATGAGGAATTGGATCGTCTCAAGCTGGTCAATGGGGACCAAGATAAAGAGAAGTCGGCCCTTCGCCAGCGCGTTTCAGAGCTCGAGGAGCAGCTGGATGTTGCCAAGCGATCGATGCCTGTTAACGGAGTCAATGGTGACGCATCCAATGGTGCTGCAGTCCCCACTCCTGCTACTGGTCTGATCAATCTCGTTTCTTCGAAGAAGCCTAAGCCGAAGAGGCGTAGCGCTGGCGCAGAGAAGATTGACAGCGATCGCTTCAGTGGTGCTTATAACCCTCGACCAGTCTCCATGGCAGTCACTGGGCCAGGTGCTGCTCGCGCCAATGCCGCTATCTCTCCTGGCTTAGATTCTGTGGAAGCTGAGCTTGAGCAACTGCTCTCTGACGAGGAAGACTTGAACGACGAAGTTGCTATGGGGCTGATTCGTAACCTCAAGATTCCTCTGCCTAGCTCTACCCCACCACCCACCGAAAAGGAAGTGCTCTTCCCGGCCTACTTGATCAACCTCGTGACCTCGGAGATGTGGAACAACGGCTTCGTGAAGGAATCCGAGCGATTCTTGGCGAACGTTATGCAATCCATCCAACAAGAGGTGATGCAGCACGACGGAGATGATGCCATTAATCCTGGTGCTTTCTGGCTCTCAAACGTCCACGAGATGCTGTCGTTCGTGTTCTTGGCCGAAGATTGGTACGAGGCACAGAAGAGCGATAATTATGAGTACGACCGTTTGTTGGAAATTGTGAAGCATGATCTGGAGAGCCTGGAATTCAACATCTATCACACCTGGATGAAGGTGCTAAAGAAGCGTCTGTACAAGATGATTGTTCCTGCCATCATAGAATCCCAGTCCCTTCCAGGCTTTGTGACGAGCGAGACCAACCGGTTCCTCGGCAAGCTACTTCCATCCAACAACAACCCTGCGTATAGCATGGATAACCTCCTCAGTCTTCTGAACGGCGCCTACCGGGCCATGAAGGCTTTCTACTTGGAGGACTCCATCATTTTGCAGACCGTTACCGAGCTTCTACGCTTGGTAGGTGTCACTGCATTCAACGACCTTCTTATGCGACGAAACTTCCTTTCGTGGAAACGTGGATTGCAGATCAACTACAACATCACTCGCATTGAGGAATGGTGTAAGAGCCACGATATGCCCGAGGGAACTCTGCAGTTGGAGCACTTGATGGTATGTCAACTGATTTGCCCCACTTTATAATTGAAACCAGGCTAATATTGTCCTAACAGCAAGCGACAAAACTTCTGCAGTTGAAGAAGGCAACCCTGAACGATATTGAGATCATTCAGGATATCTGCTGGATGTAAGCAAATCCTCCCCAACCGGCGTCTATCGAAAGATTTCGAGCGTTTCCGATTCTAACTCTCGCATAGGCTGTCTCCCAACCAGATTCAGAAACTGCTCAACCAATACCTTGTTGCAGACTACGAACAGCCTATTAATGGCGAGATCATGAAGGCCGTTGCCTCCCGGGTCACCGAGAAGAGCGATGTACTGCTGTTAGCTCCTGTTGATATGGAAGACAGCGGTCCCTATGAGATCGCTGAGCCACGTGTCATCACAGCCTTGGAGACATACACTCCATCTTGTAAGTGATCTGTACCGATTGTCTTTGTTTTTTTACTGTTGCTAACCACTCCGGGTAGGGCTCCAAACGCCGCGATTGAAGCGGCTGGCTGAGATTGTGTCGGCACAGGCGATGGCTCAACAAGATAAGATTGAGGATAACGGGGTTTTGGAGGAGTAGTCCTGTTCTGTATATTAGACGCATTTCTTCTCCTTTGGATTTTCTGTCAGCTACGGATAATGACCACATCTCACCACGACCTTACACCTGGAAGAATACCAGGGTTGAATACAGTGAAGCATATGAATTTGCCTCGATATTATGACTCTGTCTTGACTATTTTTTATTCACTCTTTGCATTCTTTATCCCTCGTAAAAGTAGTATTTTAGAACAGACACTAGCTCTTTTGGGGTAATCGGCACATCCATGGATGTCCACGAGTGTCGGCGTAGAGGCGCATGAAACTCCGCGATATATAATGGGTAGGGCTGACCTCGGGAGCGGTACCGCCGCGGGGAACAAAAAAAGTGGTGGACCCGCCCGCCATCAGTTCACGTCTCAATTCTTCCACCCTCTCATTGATAATCAATCGTCCATCATGACTCTCACTAAAATTGATTTTATCACTGGAAACAAGAACAAGCTCTCCGAAGTGAGAGCCATCCTTGGAAACGTCATTGAGATCGACAATCAAGCGGTGGATGTCCCGGAAATCCAGGGCACCATCGAGGAGATTGCGAAGGAGAAAGCTCGCCGTGCAGCCGAAGCGGTAGGATAGACCCTTGACTTAAATCAAAAGCATATGGAAGGATAGAGCTGATGCTAAGCGAGATAGATCAATGGGCCAGCCCTGACTGAGGATACGGCTTTGGAGTTCCATGCCCTCAAGGGTCTTCCTGGACCATACATGTGAGTATTTCCGGGTGGAGAGAAAGACCGAGAAGCCAGAAAAAACGGAAGTATTGGATAAAAAGAATTGTCTAACAAAGCCACAGTAAGTCATTTATGGAGGCTCTCGGCCACGAGGGTCTAAACAAGATGCTGGATGGCTTCGATGACCGCACCGCAGAGGCAGTATGCACTTTTGCATTCTGCCGGGGCCCCGGAGAGGAGCCTCTGATTTTCCAAGGGCGAACTCAAGTAAGTTGGCTGGTAATATGCATGTAGCAGACGGATGACTTACTATATACCAGGGTACCATCGTGCGTCCTCGAGGACCGACAAACTTCGGTTAGTAGACCCAATAGCACACCATGAATGCTCAATTCTAACAGGATGACCATGAACAGGGTGGGATCCAATATTCGAGTACGAGGGCAAGACATATGCTGAAATGGACAAAGAAGCCAAGGTCTGGTCAAGCCCATACCTCACTGATAGCAAAGCTAATTCGTAACAGAACCTCATCTCCCACCGTTACAAAGCCTTGGTCAAGTTCCAGCAGTGGCTTGCTGAAGGCCAAAACTAGATCATGTAGTTGATAAATGGAAGTCGTCTACTTAGCTATAAATTGTTGGACTTCATAGACATACAGCGAGTTACAGTAAATGCTATACTGCGTTCATTCTGTCCTATGCTTCTGGCAACCCACATTCTAAAGCTTCAATAAACCAAGGCATCATTTACAATGAATTCCTTCATGGTAAAGGATCGAGGCGAGTTACGGTCTATGATGGCTAAGCGCTATAGAAGAATAGTGACGAGGCGCACAAGGATCGGTGTTAGCGCGCCACGGTGAAGCTTTCAATACTGAAGCTATCCTGCCTAAATACTTCGAGAATCTTGTTCAAGGGGCCATAAAAACCGAGTATGGGAAATCATTTCAGACCGCGATTGAATGATATAAGGGTATAAAAAAAAACCAAGCAATTTATGGTGTCTTGGGTTCGTGGTCATGGGGAATCTCGACAGTGGTATCAACTTTGACCAATGGGGTATTTGGAAACAGACTACTGCTCAACTGATGGAGTAGTGGTGGGGTGCAGTCTGCATCATAGGTTAGTACTGGTGTCGTATTCATGCCTGGGGATGAATCCCTAACATACTTGATGATTTCGAAAACTTTGTATTTCTGAAGGTATGATGCGCCGCGGCGGTATGCTTTGAGCAGACGAGCTGGATTCTCAGATCGAGCCGATGTACCAATAATACGATGCATGGCGGGCGAGGTCTTGAACATAGGATCAAAGACTAATAGATTGGCACTGCCGTCGTCTCTGATTTCGAACCCAACAATCGTCATAGAGTGTCCTGTGGTATGTTAGAGCCGCTGCGTGGAAGGGTTGCAGGATAGGCTAAGTACCTTGATGTTGAAAGTAGATAGGCGGGAGATCAGTCTTGAAGACTTTCGTAGTTTCATCTTCTACCGGGACATCCTGGCGAAAGTATGCAGCAACATTCATGTAAAGGGACTCATAAGCTCGTGGTCCACTTTTCTGGCTGAAACTACTCGCATCGCACCTGAATAGGAACAACAAGTCAATTCAGAGAAAAAAAGAGATTGAGAGTCAAGACTTACGGGATATCAAGACTCATTAGAAGAGCTTGTGCCTATTTGCGGTTAAATCGAGCCCGAGAAATGCACGAGTCCTGGGACTAACCTCGGGCGTGCCAATGAATTTCCTCGTGCCTATGATTCCGCCAGTTTCTGCCCTGCCAGTGCTGTTGAACCCTCTATCCCAGGCTTTCTCAATCATCTCTTGCAATTCAAAAATTGTTGGTATGGTATTTTGAAAGTGCTCATGGCCGATGCTTTCGGACTTCTTGATATATGAAATCATCATTTGGATGTTGCGATATCCACAGAAGCCCCCTTCACGGGGCATTTTGCAGACATGTCGAACTTTGGGACTGCAAAGAAATGCACGTTTCACGGACTTGTCTTGCTCGCATAACTTTGCTAGTACCGGGATGAGGTTGTCTGTTTCATTTTCGACCTTTGTATGCCGCGCGAGTCTGCCGTCTGCGGTAATCTGCGTTTGTTTGGTAGTTCGCCCACCTTTCTCGAGCATTTTTTTCAACCACGAGGGCATCTTCTTCTCATGTGCATGAGGCCCGAGTTCAGATCGCTAATTAGAGCATTAGCGTTTACCTCGACGGAAAGAAGACTGAGATACATACTCCTAATCGTTTCACTCCATTGGACTGCACCGCTATGGGCGGGCTACGCGAACGTGCTTGCTTTGTCTTGCTGCCACGTATAAGATCTCGGTCTGTAGAATTTTTACCACTCTTTCGTCCAACGGAGTAAGCCGAGGGCTCATTGGAGTCTGCAGATAGTTCATGGTCTCCCCAGGTTGGCTCTTCGTGATCCCACCCGTTCTCGTCGAGAGCGATACCTTCTGCAAGATGAAGATCCAAGTGCGTCGATAGCTCAGACGTAGTCACTGTCTCTCCACAGCCGTGGGGGCAATCTACATATTGCAGCTCGTCGTCGGCATTTTCTGTTGCTCGCGGGGTATCCTCTGCGGAAGCCCCTCCTTCTGGGTGGCAGAATTCGATATGCTGAGCAACAAAGCTAGCATCTCCATCAGAGAATGGACAAAAAGGACAGGACGGGTGGTCGTGGCTGTCCATGCTGCGTTGGTGGTTGAATTTGGCGCAAGCGTTGGCGGTGACCCAGTCGTGCCTGGCCGATTTGTCGAGCCGTGCAGGCGGAATCGCCCACTCAGGAAATGAAACCAGGTCTCTTTCACTTTTGCTTTATTCTATGCTTTGAATTTGATAGTCGGCCGCTGTTGACAAACTCTATGTTCCTGGGAGGCTTTTTCGGCTTTCATGATTGCCTACCCAGCGTTGTAGGCTCCACCGTACCAGAGTCCCAAAATAGGCACTTTGGTTCGGTATCCAGGCGGATCACTGTTCTCCCGAGCAGACCAGTTGCTGACCATGCATATAAGCTCACACCAGCTGCACCAGCTGGAACCGGCTGACAGGAGACTAGCCAAGTAAAATATGAACGTAGCAAATATTGTAAATATCGCAAGTACACAGAGTAGAGATACAGATGTTATAAATAAGGCTACTAAAGAACCCCACATTTCGGCGGCGATTGGCCGGGAATCTCCGATACCGTTCCTGGAGGCGGTGACAATTCCGGGCAGCTGATTGGCGCATGCACCTTGACTCACCGTGCAGAAATTTGGCCGGCGAAAAAAAAAGAAAAGAAACTCCCGCATACGGCCCACTGCCTCCGCTTTCGCTTTCCCCTCCATCCCATGTTCGTCTCCTACTTTCTTTAATACCTTAATTCTCCCCTTCATTATTGCGCAGGCTTGGGTAGGCCATGGCATCGCTCAATTCAGAAAATCAGCCCGCTGAGGCCCTACACAGCAATTGGGTCGTACAGAAGTTCGGTGGAACAAGTGTGGGCAAGTTCGCCCTCAAGATCATCGAGCAGGTTGTCGAGTACGTCTACGCAAATCCATGGTCCGGACAATGCGGATTCTAATCAGGGAATACAGACCAAGTCTAGCGGAGAGTCGGGTTGCGGTTGTTTGCTCTGCTCGCAGTAGCTCGACCAAGGCCGAGGGCACTACAAACCGGTGAGTCACGAAGAACCCCCCCGATGACGAAATGGCCGCCAAAATCAATCAGACTGATAACCTCGTTCGATGCAGACTACTACGGGCTGCAAGAGATGCCGAAAGGCCAGGCTCGAAGCAGTACATCACATTCGTTGACGCCGTCCGATTAGAGCATGCTCAGGTCGCTGAGGAGCAATTGAAGTCGGAGGATCTAAGAACGCAAGTCGTGGCAGATATTACAGAGGAATGCGAGCGGGTTCTCAAGGTCCTCGAGGCGGCACAGACCCTGGGGGAAATCAGTGCTAGATGTGTGGACAAGGTCATCAGCACTGGCGAGAAATTGAGTTGCCGACTCATGGCCGCCATCCTCCAAGACCGCGGGGTGGATTCACAGTATGTGGACCTAGCCGATATAATTGACTTCCCCATCGGCAGCCAGGGCCTCGACCAAGGCTTCTATAACAACTTGGCCGCTGCTCTTGGAAAGAAGGTTCAGGACTGTGGGCATCGGGTACCCGTGATCACGGGTTACTTCGGTACCATTCCCGGCGGCCTGCTGGACCAGGTCGGCCGGGGCTATACCGACCTCTGCGCTGCTCTGGTCGCTGTTGGCGCCCATGCAAAGGAGCTTCAAGTTTGGAAGGAAGTAGACGGTATCTTCACCGCAGACCCGCGAAAAGTTCCGACGGCTCGTCTGCTTCCTGCCATCACGCCCTCTGAAGCTGCGGAGTTGACCTTCTATGGCTCAGAAGTCATCCACCCATTTACCATGGAGCAGGTCATTCGAGCCAAAATCCCCATCCGCATCAAGAATGTCATGAACCCCAAGAACCGAGGCACCATTATCTTCCCCGACTCTGCGGCCGAGCTTGAGCGGACCACTCCCGGCCACGACCCGCGCATGTTCCGCATGCGCAGCCCGAGTCTCATGCAGAAGCCTAAGCGGCCAACTGCAGTGACGATCAAACATAAGATTCTTGTGATCAACGTGCACTCCAACAAGCGTTCGCTTTCGCACGGGTTCTTTGCCGGTATCTTCTCGGTGCTGGACAAATGGCGGCTGTCTATTGACCTGATCTCGACCAGTGAGGTCCATGTCTCGATGGCTCTTCACTCGGAGATGCCCTTACTCAACGGCAATGGACGCGATGATTACCAGGTCATCGACGCTGATCTGAGTGGTGCATTGAATGATCTGGCCAAGTATGGTACCGTCGACATCATCCCTGGGATGGCGATTCTCAGCCTGGTCGGCAAGCAGATGAAGAACATGATCGGGGTGGCTGGGCGCATGTTCACCACACTCGGTGAGAACAATGTGAATATTGAAATGATCTCGCAAGGTAAGTCAATGATTGTTAACCATGCCCCTCACATTTCCTTCCCCCTCCCCCCTCCCCCCTCTCCCCCTTTCGTTCAGTTGGGAGGCGAAGACATCGGAGCTAATGCGGTCTTGTTCAACCCCCTGCAGGTGCCAGCGAGATCAATATTTCCTGCGTTATCGAGGAGCGTGACGCCGATCGCGCCTTGAATATCATCCATACGAGCATGTTCACGTTCCTGGACTAGACGAGTTGCAGAGTGCATTGTCCTTTAAGATATCCCCATGGGTCTGCTTCCGTTTTGCTGACGCCTTTATGTGATTTGAGTTCCCATTTTCCATGTTATAGAGAAAAAATTTGGTTGCATTCTGATACCAGAGCATCTCTCGAGGAGAAGATTGCAGATGAAAGGCGGAGGGTTACCGGCATCTTTTCCATTTTTTGTCCTCTTTCGGTGCATCGGCTTGGCGTCTCGTGTCTTTGCAGTGTTTTTTTTTTTCTTTCTACATATAGATCTCAGATTCTATTTCTTATCGTGACCTGTGTTGCGACTATTTTTTTTTGTGTATATGAACTTTTATAAATGTCGACGCATCCGCTGAGATTCCATATATTCCTTTTTGCGGAACTTTCTCCTTGTTACAGAGTGTACTAGTAGATCCACATCGCTATTGCGTGGGCCCAGCAGTTCTTGAAGCCCCTCGAGCTGCCCCTGGACCCTTTGTCGCAGGTCCCAGGAACCATACCGCACCGGTTGATGGCTGGGGAAGCAGAGCAAGGGATATTCTCCCACACCACCGCTGTCTCAGAGTTACATCCGCATTCCTGGCGCATGCTCGACAGCTAACGCTGATTTTATACACCGCTGCAATCAGCACCATGGCGTTCCTGCGTCCTGCGAGAAGTCCATGGCGCTTCCTGTTGAATGAAAGCGCTACCCGGCAAAGCCCACCGGCAACTGGTGAGAACAGGACGGTCAAGATCAAGGCGATCATAGTGGAGTTGGCCTCCACCGATTACGTCGATCGGCGTAGTCAAATGCCAGCAAGGAGAATAAATCCCTTTTTCCATCCACCCGTATTTACACCCGAGAAACACCTGTATTGTCACCCCAACACCGTATCATCAGGCACAAAAGCACCAAAATTACAGGGTCGACTGGTCCAGACCCTCCCAAAACGCGCGACGCGTCCGCGTCGGTACCATACCTGACAGGTACGGTAGATCGGCCATACCATCGCCCTCGCCTCGGAGCCGAACATCTATCATCCTCTTCATCCCCCACCTCTTGAAGCAGGTCCTAACTTGGAGTCTGCAACGATCGCAAGTGCGCTGGCGTCCCAACTCTCACCACAAAAAGGGCGCATCGTCCAGATCCTGCTGATTCCTGCTTTCCCCCCACTTACTTTCCCATTCTCACCCTGCCCTCCTGTCTCGACGCGATCCCGTGTTAAGACTATCCCTTCCAGTACGCCAGTGGCGTCTTCTTCACAACTGCGGTTTCCTTCTCTCGAAGAATCCAACTTCCTCAGCGTCGTGGGTGCAACTTCCTGGGGATCGTGCAACGATTGCATCAAATTGCCCCATTGATCGTACCAACGACTCCGCTCGAGGTGTGAGTTGTCTTGGCGCCTTGTGGCCCAACGCTCGCGATTTCGACTAGCCTGCTGCACTGCGGCCTGAGGCTGGCTGACTTTGCGCATCTCTGGGCCCATTATTGGCCAGGCGCAAATCCTCTTCACAAAGGTGACTCGGTCTGATCCAGTCGGCTCGGGTTTCACTCCCTCTTTCCCACCCGTCAATCACGTCGAGTGGCCTGTTTTCGACGCGTCATATGGTCCGAATCGACCATTAGCGACGTGCTGTTTCGTTTCCGAATCTTCAGGCTATGGGATCGACGCGTCCAGCGCTGGGCGCGCACATTTCCCCGGCACTAGCCCCATCTGCGAAACCCGCCATCAAATCGCAGCCTGATCTTCAACCTTCACCGCTACCACTCCAACCCATTGAAAATTCGCAACATCCACCATCCCGTGGCCCGCACAGGCCATCGCCAACCAAAGGCTTGCCCAATCAGGGCTCCTATCCAGGACGAAAACTAGGTTTCGTTCCCAATTTTGCCCCGGATCCCCCAATGTTCACCACCGACTCCCCGACAAAGAAGCCGCCGTTCCCCATCTACTCGCAGCCATCGATGCCGCAGCCAGCACTGTTCACCACTTTCTCGAGTGCTAGTTCGGATGCCAAAGAGAACCTTCAGCCAGAGGACCCATCCAATGGCAGCTTTGCTGACTTCCCGGAACCCTCTTATGAATCAAAGCCTCCCATGAAGCGCACCCTCTTGGAAGCCGCTCCTCTCAAGGAGCGCCCTACGAAGAAGCAGAAGCGCGACGACGCGCCGGCTCATCTGCCCGAACCCCACGAGATGCCAACAGTGGAAGATGATGGCTCGAAGCCACCATACAGCTACGCGACTCTGATCGGCATGTCCATTTTACGTGCGCCAAATCGCCGCTTGACACTTGCACAAATTTACAAGTGGATCTCCGATACTTTCTCATATTATAAGAATAGCGATGCCGGCTGGCAGAACAGTATTCGGCATAATCTGAGTCTTAACAAAGCCTTCATCAAGCAAGAACGACCCAAAGATGATCCCGGCAAGGGCAACTACTGGGCCATTGAGCTTGGAATGGAAACTCAGTTCTTGAGGGACAAGCAAGTACGACGTGCTACAATGTCGAGTGTTCCTCTCCCCGCCGCGCCACCCCGCGATTTGATTCCTCAGCCGCCCAGTGGAAGCACAACGACCTGGATAGTGCCGCCGCCAGTAGCTCAGCCTGCGCCGCCCGCATTGCCATGCAATAACGACCTCTCTTCTGACGCAACTCTCCCCGCTTCTGATCCCGCTCTGCAAGAGGACGGCCATGACGAAAACATAACGACTATTCCGCACGGCTTAGCACCCCTCCGATCATCACCTCCTCAAGCTATTCGCTCCTCACCTCCAATTGCACCTCCTCGATTCACTCGCCCTGGTACACCACCAACGCCTACTCAAGCCGGACCTACTCCTGCCGCACGTCCACGCAAAAGGAAATCTATCACGATGAATGACAGTGGCTACTTCTCGTCTCTTGAATCATCGGCTTTCCGACCCAACAAGACTGGCCATATACTGACATCTGACCTTGATATCGAACCCCCTCGAATCAAGCGGGGTCGTGCAGAAGAAGAAATTGCACGAATTCGAAGCTCCTCTCACGATATCAGCCCTGGACAGCCAACTGCGCGAAAGGAGTCAACCGCTTTGGTTGGTTCCTCTCCTCTTCGTGGGGAATATGTCAGCATGCTTCCTCCACCATTGACTCCGGTCATCAAGTTCAAAAAACCAGCGAAACCTCCTCCATCTGTGTCTCCAAACACCAATCTTCGCAACCATCGTCGAAAGATCCAGCAGATGATCAATTCGCCTATCAAGCATTTTGGTCTTGCTGACGAAGATCTGCCTTGGAGCCCTGCTTTCAATCTCCACGACGAAAGCTACACTCCTCAAGATGGTCTACACAGTTCTTTCGACGTATTTTCCGAGTTCGGCCAAGATAATTCTCTTGCAGCTCAATTTGGGTCACCAGAGAAGCGATCCGCGAAACGTCAACGGACGGATTCTGGCTCTAAGGCCCTTGCCGACATCACCTCGGTGAGCGTGAACAATCGGGTTGGCGCACCACCTTTGCCTCGATCCAAAACCTCTCTATTCCCTGAATCTCCCTCAAAACTTCCTGATATGGGTCGCCTCGGTGAAACGAGTCAAGATGATTTCTTCTCTTTCCACCTATTCGACGAGAACAATGACCCTCCCAGTGAGTGCGATGGCATTGACCTCTTGCAAGGGTTCCAAAAGATTGGAGGCCCCAAAGACTCATTGACTGCCAACCCGTTGCAATCACGCCCTCATCTGGGCGGTCGCAGCAACACTACTCTATTTTAAAGGAGTCACTAAAAAAATTACCCTTACACGCTTCTTGTCGTTCACCAGCGGGACGACATTGACTTTGTCGATACATCTGCTGTCGCACGATATCACCACTTCTGTGCACCCCCTCATACTTTGCAGGGCTACCTGTCTGCTTTATGTTTTGATTACCTGTTTTGCGCGTTCTAGTTATGGAGTTGGGCCTTCCAGATGTTACCAGGTTTCAGGGCGGTGTTTTTCTCTAGGAGTTTTTGAGACACTGCTGTCGCACTGCTCTCCGACTGATTCTTTTTTCACCGAGCCCGGGATGGCCTGGTTACGACCTTAATGACGATGCTAAGATGTACATGAGCAAGCGATGGTTTCATGATTCGGGATTCTCGGGGTTAGGATTTTTTTTTCTTTATCTTTATGGGTACTTAGGAAACCGGACATTGGAGGCGCCATGGATTAGATAGCAATTTGAGATTCCTGATTACATCTACTTTTGATTAAACCTTTTCCAACCTTTTTGAACAATGACAAGGGTATCTGATTCAAAATCTTAGATCACAGCGCAACAAGAGACACAAACCCATGCAAGACCCAAACTCCTCAATAAACCGATCTCTTCCCTAAACTGCATATGCTTTTGACTTTGTATTCTCGTTCTCTAATCACTACTGCCGCAGCCCCGGCAGCCGCAGCTTACACATTGAATCGTCTGCTCGTCCTTGAGCTGGGCCTTGGGCACACGGCAAATGCAAGTCGAGTTGAAATTAGTTTCCTTGGTCTGGACACAACGAAGACAGCATAGCTACAGAAAAGAATGTTAGTAATCAGAGCAAAAGAGACGAATAGTTAACACGTACCTTCTCATAGCCTTGCTTCTTCCACTTGGCGATCAAATTAGCATCAGCATAGTTATTTTTCAGAAGCCAGTCGTATAGTTGCTTTGAGATAGCTTGTTTCTCGTAGTAGAGATCGTAGATGTAACGTGAGCCTAAACAATAAAATAGTCAGCCAGGGTCTCGTACAAGATGGTGGCGCAAATATCATGAGTCTCACCCGCGGGGGATGGGGACCGGAGGGGCAAACACCAAATGTCTTGCTTTGGCACGTACGCTGATGGCTGATCTGGAAGATGGGCCAGAGAACTTCATATTTCTTCTTGCCCTCACCAGAGTCATTCTCTGCATCTTTCATCTTATTGCTGAACTCCAGTAGGGTATCCTCCAGATCGTCGAAGCCTGCTGGAGGCGGTTTGCGGTTGCGGGCAGAGCGAATAGGCGGCATAGCGACGGGACGTGAGATTCGACGAGACAGAAAGGCAAAGCACTTCAAAGGCCGAAGTGCGGATAATCAAATCGCGCAAGATTAATATTTGAAGCACCGGAGTGGTTGGAACTGGACTGAGTAAGACGAAGAGCACGATTGATCATCGTCACTTTTGTGCCCGTCTCACCGCCTTTCGATTTTGCGTTGAGTTCATGACGGCGATTAGTTCGCCAGCACTCGGTCTCACTATTTCCATAAACTGTCGCCCAATTCATTCCTTGCATCTCAACATTTACAAAAATCATACAAGATGGACCCTCAGACCCAGGCCGATGTATCAAAGCTCAACGATGCCGACAAGAAGGAGCTTCAGCAGCTTCTCGTGAACGAGAGCCAGAAGGCCAACGTCCAGCAAAGTACGTTCCACAAGGCCTTCGTCACTCCTCATTGTGAGCGTCCAGCGACCAATACTGATTGAATTCTGTCTAAATAGCTGTCCACCACCTCAACGAAGTCTGCTTTAAGAAGTGCGTCACTGGCAAGATCAACTCGCCCGGTCTTGACCGCAGCGAGGAGTCCTGCGCCCAGAACTGCGTCGAGCGCTGGGTCGACTCCCAGATGGCCGTCCTCAAGCAGCTTAGCAGCATGCGCAGCTAAGCAGCTATTCCAAATCTTCGATCTCCTCTCTTTCGTCCGGCGATGACTCGATGATTTTTGTCGGCAACCCCGGATAATTCAACGGCGACCGTGGCAACAATGATAGATTAATGTGAGCGATGTATCATTCGCTATATCATGGGAAATGATCTGAAATCGATATTTCGTGTTGCGTGTGCAGGCATCTGGGCATGATCTGTTCTGGAGTGTTGGAGACCATTGTGATCATGGCGAAGGAGAAATAGCGATTTAGTCGCTTGTATACTAGAATCAAAATCAATTCATATTTGTACATCATGATGTTCATTATACTAGTGTCGACACTAGCTTCATAAATTAAGATCGAGATCTGACGTAGGTCACAGGTTTTACTGGGTAACTTAGTGGGACTTCCTTCATGGTGACAAGAAGCTGGTAAGTCGAACAGCATTTAGTGCTAGTATATATTTAGTTCATGCCATGAACTATGCTGCGGCCTTTACGAACTATGCCATTAATCTACTCGTCAAGTCATCGACCTCATCACGACCACAGCGGTCAAAACCAGCCTTTCTAACTACATCTACAACATCAAACGTTGGCACCAAGGGGCCCCAGGAACAGTATTAATCGTCAGAAATGTTTCTTTTTTTAATCATTCAGCCCTCGTTGCTGCACAAAACAGCCAAGGAACCTGGCTGGTATCAGAATCGCCGCGGTGGAAAACAAAGTTCGCCTATTCCCAAGAAATCCATTCCCTGCCCTTTTTTAGACAATAGCCAGCTTGGTGGCGGCGATGTCAAGAGCATCGACGTCAGGGGTAAGACGGGCGAAAGCCTTCTTGGAGCCATCGGGACTACATGTAAGAGTTAGCGGATGGGTTCGTTTCTTCTCGGAAAAGTAGAAAAGACATACCGGACAAGGGTGTTGACCTTGACGGTGTCAACGTCGTAGAGCTTCTTGAGAGCACCCTTGATCTGGCGCTTGTTGGACTTGACATCGACGATGAAGACGAGGGTGTTGTTCTCCTCGATCTTCTTCATGGCGCTCTCGGTGTTCAGAGGGTACAGAATGACCTTGTGGGCATCGAGGAGAGGCTGGTGGGGGATGGAGGTACGGGGGTACTTGGGAGACCGCGAGAGCTGGAGGGTCTTGGGGCGGTGGAAGGTGGTCGAGGTGCGAACCTTGCGGGACTTGTGGAGCTATTCCCGGATATGTTAGTATTTGGCTTCAAATCGAAAGTCCCAGCAATTGGGATATGAACGATGAAACTTACGGAAGAGCCCTTCACAACTGCCTTGGCGGCAGCGTTAGCCCGGGCGGCGGGGCGGGTGCCTGTACAGAGTCTGGTCAGCGATATGCCATCTAAGCGAAGCATCTGATTTCAAGATTGCGAAACTGCGAAATCGCGAGATCCAAGATCGTGGGTTGGCGAAAAAGGTCAAATTTTCGAGGCCGGCAACGATTTGAAAACGAAATAATGGTATATGCATGATTGTCGTTATATTGGTGACTTGCTTGGGTCTTTCGTCCATTTTTATGACTGCGTTTTGTCCATTGTGGAAATTTCGATCTCGATGTGTGATGGCGATATCCTCCTCTCGGTACAATCTCACGGGGGCTCGCAATTTCGCAGGTTCGCAATCGAGATGATCAGATGCTCTTGAATAACATATTAGACGTACCTTGCTTGGTGTTAGGGGCCATGGCTGTCGTCCGCTGTCGTGATGATTGTCGCAGTGTCAAGAGTCGAACAATTTGGATTGGCTTCGCTAAGCGAAAACCCTACCGCACTGTGTGGGTCAGGTGATTGTGTGCTGAGTCAAGGCGCTTAGTCATTTCATCCGCGTGGATCGATGCGGTGACATTTGGCAGTATCTTTTTTTGATGTGGAGACCAGAAACAGCGTGATCTCGCCCGGGAAGAAATATATGGCACTGATTCTGTCATAGAATACATATCAGAACGATGAGCATTTTGTGACATTTTAAGAGAATCCGCTAACTCAACCGTCTCTGAAATGCCACCAAAGCGTCGATCTCAGCGGCCGGGCCTCCTGTCCAGTTCTCGGCCACCGACGGTCAAGTCCAAAAACGCTGCTCTGTCCGCAAAGGCGACGCGCACTTTGATTCGGTCTCATCACCAGCTTCTTAAAGCAAGGGCCCAAGCGGAGCAGACCGGTGACCATGCAAAAGTGAGCAGTATCGATGCTCAGATTGAAGCAAATGGAGGGTTGAAGAGCTATCAGATAGCGAGCAAACTGGGGCAATCCATGGACAGAGGCGGCGACTCAAGCAAGCTCTTAATAGACTGGATCAAGCCTCATCTCAGTCAATGGAAGCCTGCGTTGCCCAAATTACGTGTTCTTGAAGTTGGCGCTTTAAGTACCCAGAATGCATGCTCTAAAACTGCATCACTGGACGTTTCGAGAATTGATCTAAATTCCCAGGAGCCCGGCATCCTCAAGCAAGATTTCATGGAGCGACCTCTACCACGCACCGATGACGAACGGTTTCATATAATTAGTCTTTCATTGGTGCTCAACTATGTACCAGATCCCACCGGCCGGGGCAACATGCTAAAGCGCTGCGTCCAATTTTTGACGTCTGAATGCCCCATCTCGCTTCCTCCATCCCTCTTTCTCGTTCTGCCTGTGGCCTGTGTTGATAATTCTCGTTATCTCACTGAAAAGAGACTGCAGGATATTATGGAGAGCCTTGGGTTCAACGTAGTGGAAACCCGCCGGACCCCGAAGCTCATCTATCAATTATGGACCTATACTGGAGCAGCATCACCCACATCTTTCAAGAAAGAGATGCTGAACCCCGGCCACAAGAGAAACAATTTCACTATTCTCTTGAACGAATGATGGCTTCTGTCATTGTCATAATTTCTCAAACTCCATGGATCAATTTCCGAGGCAAGAATACCCAGACGGTTCCCACAGTAGCCAAAATGCACGACGTGATCAAAAGGAACCAGTCAAGGATGCGCTCACGCCGGCTGATCTGATCCCCAAATATCTTGAGATAGAAAGCGAGCGGGAAGATAATGCAGATCGAGAAGCAAAGGAAGGATCCCAAGAAGGCCATGATTCGGTCAAATGCCGGAAACACAATGGCTAGGCCGACTATGAGGCCTACTGTGAACACTTTCACCAAACCGCGGAGAAACTGTAGCGTTCTCTGCCGATCAGGGCTGTCTTCACTGGGTGTCTGGCCTACCCCAACCCCGAAGAGGACTTCAAATGTTGCCACCAAGGGCCGAGCGCTATTGTTGTCAGCAATTTATCCAGGTCGAAATCGGGTCAAAGTTTCAATGCACTCACTTTAGAGGGACCTTGGAGAGAGGGATGATCGAGATAAATATAATGATACACACGGAAATGACTTTCGGATACACGTCCACGCTGAGGATGTTGGCGGTGACTTCGTCTCGGACGATATCACCAAACATCAGCCAACCTATAATGGCCATGGAACAGTCGAGAGAAAACTTCAAGACATAGTCAGTATCAGATCAAAACAAACACTTTAAGGTCGGATTAGATGATCGTACTGTAAATAAGTATGTAGTCGTGAGACTCCTCTGGTACTTTTTCGGATGTCTCATGTCTCTGTAGATATTCGGGAAGACACCATGTCCACCCCAAGGAGCTTTTTGGTCAATTAGTAAAAGAAATTTGATGTTGTTGCGGGTTGTCCTCACACATGATAAGTCCAAAACTAAGAGGAAGCGTAGCCCAGTTATCGGGGAACATGAAGGTTTTTGCGGGCGTTTGGAGAGAGCCTGGTGCGTCAGGCTTAATCAACCCATCGACGCATATGAGAATGACAACTTGGATGGTCAGCGACAAGAAAGACAACACGCATTATGAAAAATTGGCATGTGCCAGTACTTACTGGAAGTGCATGAGACGATTCCCAATATACTAGTCACACTCAAGAACCGCAACGGAAGGAAGTTCAACGGTATCAGTACCAGACCACACACGAACTTCCACTGTAGGATACTCAACCCAGGAATTAGCGCATATAAACTGTCTGCAAACAGGACTACCAAGGCAACACAAGCGCCCAGCAGTTCAACACAGAACAGGAAACTTGTAATAAGACGAGCGTGGTGCCCAAAGCTAATATAGGCCAAATCGGCATATGTCACCAGGGTCTTGTCAACATCAAGACATTTGGCCAAGATTTTGGCTGTATAAGATGTTGTAACCGCAGAATAAACCAGAAATGTAAGTCCCAAAACCCATCCGGAATATTGCAATGCAAGCGGAAGACTCAAGAGACCAATTCCAATTAAGACGTTGACGGAGTTGAATATAGTCTGCGGCACAGTTGACTGTCCAACAACAATATCCTCTTGGGTACCATCCTCGTGTTGCACATGCTTGAGTAGAAGCGGTTCTCGATCAGGATCATCCAGTCCGTCCACATGGGTCTCATGTTCGCGGTGGAATTGAATCGCATTTCTGCGGGCGGATTCGCTCACTCGCGAAGAAATGGTGCCATATGAGGCAGCAAAGCTTCGATCGAATGAAGATGCTAGCAGCCCCGTGCTTGGGAGAGGTCTCCGAGGGCCACCGTGAATAACCAACTCGTCAATGTTCTGTTCCTCATCGCCCGAATCGTCAGAAAGGAGAGGCCGCTCTACATCCGAGTGTCGCCCCAGCGATAACGAGCTCCTCGAGCCAAATTCTCCTCCCGTCGCAATAGCAAATTCATCGTCGGAATCAGCCGATACAAACGATGAGTGCCGCGGTAAAACTTCAGGAAAACATGCAGCTCTCTGCCAGGAACGAGCAAAGTTGTCAATACTGTTCGGGCCACCTGCTTGTCGCAGCTTGGAGAATGAGGAGGATCTGGGGAAACAAAGGCGCTGTTAGAAAAATCTTCCTCGTGCGAATATGGGCCTTCACACCAACCTTCCACGGCCCAGGTTTTCTGCCTCGAGTATTGGATTCTCACGACCTAGTTGAATCTGATCGTATGAGCTCGCTGAGCTGGTGGGCACCCTGAATGCATCCTGGAGACCGCTTGCATGTCGATCGCCCGTGTTCTCCGACATGGCTGCACGTCGCTGCCTTGGATCGACAAGGTCTTTTCACAGAAACACAAGCTGAAATAAATCAGCCACAACAAGACCCAAGAGCTTGCTACAGGGGAACCTGGCAAGAAGGTAGGAATTGAAAAATTCCAGTGGTGGTCTCGGAGCTTTAGAGATAAGCAACCACCGAACGGAAGTCCCCAAAGTGTGGGGTCAGGAGATAGCCATGTCTGATAAGAGCCGTTTTCCTTATTCTTGCTTTCTCGTGTTTTCGTGTTGCGCAGATGGCACGAGACATGCTAGTCCCATGCTAGTCTCTTTATAGTATAGCCCCGTCGCGCGGGAAGCCGCGATCGAGGGCACCTTCCGCTTCCTCCACGATCAGGATGCCCGAGCTTTACGCCATAAAAGGGCTGCGTTTATATCCTGGAGGAATTTAGAAGGCGTAAGATGGCTGGACCAAAAACCACCAGTCGCAAGACAATCCGCCCGTCACAATATGCTTTCGGTGTCCAGGCACTCCCTTTAGTGGCGAGTGGCGTCTTTACGTTGGTCTGCCCTGGCGCTGCCGCCAAATTGCCCAATTCGCCCTTGCAGGGACTTGGGAATGGGACCATTCAGGCCCTAAGGTATTCCGGGCACCGGGTCAGAGACAGAACTTCCAACTAATCTCCTTTTAGCTTGACATCGCTTTCTTTGGGCGCCTTCTATGCATTGGCAGCCTACCAAGACAACATCCCTATGATGCTGACCGCTATCCCTGGACGGTTCCTCGCAGTCGTCGTCTTCCACCGAGCAGGCGGAGGTTGGAAGGATGTAGCACCTTTTGAAGGTGCTATGGGTCTACTGACAGCGATCGGGCTGTATTGGAGTTGGGCCACCGAGCAGCCGACCACCGAGAAAGAGGAATGAGAACGGACCGATGTCTACTGTACAATATGCTGGCCAATGCTTATATGGAATCTATAATTAATCTTCTCTCTTCATGACTTTGACGGAAGACTGCAGGATGCATGTACTGTCGATCACAGGACATGAGAAAGCTTCGAGGCGAGATAGAGATAGACTTCGTAGACCACCCTGTGATAGTCTCTATTTATGGATGCGCCCCTGGCGAGCTAGCTACCTCGTGTGATCAACTTAAGACCCTATGACTATTCTGGCTCTGACACACCGGCATGACTCAATTTCGATTGCCTTGGAGATAGAATGTTAGGCAACTAGACTGATCTATACTGTAGACGGTCCCCGCCAACTACGTCAAGTCAGCAAATGACTCTTGCCCGGGTGAAGATCCTTTCTAGGCACATTGGGTATCAAATACTTGGTGGGCCCCTATCCAGATGCTGGGAAATCAGGTATTGCGTACGTGGAGCCCGCGCCCATGCTGTGCAGAGAGAGCATCGTGCAGGTGGAATACACGTACGGGGCTGATACACTGCTGTATTGTGGCCACCGCGGTGGTGGGTTAAACTCTGGGTAAATTCGGGGTAAAAAGTGGTGCGGTCCGCCAGCAAAGTCGGTAAAAGCAGTAAAAAGAATAAAATACCCACGTCAGTGTGCTTACTCATCCCACCAGCACCCCTCGAAACCCCACGGCGTGCCTGATGGAAATTTGTTGCCGGATCTCTACGTCAAGCAGGTACGTTTGCGCCTTCTCTCAACGCCAGGCTCTTCTTTTTATACCAAGTCGGACCCGCAACTGATCATCCTCTACTCAGACAGGTGTCTTTGTTTCCTCGGGTCTCCCACTTTGACCTCCGGCTAGGCGTCGACAGGCAAGGCCTTTAGATACTTTGTCCAGTGGTCGCAGACCACTTGAGCCTCGCCCCACGATGAGTTCCAAGGATCAGCAGCAACAGGCGAACGAAGCCGAAAAGAACATTGAGATCTGGAAGGTCAAGAAGCTCATCAAGCGTCTTGAAGCCGCCCGCGGAAATGGAACCTCAATGATTTCCCTCATTATCCGTACGCTACCCTAGAGCTCTCGCCCCTTGACAATTGCTCGGATTTTGAATTAACAACTCGGATAGCCCCCAAGGATCAGATTTCTCGAGCAGCAAAGATGCTGGCGGAAGAATACGTATGTCACGCCAGCCCCGATGCAAGCCCCTCATCCCCCCACCTAACGCTCGATTTCAGGGTACCGCATCCAACATCAAGTCTCGAGTGAACCGTCTTTCCGTCCTGTCGGCTATTACATCCACTCAGCAACGTCTCAAGCTTTACAACAAAGTCCCGCCAAATGGTTTGGTCGTCTACTGTGGTGAAATTATCACCTCGGAAGGAAAGGAGCGAAAGATTAACATCGATTTCGAGCCTTTCAAGCCCATCAACACCTCCCTCTACCTGTGTGACAACAAATTCCACACTGAGGCTCTGAGCGAGCTTCTGGAATCAGACCAAAAGTTTGGTTTCATTATCATGGACGGTAACGGAGCGCTCTTCGGTACTCTGAGCGGTAACACCCGTGAAATCCTCCAGCGTCTCAGTGTCGATCTGCCCAAGAAGCACGTGAGTGACTCCCACATTTTAAATCATCCATGGTATCTTTCAGCTAATTCGTTTATTTCTTTCATTTAGGGCCGTGGTGGTCAGTCCGCTTTGCGTTTCGCGCGTCTGCGTGAGGAAAAGCGTCACAACTACGTCCGTAAAATCGCTGAATTGGCTGTGCAGAACTATATTACCAATGACAAGGTTAACGTTGCTGGAATTGTGTTGGCTGGTTCCGCCGATTTCAAGAACGACTTGAACCAGTCCGATCTGTTCGACGGGCGTTTGCAAGCGAAGGTCATCAAGGTGGTGGACGTTTCATACGGTGGTGAGAACGGTTTCAACCAAGCCATTGAGCTTGCTGCTGAGACCTTGAGCAATGTCAAGTTCATTCAGGAGAAGAGACTGATTGGCAAGTACTTCGAGGAGATCAGTCAAGACACCGGCAAGGTTTGCTACGGTGTTGAAGACACCCTTAAAGCGTTGGAGTTGGGTGCTTGCGAGACTCTTATTGTATATGAGAACTTGGACGTCACTCGATGGGTCTTGAAGAATGCTGCTGGCGAAGAGATCGTTATCCACACCACCAAGTTGCAAGAGTCCAACCGAGAGCTTTTCCAAGACAAGGACACCGGACTTGAAATGGAAGTTGCTGACTCCAACTCCTTCCTGGAGTGGCTGGCCGAGTCCTACAAGGACTTTGGTGCTGCGCTGGAGTTCGTTTCGGACCGATCTGGTGAAGGAAACCAGTTCGTCAAGGGCTTTGGTGGTATCGGAGCCATCCTCCGATACAAGGTGAACTTTGAACAGCTCGCCGATTACAGCGATGACGACGAGTTCTACGATGGTATGTTTTGATTTTTGCTGGTTCTAGCTGAATTAGTACTAACATCGCCATAGATTGACGGTTGAGCGCCCTCGCAGAGAGCGAGGATGAACGGCCAGAAGCTCCACCGGCGAGTGTTCTGACGGCTCGCCCCGTGGATCATGAAGAAGTCTCCGTGACTGGAGCCCAGGAGTCCACCGCGGACTCCTTGAAAATACCCGCTCCAAACTTCATGAAGCCGCTTAGAGGTTAGTCATTCCACATTCAGCTTTCATCGACCTGTACTAAAACATAAATCCCAGGGTCATCCAAGCTCTGTAACTTGGCTACTGAATTACTTTCAGAGGCTGAACGGATAGTGAGGTTTAAATTGCAGTTTTGAGAAGTTGGATGCGATTCCCTGCGAGACTCGATCGCTCATTACTAGTGCTTAATGCCAAGTGGTGAGAGGTCATTTTCTTGCGCGGCTACTTTCGTCGCCTTTGATCCGGAATGAACTGGTGGTCCTTCGCTCGTTAATCTTTGTCGCACTCGTTATATTCACTGAAAAAGCAAAATCAAATACCACAGGATTATCTGTGTCTATCAGAAAGCTAGAGGTAGTTGTAGATAAGGGCAGTGGTCCCTACAATGGAGCATTCGCGGTCTACAGTATGAAGTGACTCCCGAAAAAAGTGGTCTCTGGTTTGAAACCCAGTTCTATTAGAAATCGTATAGTATCATGCAAAGATGCTTTTATATCCAGTGAACAGCAGCTGAGTCTTCTCAGGTGTGTCTATCTGCTCAGGCTTTAGCTTTGCCTAGCTGGTCTTTCCAAGTCCCTAGATCCCTGCAAGCCACAGTGGCTTGTCGCAAATCATGAAGGGCCTTCACAACCGCATCTTTATTGGTGTCCGAGAGAGTGCGTCCGCACTCCACAAAGAATATATATTGCCAAGCACGTCGTAAGCTTGGCCTAGTGTTTATGCTCGTGAGATTGAGGCCATGAGCCTTGAATATGAGCAAGGCATCAGCCAAAGCACCAGGAGATGTATGGTCGATGGTGAAGGAGATTAGTGTTTTGCAAGTACTGTTCTCGCCTGACTCATCTTGCGCAGTCGTTTGGTCCAACTGCGCAGTGTGCTCAGCCTGAACATTCCTCAAAATAAGGAATCGAGTTGTGTTATCCGCTCGGTCTTCGATGTTCTCTTTCAGCACGTCCACGCCATGGTGCTCTGCCGCAAATCGACTTGCGATCGCCGCGCTCTTTTCGGTTGGTTCCTTTGATACAATCTCAGCACCCTTAGAAGTAGACGAGACGTCTTGTCTCTCGACCCCCTTGAAATTTTGCGAGAGCAGCTTGTCGCATTGTCCCCACGCTTGTGGATGTGTGTATAATTTTGTAATTGAGCCATCATAGCTCGTCCAGCCGCTAGGGAAGGCCCCTTTGTGGACTAATAGACAATGATGCACTGTCAAATAGTACTCTCCACACACTTTAACGTCTTGATATTGTTCATTTCGGTCTGCGAGGAGGTCGAGAGTCTGAACAACGGAGCCATTGGAGGAATTCTCGCAGGGAATGACAGCGTAGTCTGCTTCTTGTTTTTGGATGGCGGCAAAAGCATCGGCAAAGGACAATTGGGGAATTAATTCAGCGGATGAATGTGTGAAGGACTCTGCAGCTGCCTTGACACGAAATTAGCAATTGGAAAATAGACGGAGTACAACTGAAGCGTTGTGGGGTAAGACAAACTTGGTGTGAGAAAGAGGCCAATGGGCCCAAGAAAACGACCTTTAGAGGAGCCATGAGTGCGAATATCGTCGAAAGAAGCGTGAGCGATCAATTTTCCTTTAAAAAAACCCCCGGGCCTCCTCTATCTAAAGAAACTAACCAAAATACCCGACTTGCAGCCATCTATCGATCTCCCCTCGCGTCGATTTCGGCGCCCGAGCGGTGTGCTGCCAAGCAAACAAGACAAACCTTTATCGTCTTATCGCTTTTTGTCGACTTTCTCCGCATGTTGACATGTTGAGGCGATGAAGTTGCTTTCGCTTCTTTTGCATCTATGAATACTGCGCTACTGCGGCGCTTCGTCCCTCGAGGATCGCAATTGCGCACTATTACATCGCTACCAGAGCGCTTGCACAAGGATCTCACCACGCGAAGACTGCCGCTGACTTTCGACTATCTACAACCCCAACCTTCACATCTACTGAATTTAACTCTCAGTGGACTCCTTGCACAATCCTCGGATAACGATGACCTCCAAACCAGTCTTCCATCGATTGCGAACCCAAAGACACTACCTCCAGGGCACCATTTGATTTATTTCCCGCCCCAAGTGACTCTGTCGCAATTGCTCCCCGATGGCACCGACGTACTCCACACGCCAGGAGAGCCTTTCAATCGACGACTCTGGGCTGGTGGTAATTTGAAGTTTTTTAAACCTGGCCCTCTTCTGGATGGTAGTCGTGCAGTCTGCATTGAGTCCATTCGCAACGTCACAGTAAAAGGTCGCGAGGGGGAAGAAAAGGTCATTGTGACAATAGAGCGGCGCGTTGGCACAGCCTCTGAAGAAGAGACCGAGACGCAAACTTTCAACCGCATATGGAAAGAGGATGATGCAAATCCAGGAGATTCAGAACTCGTGGAGAAACGGGATCTCATCTTCATGCGGCCTAAGACTGCGGAGCAAATCCAAATGGATAAGGCAGAGTTCACAAAGCCAGGTCGCGTAGTCAGAGGTAGGGCTTCTTAGTTCTCACTTGGTTGAACAGCTTGACTCTTGTTGTTTCGGATACTGACATCTTGCTCTTTGTAGCTCCCTCTATTGCCGCCTTCCGTCATAGCATTCTGCCTACCAAATCTTTACTATTTCGTTTCTCTGCACTGACGTTCAATGCACACTCAATTCATCTCGACCAGGAATATACGAGAAATCAAGAGGGGTATCGAAATCTTCTTGTTCATGGACCTCTTACCTTGACGCTTCTGCTCAGCGTACTGCAGAAACAGTTAAGCAGTCGCAACCTCTATATCAAAGACATCGAGTACAGGAACCTCGCTCCTTTGTTTGTAGAGGAGCAACTTACGATATGTGGGAAACCGAAGTCTGACACCACCTGGGACGTATGGATAGAGGGACCTGGAGGCGGCCTGTCTGTCCGTGGTACTGCAAGAGTTTCCGCAGTATGATGTCCATAATATTAACAAATGTATGACTAACAGCGATTAGACGTCGCCTAAATCACCCAAATATTGAACATCTGATCCACTCCATTTACCGGAGCCACCAGTAGGCAACAAGAGGCAACAAGAGGTCTTTTCGCACTATAGCAAGGAATAGCTTAGCGGCCCCAGGGGCCGAAGCGATGCGGCTGTGCCAAGAATGGCGGATCTCGGATAAATATGAGCCCCGGCTGTGCACACGTTTTTATTTCTTCCCGCTTCTCTTGCTCTCTTCTCTTTTTCATCTCCCAATTCAAACCCTATTGTGGTTGCGTGTAATAGCATGAGCTGCTGTTTCTAACACTACAGCTTCGCTCATCTTTACTCCTCTGCCTCGGGCTCAAAATGGATGTCCAGGCGGCTTACTGGGCGGCACCTCCGGTGACCAGGTACGCGCGCAGACTTGCTGGTTCCAGACATCTGGGCTAACAAGCCCGCCAGAACCCTTGTGACTTTGACAGTCATTGAATCTCTCCTTGTCATCGGTAGCATGGTCGATACATATTATGTTGTGTTCGAATCAAGCCTCCTTTTCAAGTGGATGCCAGAAATATGGCGCCTAGTGACACCATTCTTACTAACCGGTCGGAAGCTCAACTTCTTCTTTGACCTTTACTTCAGTATGATACATCGGCATCCATTGCTGTGATGGAGCCGGGTGCTAACCTGCCCCAGTGTTTACTTACGGTAGCCACCTCGAGCGCAAATCCGCGAGGCTGAGCCATCCTGGAGACTTCTTCGTCTACCTGATCTTCGTAGCAACATCCATATTGGTAAGTGGCTTGCTTGATCTGGGCTTTGCCTTCTCAAGCTGTGTTTTTCTTCTCTTTCAGCGATTGCTTTCTTATATACACAACTCTTGCCACCTCGCATATCTGCCCGCCCAGCCTTATATAGCTGAAGCGGTTCCTGGAAGTGAGGAAGATTACCCCTGCATCCCGTGCAGTACCGCATTCGCAAAATCCAAATGGTGCTGCATGCGGTGTGGGATTGGTGGGATTGCCATCGAGATAGCTGCCGTGATCCTATAACTTCACATGCAGTGTTTTATGGTGCCCTACATTCTACATAATTCTCCATATCTTTTGCCCAATACCATTCGTTTCATTCAATATCTTCTGCATATCTCCATGGTAGCTCAGTCGTGTCCAGCATGCTAACTTGTTCCAGCTCACTTCAGGATTGTATCTTGGAAACTATGTCCTGACATCCGGTGAGTTTGCCCACGATTACCAAAAACTCCGAAGAGACTAAACCCTGGGTGTTTATGTAGCATTGATCATGTCTATGATCTACACATACTCGCTTGATAATCGCGGTGCAACAACGACCCTGCTCTTCATCCAGATCAGGGTCGAATACCTCCCTTGGGCAATGCTCGTGATCGCATTCGTATCTCACGGCTGGGATGCTGCCTTGTCCGAGGGCATGGGCATTGTTGCTGCTCACCAGTGGGAGTTCTTTACTCGCATTTGGCCAGCCTTTGGTGGTGGCCGGAACTACCTGCAAACACCTGCAGTGATCCGACGATACTTCGCAGGCAAGACCGAGGATGTCGGGAAACGCGAGTACGGCCGCTTTTGGCGCCCGTCTCAACCCCGTGAGCAACGAGCTGATTCGGGCGAAGAGAAAGCACCTCTTCCAGACTCATGGCGAAGCTGGGGCTCCGGCCAAAGACTGGGAGGTGGCTGAGAGTGTATTACCATATGCCACATTCCTATTCTCTCAATGCGTGGCCCTCTTGATAGCGTGGCACAACAGATTTTGGGCCCACAGACTTTAAGAACCTGAGGGTTACACCCCTTGTGACAATTTCTGCTTGACATCCAAGCACATAATAAATGAAGTTATCTTACGAAGCTATTAGCACTCCTACAAGTAGTGTAGAATTGCCAAATTCCTCTTGGCATGATGATTTGGGTAGATTGCGCAGACAGAGTAGAATAAATCTCTTAAAATATGAATTCAACACTGCATATCAAAAATTCACCGACTAAACTAAATTCTAGTAAGTATTCGAGGTCTTAGCAAGACTCTACTTCGTCTGGAGTCAATTTTTCACGCGGTCATATCACGTGATATGACAATACGCTAACCCCGATTGAGAAATGGAGCTGCCGCACTCGCAAAATTTCATTTTCCTCGATCGAGTTTCTTGTACCAGCACCACCACCAACAATTCAAGATGGCTGCCGTCAAGAACCAGGAGATCGACTATTCGATTAAGCCAGAGGCGGTCAATCCCAGTGTTTCCACTGAGGACTGGCCCCTCCTTCTCAAGAATTATGAGAAGCGTACGTGCCGAAAAAAAATTTCTCCATGTCGGCGATCCTTGAACATAGCTAACCATGTCGCTGCGCAGTGATGGTCAGAACCGGCCACTTCACCCCAATCCCTGCCGGTGCCTCTCCTCTCAAGCGTGACTTGAAGTCCTACATCAGCTCGGGTGTTATCAACCTTGACAAGCCCTCCAACCCATCCAGTCACGAAGTCGTGGCTTGGATGAAGCGTATCCTCCGGTAAATTTCACCTGCGCACCTGTATACGAGTTTACCTGTCGCAACCCATAGATTCTAACCATCTTGATTTCTAGAACTGAGAAGACCGGCCACAGCGGTACCCTCGACCCTAAGGTCACTGGATGTTTGATCGTCTGTATCGACCGTGCTACCCGTCTCGTCAAGTCCCAGCAGGGAGCTGGTAAGGAGTATGTCTGTGTGATTCGTCTCCACGACAAGATTCCTGGCGGCGCAGACCAGTTCCGTCGCGCTCTGGAGACCCTCACTGGTGCTCTTTTCCAGCGCCCCCCTCTTATCTCCGCTGTCAAGCGTCAGCTGCGTATCCGTACCATCCACGAGAGCAAGCTGTACGAGTTTGATAACGAGCGTCACCTCGGTGTCTTCTGGGTCAGCTGTGAGGCTGGTACCTACATCCGTACCCTCTGTGTCCACTTGGGTCTGTTGCTTGGCGTTGGTGCTCACATGCAGGAGCTGCGCCGTGTTCGCAGTGGAGCTATGGACGAGGCTAAGGGCATGGTTACTCTGCACGATGTCCTCGATGCTCAATGGACCTACGACAACCAGCGCGATGAGTCCTACTTGCGCACTGTCATTAAGCCCCTTGAGAGTCTTCTCACCACTTACAAGCGTATCGTCGTCAAGGACAGCGCTGTCAACGCCGTCTGCTACGGTGCTAAGCTTATGATTCCCGGTCTTCTGCGTTATGGTAGGTACTCAGATGTAAGGTTCGCGACAGTCAGAGCTTGAGACTAATTCATCTACAGAGGCTGGTATCGAAGTTCACGAGGAGGTTGTCTTGATGACCACCAAGGGTGAAGCTATTGCTATTGGTATCGCTCAGATGTCTACCGTGGAGCTCACCACCTGTGACCACGGTGTTGTTGCCAAGGTCAAGCGCTGCATTATGGAGCGCGACCTGTACCCCCGCCGCTGGGGTCTCGGTCCCGTCGCCCTTGAGAAGAAGAAGCTCAAGTCTGCTGGCCAGCTGGACGTAAGTTATTTCATCTGAAACATTCATTTATCGGTTACCTAACATCCTATCTAGAAATTTGGACGTACCAACGAAGCCACCCCTGCTAAGTGGAAGAGCGACTACAAGGACTACAGCGCAGTTGAGGAGGTTGATGAGGCTGCTACCCCAGCTGCTGCTGGAGCTCCCCCCACTCCTGCCAAGGACGAGACTATGAAGGAGGCCGACGCCGACGCCGACGATGACAAGAAGAAGCGTAAGCACGATGGAGAGACTGCCGAGGAGAAGGCCGAGCGCAAGCGCAAGAAGAAGGAGAAGAAGGAGAAGAAGGAACGCCGCAAGTCCAAGGCCGATGACAGCGATGACAGCGACTAGATCAGGAAGACACTGCTCGCCGGTCATTTTCCTGTAACATATTTTCTAGCTATTTATTCTTGCGATTTTCGTCTCCGGAGTCTTAGGGTCAAAAGGGAATCGGTTTGAAGATTTATTCCACATTTTGTCGAATCAGTCGATGTTTTTCCAAATGAAAAGAAAATTTCAATCATATATATTGTGACTATTTATCGTAAATCAAATTCTCCAAGAGCTGGTCGTCAATCTTTGGGAGTGAGTATGTCTAGTCTCGTGACCGCTTCCGTGCTCTCTCCGCATTAGTCTCCCCTCTTCGGCGATCATCCGATTTCTCCCCAACATTACCCTCACTCAAAAGCAGCCAGTTGTTTGAAGCCGGGCAGCTCAGGCCTAGAAATAAGCATGGCTGCCGAGCTAACATCCACAAAACTCAACCCCGAGAGCCATCTCATCCTGGTGCGTTTTAGAAGACAGACGTCATCGGGAAGACCTCAAGCTAACCTACTGCCAATTCGCAGGACCAACCACTGCTCCGCCTCCCTCATGAGCTTGCTCGACGTAATTTCAAGACTGTCCAGCGCGTAGTCGAACGAGAAAAGGACTATGTTCTCCCAGCACTCAAGGAAGCCGCAAATGCTTCTTTGTCGAACACCCAAACGCCCGACCAGACACTCGCAGCACTCGATGCGATGATTTCACGGATGCAAGGATTGAAACGCAAGATGGAAAGCTTGCAGGAAGAGGAGAAGAAGATACACACTCAATCACGCAAACGGATCCAGCATCTAGAGACTCTGCATCAGATTCCGAGCTTAGCCGACGTCAAATATGACCAATGGTCCCGAGTGCGGTTAGATCGGCTGTTGGTGGATCATATGCTACGGTCAGGGTATTCAGAAAGTGCCAAGCAATTAGCTCAAGAAAGAGATATCGAAGATATCGTAGACTTGGGTGTCTTTACCCAATGTCAAAGGGTTGTGGAGAGCTTGCGCCGTGGCGAAACCAGAGACGCATTACAATGGTGTGGGGAGAATAAAGCTGCACTGAAGAAGAGCCAGGTAAGTGCTACAACGCATAAATCCACGCTTTGTAAGTTACCCACTGACTTCTGTGTCCCTCCAGCACAATCTTGAGTTTGAGCTCCGGCTCCAGCAGTATATTGAGATGGTCCGAACACAAGATCAATCTAAAAAGCTCGAAGCAATCCTACATGCTCGAAAGTATCTCACGCCCAACTTTGAATCACAGAACAGTGAAATCATGCAAGCAGCAGGACTGCTTGTCTTCAATCAGGACACCAGAGCTGAGCCCTATAAGGTCAGATACCAGTCTTTTCTCGTTGCGAACTCTTGTTAACGAAATGTTCAGACATTATTCTCATTGGATCGCTGGAAGTTTCTCTCAGATCTATTTGTTAAGACACACCATGAACTTCTATCTTTGCCATCGCAGCCACTCCTACACATCGCATTATCTGCGGGGCTATCGGCTCTCAAGACGCCCTTGTGCCATTCCGCCTACACATCATCCAGCTCCAATTCCCAGTCATCAAGCACAACAGTGTGCCCGATCTGCTCGACAGAATTAAACGAGTTAGCCCGCAGGATGCCCTATGCTCATCACTCAAAGAGTTATGTCGAGGGTGACCCCATCGTGTTGCCCAACGGCCGTGTGTACGGGAAAGCAAGATTGCTGGACATCAGCAAGAATATTGGTGCCGTAGAAGAAGGTAAGGTCAAGGATCCCACGACGGGCCAAGTGTTTGATGAGAAGGAGATGAAGAAGGTCTATATAATGTAAATAGCGGACCTGTGAATTACTATATGTGGCTAGTTTTGCCCCTTAAAAGTTTAGCCTCGCAGTTTACTGTCATGTAGTTGCCCCCCGCCCCGAAGTATACAAGACCGACCGGGCCTCGCTTCTCCCATTCCTTTGCGTTGTCAACATACCTACCAGGGATTTTCGCAGGTAGATTATGGACCGTGGTTGCTGACTGAAATTGTCATGGGATGGTCAAGATTGTTTGCCCTTGATAGAACGTTTGTTCACTATTTGGAAGAGCCGTATTGATTACTGGCTCGATGGATGGAAATAGATACGACTATCCTACGATCTACGGTAGCAAATAATATAGACAGCCTCCTTCCCCCATAGTATTTATCTATCACTCTTAAATAAATATCCCCATTCGGGATCCAAATTCCCACATGTTCAGACATTAAAATGAGCCGACTACCTGCTCGTGGCTCGTGGCTCGTTGCTCGTGGAGTCAGAACGCTTTAACCGCTGGCTCAACTCACCTTCCATTCTCTTACTATCTGGAATCCCCGGATGCGGTAAAACTGTCCTCTGCTCTGCAGCAATCGAACACGTAAGGTCCCGCGTGATCGGAAAGTCGGGCGCTGGGCTTGTGTATTTCTATTTTGATTTTCAGGAGGAGCAAAAGCAAAGCGTGGCAGGACTTCTGCTTTCGGTCATCGTTCAATTGGTGCATCAGCAAGAGAAGCTCCCTGCTCAATTCAGATCGCTTTGTGACGATTTCAAAGAGCGCCGGGGCAACTTGCGTGGAGAGAGACTGTTGAAAGCTTTTCATGCAACTATCGAACAATTTCACTGAGTGTATTTGATCTTGGATGCATTAGACGAATGTGGCGAAAAGCAAGGGGTTATGAGCTTACTTGCTAATCTTGTTCGCTCTCACGCAGGGTTTAGTATATTGACCACTAGTCGTGACACTACAGAGATCAGTCTTTCCGCTCTAGGACAGGGCCCAACGAATGTGATCTACATGTCACTCGAAAATGTGAATGTGGACATTCGGACCTATGTGGTCAACTCTTTATCGAGGGATCACAAGTTGCGAGAGCGGCCGAGTCATGTCAAAGCAGATAAAGAGGCCGTATTGACTTCAGGGTCTCATGGAATGTGAGTTTGATTAACCTCTCCTGCTAGACTATCTCTCATAGCGTTAGATTTCGTTGGGTGGAATGCCAACTACAGTGTCTGAGATCCTGTCTCACCCTCACAAGTGTTAGAGGAACTTTGAGATCGATGCCAAAAACGTTGGCGAAGACTTACGATATGATACTGGCAGGTATAGATACGTATTACCAAAAGCAAGCATACCAGGTGCTTCAGTGGTTGGCCTTTTCTGTGCGACCTCTCCGATTAGCTGAAATTGCAGAGGCACTGATTATAAAGCCTGGTATCCTAGCTCTGGCTGAGGAAGACAGGCTGTTTTCTGAATTTGATATTCTCACTATTGGCTCGAGTCTTGTACGTATATCTAACGGTGATGAAGTGCGACTTGCACACTACTCCGTTAAAGAGTATTTGATGTCTAGTCAGCTCAAATCAACGGCTTTGTCCTCCTTCCATATTGCGGAGCAACCGGCAAATCAATACCTGGCTCATGCATGCGTCACTTATCTACTCTTATTGAATCGACCTGAAAGTTTTTCGCTAGAAACATTTCCGAAGCTCCCCCTTCTCAACTACGCTGCAACACATTGGCACGACCACGCAACTATTGCTTTCCGGGAAAGCCATAGGGAAGAATCAACTCAAGGTTTCCTTTGTGACATCTTGCGGCTCATGGACCAGCGTCAAGGCTCGGCCTATCTTAACTGGCTCCGTGTCTCCGATCCGGACGACTGGAATCTGCGCGACCTGTCAAAAAGAGAGCAAGATGTCCCCAAGAGCCTCTATTATGCATCTCTACTTGGTATATACATTGTCACAGAAGAACTCATAAAACGAGGATCTGATATCAATGTAGGAGGTGGACTCTTTGGCAACGCGCTTCAGGCGGCCGCGTTCCAAAATCACCACCAAATTGTCTATTTACTCTTACAGAACGGGGCTGAGATTAAGCTCAATAAGGGTCTTCATTATTCGGCCCTGAATGCAGCCGCCGTGAACGGAGGTGAAGCTAGTTTCCGTATTCTGTTGGATTCATGCTTCGCAGGAAGATGCAATGACTCTAAGATTGTTGGCAGCAGCCTGGTCTCGGCGGCCGCCTCGGGGAACGTGGAAATTGTAACCTTACTTTTACACCATGGGGCAGAGGTTAATTTCCGAAGAAATGATTCAGTGGCCCTCAACAGTATTCTTGCTGGCAGTCCAATCGCTGCTGCCTCGTTTCAAGGTCATAAGGATGTTGTACAACTACTGATAGCTTGGGGAGCAGACGTCAATGCGAAAGGGGGCCGCTTTGGCAATCCATTGCAAACTGCATCACGGGCAGGTTTCGATTGTATTGTGGAGCTTTTGTTAGATCGTGGCGCTGATGTTAACGCCCAAGGGGGCGTTTATAGAACAGCGCTCCAAGCTGCCTCGGCCGGCGGCCATCAAAGCACAGTCAGACTGCTCCTGGAGAGAGACGCGAATGACACACGCTAAAGCAGATATTAGTCACCACTGGAAACAAGTTCCTTATATACCCGTGCTTAAGTATTCCATACGTAGTGGCCACTCGCTCGAGTCCTAGTGGGTACCCCAGTCTAAGCCGTACATTCATAGTTTAGCATTGCCTCTAGGCCTTCCATACAGCCGCCCTTTTCCCTGGTCTGCTCAAAAACGAGGTAGCAGACTACTCAGCTTACTAGGTATCTGGAGCTTAATTTTTTTTCATCAGCAATTTGGGCCTATATGAAGCAGATGTACAGCACAGGCGGGTGTACGGCTTAGACTGGTGCACCCACTCGGCGAAAGGACTCGAGCAAGTTACGTATGGAATACTTGGGCACGGATGGGCATCATCGGTCCATAGGGGTGTTCGCAATGCAATATTGCAAGATTTTAGCTTATTGCTTATCACATTGCAAGAATTAATGGCTTGCAATGAATCTTGCAATAAATTATTGCAAATTATTGCAAAAATGCCGCATTGCAAACACCAATATCAGATAGTATATAAGAAGAAATCCAACTGCATTGCACTATCATTATGTATCAGACTCAAGTAATACCGCCTGAAGTCGCAGTTGTAGCCAAACATGAGTACCATGCTCGGACTATCCATATCGGGATTATCCGACCTCCATTTCGCATAAGCCGCTACGCAATCGATCTACGAGCCGGATTTATCCCGCTCATAATACAAGGACCTCCAGGCTTAGCATTGGAACACTAAGCACAATGCCTCGAAAGAAGCAGAAGCTCCCTCCGCCACGCCCAAATCAAGCGTCGCAGCCTAAACCGAAAGCAAAGGGCACGGGCGCGAAGGAGAATGCAGCAGATACACAGAAAAAACTGCCAGTACCACAGAACCAGAGGCCTATCGTGCCTTTCTTAAGAGGGGATCGAGTCTTGTTAATTGGTGAAGGTGAGTATCGATTGCTTTCATCAAATCCGATCATTGCCCATGTATCTATGCACATGAAATGCATCAATAACCCTGTGGACTTGCCGCCAATACACGATCCATCTCTGCTAGCACTTTATACTTACCAATTCCTAGGAGACTTTTCATTTGCACGCTCTTTGGCAAAGCAATATAGATGCCATAAACTTTTGGCTACATGCTATGACTCCCAAGAAACCCTACTGGGCAAATATCCCCAGGCGGCGCAAAACATCCACGACATTATGCATTCAAGAGCCAAAAGCAAACCCGACGCTAGCTCTGAGCCTTCAGATGAAAGCAAAGAATCAAAGGCCCAAAATGCAAACGGTCCGAAAGTTCTCTACTCCATCGATGCCCGCAAATTGGGCCAGCAAGGCGGCGGCGGCAAAGAAATCAAAATCGGCTTTCCTCGCAAGGAGCGAATCCGCCCAGCTTGGAAAGTTAAACAAGACAAATCAGACTCCCCTGCACCCCAAGCTGCCCATAACGGGCCATGGGACGTAATTTGTTTCAATTTCCCACACGTCGGCGGCCTCTCCACAGACGTGAACCGCCAAGTGCGAGCAAACCAGGAGCTTCTAGTCGAGTTCTTCAAAGCGTGTGTAACCCTTGTCTCAGCCGCGCCGCGACCAGCCGATTCCGACGACGAATGGGACGGCGACGAAGACAGCGAGGAAGAATACTCGGACGACGAGCAGGCAGATGATCTGAGTTCCGGGAAAGCTACACGGACAGGGCCTGGGCAGATTCTTGTATCGCTTTTTGAGGCCGAGCCGTACACATTGTGGAATATTAAGGATCTGGCCCGCCACGCAGGGTTGCAGGTTGTTACGAGCTTCCGCTTCCCGTGGACTTCTTACGAGGGCTATTCCCATGCGCGCACACTTGGTGAGGTTGAGGGTAAGGATGGGGGTAGAGGGGGTTGGAGGGGAGAGGATCGGAATGCCCGTATGTATGTCTTTGAATTGAAGCAAGAGGCTCCAAAAGGCGGGAAGAAGAAGAAGAGAACTAGAGAGGAGAGCGATAGTGAATAGGGACAGTAGAGTAGTTGTAATTAGAATAGTAAATTTATTCACTCTCAATGACTGCATCTCAGTGCATTGAGCATTGGTGTGTGAGATAGACGCTGCAGTCAAAGAGCCAGTTTTTTGTTTAACAAAACTCCAGCATGATTTGCCTCAACATTGGTGATTTTACACATACAGAGACGCTCTCTTCTCCTAGAAAATCAGAAAATAATACCATGGAGCATATAGGCACAGCGGAGACCCGCTTATACAACTCTCACCTAAATGGAATTATCATGCCTACCCAATGTAGGGAAAGTGGGGTGAGCTCCAAGGCCAAAGAAGGCACCATACCGTTACTTTAGGGCCCTATGGCCTAGTTGGTAGGGCATTGTTCTTATGATCTTCACCCTTGTGGAAATATCATGACTAGCAAAGTGGCCGGGTTCGATCCCCGGTGGGGCCATCCTCTGAATGCCTATTTTTTTTTTTTTTTTTTCTTTCATTTTTGGCTCCCCCTTTTCCCCACTTCAGACTCAATTTAGCTTTTCGATATTTGTTAATTTTACTTCCTTGTTTCAGCTGTGACAAATTGAGACTGGGAATTGACCAGGATAGAGGATTGTTTCTGAAATGCCAGCTGCCGGGCCTGGACGGGTCGACCCCGAGTTGACTGGACAAATGGCTTTTTCGGATAGCCTATTGATGAGTTACGCTCCTTCCAACGGGCTACACATAATCGATTTGGTATCGAGACATCTCAAAATCACGGTCTATTGCTTCCAACATGGCATAGCTATATACATTGAATACAACGGTGAAGTGAACCAGGCTATACCCACAAAATAACACAAGCAAGATTGATGGGGGGTAAAAAAGGGGGAATTACTATAGAATAAGGTCATGCTGCAGCTCAGGTGGCAAGCCTTCCCAAGATACAGCGACAAGAAAAGAACAGGGTCACCAACACCATAACGGGATCGACCACAGACAAGCACCAGCATACGAGCGCTGCAATGAAACGTGAATCATAATCTCACATGCAAGAGAGCCCCAATCCATGGATAAGACCGCTAGCAGATCAGATTGGAGCAGATGAGGCGGTTATGCGCAAAAGGCCATCTCGGCGAGAGGCCATGGAGGGAAAGGGGGGAAATCGTTCGCTTTTGGGGTATTGGGTCAGCCCTTAAGAGCGCAGCGAGTCACGCATGCTCTGGCTGCTTGCGCTGACCAGGGGGTTGGAGGTAGGCAGAACACCAGTCTTAGGCTTGGCGTTTTGCTTAATCTTGGCAATGGCGTAGACGATACCACTGACGAAGCCAACACCAATGGCGGACACACTGGGGAAGGTGACAGGGGCGTCGAAGAAAATCAGACCCGAAAGGGCGATAGGCAACTTGTTGAGGGCGCCGACCATAGAATAAGTGGTGGAAGAGGTGACACGCACGCACCAGGCGGAGGTGTAGGAGATGAAGACGGATGAGGCACCTGACAGGACCATGGCGAAGAAGATACCGTTGCGGTTGGCCTCAGGGAAGTTGCGAGCAAGGTTAGCGGGAGACCAGTCCTCAACAAGCAGAGTGAAGACAATCAGAACAGGGATAGACAGCAAATTGTTGTAGAACATAGTGTCAAAGTCCTTGAAGTTGGTCAACTTGATACGCTTGCGCATACCCAGAACGTAGGAAGAAGTGCACAGGCAGTTGATCAACATCCAGATGTAGCCAGCGTTCAGAGTCGAGACCTTGCTTGAAGTATCTCCAGTGGTCTCCACGGCATGCTTAATATCGGCCCAGGCAGCGATAATAGAGCTGAGAACCATCAAACCGAAGGAGAAGAGGGTCATGTTGGTGACAGAGCCTCCGAACCACAAGACTTCACCGTAGGCGATAAGGATGATAGTCAAGTTCTTGAAAATGGTGTAAACCGGGATAGAGAGGAATTGAAGGGCCTTGGAGCCAGTGTAGATCATGCCGATCAAGAGGAGCGTAATAGGAAACCCTATTCAAAAATCGCGAATTGTCAGATCCCCTAGCGCCTGTTGTGTATAGTAGATGTGGCTTACATTTTCGTGCCTCGTCGGCGCTGAAATCACGATAAGTGATGAGACCAGACGACTTGCAAGTCTGAATGACCGCAATGCAAACAATAGACTAAACCAAATGAATAGTCAGTCAACGGATTCCGACTGATGTGTCGATCCCTTTCACGTACCTGGACCATCAACAGAAGGAAGTTCAAATTGAAATCCAATCCTGACAGCACATATTTGTTCATAACAGTCATCATGATCGAGGAACCACAGTAGGCCAGCACAGGCAGGACGGGGCTGCTGGGCATGTTGTTCGATGGGGCGGAACGGGGCTGTGGTGGAGGAGCGGCCTCGAATTCTTTGTTCTTATCCAGCTTGTCCATCTCGATGGCATAGCCGTCGTTCTTCTTGTCGTCGGCCATAATGGCGGTGGTTGTGTGCGAAAGGGGAAACTGGAAAGGCGCAAAGTGGGAAAGAAAGAGACAGCGGAGCGTACACGGACGCGCAGGGAGAAAACAGTCCGCCGAAGAACTTTTGATTGTCCGGAAGCAGCGTCTCCTGACTAAGCCTATTGAGGCCATCACGTGATGCTAATCTTAGCTGTAATTTCCATGAGACATCCTCCTGAACTATCACTTATGCCTTTCAATAGTCTTGAGCATAGAGATGAAGAATTTCAAAGTATTTATGACTCTCAAAAACTGGAAGCTCTTTTTCTACGTAATGTAGCTCCCTTTTTTAAACCACACCCAAGTGGGTCCGATTTAGTACAACCGAGTATCGATTGTTGAAGCTCGTCTCCCTAATCCCAACCTATGCACTTCACAACCCATTGAGAACACACAACACCTTTTGGGCACGGCAAAAATCACAGGATCAATCAGTACATATACATCGACCCGATCCAATTGACCAAAACCCAATCTCCTACCCGCAAAAAGCACCCTTATCACCCCTCCCCCGCCGCCCAAAAAAAAAAAAGAAAACCAGAACACCACACAACAATGCCCGACTCAGACGACGAAGCGCTCTTCGCCGAGCTCGAACAAGAAGACGACACAGGCTACCGCAGCCAACGCATCCAGCAGCTCAACGCAGAGCTAGCCTCCCAAAAGACCAACCGCGACGTCTCGAACGCCGGCGCAGGCGGCGCGTTTGTCGCACGAAGCACCACATATGTACCACTAGACAACGACCAATCCGTGCTGGACTTCACGACGGAGACGTCACGGTGCGTTGTGCATTTTGGGCATGCGGATTTCTCCCGGTGTGGGGTGATGGATTCGCGGCTGGAAGAGTTAGCAGAGCAGCATCACGAAGTGCGGTTTGCGAAGGTTGATGTGCGGAATGCGCCGTTTCTGGTTGAGAAGCTTGGGATCCGGGTTTTGCCATGTGTGATTGGGTTCAAGGATGGGGTGGGCATTGAGAGAGTTGTTGGGTTTGAGGGATTAGGGGTTGGTGGATTTGATGGGACGGAGGGGTTTGATGTGAAGGTGCTGGAGAGAAGATTGTTGAAGAAGGGGGTCTTGACACAGGCTAGGTTCTCTTCGGAGGATGACGATGACGAGTACAAGGAAGTTGAGAGCGAGAGTGATGATGGAGAAACTCGACGCAGGGGAGGACCAGCCAGGCGAGCAATTCGCAGTGGCAACACTAAACTCCGCGGACGGGAGGACGACGATGACGACGATTGGGACTAAATAAATGACTGGATGAACATTCTATTGGGACTTCGAGGACGACATATCAAGGCGTCTACCATCGCAGTATACATATATCGAAAGCATTTGAAGACAAATCTCGAACACTCCTGATTACGAACCACCTAGAGCGCCCGAGGCCAATGGGAAAATGTATTTAGAGCCAGACAGTAAGGGCACGAAGACTGCATCGTCATAGAATTACAGGCAAATATCAATGGAGACCGTGAGCGCAAAGCCAGTGGAGAAGTGGATCAAAAAACGGAATCAGGAACACACAGAAAGAAGAAAAAGCTCCCTAGAGTTACAACAAATGTCGCGAAGCCGGGACTCAGAGAACAAAGGATGGGGAATTCTATACACGGAAGCAGAGCGGTGTCACGTAAATCCAGAATCTCGTCATCAGACGCCAAAGTACACTGGAACAATGGAAGGAAGGAAAGGGTGGGAAAGCCCTCACGAAGAGTCGAAGAAAGGAAATCATGAAAGACGAAGCTCTATATAGCCACATTCTTCATCTCTCCGAGAACCTCTGATTCGGGTCCCTTGGAAGAGGATTCCGCTGCTCCATCGTTCTTCTCAGGCTTGTCTGCATCTGTGCCCTTGATCTCAGTGAACCCTTCGTTTTCCTTGTTCGACACCTGCGGCGTGTTCACATCGAGCAGATCGTCAGTCGAGTTCTCCTTGTGCTCTCTGGGATCCTCGGAGATCGTAGGACCGGCTGTAGATGACTCCTCCGTCACCCGCGCTAAAGGACTCGAGACACCAAATTGGGTCTTGGGGCTCTGGACAGGGCCGCGGTTGGGGAATCGGTGCGGGGACCGGCCCCGTTCTTCAGCACGAGTTGGGCTTCCATAGGGAGAGTCCCGTGAGCTTGACTTTCCATTGGAGTTGGCGCCATTTGGTCCACGTCGGCGCATTGGGCGACGACCGTGCTTTTGGTCCACGCGCCACCGCAGAATCTCGAGGTATGGGGGCTCGACATTCTGCTTCTTGAACTCGAGCAGTTTCATTTCATTGGTTTCCTCGTCAACGCTTGTTCGGCCACTGCACAGATCATCGGCATACATAGCCAGGAAAGCGGCCCATGAGCGAGCGACCACATATTTACAGTCGTAGTCGCGGCCAAAGATGATGACTTGGCCCCATTTTCCGGCAGGGCCAGGAGCCAGGTCGATCGCGATGTGGTTGCCACCCCAGTCACGAGCAAGAGGAATCCAAGCTGGGTGGGCGTATGCTTTTTGGACAGCGCCAGGGGGCTGAGAATCCTGACGATCGAGGAGCTCACTTCGCCAATTGGGGTTTGATTGGTTCGGGGGTGCGCTTGAAGAGCTTGCAGCAGAGCTTGAGATAGGAGCACTGTGTACCATGGGAGCTGCAAGGATGTCCTCGTTCACAGTCTTCCAGTTCCGTCGTTCCTGGACGATTTCCTCACAATCCAGCAGCATCGTACTGAACAGCAGACCGGTCGGTAAGCCAGGGCGTTCCTGGCCATCATGGATCATCAATGATTCACGGAGTTCCAGTGGCAGACTGCAGTCCAGCTCGTGTTCCAACTCGTTGATGTCATTTTGGGTACATCCTTCGCCGAGGTTGTCTAAGAGTTCTTCAAAGTTGTCCTCTAACCACCGCTCGATTTTTCGCCACGAATGCGCGACCGGGGGTGGAGGCGGCGCGCCATCGTGAAAGCTCTGCATCTGAATCTCTCCGGCACTGTCCTGGTCATTGGATCTCCGTTTCTGCGAAGCCATGGATCTCATCCCAGGGGAGTAGGGGCGCGGAGAGCCGGTGTCTGTCGGGGAGCCGGACCATTCCGTGGATTGCACGGTGGTGGTGCCCTTTGAAGGCTCATCGTCGTAGGGGCCTGAAAGATCTGGACGGGACTCGATTGCGCTGGTTGCAATGGATGTGAGCGGCTCATGGCGACTTTGGTTCAGAGGGACGTGTCGACCGGTGCGGTAGGGAGAATCGTGGGAGGCATGGCGATCATAAGAGGTCATGGTATGCCAGAAAGAGCGCCATGCCGAACCAAATCTGCGGAACGATTAGCATAGAAGCATGACAGGTACTAGAGAGACCTACGCGTTGGCCATGGTGGTTGGCGAGAGGAGGGGGGATGGGAGATGATGAAGGGGAAAATCAGGGCAAAGCGGTCATTGGCGACCGAGACCCGATTTGATGGATCGGCAAGGATGGGAAGATTGGAGGTCGAGGAATGCCCGGGCCGTGAGTAGAGAGGGAGCGACCCAGAAGAATCAGGGGAGAAGAGAAGAACAGAATGGGGGGAAGGAGAAAAGTGTTTGCGCGAAGTTTGGGTTGGTTTGGTTTGGTTTGGGTGGTTCTGGGGATATCCGTCCTTTTTTTCCCTCTTTACCCTTTTCTGCGCCCTTCGTTTCCCTTCACTGTCTGTTCCCCCTTTGGCCGCATCCAGGGCCGGCATGCAGATCATGACATCGCCCGTGCAGCATTCTGGCCAGGGAGGCCGTCTACGTGGTCTACTTGCTCTACAGCTCATGATTGCGGAGTACTGCTCGCCTCCTGGGGTCATTGACCGGCGTTTTCGGGCCTTGCCACTTATATAGTTTAATGTGGACGGACTGGCACCAAGCTTTCCAAGGTTGCGAACACAGCGTAAGAACAAACAATGAGCCTTCCAATGTCAACCTCCAACCTCTTTCAGCCACCCCGAGCACAGCAGTCGTGGCGCTGGCAGCGAATTAAGCTTCATCAGACTGAGACCGATCGGCGAGAAGATCTGATTCCCCGCTCTTGGGGCCGTTGAACGTGGAATTGGAAACAGTCAGAGCCTCCCAGACGACACTTGGATGGTACAATTTGTCCTCGGTCATCGGTTGCAGGCTCGAACGAACGCTATCAGGGGGCTCATCGAGTTCCCACTTCCAGGGTTGAGACGTTGGAAGGCCCGTTCATAACTAATCTCGCAATGCCGATGGCCAAATCAAGAGGCGCGATCGAATCAGACTCGTCTCAGCGACCCCCAGTGGATATAATTAGACACTCGCCACAATGTGGAGTCGATGTGGGCGCTGACTGGGCCTTTGCAACGAGATTAAGGGGGATTGCGACGCATCCAGCAAGCCCACGTCAGCGGAAAAGCCAGCCATGTGGGCATTCGGAGGTTATCTGCTTCTGGCAGCACAGAGACTCGGCATTGTATGTACATTAGAGTCAAGTGTAGCTTATTTTGCCGAACCAGACTCTTTATTAGACTCGATCAGCCTCCGCAGGCCTTTGGCCCATTTTCTAATTGGGATCGGCAGTAGCCAAACCCTGGCCCACTGTGTGGCTCGACGACAGCTGTGGCTCGCTTACGGGTCTACGAAAACTATATACTCAGTACTGATCCAGGATGTAGATAATAGTTTAATAATTGGATAATAGACACCCCGTAGATGTACAATGACCTCGAGACACCCCAAGAAACACTTCCTTGAAACAGCCCAGAATTGGGCGGCCACTTGAAGCACCGGTCTACCTCATACTTTACACTAGCTTGGTCTAATTTACGGGAAAATATCAAGGAGCGGACAGTATGTCATTCATACCAAATGCAAACCCAGTGGCAGAAAGGCCATGAAGGCACAACCCAGCCATGGAACATGAAGTTGGAGTTACTGGCAATCATGCCAGCTGCCACCAGCGTAAGATATGCACGGATAAAGATCATGACAAAAGAAGGAAAAACAACTCTCAAGGAACGTATTCGCCCAGAGACGCGAGAAAAGAATCAGAAACAAGGAACAAAACGAACGAAACTCAAGGGCAAATGCATATCATCGGTAGCTTCAGCTAGACCGTCTCCGCAAACCCAACCACAGAAGCGCTTGGAAAGATCCCGACTCCGAGCGATGCAAACGAAGGTCCTCATTATCTTCTTCACAAACGTAAAGAAGACCTGCATACAAAGGTAACAACCCAACCGTGACTATGAACCGAGGGAGAGACAAGACCATTGTGTATCGTAGAAACACCACCAACCCAAGTACCTGATATTGCGCGGATGCAAAGCCAACGAAACAAAGAAACAGGAAGCCACCGAGGGGGACTATGGACCAGTCCAAATAGACCCCCTATTGGCTCATAAAACAGAACTTATGAAAAAATCAACGAGAGTAAAAAACACACAACAAATGAAGCATATCCAGAAAGAAAGCAGGCATGAAAGAACGAGGAAAAAGGTACATGAAAATCACTAGTTCAGATGATCTGAGCTTAGCGTAGAGAAAATGAAGTCTTGGGACGAATTACGCAGCAAAAGGGCTCTGAATGCCCGGCGTTGCGCTAATCTTCAAGATGCGGCGAAGATCGTCCTCCATCTTCCTGGTGTCGGCTGACTTGGGAGGAGAGGGAGGATTGGTGGGCATATTGAACGCGGTGTTCATGTACTGAGGCTGAGGCGAGGCAAAGCCATTGCGTGCAGTTGGCGCTGACACCGGCGGGTTTGCCATGTATGGGTGCCCGTATGGAGATCGTACGCCACCGTTGAAATTAGACAAGGGAACTTCGCGGCTGAGCGGAGACTCAGTGTGTCGACCATGCTGGTAGCCGTTTGCATAGGGCTGAGGACGAGCAGCATTGTAGGGGGATTGATGGAGTTGTCCTGGGGAGGATTGATGGCCGTTCGCCGGCGGACCGGAGCTGGGTCGCAGAGGCGTAGCATAGTGAGGCACGTTACCATTGGCATTGGCACCTCCGTACATAGAAGGTTGTCCATGAGAAGGCTGTGCCTGGGATGGAGTAATTGATGATGGGGGATTCTGCGGTGGCGGATTGAGCAGAAGATGTTTCAATTGCTCATTCTTCAATCGTCGTTGTTCTTCATTTCCTGGGGAATCTGCAGGTGGGCCAGAAGAGCGCAGAGCATTCATCCGTTCTTGGTAAGTCGGCGCAAACGAAGGCCCGATTGGCGAAGCGCGGCCGTGATCCAATGGCTCCATCTCAAATGGAAAGACACCCCCGGGTGGATTAGAGGTTGCAGGCCTGGGCTCGGTCTGAGGAGAGCGCATACGTGCAGTCGCGTCAGGGCTACACAGAGGGTTTGGCTGTCGCGCTTGAATAGCCGCTTGGAACAAGAAATCAAGCGGAGTACCGTTCTGCTGTCTGCTAGCGGGCGGGACCCGAGCTCGTGGTTTGGAAGGAGTTGTTTCAATTTCAGGCTCGGTTTCAGCATTATCACTATCGGTCTCTAGAGTTGGCGGGAGATCCGATTCCGGCACAGACTTGGAGAAAAAGCTTGGGATTGGCAAAGCTGAAGGTGCAGGCGATGCATGAAAAGTCGGACCAGCGTATGCAGCATTTCCCTTCACCTGAGGGGTCATAACATTCGGATTAGATGACGTGTGGCGATGACCACGGTTAGGAGCAGGTGATGCCCGATTTGTATCTTTGGGCTTCTTTCCCGAGCGGGGCGGCTTCTTCTTGGAGTGAACATTGTTGGAAGAGTCTGTCACGCCATCTGCCGGACTTGAGATGCGTGGTGGCGAGGACGGAGGTGTGCTGAGCATCGCGGTCTTCTGTGCGATGGGCGTTGAATTCTTCTTCGGAGCGCGGCGGTTGTTGTTGCGGGAGCCCTTGGGCGTAGGAGGATGAGGAGATTGGGTCGACATGTCGACGAGTGGCTTGAAAAATAGGCAGCCTGGTTGGAAGATTGAAGAAAGAGAAATAAGGAAAAGCGCAGACGCTTAAAACACAGGAATCGAGATAAGGATATCAAGGAGAAAGTCCAGTCACTGCTCAGCAGCCGTCGACAATATTAGGATATTTCCAACGCCGAAGCAGAGAAAAGAATGAGGATAGCGCAGCGATATCAAAGGAAAATGGAAAGCACCGTCTAGGCAGAAGAGAACGAAATCGATAAAGCGCAAGTGGGAAACATAGTAACGTGGAGAAAGAAAGAGGAAGAGGGAGTGACGGAAGAGTCAAGAGATCGGGCGGGGACTCACGATTTATGACTAAGACCTCCGCCACCCTCAGCTTCAACCAAACAGTGGGGGTTTCCGTGTGTTGGAGCCTCATATTACTCTTCCACGCCTTGTCCAAACGCTGAGCTGAGCTGAGCTGCTCTGAAGCTCTGATACCCTTGCTTTATCACATCATTCAACCAAGGTCCTCAGCCATCAATAATTCCTCGTCTGCCCACAAAAGGTTTCCGCCCACCGCCGTCACCATCTACCCGCTACAAACTACGATCGAAATCTCAGCTCCCCGCCCTCCTACAAAATGGCAGACGTTGAGATGAAAGAAGCTTCCGGGAGCGCCGGCAAGGGCAAGGCTGTTGTAAAGGGCTCTGAAGGTGCTGCTGCTGACGGCAAAAAGAAGTTCGAGGTCAAGAAGGTACAGTGGTCAACCTTGGGGACAAGTCCATGAAAGCTTCAGATAGCGAGACTGACTACGGAAATAGTGGAATGCTGTTGCCCTTTGGGCCTGGGACATTGTCGTTGATAACTGTGCCATCTGCCGTAACCACATCATGGACTTGTGTATGTTGCAGATCTGCTTGGTGCCGACTGGAGAGAGACTAATCTACGGAAACAGGCATCGAATGTCAAGCCAATCAGGGCTCTTCAACAACAGAAGAATGCACTGTCGCTTGGGGTATTTGCAACGTATGTGATATTCTATTCTCATTTGACAGGCGAAGCTAATTCATTCTTCTTAGCACGCGTTCCACTTCCACTGCATTTCGAGATGGTTAAAGACTCGTCAAGTGTGCCCACTGGACAACCGAGACTGGGAGTTCCAGAAGTACGGCCGCTAATTTAACGCAACGAAATATCGAACGAGAGAGGCGACGATGCTCTGGGTGGCCAGGTTGCTCCCACGAATACACTTTCAATCCCCATCATGACTACCCGCCGGGAGGAAAAAGGACATATGAAGGAGAGGGAGAATTCTTTTATTTTATTGGCGTTAAGGTAGCCTCAAGCCATGGCATTCATTTAAGTCCTGTTATATGTTCCTTGTCCTAGTATTGCTTTGTAGCGGTATCCAACACCCCTCACATTTAGGCGACCCTGACCCCATCAACCACCACCTCTGAACCCCCTGCTTGTGACGGAGACCGAAGCCACTTCTCCGGATTTTTGTTGTAAAAAGGCCACGGAGGGACGACCGCAAGCGCTGTGAAAAGAGTTCCGCCAAGGCCAACCCAGAGGGTCAGATGCATATCGTTGTAGATGAAGCCGACAATGAAGCTGATGATCTATAAGACATATATCAGTATTTAAAGAGCCTATTATATGACGTTTGAGACTTGTTCGACGTGTTGCAGCAACTTACCCCGGAGATAATCAATAGATCGGTGCTCATATTCTCGGCCAAGCGTTGCCCAGAGAAGTCCTGTGGCAGCAGTTAGAAAGTTGGCTATGGTACAGCCCAAGATAAATCGAAATTCTTACAATTTGACCTTCCATTGCATCTTGAAGGGGTGCCAGTAAGTTGTCCATGTTGTCAGATCAAATGAAAGCGCATTGGAGAACCACGTAACCCGTCGCGGGATCGCGGTTATCGCAAGGGTGTCATTTGCCCACCGCCTCCGCCTCGGCGATCACTTTAGCCTCAGCCCGCAACAGTCCATGTTTCTTCAATTCTTGGTGACTTTGTGAACCATATTTTGGAAGCAAGAAAACGAATATTGATGAGACTAACCAGTGGTCACTACAAATCTTAATCATGTGAGGTAAGGGATTGCAATATAAAAATTATGAAAATGGTTTGTTTTCTCGTAATTCATTGATATCTATGCCTATGAATTTACGCCAAAAGGCTTGGTTGTGCGTAGGCCCCTAGCTGCTCACAAAGCCCGAAGACCTTAGACGATAAATAACCCGATGCATCATAAAGCTTCCCCGCGGGAAATACTCTGCGTGCTAAGCGCATGTAGCCCGTCCAAATGCATAGGCAGGAAGCAGCGGTGTACCCGAGAGTTCAACATGGGCACGCGACCTCGAACCCACAAATCAAACTCTTGAGGCCTGATGGTACGGATCAGAGCGTACATATGTCACGGTTTCAAGTTCTTGATCGAATAAATCCCGCCTCTGCACGTTGTGGCACGGACAGTGGGCACAGACGGGGATTGGAATATTCGATCCGATGACGTGGGGGGTTTTCGATGCATTAGATCTAACCTTGAGTCACGGTTGTGCCCTCATGAGCAGGCTCCAACAATTTCCATTGGCAGGTAATGTTGTTAGAAGCGAACCGTGCGATAATGCGGTCTGCAATTTCCTCGAAGCGGTCGGTAGCCAGGGCTAGGATAGTTGGCCCGGCGCCAGACAAGCAGATTCCCAGCAGGCCAGGTTGCGTGGCCGGAGTCATGGACTGCAAGATTTCGGTCAAGCCAGGAATCAGATTCTTTCGGTAAGGCTGATGCACTTTGTCCTGCATAGCGAGAAAGATCATATCAGGGTCCGGTGGAGAACTGCCTAGGGCTGCGGGCAGTAATGCAGCACGCTGAAGATTGAACACCTAAATTGTGGATCGTTAGAATGGTTGCATACAGTGGGGCATCTGCAAGTATCATGAACGTCGGCAACGTACCACATCTGCGCGGGTATACTCTTTGGGAAGGACGTTGCGTGCGTTGGCCGTGGGCACCACGAAGTCTGGGATGATAGCAATGGCTTTAATCTCTGGGGCCCAGTTGAATTTTCGGTAATGGCCAATGCTCAAAGGAGGCTCTGGTGGTTGGAATCCAGTATCAACACCTCCTGCAGGAGCAGGAAGAACCTCACTCAGAGGGATCTCTTTCCGAGCAACATCCTCGGGCTTGAGCTCGTTAAGATAGGTACCCACAAAGCCTCCGAAGAGAGAGGCTGCCACGTTGTCCGGGTGCCGTTCTGCAAACTGTCAGTCAATGCACATGTAGTACACATAGTCTCTTCTCAGGTGGGCCAATATAGGCTGCGTATCTTCGCGCCTGACTGGATACCTTGGAACCCAGGACGTACCAATCATGAGACAATAGTCTAGCAAACGGTCTTTGCTCAAACCTAGCTTTCCAACCGCATTACCAAGCATCACACCAGCCACTACTGCGGTTCCCGACGATCCCAAGCCCCGCCCCAGTGGGATGGGGTTCACGATATGAACATTGGTCTCGACGGGGAATGCGCGCTGGTTGTGGCAGCGAAGCACATATAGGGCAACTCGGGTGATCAGGTTGACTTCTGGGTCGAGACTGATCTTTTCGGTGCTTTTGCTTTGGTCTTCGTAGGTGATAGCGCAATTCAATGGCAGCTGCGAGGACGTTTTGGTGGGGTCGACGGTCACGCGAAGTTCGAGATAGAGGGACAAGGCCAAGCCAATGACATCGAAGCCAGGGCCAATGTTGGCTGAGGAGCAAGGGGTTCTGATCACAAACGAGTCCATGACGGGTGGGATGAAGCCTGGAAGATCGCAGGTCGAAGGTGTGTCTGTTGGTATGACTCGATGCGGGTCTTGGCAGACCTAAAAAAACCTGGTCCGACACCGGGGATCGCAAGTGGAGCAGATCACCCACTGATGCTTTGCATGGTTCACCCCCATAATCATTGGACAAGAGATCTATAGACCAAACCCCGGAACACCTATGCAGCCATGCTCGTTGTTACCACCTCGACCTGGCTCGAGCTGGCACGGCCTCGGGTTTCCGCGTCATCCTCAGAGGGGGCCGCTATTGCCCACTTTGCCTAGTTCGGCAGCCTCACTAGGTCTGAGACTCTGTAATCCTCCGGGCCTGAAACCAGTTTGCCCGGTCAACCCTACGTAGTTTCGTGCCGGAACGTCTTACGTCGTGAGCCGAGAGGACGCTCAGACCGAAAGGCGAACCCCGTACTCAATAGCTTCAGGTGCCAATCAAAGGAGCTCGAATTGGCATTGGACACCGGGATGAATCCCATAGGAAGACCGTGAAATGCCTCGTATAGGGGGGCCTAGAGTGGTCCCGGAGCGTTAGAGTCCAGGGCTCTTGTTCTTCTGTACGGGACTCGCCTGCAACCGTGACCCACCGGACCCTTTGACTCCCCCTTTATCCCGGCTCAATGAGCTATATTCGTGTCGAAATTGGGTAGAAACTCTCTGGAAGAAAAAAAGAAATACAAGAAATAAAAGGAAATATACGAGCAAAGGGAGGTCAGACCAGTCAGATCCTGCACGAGGCCTGCAGAGAAAGGGACGGGAGGGAAAAGGACCCGCAAGCATCGGCCCCCCCTTCAAGCGCAGAAAAACTCCCCCATTAGCTCCGCCTAAAGAAAACTCGACTCGCCACCGCGCGCCACAAACCTTCCTCTTCAATTTACCCTACTCCCACGATACAGCGGGGGCCTTTTTATCACTCCTCTTCCTCTCAATTTCTATCCTAATTTCACGAGTATTTGCTCGAAATTACCACTGCAGAGATTTTCACTGCCCTCACCACCGCGGACTGATCTCGCTTGCGATCAGCTCGCTTGAACCCCGTACACCTCGTACACACAACTCCAATCGGCAATCCTGGCGCCCTCGCGCTCTTCGTCGTCGCACTCCTTCAAGTTGGCGGGACTTCGCTACTCCTCAGCTTCTCTCCTTCACCCTTTCGCAGGCCCAAAGTTCCGGGTCTTCTGCGGGGGAGACACTCGACCCCCCTAACTGGGCCTACACCATCTCCGTCCTACGGCAGCCAGACGTGTGCTCGAAAACGCCAGGCCCTTGCTGAGGGTCTGGCTTGTGGATAGAGATCCGTTTCCTATCGGTTCTCTTACACCGGCTTACGTCTGTGGCTGTTCGTGTGCTGCCGCATAGCAACCACATTCAATATTGATATCACCTGAAAAGAAAAAAAGAAGACAAGCCCAGCCCGGGACCCCAAAAACATCCAATCCGCCTGCCCATCCTGGCGTTCTAAGAAAAGATCCACTTGGACGGACTTCCGCCCACGATGTCTGACACTCCCCACTCCGAGAGGGACCTGTACCTCACCCGGTTCAGTACTCCCGTGCCAGAGCTGGACGAGCACCGTTTTGATACGCCGCGCGTTGACGCCATGGATCCCGCCCGGGACCTCCAGCTGCCTGCGATTCAGCGGAATGGAGGAGAGATGCCAGAGTGCCCTGACATGCTGCAGCCTCAGGACGCTTTGCGCGATGCTGGCCCGCTGTTCCGCGACTTTGAACAAGCTGTAGCCGACGACGATGAAGAGAGAAGCCCTCTCGACCGACGCTTCTCGGTCGACCCGAATGGCGCCAACCAGATGCCTCGCAGGGTAAGTATCGTTCAACCCGACCATGGCAATGTTTCCCGCAAGTCGTCCGTCTCTGCCCGTTCCTCGTCTCCGCCAAACTCCGTGGACGCCTTCGCCGACCCACGCCGACGTGAGCGTGCCAACACGCTTGATAGCCACGGTCCACCCGACATTGAAGCTATCTTGCACAGGACAGTATCGGGCGCCACGCAGGCCCATCGCCGTCCGACTTTCAGCAACGCTAGTGCCGTCCGACCACAGCTGACTGATGTTCCTGTCGATGCTCCCGAAGAGAAATGCGTGCCAGCATACGAGGAGCCCGGCCGAATCCCTGTCATCGACTATGAGGAGTTAGAGGAGTTTGTCGCTTTGCATCAAAAGACAAAGGCCGCGGGACACCGCAAGCACAGCCTATCTTCCCAGAGCAGGAAGCCACGGATGTTCTGTGACCTCCGTCCTGGCGCCAAGGGAATGGAAGTGGACGAAATCAACAAGTCTGATTCCACTGCATCCACGACCTGTCCGATTGGCGATGACTTCGAGAGCGTTGTACCCAAAGGCTTGGATGAGAAGGTGCCGATTGAGATTCTTCCCAACACCAACAATCCAACTCGATTTGGATTCTTCTCTTCGGAGTCTCAGACAACAGTCCACGCCGCTGAATTGGGAGACTTGGTGCTCCCTGGTGACACCTTCCGGGATCTCTTCCAACTAGGCCCTGAAGGAGGTGTATGGTGGTTGGACGTTGTTAACCCTACCGAGGCGGAGCTGGATGCAATCTCCAAGGCTTTCTCCATTCATCCTCTGACCCAGGAGGATATTCAGACCCAGGAAGCCCGCGAGAAAGTCGAACTTTTCAAGCAGTACTACTTCGTCTGTTTCCGTACTTTCTTCCAGATTGACAAGGATAGTGAAGAGTACTTGGAGCCTGTTAACTTCTACATGGTTGTTTTCCGTGATGGTGTTTTGACCTTCTCATTTGTCGACAACCCACACGCATCGAATGTCCGCAAGCGTATTGGCAAGCTGCGCGACTACGTCTCTTTGAGTAGTGACTGGATCTGTTACGCCATGATTGACGACATTGTTGATAGCTTTGGACCTGTTATTCGCGATGTTGAGTTGGAGTCCGAAGCGATTGAAGACCACGTCTTTATTGCCAGGGTAGACGACTTTGAATCATTCTTGCCTCGCATTGGTGGGCTGCGAAAGAAGGTCATGTCACTCATGCGACTGTTGGGTGGAAAGGCGGATGTCATCCGCGGATTCTCCAAGCGCTGCAACGAGCAGTACTCGGTTACTCCCCGTGGTGACATCGGGCTTTATCTCGGTGATATTCAGGATCACGTTGTGACTATGATGTCTAACTTGGGCCATTTCGAGAAAATGCTGAGCCGGTCGCACACAAACTACCTCGCTCAGCTGAACGTCACCAACCTTGCTCTTGGCAACCACGTCAACAAGGTGCTGAGTAAAGTCACTCTTATCGCCACGATTCTTGTTCCTATGAACCTGATCTGCGGTTTGTTTGGCATGAACGTTAACATCCCTGGAAAAGACGACGCCGGCCTTGGATGGTTCTTTGGCATTATTGGTGTCATGGCCGCCCTTGTCGTTGTTAGCATGGCTCTTGCCCGATGGCAGAAGCTGGTTTGAGCCTCGTTTCATGTCATTCAATTTTCGTTCTCATTGTTTTTCTCAATTGCTTGTGATCAAATTTTGATCGAATGTGTTGATACCTTGACTGAAGCTCTGTGAGCGTCACTTCTATTCTTGATTACCTATTTCTGGTGTATTTGCTTTGAATACAACTACATATTGATTTGAAGGAGTCCTGTAAACAACATGCCAATTTAGCCCGACCTCGTTGTAGGATAGTAAGCTTTTGAGATCAATTGATCTTACGACTTTTCGATAAACTCCTCGTCACCCAATGGGGAGGCTCTCTATTGAGATTCACGGCTATCGTGTTGCTTGTGTGAGTTCGGCCATAACCCGTTGTTGACCGGATGTATCCTGGTTTCGATTTTGCAATGATTGTAGCTCATGCAATGATTTACTCTCAGCAATTGTCATTATTTTTGGGTAGAATGATTTCATATTCAAGAACTCTAATAACATAAAGACCGATGTGCAGCCAGTGGGTATTATCTTTTATACTCCATCTCCGTATACCCCCAACACCTTTTTCGTGATCAAGATGACCAGCCGCGGTCACGCTGCAAAATCCATTGGCCCCATCCAGCCCAAGATCTCTTCAACCGACATGTCCTGAAGTTCCATCCAGAAAAGACTTTGGTCTTGTCCGCCCACAGCAACGCTGTTATCTGTATATTGCGAATGATCCATAGGGAAAGACATAGTACCCGTAATCCCAGCCATAGGGTCAGCCAGTGCAGCTCGATATTTGCCGTCGAACCACTCAGAGACACAGTTAAGCCACTTTTCATAATGAGAGGGGGCATGCTTGCGTTTATGTTCCGGTATACCGGTGTCTGGGCGATCAATGTGTGATAACCTCATCTGGAATAAGCGCAATCTGCCTGTGAGATCAAGGCCTTCTCGGAGCTCTTGAACATGCGAATTGTGCCGCAGAGATGGGTCAAGAGCTGCGAGAGTTAGCTTACAAGCTAAGGCGATAGTAAACCCGGTCTGCATCCATTGTACATAAGTCCACCCCCTTTCCTGCCCTGGTAGGAAGACCGCAGTATAATAGTCGAAGAAGCGTTTAGCAGCAGCTAGACCGTGGCAGAGAGTGTCGATTTTCGAGGCAATGAGTAAGCCCTCGCCGGTAGCTGTATTCGGGTCTGTGTCGAAGAGGCTGATTTGACAGATGTGAAGCTCTATGGTGCAGTATTGGATGGCAATGAGAACTGCTCATATGTTAGGTTTAATTCCACCGCAGAGCACAAGAATTTGCTTACAGTCTGCATTGATAGAGAAAGGGAGCTGAGATTTATAGTCCTCGACTTCTGAGCGGAAAGCCCGAACATGTCTATCGAGTTCCCCATGGAGACCATCGCCCTGTGCAATGCCAGAAGTAGCGAGGTAGTTAATGCGGTCAAGCAGATGCTGTGCCTGGACATAATGTACCATGTATCGGTCAGACAGATATTCGCATTTTTCGGAAAGATGCCGGGCACTCGATTCCATAAAAGCAGACCAAGGCAGGGAGGCCGTTTTCTGGACAATATTGCATTCCCTGCATTCATGAAAAGTAGTCAGTCATTAGCGTGAAGAGAAACAAGGAGTTTCGGAATCTTGCCGGGGTACCTACATCGATTGTATTACATAGAAACCAATCAATAAACGGCTCTCGGCATTAGCAATTGCCTGTGACGTCCTGGGACTTTCTTCCTCTTCAATGACATCTATTCGAGATTCGATTCTTCTGATTTTAGGCGCACGATCGATGCGTAAGTCATAGAGAATAGTAACAGCAAGTTGCAGGTAGTAACATAGACGCTGCAAGTGAAGAAGCGTCTTGGATCTAAGCATTTTGTTAGCTATTATGAGTTTCATGTGGGGGTGAGGGTGATGGCGATACCCTGCAATCACTACAAGCAGCCCCTGCAGTATATCTAGTGGATTCTCATGATTCCACCTCCCTTGCGCCACTGAGTTTCCGACATAAGACTTGATGACCTCTTCTATAGCGGCATTCAGTTCGACGTCTTGGTACGAGGTCGTGAAGAGGATCGCCAGGAGCAAGAATGGCTTTCCCGATCTCAAGTCGTTGACGGTGACAGCATCTGGTAGGACCACGAAGGGGAATCCTGGAGCCACTTCTTGACGCCAATAGTACAGGAGCAGATCTGCGTCAGAAGGGCTTACAATTCCTCTGCCAATCACATCGAGGGCATCAGGCCCTATATGCCCCCCGCTCTTGAGGGATTCACTGGGGGAATTTGAATTCTCTTGGCGTTGTTGATTTGGTGTATTTATTTGGCCCAATATCTTATCCACTTTGCTTTCTAGATGATCAATGCGACTAGATATGACGTTAGTTGTAAAGGATGCTTGATGGCCCGACTAGGTCTTACCTTGACCGCTTGGCTGGAAGCTTGCGGACCTGCGCGGGTCGAAAATAACATTCTTTATTTAGACGGCGGCATCTAGTTTAGTTAGTACAAGTGTACTTGTAAACATCTGGGGACACTGTCTTGCCTGTCGCAAATTGGAGAGGAGGGAGTCCGTGTGCATCGGATCTTTGCCTTAACACAGTTCTCGCATGTCTTCACGCGGTCCGAACTACTCTTCCACATGGTGGGGTTCTAAGGCAGGAGGAGCCTTCGTCTGAATCTCCGTATGGATTGGCCCAGGTATGATGAGAAGGAAAGTCCGAGGAGACGGAGTGCAAGTCCAACTCCGGTTCTTGGCGCGCCTCGAGCCTGATCTTCCCAGGCGATTCTGGCCCCCAAAGCCTCGAAGTTAAAGCCGATTAATGCAGACCGTTCACTGGCGGATAGCATATAAATAGCGATAATTGCTCTCACTATGAGGGCAGCTTCTTACAGTTATAATTATACTATCTCCAGGGGTCGGTATAGGCAGAACATTTAAAATGCCCTCTTTGCATAGTGGTGATGCTTCGAGAATAGAAAGCGGGAATGCAGGCAGCAATCGATTTAACACTCCAACCACAAAATGTAGTTAAATAACAATTTTGAGCTCAGTGATACTGTAGTAGATGTTGGTATCCTTAGAAGTTAGCCCTTTGATAATTCATTCCATACTCTGAAAGGCGCCCATAAGGCCATTGTCCTCAGACGCGTCACGAGGCACCAAGGCAGAAACCGTCGATAGTCGATAAGGCTGACTGATAGCAACGCTCCTTGTCGCTTCTTTAACGTGCTGCTCAGCTCCACTGCCGGCCCTCTTGCATATCCCTGCAGGCCAGAGATCCTGTGCTGGTAATGTCAATTCGTCTGCGCCTGAATTCTCGTTAATACCGGCCGTCGCGTTGTTGCGCCTCCTAAAAAAACAACCCCATGCCCATTCCCGCTTCGCCGCCCTCAAACTTCCATGCGCCAACAACACCAAGCCTTGCAGTGCCGGCTGACTGCAAAGTTCCTCGCCGTCTTCCTACTAGCTCTTTCCTTCTGCGTTCTCCCGGTCTACGGCAGCAATGATGATACCCCAACCGCCCACAGCCTCGAGGCCGAGCGCGAGTCGGATGGCTTTGAGTTCGGTATAGCCAGTGGAGACGGGCTCCCATTCTCGTTGGAAACCTTCAATGGTCTAGAGCTATTGGAAAATACACCAGGAGAGGGCAATGAGGATTCCGTGGGCCTCGACAAGGTGCGACGAGCCCCCTCAGGCACGGCGCTGTTGAACAACCAGCATGAACAGGGCGGAGTCGACGTTGGGAAGACGCAGCCATGGTACATTCCCAGTGATGTTGTGAATGGTCAACATGGAAACCAGAGCACCAAGTTACCAGCGTACCTCGACGTGAACAATGAAACTGTTGCGCCTGAGGATGTGGGATTTCTTCGAAAACGAAATGGAAATCTCGAGAAAAGGACAACAACTGTATATCTGTCCCTTACAACTTGTACAAGACCCTCAACAAACAAGACAGATGCACAGGGTGATTTCCCTCAGCTGGAAGTATATGTGTCGACGAGCAGTAAACTCCAGTCCCCGGGGCCTGGAAAGGATGATTCACTCCAAACTGTACAAACTGCGAAAGCCGGACATCTCGCGATGGAGTTTGAGGCAGACGACGACGTCTATATCTCTGTCGCAGCACCGAACTCGACAGACTACACTGGAAACTACGGGTTCCATATCGCAGCCTCAATCGATGATTATTACTTCAAGACCGTCGAATTAACAGACCAAGCGCCTGTGCTGTACTTCCTGGACTCAGACCAGAATGCCGCGTTGCTTGTGACGAACAATCTGACTCAATCGGACCCCGACTCTGCAAATTACCAACAGTGGATGAACATGACGCCTCCCTATATGATGTGGGGTCAAAATACCAACAACACCGCTCTTGATGGCCTGGAAATGTCAGTGTGTGCACTGAATGGATATTCCGGGGTCAAAAGCAGTACCCAAGAAGTTCAAATGGTCAATCGCGGACTCGGAAACAAACCCAAGCAGCAGTTCTATCTTGGGGGGCTCAATAGTAGCTCTCACTATTACGGATCATTGGGAACGGCGCAAAATACCACAGATAGCACCGGATTCACCAATGGACGGATTGGAGGCGGTGGAACCGTATGGTCGCGGATGAACTTCACAACGAAGATCGGTAAATGCAGCTATCATCCTGCATCTAAACGAGAAATATAACTAATTCCGACCACAGAGGACAACTGCGCAGTCTTATACAACCTCACCTTCTGCTCCGAAGTCGCCTACGCCGTCCCCGCCAATCCCCACAAATCCGTCGAGGAACTGCGCCAAATCTACGACAACTACACAAGCACCTACTACCAAAACTTCAACTACTCGCTCCAACAAGTCCAATGCGAAGCCGACCCAGAATCCATGTTCTCTCTCTCGGTGAGCTGCTCAAAATGCGCCGAGGCCTATAAGCAATGGCTCTGCAGCGTCAGCATCCCCCGCTGCTCAGACTTCAGCAGCACTGAGTCCTTCACGCATGTGCGGAACGCAGGACAGGCATTTATCAATGGGACGCGGATACCAGAGTCCTCGTCGCTACGGCAAGAGACGAAGTCGAATGTCTCGCGGAATGCGATTATCGATGAGTTGATCCAGCCAGGGCCATATAGGGAGATTCTGCCATGTACGGATATCTGTTACACGATGGTAAAGAGTTGTCCAGCGTCGTTTGGATTCGGGTGTCCGACTGGGAAGTTACTGAACTCCTCATACGGGTATCGCAATTCAGACGGGATTATCACCTGCAGCTACCTTGGAGCTGCATATTATCTTAGTCTAGGGGCTAGAGTAGGGATATGGGGTGGGTTCTCTATGCTTGCTGGAATGTGGGGAATATGGTGGGCGTTGTGGTAGATAGATTGCATTTGCATATAAACACTAATGATACACATGCCATTCAACGAGAGAAATTTGCATGATATAGCAAATTTCCAGAATCTAAATCTTGGGTATATTATTCGAATCATATATAACATGGATATTTCCAGCCTGGAATGTACAAGTATCACCATTCCAACTCCTTCCTCTTCCCCGCCCCCTCATCCCCTCTATCTCCCCATCTCTCCTTCCAAACCGACAGCTCTTCTTGCCATAAATCATTCACGCACGGATCGCAAGAGCTCCCACAGCATGTCCCGAGCTCCGGTGGTGGCGGGGGATCGTCGTGCGCACGACCCGCGGCGCGAAGAAGCTGTTTAGTGCGAGTGCCTGATAGACGCTTCTTTTGGAGGGCTTTGAAAGCAGGGACCTGGGCTGGGACGTAATATGGCTCTGGGGTCTCTTTATCATTCACGGCGGATTCTGATTTATCAAGTTTGCATGTTGAATTTTTTGATGGTGATGCAATTTTTTGAGGGACTTTAGAGGGGACCTCTTCTTTTGTTGCTGATTCCGTCGTCTTATCTGGTGAATCATGATTTTGGGACGATTTCGGCGCTGAGGAAGATAAAAGCGAGCCAAAAGGCGATAAAAGAGATGCCAATAGTGAATTTGTTGAGGATTGAATTTCTTGGTCCCCTTCAGGATTGGGAGTAGACTGTGAGGCCGAAGAGGCTGTCTCTTCTAGAACTGTAGGCTTAGGAGAAGATGTAGCTCCCTGGGTATCTGAGTCATTATTTGGACTGCCTAGGTTTGAGGTTATGCTCATATTGAATGTCGTATGGGCCTGATCGGTCTCTGATATCAGTGCAGTGACCAAGATATGTTGCGTACACCGGTATCCGCTACCCTATCAAACTTGTCAACATAAACAACCTCTGTGAATATCGAACAATATTCTCATAAGCCATGTACATACCTGCGCAGCTGTGGTTTGTTTGAGCCACGAAGAAACACCAGAGTTGGAACCAGTAACTACCGACATCGGGCCGGATCGGGTTCAAGGTTCATCGTTGGTCCCGACGGCATTAACTTAGGGATCCACAACTACTCAGGAAAATGCCCTACTTGACTACCAATATTTACAGTTAGAAGGCTAATATTTTGCGCATATCAACCGAAAATGAGTCCACAACAACGTGATTCTCGATCTATTAAAAAAAAAGTTCTGATGCTAAACCCTAACAGAACATAAGAAACGCTCCAGAACTACCATGGTATCATTTCATAATTCATAACAAGCCCCAGACTCACTTCCGCCTCGGTGTCGGAGTCCAACTATTCCTCAACCCAGACCCCGACTCCGCCGCTCGCGGCGTACTCCCACCAACCTGCGAGAGCAATTTCTGCGCCGCAGGGGTAAGCATCTTCCCCTGCCCTCCTCTCGGCGTAGCCTGAGCAGAGCGGAGCCCGAAATCCAAGCGCGGGCTACTCGCGAAACGCGGCGTAGCGGTGACAGGTGTTTTAGTGACGCGAGCAGCCTTTTCAGCGCGTTTATTTCGAGAGACTTTATCGACCATTCGATGGTGGAGAGCTTCTCGTTTGCGGGTTTCGCGGATCTGGAAGGGGTTTGGCGTTGGGTCGCTGGAGCCTAGGAGGCGCCAGTCTGCTTCGGAAGAAGAAGAGGCTGGCTCGGGTTCGGGCTCGTCTTCGTCGACGAAGGCGTAGCCGTTTACGCGGGGTGTTTCGCTTCCTGCGTATGCGGAGGCAGCTTCGGAGTCGTTTAAGCGCGGACGGCCTGCGATTGCGTCTTGGATGGCGGATATAGAAGGGGATGGAGGGATGGAGCTTGCTGCATCGGCTGCTGCGGCGGCATCGGCGTCGATGAAGCGAGTATTTTGGTATAGGGTGCGCTTTGGGCCTGCTCGGGACGCTGCTTCGGCTTTTTGCTGGCGCGTCTCGTGGGTATCCTCCACTGAAGAGGGAAGGAACATAAGGGTGTTATCTGGTTTTGATTCCCAAGTATCTGGCATAGCGGGACGGGCATCGAGATCCGTCTTTAGAGCCGGTTGCTCTGAATCGCAGTGCTTTATCAGACTGGATCCCGGGTTCTCGCCTCTAGCTGTAATGCGCTTTGTCTCGCGTTGATGATGCGCAATCTGGCGAGCAGACGGAACTTTATTGCTATTCCAGAGCCAGGCGTACTTTTCCCTCTTTTTAGCATTCTGCTTATCCACGACTTTGTTGAAGGATTCGTTATCTTCACTCGTGTATTTAGCCTGGAAGGCCATAAGTCCCATATTCGACACGTCCGGAACATTAGGAGCCCGGCGTTCCTCTGCAGCTATAGAACCTGATGCGACTGACATAGGCGTATCGCCTCCCCAACCTCTAGGAGTTTCTTCCGGCGCAAATGGAGCGTGCCGCGGAGTACCAACGACAGACTCCGAGTCCACTTTCCTGCGAGCATTCGAGCCCGGAGTCGGAGTCGGGGTGCGCATAACGTCCGCAAGCTTTGACTTTGCGCTGGAGATCCATTCTTTATCCTTTGATTCTAATGCATCGAGGTATTCTTCTTTCGCGCGGGTCTCGAGCAGACCGGGGAAGTAGTCGCGGGCAATAATGTGGGAGAGGGCGTCCGTGTAGACATCTTCGTCTAAGACTGTGGCGGGGCGTTTGATGCGATTTGGAGCAGGCGGGGGCGGCATGAGCTGGCCGTCTGGCCGCTTGGCCAGAGCTTGTGATGGTGGCGGCGAGCCCATGGTGGAGGAGGTTGCTGCATGAGGCGTGAGGTGGAAATTGGAACTTGAGGGCGGCGATAAGATAGCGATCAGATGACCGACTGGCGATGCGCTCCACTCTCTTCTACGGTTGTTCCACGTCGCAATGGTTACCGCTAACAGTGAATTGAAATGATTCTGATCTGATGTGTTTTTCTTTGTCTGAAAGGAAAATATCTCAAACAATTTCCGTAGCCGAAGGATGTCTCCTGCGTTCAGTCCAATGTTTCATCATGTTATTGTTTCATGAACGACCCCTGCATTTCAATCGAACGACCGTTGAACTTTCCTCGAACTAATTTGATACTAAGCCCCATTTAATCAAACCCTAAAATTGTGACAGAAACGAATCAAAAACCTTATATCTTCTAAAATGTACGCCCTGGAATTTCCACAACATCTATCCTGAGTATATGAAACAAAGAAAGTGATAGCGAATGAACCAATCCTTCACCCTCCCAAACCCCTGCCATGGATTTTTCCAAACCGCCCAGACACCAACCCAAAACAAAAACAACGCTGAGAAATGCATTCAAAACAACCGAACCAATAGAGACGTGACAAGGTGGAAGCTCAATCCACTCATATACAAACATATACAAAGTAAAACAGTCGTGTGATCATGGAGGAGAATATGGGACAGACTGGGAACATGGTCGTCTGCCCCTGATAGGAGATGCGTAAGAAAAGAGTGCGCTCACTGAGCAGCAGTAGGGAAAAGAGAGTATGAAGTAGTGCGAGTCTTCTTCCGGCCAGGATGCTTAGCAGGCACCAAGGGAGTAGGAGTCTTAGCCTCGGGCTCAGCGTTCGCAAGACGCGCGTCCATCTCATTGGACTTAACACGTTCATGGAACGAAGCACCCGTGATAACCGGAGCAGAAGGCGTCGTACTTTCCATACTAGCGAGGCTTCCCGAGCTGCTTGCGTTGGCTAGCAGCTGGGCCTCAGCCAGACTCCGGGTCTGGCGGTGATAAGAGGATGAAGCAGGACGGCTGATGCTGGAGCTAGTGGCTAGAGTCTCGCCGCTGGCTCGGTGCTCGAGGGGCATCATCTCGCGGCTGCCGGAGAGGCTGTGGATGAGCTCTGGGACGCTGTTTGTCGAGACGGACGAGCGGTGTTTGCGGATCAGCGAAGCCGCGCGGGAAAGCATCAAGCTTTCTTGGGAGTTGCATTTGCTGATCGGGGAGAAGCTGCTGCGAGGAGATGTTGGGTTCGTTTCTGATGAGCCCATGCCTTGGGAGAATGGGTAGTGGCGATCCGACTCTCCATCGGTCGTCAGGTATTCCTCGTACAAGGCATCCTGGGGAACCTGCTTTGAAAGAGAAGATGGCAGCATAGAGGAGCTGACGGGGTTGAAGTAGCTTTCCGCATGTCTGGAGATGAACTCTCGCTCGTAGTCAGCTGTGGAAGGAGTCAGAGCCGAGTGTGGCGCAGAGCGCGCAGAGCTAGTTTCCAGATCTGGGGTAGCGAGGGTACTTGTGCTCAATGGGCTAGGCTCGAGCTGGCGAATCTTAGGAGCAGCCAGCCATGGCTGCAGCTCCTCTGTGCAAGTAGCTGTTGTCTGAGGACGGGCCTCCTCCAAGGACTTGCGAGTCCAGTCGAAGTCGCTACTAGATTCCGCCGCGTGCTCGTAACAATAGTCGATATCAGCATCCCAAGAGTCATATACCTCGTCTTCGAACGCTAACGAGTGAACACCGGCCACAGTTGGAGGACGGGAGATGTCGCTTTGCGAGTTAGGCGAGGACTTTGGCGAAGACTCAGGAAGGTACTGAGGTAGAGTTGGCGAGCCCAAGGCCTCTGTGAATTTGCGGGATAGTTCCTCGGCGACAATGATAGAGAGCGGTCTTTTCGGAGGCGAAGTCTTGGCAGATGGATGCAGCGCATTCTGGCTTGATCTAGAGACGGAACGAGAATGGGCATGGCTTGTCTGCGAGACAGAACGAGAGTGAGCAGTTCCAATGCTTGGCTCCGGACTGTCCCACATGCGGGTGATTTCATCCTCTTCAGGAACATCCTCCAAGTCGAAATTGCTAGTCGTGGACATCTTGCGGCCCATTTCCTCTGATGGTGTTAAACCGAATAACGAAGGCGAGCGCAGCTCATCTTCCGTAGCTGTATGAGCTGGCGAGCCCAAGACCTCGTCAATCGCCCGTGGTGCTGGATCAGAGATATCAGGAGGGAATTCCGGAACAGCTTGCGGTGGAGGCGTTGTCGGACAGGATCGTGAATATCTTTGGGCAGGGCGGGAGAAGTTCTCGAATTGGCGAGAGTAAGTTCGCTCATGGCCCATTTTCGGTGATCCTATTGACGGTGTCGGCGAGCCTGGAGAGCCTGGAGAGCCCTGCGGCGTTGGCTCGTCGACGGTGGTCGCCATTCCAAGCGTCGATATATCGTCAGCCGAGGCACTAAGAAACTGGATATCTTCGGCGCGGATGCCCTTGAGGTCTGTCTGAGGGCGCTGCGATGCACGCATGACGGAGAATTCCGTGACAAGGTCATGTTCTCGAGTCTGATCGATACTCTGGAATTGAGCCGCGCTGGTATGAGTCAAGTGGTGGAAGTCATATGGGTCCGAGATGATGCTCTTTAGCCGTTCGTCTGTACTATGTTAATTCTATACTCGATATCCATGGATATCGCCACGCATAACTCACGGTGGTCGGATCGCAAACGGTGACGACGAGAGACCTCTGGCCGGTCTGGCCTCTCTGGCCTCTCTGGCCTTTGAGGCAGAGGCTTCTCCGGGACCGGTTTTTCCATTTGGGCGATTTCTGCCTCCTCGTCCAGCGTAGCGACGACATTAATCTTGCTTCCCTGGCGGCGCAGAATGCGACTGCCGCGGGCCAAAAACGAGCGAGAATTCCTCTCCGGTTTCTCCGACCTCCAGCCCATTGACGAGCCGGACCTTTCTTCTGACGGAACTGCACTATCCATGGCGGACATCGACGAGTTGGCGGTATTGCTTCTAGACCTGCTGAAGACCGAGAGGCGTTTGGGGCTCTGCGAATGAGCGGTGGCAGAGGACCTGGAACGAATATGGGCTGGATGCTCGTCGATCGAGCGAGGAGACGGGGGGTTACTGAGGCCGTCGTCCCAAGGCCCGCGCGAGAAGGGCCGAGTATACATAGTGTAAGAGCGAAGGCCCCAAAATTAAGAACATGCAAGGGTCGTCAATCGGGATGGTTTCATAGTCCAGGATCTGGGGCTACAAGATGGGGGGCCCAGGGCCTATTTGTCACATCAGATACTCTCCAAGTCCCCTTGTGGATCCCCGGCTTTTTTCAGGGGCCTCCAGCTTGACGGCCCTAACCGTTGCTGCACTCTGCCGCGGTAGTGCGACTCGGCCTTTTCCTGTTTGGAATTTCTTTTTGTCCTGTTATTACAATTTATGGAATTGCTTTTTTGCATTTCGAATTATAAGGTCTAGTCTTCCAGAACGTCATGCCAATGATCAATGAATCATGCCATATTTAGCTGGTATCCCCGAATGTCTTTGACTGCAAGAGTCAGAGCACGCTCTCATCCCAGCACTCGCAGGATACTATCGTATTCCTGAGCCAGATACGGCCAGAACCAACGGGTCGAGTGGCATGGGTCAGGGGGGGCCTTTCTCGAGAAGTGTACTCCGTAAAGAAGACAGAACGTGTGGAAGGCACCCGATGTGGGCCTGTTTCTGCGCTACTGCACGCTAGGAAAGGGAACTAACACTTTTATAGAAGGTATCGGCGGGAACCATACGCGACTGTGTTCTGAACCCCGAAAATTACAGCCTCAGAGACTTGAGAGTCCCTCTGCTGCGGGGAGTCAATCCTTACGCATGAAAGAAGGTGCAAATACTCGCGGAGTTTCGAGGTTGGAGATACCATGGATATCTATCTATGGCCTTGCGCGAAAGATTATTCTCGTGGGTCTAGCCCCCAGCTAAGCGTTTTCTCTAATGTTCGGTGGCTTCTAGCTTTACAACAGAGTTAATCTAATCCCCGCAGCATCGCCAACGGCTTTGTCCTCAATAGAACCGAATGGGGCCGGTAGAATATTACCAGGTCCGGAAGAATAGGGCTGCAAGCCCCGTCACAGATCGGAACCGATTGTGGGGAGCATCGGCTTTGAATCTGCACCAGCTCGACTATACTGTGATGATTGTGTGACCGAGGCCTGCATTGTAGAAGCACTCCCAGCATCCTTGCTCCCTGCTCCTCCTACTAGAGTTATCTCGCCCGCAGAACGGAAGCCGCCGAAAGGCATCATCCCGGCTATCGTTCCGCGCGGATGCTCTTCTTCCAAGGGCGGACGCCCTGCCTCCACCTTCCTCTGCAGACAAAATCCCCGGAACTCACCGGTCGCGCTGCATTTGCTTTTGAACTGTGTCTCAGAGCCACCAATCCAGCAAAAGCCTGAGTCAATCGGCCAGGGGAGGGGCACAATGCCCCAGTCTTGCTATTGTTTCCCATGGATTTGGGTCCTTAGGCTCTTTCCCACCGTCGTATGGTAGCGTGTAATCTATATACCGAGTACAACCTGGATACTCTCTGCTCGAGGCCCAGTGCCTGGTGGGTCAAGGCCATCTGGTGCCAAAAGCCCGCAGAGCAATACAGCACGAACCCACCAAAGCCCTGCCGGGGATGAACCGAGTGCTGCCAACGGCTGAACAGGAAAAGTGCGGCAGTCAGAAAGGTCAGAATGGCGCCAGCGTCTCAAGCACGCGGCCGGGCACGAAGGCAGAGCCCTCCTGGAGCCACTGCTGGGACCACTGCTAGAGAGAAGGGACCGCTGATTCGAGAGTCAGACCCGGAGTTTTCGAATGGAGACAGGCGATCAGCGCTCGTCTAGAACGCATGGCCAGGCTCTGCCGCCGTGAACCTTAGGTCGGGGAGAGTCCGGTTCTTCGACGATCGGGTCTGCTTGGGTTTCGGGAAGGTGGGGGAGCGAACTTGCGCACATCGACTTTCTGCCCTCGAGGCCAAACTCCACACGTCGTCATGGGCGAACCTGCAAAGGTCCCTGCGCAAGGAACCGTCGTCAGCCTGCCTTTTGACATCCTTCCGGCTTATTATAGATACTGGTCCTAGCTTATGACAATTAGCGGTCCTACTGTTTGAAGTATTTTAATTGTCATTCTTGTATACCGAGACATTAGTGTATGATTCTTGCATAGTGTAGGTGCCACGTAGTGATTTGCTGCATGTTGTAAATTCCTCCTTCGCTGCGGAGCACTTGAGCCTCGTACCGAAGCATTTTGTACGAGCCTATGTATATGGCCGATTTGTTCAACGCAATTCTGCAGCTACATCCTTTGCAGGAAAGTGGTTCCTGCATCGTCCATCCTGCTGCCCTCCACAAATAACATCGACTGATATCTCCCCATGGGGCCAAAAACAGGAATACTCGACGCATTCCACCATCTCTCGGAGCACGCCGTACACACTCAATTCAATCGTCAGATCGGCTCCCGCAAAAGCAATAAGAAATGGAATCCGCATATCTCCACGGACAGCTTATCGCGGTAAACCTCAGCCACAATCTAAAAGTCAAGTTACCAAGTACTCCGTAATAATAAGCAAGAAAGGATCCCAACGTGCTTAAGCGTAGCACAGACGCAATAGACTGCAACCCTGTCCGGCCCCTAAACAAAGACTTCTCCTGCGAAGTAAACGCCACTTACACCGTAGATCCTGTAACCAAGGACTCGGGAATCCGATGGCATCACTTCCCCCGAATCGTGCTACGAACCACGGGCGCAACCACCGCATCGCATATTCTCCAACCCGTGAAAGATCGTCTGCCCCCTATCGACGATCATGGTTTTCGCCCTTTCCCCCAATATCACCCTTTTACCCCTTTGGCCCTTGATCGCCATTGAAGAGCGGTTCGATCTGAAGCGTCGTGGCCGGGGTCCCTCGTTGCCCGACACTTAACGGTCAAGCCGAAGCTAGCGCGCAATCCCGATCGCGTCTGCCCGAATGTGGGTATTGGGGGCTCTCTATTCCGTTGCAGTTGCTTCTTCTGACCGACGTAAGCTCTAATAGGAGTCAAATAAAGAGGAATAACGCCAAAGCAATATATGATATGCAAAGTGATGGCTGCGGTAGCCACGAGGCGGCCGGGGCGTTTGATAGTACGAATGCCATCTTGATAGTGCTTTCCACATGGCGAGACTAGATCGGATCCTTGTTATGTGGGTCGTGTCATTGGGCATGTGGCTGGGGCTGGCTGCCGTGATTTTAATTTATCGGATGGTCCTTGCTAATGAACTATCGAGTCTTGGCTGGATAGGTCGACTGTCAGGTGCCTCGTGGGAATCACGCCTCGCCGATACCCTATGTCAGCTTGACAGGGGTTGAAACAACTAAGGAGGGAGGGGCTTTGTGACAAAAGTACAAGATTGGGCTATCGAGTGCCCACTGTAACTATGTAATTGAATGGCTGTATCATATCAGACTGAGCTCAATTAAAATATCAATCCATTATATAGTATAATAATTGGACTTATTAACCCTGTAAAACAAAAACACCAATAACGCCAGCCCTTTTTTCAACATTCCGCTGGTGAGCAGACATTAGCTCAACTATTAGTACATAGTTCCATGGAATATCATCTCAATCCTTACCCAGTTCTCCCTCGTCTAGTAATTATTGACTTAGATAATGTTGTAGGCATCGATAACAGGAGTGCTGAGGTCAGGTCCGCCGGTGGCAATGTCGTCGACTCCGAGGTCTTCTTCGCGCTTGTGGTTGATCTTGAGGATGTCGCCGTTGCTGAGGAGCTCAACGCCGAGGTCGATATCGCCGAGAAGAGAGTCATCGTCATCCTTCTTACCCTCAGATCCAGTAGCCGTGCCCTGACCGAGAATCTCAGCAGCCACACCAATATCTCCAATAAGTTTAGTGGGTCCCTCACGCTTTGCATTCTTGACGCCAGTGGCATCTCCGTCGCCTGCAACAACTGCAGCGACACCGATATCTCCAACGCTGAGGTCGTCAGAGCGCTTAGCGTTCTTGACGCCAGTAGCGTCACCATCGCCGGCGACAACAGCACCAACACCAACATCTCCAACGCGGATATCATCCTCGCGCTTGAGGATTCCACCGTTACCGCCGTAGCCATAGTAGCCGTGGTTTCCAAGAAGAGAAAGGTCAAGGACGTCGACATCGTCGATGGCATCCTCGCGCTTGGCGTTCTTGACACCAGTTCCATCGCCATCGCCAGCAGCGACAGCACCAACGCCGATATCTCCAACGCGGATATCATCAGAGCGCTTAGCGTTCTTGACACCAGTTCCGTCTCCATCGCCAGCAGCGACGGCACCAACGCCGATATCTCCAACGCGGATGTCATCAGAGCGCTTAGCGTTCTTCACGCCAGTGGCATCACCATCGCCGAGGGCAACGACACCGGCGCCAACATCGCCGACACGGATATCGTCAGATCGCTTAGCGTTCTTGACACCAGTGGCATCACCATCGCCAGCAACGACGGCACCGACGCCGACGTCTCCAACACGGATGTCCTCCTCCTCAATGGAGCGAGCGTTCTTGACACCGGTAGCGTCACCGTCGCCAGCAACAACGGCACCGACACCGATGTCACCGATACGGATATCGTCAGATCGCTTGGCATTCTTAACGCCAGTAGCATCACCGTCGCCAGCAATAACAGCGCCGGCTCCGATGTCACCGATACGGATATCGTCAGATCGCTTGGCATTCTTAACGCCAGTAGCATCACCGTCACCAGCAACAACAGCGCCGGCTCCGATGTCACCGATACGGATATCATCAGATCGCTTAGTGTTGCTCACGCCAGTAGCATCTCCATCAGCCTTGTAGACAACTTCTTTGCCGACCTTACCGACTGTGATCTTTGATGGGTCGACGGAGCGGGCATTCTTAACACCAGTAGCGTCACCGTCGCCAGCAACAACAGCACCGACGCCGATATCTCCGACACGGATATCCTCTGTGTCGATTGAACGAGCGTTCTTGACACCAGTAGCGTCACCGTCTCCAAGAGCGACGACACCGGCTCCAATGTCGCCAACGCGGACATCGTCAGCACGACGGGTGATGCCGCTGTTAGAGCGGTCGAATGTGAGCGGGACGGCGACAGCCGTAACGGCAAATAAAGCAGCAATGCGGTACTGCATTTTGTATGTTGAGAGGAGGGAGCGGGAGAGGCTAGAAGGGAAGCCCTAGCTGTTAAGATGTTAATATAATGCTCCCACCTAAGCCCCGATTCCGGTGCAGACTGCAACTTACCAGAGGTATAGAGAGAAGAGTCAAAAAGGAACTGGGATAGTCAAGAAAGGGAAAGAGAAGAGAGTCGAGAGGACTGGATATTCAGGACTTTAAGTACCTGACCCAAAGGAGGAGTGGACGCCAAACCGACAAGGACTTGTGCTAGCACGACTTTTCCATGGGATAGCGTCCCATCGAGCTAATTGACGTGCTCCACCGAACATTTTGTACGATGGGGTTCGAAATCTCGACCTAGCGTGATAACCAACGGCAGAATAGGAAGAACCCGAGAATCTGACTGGCCTCGAACCTAGGAAATCTCAGCCCGACCTTTCTAGATCCAGCGGCTCTGCGCCTATCATCACCCAGACAGGGAAACGACATCGGCGGTTTGGGACTAGTGCTCTTCGATTCGCAAGAACGCCGACAAGATGACAGGTTTGACGGGCCCGAATGACGGAACCCTGGATGCAGTGGTTCCGATGGGCCTAATCAATGCAGATCCCTTCGTAGCTTCATCGGGGGGAAGGAAACCCAATGCATAGCTTCGGGATATGTGGTGAGCTTGGAGCTAGAAAAGCAACTGGAGCTTGTGTGGAGACGATAAGCGCGGAACCGAGGATCGACGGTGCTTGTTGTACGTTGTTTTAGGGTGTGGATAGGGCCCAGGAACCAGACAACGGAGCTGCAATGACAGATGATCAGCGCTTTATGGAGCTGGAGGATGTCGGCGATCGCTGACTATGCGGGTCGATCAGTCGTTGGAAATCGGAAATGATGGTGATTCACCATCGCTGGCTAGCCGCACACAGCTTGGGTTACAATAAAGGTTGGTTTGATGTGTTCTGGAGGTCGGGATCTGGAGGTCGGGATCTGGCAATATGGGATAGATCTAGAGCAGCATGTAGTGATAATCGAGTTCGAGTCGACAAAAGTACTATCAACCTTATAGAATTCAGAAACCTTGCAAGATATTGAAAGAAGCAGTACTTTTGGAGAATTCTTGCGCCACTTCCGCCCGCCACGTTTATTTGGTGAAGCTGTCAATGCCTGATTCGGCTGCGTGAATACTTGCGCCGTTTTAGGCATGGGTTGCAGTAGAGCTTCATCTGCGCCATTTTTAAGTGCTCCACTTGTCAATTCTTTCAGTGGGCTCTTGATCTTCCTGGACCCTGGTTCTTATCTGGGTACGTAGTATTGTGTTAGGCTTTGGCCCTGGCTTGTTCCATGGAGTGAAGCTGGGTTTTGGTGTGCGGTATGTTGCGACAAAGTCGACTGTGCGCACTCGAGGTCCACCGGAACAAGGGGCAACGCGGAAAATTTTTACAGGTCAACTCGGTTGGCTCACGAAGATGAGTGGAAGTCGAGCGAATTTGCGCAGTCGAACAATTCGTAGTGGTCGCAATACTGGAGTTCGGTCCACGCAGGCAGTGCCAAAAGTCCCGATCTTGCAGGAGACAACTAATGCCGCATATTCTGGCAGCCAATAACAGAATTCAGCTTTTTGACAAATAAATAACTGGACAGGTGTCGTTAGTCATCGTGACAAAACCACAAGACGCACAGCGACTGCAAACTCATCCCAAATCTCAGACCTGCGCACTGCATACCGCGGAAGCCACCGAGCTCGGAGATTTTGATTTCGCAACATGTAATCTGGGGGTTTTCTGGAGTCAATTGGACATTAGCATGCTAGCACAAGGCACAGTACAAATCAAGCAAAGGGCGCCTTTCAAACGAGGCTGCGCCGTCCAGTCCCGACCTCATGGAGCCGGAGCCGTTGGAGCTAAACATCCCTGACAGCTTGGGAGGAGCCCAATGGTCGCATTCTGGAGTACTGGCCATGTACCTCTCCATGTAATGGAATACAGGCCCATAAAATACAGCAGCGATGCGCGTTCAATGCAAGTGCAGGGATCGGAAATTAATCCCTCAAGATAGACTTCGCATTCCGAGCTGCGGTTTCAGATGCGTGGGCTGGGCTCGAGGCGAATAGACGCGTTTTCGACGCCAATGCTCCGTTATTGCACGTAAAGCTCCGCAAAGTGCTCGTGCTGACGAGGCTGCGCACAAACTAGTTCAGTTATTCCAATTGACTGGGAAGAGACTGGGGCCTCGGCCGAGTTCTGAGGCGGGGAGGGATCAGTTTAGGCAGGTGGAAGCTCTCAGTCAGACACTGTCGATAATTTTAGCGTTGGAGCCAGTTCGGAAGGGCAGTAGTGCCGGCTCTTAGCCTCCTGGCTTAGTCTCTGGGCTCTGCTCTAGGCTTTGTCTAGGTAGGTATTGAGGTGTTCTTTTGGGGAGATCGCACTCTTAGCGGGTGTTTAGCGCAACGGCTCGGCAGTTCTAAGGCTGAGCTTCCAGGCAGGCTCGCGGTCTAGACTATAGCGCCCTCTTTGAATGTGCATTCTCAATTGCCGACTCTTGGTTGCCTCATTACAGCTTTAGCTCTTCTGCCTCTTGTACGATTAAGTCATCCGGGGTAGCATGTCATCCTTAGATCATAGCCAGTGTGCAGTTCAACCCGCTTACAATAAGTCTGTTATTCCTTTAGCCTAGTTTGTATTTCTCTTACTAATATGCATATATAACCTAAGAAACATCAGGTCTTGCTTATTTTCAAGCGATATATTCAAATAACATGAACAGCTGTAACAAATATAAAACGAGTGGCAGTGAGCAATACTCAAAAGACATGGCACAAACAACTCTCAAATACAAAGATGACCCCAAAGGCCACCAATTTCTCAGATAGTGGCTCCGGCACTATTTCCTTTGCCTCCATCTAGCATTCTTTCAACAAGAATAATAATTTAAATAAGAGTCCCAAAATCCAAGATCTGCTTAGGGGCAGTCAATACTTCCATAAGCATTCTTAGTAGCAGAATACCAAACTGTCTCAATCTTATCCCCACCACAGGTAGTAGGGACCCAGAAGCTCCAGGTAAGATGGCCTTCCGTGCCACCATCGCCGCAATGCGCCTGAGAAGCAGTGCAGCCGGCATAGCCATTGAGATTGTCCCAGAGGCCACCGCAGACTCCTCCGGTTCCACCTTCAATTCCGTCGGCTTCGACGGTCCAGCCGAATGCCGTGCCAGTGAGATCTCCTTTGCAGGTTGCTGCAGATGCATTACCGGCGTAGACGGCTAGAGCAGTCAGGAGCGAAGTGAAAGTGGTGGACTTCATTGTTGACCGTGTTGGGTTGGATCAATTGATCAATTGAGACTTTCTTTGATTTGAAAGATATTTGATTTAGATTGTTGTGAATGAGGATTCGAATGAAGAGGGCTTCATGACTTTATATAGTTCTATTCTGCCTCAATGAGGGACGCCTGGATGTTCAAGGCGCAAGTCTTCTGATCGACTAGAGTCTTCGATGAGAGCCATGCCAAGTGACAAGATGCGAGGAAACTACGAATCTGATGCTAAAGGATTGTTCTACTTCTGTATCCGGTGATGATAGTCTTCCATCCTCGTCGCCAAGGATGACCCTTTCAACTGCACAGCCCTGAATATGTTGACCATCTGTCTCATCTAGTAAACACTCCTTTGCTTGACAATTTTGGTGGCCTGGATAGAATAGCTGATCTCTTTTTGATAGAGCGTGGTTCATAATGCTCAAGTTCTATTGAAATTGACGCTTCGCTCCCTGAACTCGGGGAATTCGGATCTTGAAATTGATCGACGCTATATTCTAAATTCCACAAAGCGTATGCATTATTCCCAACATACTTCGCTGATTATTCGAAGTTTTCCATACGAACTATCGGTGTCCCAAAGAAGGGCAGTCTTCGTCTGCCGAAGCAAAGTACCTGATTGGCAGATCCAATGCTTGGCTGGATGTGGCACAACCTTACTTGCATCTCAACTGAAATAAACAGTTACAAGCCAAGACCTAAGGCCCTCATGGAGGGATAAATCAGTCTTCGAAGCTTCTAATCTCAGTGACAAAGTTCATTCATTTCGTCAGGCCCTACCGGCAACTGACTATCCAAGCCTAGATTTACTGCTGGCGATTGGGATGCCCAACTTTGCCGCACAATGTACCTTTTCAGGCAGGCGATCGGGAAGAGAATCAATTTCCATGAATACTACGCGGAAGGGAACGTAGGGAATTGGTTCGGTGGGGACTGCGACGGACTTTGGAGTCGTTCTGCGAGGGCAAATGTAGCCTTGACTTCAAGATCCGAAAGTACCGAACCACAAATCCACTGTAGGATCGCTAGATTCACATCTTTCGCAGTCTTTAGAAATTAATTAGGCTCTTCTGGACTTCTCGCGGTTACTTTCGTGTAGTTTGTCTCAAACGACGATGAAATTTCGCAGGTGTAACATGCTATTGGTCCGACCAAGTAGTCAACGCCGGATCCGGAAGTATAGAAAAAAGTACACAATAGAGTTCAGAGTTGGAAGGTATTGAGAAATAAACAACAGATAAAGAGGCTAATTTACATAACTTGTGAGATTTTCTTGCTCCACAAACTAAAAACCGAGGATAATAAAAGTGAAAAAGCAGCGAAACATCTGCCTGAACCACGGACGCCGTAGAAGTCGAGTTTCATAGCCCACTGCAAAAGCACCAGCCAAGGTTTACTCGTCTTGCATCTCAGTATCCTCCGCTGGCTTGGAGGCCTCGTCACCAAAGAGATCGTCATCCTCTTCGTTGTTACCTGCCTTTTCGACCGGCGCTTCTTCCTCGTCCTCGTCTTCATCGTCGTCAATACGACGCGAGGCCTTGTTGCGACGGCGGGGTGCGGAAACCTCCTCGTCCTGCATCTGCTCGTCATCTCCGAAAAGATCCTTGTCCTCTCCAGGCGAGGGCGCAGCTTCTTCCTCATCATCAGAGTCAACGACCATTTCACTGCTCTTGAATTTACCCGAGGGAGCGGTAGCCTTGCCACCAGAGCGACGCTCTAGACGACGGCGCTTCTTCGGCGCAGCAGTCTCGCCATCGCTCCCCTGCTGCTCGCCATCGCTGTCTCCATCGCGGTCACCCTCGTCGTCAGCTGCGATGAAGTCGTCGCCGCCCTTCTTCTTGCGCTTGGAGCTAGGCTTCTTCTTGCGTTTGACCTTTTCGCCCGCAGAGTCTTCAGTCAGCTCAGCCTCTTCACGTGCACGTTCAACTTCGGCGCGCTGCAGTGCCCGCTGCTGAGCATCTGCAACCATTTGGGCACGTTCCGCGGCAATCTTGTCTTTGCGCTCCTGCTCGATTTCCTGTGCCTTGCGAAGTTCCTCTTCGCGCTTCTTTTGGGCGGTTTCACGGGCTTCGCGCGCCTGTTGAAGCTTAGCTGCGTTCTTCTCTTCGTACTCCCTCTGCTTTTGCATCGCTCGGTCAAGCTGCTTAGTGATAGTTCCACCCATGTTGGCACGCTGCTTTAGTGCGTCGCTAGGATAAGGCGGGTTCTTCTCGGCTGCGAGACGCTGGAAGGTTTCAATAGCCTCTTTAAGACCGTCTGCGGCTTCCTGCACGTCCTGGAGGGTTTTTTGCGTTGTATCGAGACTGTAGGCAAGCTGGGCAATCTGGTTCTGGCAGAAAGCGACGTTGAACTGCAGGTGCAGCTGGTCAGGCGCAACACTCTGGGCACGCTGGGCATAATCAAGGGCTGTCTTCATTGAAACCAGATTGTGCTCCTGCTTGCCTCGTGCTAGCCAGACACGGCCGAGACAGGCAAGAATTTGCACATCACGAGCCCGATCCTTGGCCAGAGCAGCTTCGTAGTGTTCGATGGAGCGGGAGTATTGTCGAAGTTCCGCGTAGACATGACCCAAGTTGAGATAGAGACTGGCGTCCTTCAAAGAATCCTTGACCTTGGAGAGAATCTGTACAGCCGTGCTGAAGTCTTTCTTGTCATCGACAAGGGCGATGGCAATACCTTGAGCAGCGTAGGCGTTCTTTGGGTCCAGTTGCAAAGCCTTGTCGAAGAATTCCACAGCACGCTGGTAGATTTTGCGGCGCTTTTCCTTGTCCTGCTCGGTATCACGTCGCATGTCACGAGCCACGAGGAGATGCACATTACCCATGCCGGTAAGAGCGTAGCGATCGTGCTTGTCATGGTACTGCAAAGTGTGCTTGTAGGTACGTTGTTCAGGGTCCTCAGCAAGGTTCACACCGCGCTTCTTGGACTTGCTTGCATACCATCCAAAGAGGGCTCGGACTTCAAGATTTGAGGGCTCTCCTTCGAAGAGCTTGGCAATGCTCTTGGGGCCTTCGTCCGTTGGGCTCTGTCGGAGACTGATATAGGTAAGTCGGGCGCTAGCGTCTGTGTAGTCCTTGTGGCGTTCCAAGACACCTTCATACAGCTTCTTGGCTTCGTCCCACATATCCGCAGCCTCGTAAGTCCGTCCAAGGTTGTAGCTGACTGTAGTCACGAGCGCATCGTTATCCGCTTTGGTTTCTGACTCTTCCGATTGAACACAGGCATTCAAAGCAGATTGGAACATGCCACGAGCCAAGGCGATCTTTTCGTTCTGGTAGAGGAAACAGCCCATGTTGTTGAGCAGCTGTGGAGGAAGATTTTCACGGAGAGCATTCTTCAAATCTTGTGGGTCATCGATACCCTCAGGGTGGGCGCTCTCTGGAATACTGCCAAGCTGAAGTTCCTCCAGTTGGGTAAGACACTGCATGCTCTTCTCTGGAGACGTAGTCTCGTAGAGGCGAGAGAGGTATACCAGAACCGACTCATCAGGAGAAATTCTCTGCTTCTCATCTTTCCACATGGATCGCACAGACTCCAACAGAGCGATCGCGCGTTTGATTTCGTTCGACTTGTCGTCCTTGCTGCCCGATCGCCGAGCCGCGAATATCTCTTCAGCATGAAGTGCTGCGAGCAGAATCATGGCTTCAGCGTTCTTAGACTGCTGCACTATTTTTTCCAACCTGAATTTTGCGCCATCGAAGTCTTTGTTGGAAACTTGCATCTGCACGGCACCGAATTTCGCAGGTAGATAACCCTTGTCACCTCCTCCACGGGCCTGGTCAGATCGGTTATAGTACTCGGTTGCGCGTGCGCTGTCATTTTCGTAGTGTGATTTTCGGCCAAGTAGATACCAACCATCACTGGCGATGGACATAACGTCTGTGTGTTCGATTGCCTTGCGTGCGAGAGTTTCAACGGTAGGATATTGCTTGCGCAGCAAAAAGTAACCACCGAATAAGGCGCAGGTCATTGGATACTCCTTATCCAACTTGAATGCCTTTTGTGTATATTGGGTCATAGCGACTTTGTACAATGAACCGAACATCGGGTCGGTGGTCGGTCGGCGAGAGCTGTCGTAGAGGTGGTAAACGGCGAGGAGGACATTCGCAACCTTAGAATCGGGGTTCTGTTTGAAAATTAGCTGAGAGTCCCAGTACCGAAAAGAATACATGTCGCCCTCGGGGAACATACCAAGGCAAGAGATCTTTCCCAAGCCACCTTCGCATTGTCTTTGAAGCCAAGCTGCCAAAGGCAGCATCCCAGGCCAATTCGAGGATCGGGGTCCTTGAGGTTAGGAACTTTCATAAGAACCTTTTGGTAACCATCCAAAGCCTCTCCGTATCTTCCCAGCATATAATGCGCACGAGCTCGTCCTAGTATGGCCATAATGTTGCGGCCACCGAAGGCCTTGGAGGATTCGTCAAAGCATTTGAGCGCCTGTCGCAAAGACTCAACTCTCTCAGATGAATCGACAGCACCGGGACGCACTGCACGAGGGGCGTATAAAGACGCACGGAGAAGGCAGAGGACACCACGAGCAAGAAACAGAGGAGGGTATGCCGGGTTGAGCCGCGAAGCCTCGTTCAAGGTTGACGTGGCCAGCTGCAGATAATGATCTTTGGTCTTAGCTTCTGAGTAAAGCTCTCCTTCTGGCGCAACACGGGGGGCTTGGCGACTCTTAAGCATGAGCAGCCAGCACACCCAGCCCAGGAGCCCGAGTTTTTCCTTGGTGGCACCGTGGGCCACCGAAGCTAGACCCTTGTTGAGGATATCAATGGCATGGTCGATCTGCTTGCGCTTTGCATAGGCGAGGGCAATGATAACCCAGAAGTTTTTGGCAGCTCTTTCATTCTCCAAGAGGGTGCAGAGCTCCGTTGGATCTTCGGGGAGGTCGAGGAGGCTCACTTCGACTTCGCTGTCGAAGCTGGAGGCAGGGATATCAATAGCATCGGGGATATCGGAGAAGCGCAGGCTTTCCACTGAGGTTGCTGGAGGTAGACTATCGCCATTTACGCCATTGGCGTGGCCGTTCTCGAGGGCCATGGTTGCGACAGCACAATCTCAAGTGCAGGAGGTAGATCCGAGGGTGGTGGAGGATGGATGGAAAGAAAAGAGAGATCCTAAGTCATGATCAAGCGAGATGGCCCATTTGAATTATCAATGAAGAAATCCGATGGGTCACTCACTGAACCCTTGACGCGCAAGGAAATCGGGTCGCGGCTTGGGGATTATGAGAATTGGCGATGCGGTGTGGCGGTGCATTTCAGCCACGCACGGCCACTCTCCACCATCTGTGGCTCTTGGGCCTTCCTCCAACTAGTCATGGTCTAACTATGTTCTGGTTGCTGTTCTTGCTCTTCTCCTAATTTCTTATTGATCGTGGAGCTGTAAAGATATATTCCTCTATATTAATATATCTAGTAATCCTTTAAGGATAGGTGATTATCTATTTTCGTCTTACCATCATTTCTTGGCTCTAAACCCAAGCAAAGGCTGAAATCATGACCGAAACCCTCCAACCCCAAGAGTCAGTAGACTCAGGTGAACAAAAATTTACACAGGAGCCCGGAAACGAATAGCACTCCAAATATTTGACCAATCTCAATCCAGTGATGGAGCCGCACATAACATTCCACAAAGCCAGCATCGGCAGCGTACTTCTGTTCCTTGGTGCCGTGCTTGGCTTCGATGCTGCCAGCTAACTCAGATGGGAAGCGTCCTGTCTCAAAGTACACATCCAGAAGCTGATCTTTCTCTGCCCATCTGGCTCTCAGCCACTCCTCGAACTCCTTTTGGTCATCCAGAGGGATGTCAGCGACTGCGAACCTTCGCCAATGCATATTGACCGATGTAGGAGGTCGGCCTTGGACAAGAGTGGAGCGAAGTGTGAAATATTTATCGGGGTAACTACCCTTCCTATATGTAGTTCCATAACGATTAGCGTAATTATATTGCAGTGTATAAAGGGGGAAACATACGGAGGACCCTCATAGGCGATGGTACTGTCATATACCCAGTCCACAGTGCCTCGCAATTGCTGGAGGCAGAAGAATAGGCCGGTTGATCGAGGAAGAATTTGATGCTTGAAGGGTGGAATATTCTGCTTTGCTCCGAACTCATCACTCCGCCTCTTCGTATTGATAGACAGGTTTGTGCCCTCGGGGAATATTAGCAGCCACATGGGATCATATGACGACCTGCTGGACTGGGAGCCAGAATGCTGCGATCTCAACTTTTGCAGCCGATGTTCGAGCCGAGGCTTGTCGGAGGCCCATTTGCGGGCCATGAATATAAATCCATAAAACATCATTCCCTGGCCAATGATGGGAACCCAGCGCAGAGAGTCTTTCAGAATAATGAAGAGTCGACCGTGCATAACATTCGTATAGGCGAACCACCAGAGATAGATCCAGTCCGTGTATATTTGGTGGTTGGCGATCAGGACCAAACGCTCTGGGAACTCGCTCTTCAGCGTGCCACCCTCAGAGAGATGCAGTAAGCCTCGAATACTCTCATCGCCGCTGGTACGGTATAACGTCGGACTTCCCCATTGTGTCAAAGCGGTGATCGCTAGAGCGAAATTTTGTTTCGTAAAGGCCATATATGAGTAGTAGTATTCTTTGTTGATCAGGTAGAGCGGGGCGCCGATTAGCTGAGTCGCAAGAATGACAGCACAGCAGCAGTTAAACCATGTTGCCATGAGCAAAGAGCGAAACACCTGCATTGGAAGGCCATGTTTGAGGCGGGGATCGGTGGGGGGCTTGGTTGAGAGCTCTTGAAGGTCGGTTGCGCCCTGAGGTTTGCGCTGGCGAACCTCGGCTTCAGCCATTGCGGTCAAAGCCAGAGAAGAGGGTCTGGCAGCTTCGTAGGGAATTTGGGAGTGTTGAGGGATCTGAAAGGGTGTGCAGGCACCGAAGCTTTGGGGGGACACAGCCCACCCGTTGGCATATGGTCAGTCAGCGGGAGCTTGCGGATCGGGGTGATCGACGCAAATCAGAGCACAGGATCTGTCGTGCGGATCCACGTGAAGAGGCGAGTTTTTAGGGGGGAAGGAGAGAACTGCCGAAAGAAATAAGAGGGGCACTGTTGGCCAAATAAGTAGCGCCCAACGTTCTAGGAACAAAAAGATGTGTGAGGCAAAAGGTCTCGTGGACGTTCGCAGCCATAACTTTAGTAGCCCGAGCACGACAGCCTCCCAGAGCAGCATGCCCAACGCCAGCTGTAGGCCAACTCACTGTCGGCTGATGCATTTCAAGCCTATCTTATCGTCTATCTAAGCCTCTGACACCTGGACAGTCTCAAGCTCGTCTACAAGTAGTCAAGCTGTAGCGTGAAGACTATTGCTAACTACACGCTAGGCCCCTTCGAGAAGCGCCTAGAGTCTAGAGATCACGTTCTACTAAGCTACTCAGTATACATGACAAGGGTATAAGGAGCTCCATATGATGCAAGATCAGGCATGAAAGCTTGGTAATGTGAGGTATAACAGTCTACTCTTGGCGAGACTCCGAGAGCGGTGGGGCCCGACGATGACTCTATTTACTCCGACTTCTCCGCTTGGCTTTTTTAGATCTCCCTCCGCTGCTGGAATCCACGTCTGGATGTGATAAGCTTGGCCCTGTGATTCTGCAAGCTAGGCTACGGCCATCCAATCATGCAGTGCTTTCGGCCCGCCTTTTTCGGCGGGTTGCGACGATGCTTCTCAACCTCGGTTCCGCGTCTGGAGCTTCGTGACGTCGCCGCCTTGTCGCAGCGCCTCATCCCAAAATACCAAGGTGCGGGCACCATTAATCTCCGAGACTGTGTCTAGGCTGACTCCTCCTTAGAGTCTCAGGGAGAACTTCTTGCCCTTCAATGGCCTGCGCCGCCGCGCAATATTTTGTTGGTGCGCAAAGACTGTGCACCGGCGGTCACTGACTCGCTTATCGAGTTTGCCAAGTATGTTTTCAGCACGTCTCCTCGGGCGCAAGCTTTATCTGACCAGGACTGCGCTTCTAGTCACATCACTACTACCTACCCCGATATCGCAATTGTCCTCGAGTCGAAAACAGCCAATGAAGTCCACTCCTCCCTATCTTACCCCGTCTACACGGCAGCTCTCGACGACAAACCAAATGCCTTTCACGACAAAATAGATCTTACTGTGACACTGGGAGGAGATGGCACGATTCTACATGCATCTTCATTATTCGCGACATGTCCAAATGTCCCTCCGGTCCTGTCGTTCAGCATGGGCACGCTAGGATTCCTAAGCGAGTGGAAGTTCCCAGAATTCAAACGAGCTTTTCGAGAAGTCTACATGTCGGGAGCTGGAGCCGGAGACCGCACGCCAGTTCTGGAGACTCAACCCGAGTTGAAGCCCGAGTCTGAGATGGGTCCGACCGGCTGGTCCTCTGTTCGAGGCAAGTCGATGGGCTCGAATCGCGGCGCACCGATTCTCATGCGCCACCGGCTCAAGGCCGGACTCTTCGCAGCAGACGGACAAGAAGTGACCCCTATTCGTGGTAAAAGCGACAAGGGGAAAGGGGTTTATGTCATGAACGAGCTGCTCATTCATCGTGGCAAAGAGACACACTTGGCGGTGGTTGATATATTCGTTGGAGGCCGCTTTCTCACAGAGGCAGTGGTGGACGGAATCATCATATCAACACCAACAGGGAGTACAGCCTACAGCTTGAGTAGCGGCGGTAGCATTGTTCACCCGCTGGTACCATCGACCCTCCTCACGCCGATCTGTGCGCGCAGCTTGAGCTTCCGACCCCTTGTGCTCCCATCGAGTACACCCGTCACTCTCCGGCTTAGCGAGAAAAACCGCGGCCGCGAACTCGAGGTTAGCTTAGACGGGGTCAATCTTGGCGAAGGGATGGCGACTGGCATGGAGGTCCGAGTGTGGAATGAGGAGATGCGCCATGGTAAGAATGAATGGCAAGGCGGCGTACCCAGTGTCATGCGAAGAAGCATGGGCGACGAAGCGCACGAAGGTTGGGTGGGCGGACTCAATGGATTACTGAAGTTCAACCATCCATTCGGAGAATGAAGGCCCAAGGCCGTGTATATTAGCATACTTTGGAGTACTTGGCGTGTGATTTTTCTACGGATATCATGTAGATTTGCGGAATATCTATAATCGATCTGAAAGAAGCGTGAAACTTGTCTCATGGTGCCGGTATAGTTCTGTGATATGAAGATGCATGCAGTCTCAGTAGTGCAGACACTGCAGGCAATCCACACCAATACAAGTACGGCCATGATTGATCTGATATCCATGGGTCTAGTATTGTACTTCTATTTGTAGACTGCCCTGCTTATCTGAAACTCCAGATACAGTGCCTGTCAGACCCCGGAATTGGCATGTTGCTTATTTACGCGGTGCAACTATCCGAAACCTTGAATCCCTGCCGAAGTATACCGAAGCATGGAGGCCCTGGATAAGGCTGGGGGCTTCCCTGTTTCTCTGCAGGAGATGTGATGCTCCATGCCAGCGCGCATAGTTCCTGGAGAGTGACAGCACGTCCTTGCCGTCCACGCGGCTCGAGTGCTCAAAAACGAGTCTACATAATCATAAATCCCCTGTTCGTGGCCCCTAACGCCCTTACTCACAGACCACGCCTCGACCTTTAGTCTCGCCTATCTCCTGATTCCAACTGATCCTCAGCCAAGGACCACGGTTTTAGTCGCCCACATCGAAACGCAGCCCAATCATACCAACCTCCAACACCCAAAACGCGGGTCTTTTCCAGAATCCAACCGCGCGACCGTGGATCCTTAGTGTCTCCCGCCCGTGCTGATTGGTAAAGTCTTGTTTTCTCTAGATTGATTGAGCTCCGAGCACAGGTACAAGGGACTAACGCTCTCGGCCCTTCAGGGGAGACGATCGACTTGTGCCCCATTCCCGCCCCAAGACTCTGCCTCTTCCCCCCCTTTAATCCTTCCTCTTTCCCTCCCTCCCCCGCCATCCGCTTGTGTTTCAGGACTACCGATCTTTGCTTTTTTTTTTTCTTCCTAGTCGGCTTTCCTCGCCGCGCGAGGGTCCCTTCGATTCGCAGTCCTTTTTTTCGCACGGTAAGCCACGTTGAACCCTTCCGATTGGGCCCCTATCAACCCACAGCCCCTGGGACCTGGATCCGACAAAACATTCTCTTTGCCCCTCCAACAATCCCCCTCAGACTTGATTCTCACGCGGTCTTGACACACTGTGTATTCGTCCGAATTGCTGTGACTGACTGTTTTTGCCTCATTAGCCTTGACGAGGGGTCTCAGGAGGCCTTTGCGTGCATTTAGTCTGTGTGCCCGCAGCCCGATCCTGATCCTGACCTTCTCCACCCGTCATCATGGCTCAGTACGGGAAGTAAGTTGCCCCTCCAAGCGACTCTCTTCCAACGTCTTCTCATTCAGACGCAGCTCTATGTACACGCCCGACCAGTTCATGAACCCGGGGCCGGCTCCCCGTCCGCCCACTGATCGCCCGAAGTTATCGATTCCCACCAACACCCCCGTGGCCACCTCGTTCAACCAGATGTCCTTGAATTCGCCCAGCACCCCCGGCCCTGGCGGCAATCTTTCGCTGTTCCCCAACACTAGCAGCCCGACCCTGGCTCGGAGCCAGACTGGTGGACAGGGCGTCGCCGTCATTAAGGAGGGACCAGTACGATGCAAGGAAGACAAGTTCCTGGCAACATGGAACCAGCGCCATCTCATTCTCCGCGAATTCAAAATCGACTTCCTGAAGAGCGAGTCCGGAAAAGTCGTCATGACCTTCCCCTTATCGACCGTCACCAACGTTACCCGCTCCGAGGACACCAAACTCGCTTTCGAAATTACGCGCCTGGCCAATCCCAAGGACGCGACCAGCAAGGCAACCATGCTTTCGCGAGAAGTCGCCACGAAAACAATTACCTGCGAGGTGAAGTCGGACGACGAGATTTACGAGTGGATCGATAAGATCTACGAGCGTTGCCCTGGCATGGGCGGTGTTAGCAATCCCACAAATTTCAGCCATCGAGTCCACGTTGGTTTCGATCCGCAAAGTGGCGCGTTTGTAGGCCTGCCCCCAGAGTGGGAAAAGTTATTGACAGCATCTGCTATCACCAAAGAAGACTACAAGAAAAACCCCCAGGCCGTCATCGAGGTATTGGAGTTTTACTCTGATATCAAGATGCGAGAGCAGAACCCTCAGTACTATGGTGGGATGAATGGTTCCTCTGGTTCTGGCCAGAACAAATTAACGGGCAGTGGCTCTGTAGGCAGTTCAATCGCTCCTCCTCGCCCACCTCCCCCAGGTCCCATGCAGCGTCTCGACAGTGGCCAATCAAACATGCAGTCCGACAACTCTATGCAGTCACTCAACTCCACTTCAGGCTACTCTGGTGAAACAGATCGTGCTTCCGAGCAGCAGCAACAATTAGAACGTATGAAGCAATTAGCCGAACAGGAACGCCGCCGACTCGAAGAAGAAAGACGACGAGAGGACCAGGAGTACAATGATTCGTTACCCAAGGGCCGTGTTCCATTGGCCAAGCAAGAAATCGGCGGCTATGGAGGTGAAGCCTCTAAAGACAGCCGATACCAGCCCAGTCGTCCCGCACCGCAGGCTCCTGGATCTGCATCTCGGGCTCCTGGTGGTGATCCTCGCGGACTGACCGCACAGCGTGCACCCCCCGCACCCCCAACCGCTCAGAGTCCATATGGACAAGGTGCTCCTCGTGCTCCTGCTGGCTCTGCTCGACCTGACCAACAGGGCTCTCCTGACCGCTACGCTGCAAACGACCCCCGCGCACAGGCCTCGTCAAGCCGCCAGCCAAGCAATGCTGGAAAGGGTCCTTCAGGACAGGGTCCTCCTCCCACTCGTCTGCCAGCCCCTGTGCAGCAGGTGAAGCCACTGAATGTCGCCAACAAGCAGCCCAGCAGCAAGCAGGGTGTGCCCGATGGCGTGCGCCAAGCCGAGGCGGCTTTGTCGAAGCCAAAGCAAGAGCCCCACAAGAAGGAGGTGCGCATGTCGGCCATGACAGAGAACGAGGTGATGGATCGTCTACGCTCAGTCGTTTCCAAGGACAACCCCAACGATTCATACAGCAAGCAGCGGAAAATCGGTCAGGGTGCTTCCGGATCGGTGTATGTCGCCCGTGTTAAGGAACATGCGCCATCGGGTGTCGCTCGTGAACTGTACCGACAGTACGGACCTCGGTGCCAGGTTGCCATTAAGCAGATGGATCTGCGCAGTCAGCCTCGCAAGGAACTTATTGTCAATGAAATTATTGTCATGAAGGATAGTCAACATGCGAACATTGTGAACTTCTTGGATTCTTTCCTGCAAGAGTCGAGCAATGAACTTTGGGTGGTCATGGAGTTTATGGAAGGTGGTGCCTTGACCGATGTGATCGACAACAACCAAGTAATCCAGGAGAACCAAATTGCCACAATTTGTGCCGAGGTATGTCTGCTCTTTGTTAAATGAGTATAGAAGAATGCTAACAATCATTGAAGACTTGCAAGGGTCTTGCTCACCTGCACAGCCAGAACATCATCCACCGAGATATCAAGAGTGACAACGTTCTTCTTGACCGTGTTGGCCATGTGAAGATTACTGATTTCGGCTTCTGCGCCAAGCTTACCGAGTCTAAGAACAAACGCGCTACTATGGTCGGTACTCCCTACTGGATGGCCCCCGAGGTTGTCAAGCAAAAGGAATACGGCCCCAAGGTTGACTGTTGGTCCTTGGGTATCATGGCCATCGAGATGATCGAGTCGGAGCCTCCTTACCTGAACGAAGAGCCATTGAAGGCGCTCTACCTTATTGCCACCAACGGTACTCCTCGTTTGAAGAAGCCTGAGAAGCTCAGCAAGGAGCTCAAGGCTTTCTTGGCCGTCTGTCTCTGCGTGGATGTCCGCAGCCGTGCGACTGCAGACGAGCTTTTGGCACACGAGTTCATGCAGACAGGCTGCAGTCTGGCCAGCCTGGCCGAGTTGCTCCGCTGGAAGAAGCCCAACGGACAGTAATTCGGCTGACCTTCCCCTGCTTTCTTGCATTCATGTCTAAAAGATTTTTGCTACATACCCCTTCTGCCTGCACATGCACAACATTTCCTGTAGTTTGAGGAACTGCCCCGCGCACATATGGGCCCCATCTACTACGTCTCCGGTTAGACTGTTTCCCCCTCCCCTCCCCCACGAAGCCGCTGTACTTGAATCTTGCTTCATAACCGGACTGAACATTGCATGGCCATTTCTCATCTTCTGCTTGCTCGGTACTGCCTCTTTTCGTTGCTACTGCTGCTACATACAAATTCTTTCGGCGTGGGAACTGGCGTTTCTGAATTCTTTCGATTTTATTTGAGACGCGAGGGAATCTCTTCATACCTGATTTGCGTGATCCCTTCTCATGGTCTGTTATTTCGGTCATCATGATCACGCCCTCTATTGATTGCACAAAACCGCCCCTTTCTTCCGTCATCTCCTCATCTTCCATCTTGATTGTGATTATCTGCGTCTTCAGGTGGTACTTTTTTTTTGATTTGATCTTGTCTCCCTCGAGCGACGAATGATGCTTCACGATTCCGACTTGCACTGTGTATTCCCTGTCTCTTCTTTTAAAAGCGACGAATCTGCTTAGTCTGAGTCTGAAATTGAGGGCTTGTTTCTTTCAATCTTCTATCCGTAACATTCATTGCTAAATCGTAAATCCACGTCCACTGGAACTCTGACAAGAGTCCAACACTCTAGCAAGATCGCTGCAAATCCTCAATAATCAAATCAGCCGCACGCTCAGCCACCGCATAGACCGTAGCCATAGTGTTAGCACTAATCTGATCAGGGATAACACTACAATCCACAATCCTCAAGTTCGAAACTCCCTTAACCCGCAGTCTCTCATCGACAACCCGTCCCATCGCACACGTCCCAAGATTATGATTAAAGATCATCGAATTCACCCGCATATGCTCACGAGCCTGCGCCCCATCCTCGATATCAACCTCCGGCGCAGGAACAAGACGCTTCGAGACTCGTCCAGCGAGATGCTCCGAGCGAAACGCGCGGTCCACGGCCTCGAGTCCCGCAGCGATGACATCCTCGTCTACGGAGTGAGCTAAGAAATCCAGATCAATCGCTGGAGAGTCTTGGATGCCATCTCCACACTCCGATGGGACGATATGCGTACTTCCCCGTGCGGAGGGATACATTGAGCTGACAATGATTGAGTAGCAGTCATTCGACGAGCCGTCAGCTCTACCGTGGACGACATGGCCTTGATGGCCGTAACCCGCCGCGATATCGAAGTTGCAGCCCATGCCCACCATAGCGATGGCTGGGGCATTGGGGTCTTGCAGAAGGTGTTTTTGGCGAGTAAGCTGCTCCTTGTGGTATGGGGATATTGCGTTGAGTTCTTCGGATTCGATCTTTGCGATTGTCGAGGCCAGGCGCTCTTTTGATACGAGTCCTCCGTAGGGGATGTAGGTGTTCATGCCGGCTTGGTTTGAGAGCATCCCGTCTTGAGTTTCTTGGAGGCGTTGCGAATGCTCGCCGAATACTCCTGGTTCAGAGAAAAGGGAGTCGAGGGTTGTGTTTTCGGGTGTCCTGACTAGTTCGTAGACCATGTTGCTCATGAAGTGTTCTTGGAGGTTCTCGCCAACCTCTGGGAGGCTGACCAGGCAGGGGATATTGACGGATTGTAAGATGTCCGGATTGCCTATTCCTGATAACTCGAGGATCCTGGGGCTCTGGATGGTGCTAGCAGATAGGATAACTTCATGCTTTGTGGAGACTTCGTATTGTGCTCCGTCGTACGTGAACAGAACACTCTTAGCCTGCCTGTTGTCTGCATCAAGCAGTATCTTCTCCACTATTGCCTCAGTGAGAATATGGAGATTAGGACGATCAAGATAAGGCTCCAAATACCCTGCAGCGTAGCTGCGCGTAACTTTCTTATTTCGTCGATCAACAGTCATGAGGCTCTGAGCGAAGCCCTGATGATGACCTCCATAGACATCACCGCTGGCAATCGGAATAGTAGCATCGGTTATAGCATCAACGACTGCTGCATCAATACCAAATCCAGAGGGTGCCCATGACACCTGAATTGGCCCAGACTGACCATGATTCTTGGGGTTTTGCTTGAAATGCTCAGGTCGGTTAGGAGTCGAGTCTAGCTGAAGCGATTCGCTCTTGTGGAAATAAGGCTCTAGCGTCGACCATGACCATCCTGGTGCCTGGCTAGCCCAGGAATCGATGTCTTCTCTCGAAGGACGAACATATGCAAGAAAATTGAGGGCACTAGAGCCGCCAATCATCTTTCCTCGAGATACGTGATGCACCTTGTCGCCATTGCCTTTCTAGAAATGTCCATATCAGAATATAATGATGTAAAGCGTATCGTTCTCGAAGACTTACCTGTGGAATCGTCTTGAAAGTCCAGTCATAGTCAGGATCATGAAGCATTGCACCATAGCCAATCATGCTTTGCACATTTTGATCGTCCAGGCGCAACTTTCCTGCTTCGATGACGGCGACATGGACATTTGGATTTTCTGTCAGGCGAGATGCCAGCACCGAGCCTGCAGTCCCGCCTCCAATAACAATATAGTCAAATGAACCTTTGACGAAGTCCTCGGGTGAGACAAGTGCTCTGTGCTGTGCCATTATTTTCGCACACTAATTTGAATCGAGACAGGAGAACATGCATGGGACTTTTGAGCCAACTTGTATGAACACTGCCTTCAAACTCTAATTGAGAATGAAACTTGGCAAGCGTGGTTATCGCTTAAATCCGAGTTCATCGGGCAGCGCGAGCTGAATATCGTTGTACGCATGGGTATCGCCGGATGCGGACTTCTTTTCCCTGTTCCACATGGCGACGATCTCATCCTACGTGTACATACACGAGCGAGTCTTCCGAACAGGTATGACGTAGATGTTAAAAAGCTGTCTACGCGATATCATGATCCTGATCAATCATATTTGATTTTCCTTGAGAAAAATCTTGTATCTTTAGGTCATCTGCGTCTGTATGCAAGTTTTGACGTGATGGGGTACATGTTACGGTGCATCTTGCAGGGTTATTTGACGGCCGACCCATTCTGTATCAGAGAAAGCTGAGAACGCAGAGCTCGGTTATAATATGGGCTGAAGAAGTAAGTTCGTTCATCTGAGCCTGCAGCCTTGCGTTCGCACCAAATTTGAGCCGTCTTCTTCCCCACCATTACAATCGAGGCTTTTATTGGACTATCGTTATGCAAAGTTGACGGCTGATCGAGGCTCGTGCTGGAAAAATGGATATGTAAGATCATCAGTGGGTATAGTGGGCATTGTCGCATGCTAGCCCTGCAGAATACAGCCAGCCACTTTAATTGACTCTCAAGCGATCACTCAGCACAATATTGTAAATTACACTGTAGTCTACTCGTAAAATACACAGAAACGCTACTATTCTTGATTACTGCAGGAGCCAAAGATCATAATATCCATTCATCACATTATTATATTATCATACATTTCTATTCTCCCAAATATTCATTACATCCAGTTCTTGGTCGGTTCCAACTGCGGCAATGATCCGAACCAATGTCTCCGGATATCTCTCGCCAATTTCGGGAGTAATAAATCTTGTCGCATCTTCTGCATAGCACACAAGACCTCCGTACTGAACGCTCGCAATTTAGACCCATCTCTTGGTCGATTCCAGCTGTGTCGCAGAACTGCTGACACTTCAAGGTCATCGGTACATGCCATGATGTTTGGTCCGTTAGTCTCTACCAAACTGTGAGCTAATTAGCCCAGCTAGTATGTAAGGCCTTGCCTGTAAGCTAGAATCTGAATCCGCTGTGGATTTTCATGCCAGCCGGCCAGAAAGCAATAAAGTAGGAACAAACCCACGACGGGGCCTGAAGAGACTCGAAAGTCAAAGAGAAGAACAAGGACACCACGGACCCTGAAAAGACTCGAAGGTCAAAAAGGAGAACAAACCCACGACGGGGCCTGAAAAGACTCGGAAGCCTTAAGGATATCAAACGCACGACGGAGTCTGATGAGGCTCGAAAGCCGGGGAACAAAAAATTGCGTGTCAACGGTCAGGATCGCGCATCGTGCATGTAATCGAGACGCGTCGAACAAGTTTGCGATGGAGAAGAAAAGAAGAAAAGAAAAGAAGAGGGGGGGGGGGGGGGGAAGATATTTGTAGGGAAGCCTGTTGTTACACTGGGCTGGGCGACAAGACTCTCTCTTCTGATTGGCTTACACTTGCCCTAATTCGCTCAGTTTAACTTCGTGTACTCATTTCAATTATTTGTGCGTTTGAGTTTTATTCTATGTATGGGTGACTGAATGTGTGCTGATCTATAAACATGGAATTGATAGAAGCTCGCATTAGTGGAGACAGCGATCAGCGCCGGCACAGGTGGGTCTGGCCTTGGGTGACTCGAGCGTGGCTGCGTAGCCGCCCAGGGTAAGTCCCCCCCTAGTACTGCTTGGGCTATGAGGCGGTACATTAGTCTCGGTCGACCTGTAGCCACACGTCATAAGAAGCTAATAGGTCTATTCGTGGCAATAATTACATACTAGATCAAATACGATCTGAGGGGCCCGCGTAGGCACGATTGTCTACACAGACCTCTATTCTCTGACTTGGCAAAGAAATTCAAAATAGCAAGAACAAACAAAGGCCAAGGAAAGCCTTAATAAAACAAGTATGTATAGAAAAAATCGTCTATATCGTGTCAGACATACAGTAGGCAGTTCATACACCAAAGAACAGAAATATGGCCAAGAAGTAGACCAGGGAAAATCTACGAGTAGTACCGTAGATAGACAAGAACCAAGAATCAAGGCAATCCCTCTCTGACAGCTTGCGCCAATTGGCCACAAGCCTCGCTAAACAGCACGCCTGTCAAGATGGACTCGCCTTCGCTTACAGTCCAGCGCCCAGAATCAGTAAGACGCTGCCTCCACGCATCCTGGTCCGCACCGCTCAAATCGTTCCAAGTGCGCAAGGTCTTCGACTCGGGGTGCTCGCTATGCGCCAGCGAGGAAGTCTCAACGAGAACGCTTTGCTCGGCAGTCTGACCATCATGGCAGCGGACAATAACCGAGACTTCTTGCGGCGAGCGAACCTCAAGATCAGCAGGCGCAAACCCAGAGCTATGGACGCGGTCGAGAATGTTCTTCAAACTTTCGAGCTGGCCCTCGTCGGGCGACTTGACACTGGCGTGGGGGAAGAACTTATCCAAATAAGAAGCGGCCTCTTGGCCTGGATATTCATAAGCCACAGCCCATGAGTTCTCGCTGCCGCCTGGAAGCCATTGCACGGCGCCAGTAACAGGTGGTACGGCGCCGCGAATTTCAGCATAGACCCACAATGCGAGGACGACAGCCATCAATGAGCCGAATAGAACAGTTGTATACACGAGTAGCTCCCAGAACTCAGCTGGTCCAGGCAAAGTGAGGGTGTAGCGTGCGGTGCGCGAAGATGCAGGGAATGGCGAGAGAGGGAAGGTATGCACAACAACGGTGTTGCCCATACTGACGGAGGCAAGCTTGACTTTTTGTGGGGGGACTTCAGGCGTGAGAGGATGTGCAGGGGGAGTGAAGGGCGAGAAACACAGTTTTGTCATCGAGAATGGATGTAAATCTTTTAGAGTTGTGTAGTGCTGAATCTTTCCAAATCCGCGGAAGGGTCCGTACTCGAGGGTCCAAACTGCGATTGCGTTGTCGCTTCCACTTGCTGCAATGATGAATTGTCGCTGGCCGATTGGGTTTGTACCGAGGAAGCACACATCAAGACCAAGACCGATTTTCATGCTGCTAGGAAGCTTCTTGCGACGAATGATCATTGGCGAATCCCAGACTCCTGATGGCTCGGATTCGACCTTGGAGAAATCGAGAAGAAGTAATTCGCTACCGCCACGAGCAGGAGCATTCTTCAGGACGAGCAATGACGTCGAAGTCAGGAATTTAATGGCGCGGATCTTGGGGCGCGCAGCTTTGCCTCCTCTTGTCAGAGGAATGGTATAGATAGTCCGAATTTCTGGCGCGGCATTCGAGCGGGTTGAGGACGAAAGCTCGCCGACCACCACATCCACTCCATTCGTGTACGCGAATCCGAAGCGACCCTTCACATCTTCATCTGAATCAGGATCGCGATCAGTGTCGTTTTCAAAATCGATAAAGTCCACATCTTCCGCTTCCTCGTTGTCACCGAGGCGAATCCGGCCAATAACATCCGAGTCGATTGGAGATTCCTTCGCGCTGAAAAGTACGATCTCGCTGGATGGAGCAAGTCCTGTCGCAATAGCACCAATTCTACCAACCTTCTTGGAGTCATCTGTCGGCTTTTTCCAAGGCGAAAGGCGCAACACGCGCTGGTAAGTGTCGCCGGGGTCAGTTCCTTTCTTTGAGCGGAAGATCGAAGCGCGCGATAGCAGCTTTGCTTCGCCTGGAATGACCTCCTCTTTCTTGTCCTTCGGCCTCTCCTTCTCATCCTTGTCGCCTTTCTCTTTTCCATCCTCTTCTTTCTCGTTGCTTTCGACCATGGTGACAATCTTGCGAGGCGCCTTGAACTTGAACGATCGCATATGCTGATTATTGTTCTTCTTCTGCTCGGCAAGAGAGCTGTTGATACCAGCAAAGACCGTCAACGAATCCTCGTCGTCGCCGCTCTGCGGCGCAACAGCCAAAGTGGTCGCGGAGTCCTCGTCGCGCGACAGGTTGAGCTCGACAGCTTCGGTAATCTCATCGCGCTTCGAGGTATCTAAGAGTGACTGTTCTCTTGTTAGCAAATGTTATGACAATAGAATTTCGAGCTGCGCAACTGACGATCTTGTTTCCAACTCCGCTTCGGCCCTCGCCACCTCCGCCGCCCACGAGAAGACGGCCATTGTCTCGCGGGTCGAAGTCAGCTGCAAACAGCGGACAGGAGAGAGTGATTTTCGCCACGTGAACCGGAGGCGCCATGGTGGAAGTTGAGCACCTACGATGCGGAGTGGAAGAGGGCGAAAGGACAGATGGGATGTTGCCCCGGATTCTTGGCGCGGTTGTCCGCTTTGGGCATGCCGAAGCTTATCCCGATCTAGGGCTAGACATGTCTGCTTCTAGATTGCCATAGGCTGGAATCATCATCAGATATAAAGTACAATGTCTTGTTCTATCGAAACCGGCGAAACTACACTTAATTTATAATGAACTTATCACTGGATGCAACGAAGTGTGTATTTTTAAATGTAAATCAGACGAAATCTACTCTTCAACTTCCTGGCCAGTGAACTCAGGAAGTCTCTTGAGAATATCGCTCCAGGTCTCTTCACCATCAGTGAGAGACTTGAGGGCCTTGAGGATCTCATCCTCGCTAGCGCGCACCTGCTTGGTGGTGTCACGGTCACGCAGAGTGAAGGTGCTGTCCTCGACGGACTGGAAGTCGACAGTAAGGCCAAAAGGAGTACCCAACTCGTCGTTACGAGCGTAACGCTTTCCAATAGAGGCGGAAGAGTCATCCACACGGTTGGAGATACCCAGACGGCGCAGCTTGGAGGTCAAACGCTGAGTGAGGGGCTTGAAGGAAGCGTGAGTGGAGAGAGGGACAAGCAGAACCTTGGTAGGAGCCACAATGGGAGGGAAAGAGAGGACCTAAAATTGGAGACGTCAGTAAATATATTCATAAATAGATTGCTTGGGAAACATACACCACGGGCCTCGTCGCCGGCACGCGACCAGTAAACGTGCTCGATCATACTGTATAAGATACGGCCAATACCGAAAGATGGCTCAATAACATTAGGAGTGTACTCGCGGATATTCTCAACGCGAGTACGCTTTTCGATGTTGATAAGGTCCTTGCTCAGCTCAACCTTGCCGGAGCCAACACCCTCAACGTCAATCTCGACCTTGCCATTCTGCTGCAGATCCAGAGAAAGCTTCTCGCGCAGATCTTGGGATAGAGCGTCAATAGCTGTCTCAACAGTCTTGGCATCCTTCTTGAACTGAGGGCCGAACTTCTTCTTTTCGATGTCGACCTGCCACTCCTCAAACTTTCGGGGCTCGGAGAGAGTCTGGCGCACGACCAGTGGGGCACCAGTCTTGTTCTTGTGTACGGTCAGATCGTAGGCACTGCGGTCAGCACAGCCAACACACTCGATCCAACCGTAGCTGGTGTGGAGCTCAGCGTCCCAGCAGTCAGCAGCGTAGTGAGCCATTTCATTGGCCATGTGCTGACGGAAACGAAGCTTAGTGGTATCAACACCAAGCTTCACCAAGAAGAGCTGGATACGGCCCAGGAAGTAACCAAGAGTCTCGTTATCAACAAGACCGGTCTCGACAGCCCTGCCGATGGTCATCTGGGTAGTCTTTGTGCTACCAGACAACTGCACATTACGGTCGAGCAGAGTCATCTCAACATCCTTAACCTCGACGAAGCGGGGGTGCTTCTTTCCACCCTCAGGGTCGACGTAGTGCTCAATCTCAGCCATCAGGAACTCACGCACGCGCAGCAGGCCAGCACGTGGGGAGATTTCGTTTCGGAATGACTTGCCAATGGCCGCGGAGGCAAAGGGCATAGACTGCTGGTTGAACTCCAAGAGCTTCTGGAAGTTCAGGAACTGACCCTGAGCAGTTTCAGGGCGCAGGAAACCGGGCATGTTGCTGCTAGGGCCAATAGAGGTTTGGAACATGAGGTTGAATGAGACGGGGTCCTCGACAGGGCCGTCGGTCTGAGGGTTACGAATGTTGTACTTCTTGATGATCTCAGTGAGCTCTGGGCCACCGAAGTTGTCGATCTGGGCGAGAGTCTCTTCGTATTCCTTGACGACTGCATCGTCCAGCTTCACGGCTTCCTTCTCTTTGGAGTTCTTTTTCTTCTTCTTTTTGGCTTCCTTGTCGGCGTCGACCTCGACCTTCTGGCCGCGCGCCTCTTTGTCGCCCTTCAATCGAGCCTCCAGCACCTCCTCAACCAAGTGGTCGGCACGGAAGATCTCGCCAGTCTTGGGATCCTTGCACATCCAGTCGGCGAACTTGTCCACGTGCCCAGAGGTCTTGAGAACCTCGTGGGGAGTGAGCATAGTAGTGTCGACCTCCAGCATATCCTCCTCCAACACGAAGTGTTTGCGCCATAAGTCGGTCATGTTGGCGATCAGAGCGGTTCCAGGTGGGCCATAGTCGTACAGGCCCTTGACACCACCGTAGATCTCGAAGGAGGGGGTATAAAACATGCGGCGGCGGAGCATTGACTCCAGGACGGAGCGATCGACCTCCTGGCCGGTCTTGGTGGCGAGGGTGGCCATCTTGGGGTTTCGTTTCGAGGGCGTTCGGGGCGCTGTTCCAGTTGCGAAAAACCTAAGGAGGGTTGGAGGGGAAAGAAAAGAGCGGGGGGGAAGACGCCGCAGCAATTGAGTCATCCGACCACAGCCCACCCTGGGGGTTTCACCACGCAACAAATTAAACAGAATTATTGGAGGAAACGAGTGGATCGAGGCTGGCGCTCTCTTAATATCTTTACGTTCTTTTTAAGACACAGGGGAATCTCTTTCCCAATTGAAAGGGATCATCAACATCAAAAAAAGGTGGCCGGAACACTCGGGGAAATGTTGATCCGCGATAAATTATTTCTCCAAAAAAAAAAAAAGATCGGCGCAATCAGTTCGCAGAAAACAGCTTTGCACAACCCACGATTCTTCAAGATGGGTTTGAAAGGCCAGAGGAAGGCGCCTCCAGGTGCAGACGATTTCAAGACTGCCAATAAGCAACGGCGTCAATTTCAGCACATCAAGCGCAAGAGGGAAAAGGACTCTAGACGCCGCGACGAGCGTTACGCCTTCAAGAAGGAAGAGGCCAAAAATCCCAAGCTCAAGGAGGAGCGATTGAAGCGCAATGTTCCATTAACCCTCGACCGCAAGCGAGTCTGGGACGAGGGTGATAGCGACGCTGAAGATCATGGACTTGGTCTAAGTGTTGACGTTGAGCGCATCAAACGGGCCAAGAAGGAAGAAGAGGACGAACTGAACCGACCGCTCGAGGACGGAGAAGATGAGAGCGACGAAGCGGAATCTGATAATGAGTCGGTGGACAGCATGATTGCAACAAGCGAGAGCGAGGACGAAGACGAGGATGAAGAAAAAGACGACGACGAATCCAGCCGTGGACGAAAGAAGTCATCTCTTCCCACAGCGACTGACCGTGCAACGAGCCCGACTCATTCTACGCGCAGCACGAACCTCAACCTCCAACCCGAAGCGCTTGCAGCAAAATTCCCTTCACTCTTTACATCTGGGCCTCCGCCAACACCTAAAGTGCTCGTCACCACTGGCCTCAACTCCACACTCCACAAGGAGGCTGAGATTATGACCGAGCTCTTCCCCAACAGCGTCTACATCCGGCGCACAGCCCACCGCTACTCTCACAAATTCTCTATCCGCGAAATCTCCAAGTTCGCCTCAAATCGTAACTTCACCGCTCTGGTCGTGGTGCAGGAGGACCAGAAGAAGCCTAGCGGGCTTACAATCGTCCACCTCCCGCAAGGCCCAACATTCCATTTCACCATCAGCAACTGGATTGAGGGTAAACGGTTACCAGGCCACGGTCGAGCAACTGACCACTGGCCCGAGCTTATCCTGAATAACTTCCGCACACCACTGGGTCTGCTTACCGCGCATTTGTTCCGCACACTTTTCCCGCCGCAGCCGGAGTTCGAAGGCAGACAGGTCGTTACATTGCATAACCAACGTGACTACATCTTTGTCCGCCGCCATCGTTATATCTTCCGTGAGAAGCGAGAATCGGAGAAGGCAGTTGTCGGCAGCGATGGCAAGGAAATGGCCGGTGCTGAAGGTATTCGCACTGGATTGCAGGAGCTGGGACCTCGATTCACTTTGAAGTTGCGTCGTGTTGATAAGGGAATCCAAAGGGCGAGTGGACAGGAGTGGGAGTGGCAGGGCAAAATGGAGAAGGAGCGGACAAAGTTCCAGCTTTGATTGGATTTATTTATTTATTGCATGGGGTTCTAGGAGTACCAAAAGGTCGTGTCTTCGAGAAATATCATATTCCAATAAACATAGTCAAGCTCGATTTGCAAAACATTTCCTGATCCAGTTGTAGTAGCCGCTGTAGAGTACCTAGTAACACTCATTCTATTCCAAGGTTTCCATCCCTTTAGCAGTACAGTAGAGACGAAAACTGGGTGACAGTTCCCGATAGTACTCCATACTAACTTTTCCCCTCGACCAGCCTATGTTGATTATTTTGAGAGCAGAGCCATTTTTCTATAGAACGCAGATCAATGATTGATGGGTGTCTCAAACGGCCGAGCATGGAATGCACTTAAGTCCAACAATAGAACTTCCACTCTCTATCATAGTATTACTCAAATACTTTAACTATTACGAGGCAACTAGGCCCAAGCCTAGCTACATGCATATAATACAACCCCCCAACGCCCCAAACACCAAACCCCTTGGCCCTATGCAATTCTATCTGCTCGATAAATCAGGCGTACTGCCCTGCAAATCCTGAATCTTCGCCATCGCCCTCGCCATAACCTGACCCCTCCGCTGAGCATAAGGAATCGGCTTACGGCCAGTGACCACCCGAATCCTAGCCGTCAGCTTCGGTCCCGAGTCTAGAAGTTCGGCCTGGACACTCTCGAACAGACTCCTCGCTTCATCAAGCGAGTACCCCGCCGAACGCGTCAGAGGGCGTAAGCCAAAAGCCTCGAGGCCTTCTAACGCGGCAATGAGAGCCATTTTGCCGAGTGTTTTCTCATCGTCGCCTTCTGGCCACATGCCGATAGGGAATGTTCGCTCTATGGCTTGGATTCCTTCGAATCCTGCTGCTGTGAGGACATTTGTGCGGAGATGGGCTAGGTCACGGGGATAGCCTGAGTCGTCACCTGTTTGTCGGAGGGCAGCGGCGTAGACGAGGAGATTTGGTGTTGCTTCGGGGGTAATGAAGATTGTGTCGCCGGCGGGGTCTGCGTCGGCGACTTCAATATAGCCGCCTGGTTTGAGGTGGGCGTAGGCTTGCTGGTAGATGAGGGGCCAGTCTGTGAAAGCGCCGGAGAGGCCGCGGATATGGATCAGATCGAAGGGCTCGTGGTATGTCCATTGGGTTTGGGCGTCAGCGAGCTGGAAGTCGATGTTGGGGAGGGACATGTGGCCGAGACCAGCGTCGAAGACACCTATATCAGAGGCGATGATTGTGGCGTCTGGATAGGCAGTGCTCATTTCGATGGCCCAGTCGCCGGGACCGGTGCCAATATCAAGAATGCGAGGAGAAGAGCTGGGTAATGGGGCGGTGGTGAGCCGGCCTTCTAGTAGGATGAGATAGATTTGATGCACGACGTTAAGCCGAGTAAGTTCAGTCTCGTCATTGGGCATGAAGTAGTTTCCATCGCAGTATCGGCGGCCATTTTCTTCCAGCTGCGGTAGACTCTCAGGCGAGCACGAGCGGGTTGATTTTCTACTTAGCGTGTTAGTTTTCAGTTTCGATCTATGTTGAACAGTAAACATCGGCTCGCTGTCTCAGGGTTGGTAATAGGTAGTGCGTTCCATCAACAACAGACACCGCTCACTTACATTGACTCTGCGCTCTCGGAGGTATCTGATTCTGGCTCTGAGCTGTCTGCTTCAAGTGCGTCGAGTACTGGGGACCGTTCCCGATCAGAATGGATGGGGTCATCCGATGCCTGAATAGTTGTGTCGTCCATGACATGACGACCGAGCAAACACTTCCGATAAGTTCAGGGTAAACCGGTAGGGAAAGATGTTTAGCGAGCGAAGAGGCAAGATATCAAACCCAGTATAGATCCAGGGCAGCATAGGGCCAGAGAACTAGAGAACCCAGGAAATCAAGGTTAACCACAGGGGCGGGTCGCGAGGCTAGAAATCTCGAAAACATTAATAGGCGAAAAAAGCAACAGGAGGGGGGAAGCAGATCATCGAAGAATTTGGAATAAAAAAAAAGTTGACGGGAGAGAGTGGAGACCCGACAGGCTGGACCACGATGTCCAAGTTTGGAAGAAGACCCAAACCGCCGGGAGCACAGCTGAGGATATACGAACCCAGAAGACCGGGTTAGATGGGCTGTGGAGTACACGACAGGGGGGCCGTTGCGGAGTCCAAAGTTGGGACCGCCATGCCGGGAAATTAGAGGAGTACACGTAGGGGCCATGGGGGAGACTTCTACGTGGTCCGCTCGGGTTTGTTTGTGATATCTCTCCTCCCCTGTCTCCTATTTCTGGACTCTAGCGAACTCGCAAGTGGGGAACTTCCTATTTGCGTGGCGATCCTGCACCGCAGAGCCTGGACAAGTGGTTGGCCCAGGACCGGCTGGCACCATTGCAATGGACTCATAGATCGGCGGTTCGTCGCGGCCTCGAGGCCCAGCAGAGCGGTTCAGAGTGGCATATTAGACAGCATGGACCGCAGGCTCCACAGGTCCAAGCAGAAAGGTGCCCATGCATGAATTCCCCGAGGGCCGGAGTCCATATCCCTGCCTTCCGCAACTGGGGTTTTATGGTTATTTGCGACCCGGTGCTCTGGGACGGTGCTTTTGTTCTGCATCCACTCTTGAGGGGAAGATGGAACATGTCCACGCAAAGGTATATCCCCGTCTGCTCGAGACGAGCAGTTGACCTAGGTACATGTATGTCTCGAATCTCAAATTCAATGTCTGGATAGCACGCCGTAATAGTTCGCCCTGAGAGCTTTGCCTGTCATGGAGCCGTGGCACGGACAATGTGGAGTGGAGTGCGTCCGGATCAACAGATACTCCGAACAATACATCCTTTTCGATTGTGACTAAAATCTTGCCTCACATATCACGAGTGGATGCTCCAATTCTTGCGTCTCATACCTCTGCGGTTCAAATTCTCTGGAGGGCCAATTCTTGCACGACTCGGCTGCTTGTTGTACATTGAGTAGAAGTATTGGATGGGTATACCCCAGGAGAAAGCAAACGACACGATCTGTCATATCAACTATGCCTTGTTCCAGGTCATAATCACATGGACTACTTCGCTTCCTCTAGGCTCAGACTAATTTTCATGCAGCCGTAGGGGCATACAGCCCACGGGCGTAATACATCCTAAACCCACTTACGCCCTCTCTCGATAGCAGCTTCTCCGTACGGACTCGTGCATAAGAGGGTATTTGTGTGACGTGGTAGGAGCCGCTAGCTCAATTCCAACATTGCCAGTCAGTTGCATCCGGTGCATCCGGTACCCTCTTCGCCGCTCTTTCTCCCAAGGGGACCATGCTCAATATTCGCCGTATCCTTCGCGCAAGAGGATTTGGCCAGGACTGCATGAGCTCCACGGTGTGGGAATGATGATAGACGGCCAAAGTGGATGTATCCAAGCGATCTTCTTGGTAAACGGCTGTTTAATTGATTGCTAAAGGGATTCGCCAAATCCCGAATTTAGTCGCGCGAGCCGCCTGCCAAAAATATCAAACCCTAAATATTTTTGTATCCTGGTGGTGTCTATCTGTCTATCACATTGGAAGAAAAGAGAAAGGCCGCAGCCCAACAGCGGAAATGTTTCCAGGTGCGCGTGCCTTGACACGAGACAATGTCTATATCTACTGCCGCTGAAAGAGCATCCCGCACCATGAACACATAATATGCAGCACCTCTCGCCAGCGCACACAGATCCTAGACAAGAGTCTCACCCTCGGCATCCCACCGCGAACAACACAGCAAACATCATCAACCACGAAGCCAAAGTCCCGACAACCCGGTCCAGAGCCCTCCCTAATCCAGCCAGACCCGCAAGTCCCAACCAGTCACAGCCGATCTCCCGGTGCCTGAACCAGGCGGGCGGGATCTCCACCAGAACCTCAGGGCGCAAAGAAAATTAATCCGTCAGCACAGAATCTCCATCACCGTCCTTCCGGCCACGACTTCGCCAAGACGACGAGACCAGAGGTACAGCCAGAGTCCGGAGTAGTCACTGCATTTACCTTCCCTCCCGAATGCCCGTTCCTTCACACGACCCGCAGCCGCAGCCCTCTCCACCTCAGCACGCGGCCATGTCGCGCTCGCCGAACCGCCTCCTCTACATCGCCGCCCTGGGGAACCCTGGCATTCAGTATACGAAGACCCGCCACAATGCAGGTGTCCTGCTTCTCGATGCGATGCTACCGCGACTGCAGGCGCGCGATAACATAAAGCCTTTCCTCCAAACGATGCGATCAACGAGCTACATGAACGAGTCTGGGAAGAGCGTTGTGCCGGGCTTAACGAAGTTTCTCGCGCAGGCAGATAAGTCTGCAGCAGCAGAAATAGGTCTTCGGGGGAGCGAGGGTACACCGGCGACGCTGGTACTACTGCACGACGAGTTAGAGAGTGCGCCGGGGAAGCTCAAGATCCGCTTCGGGGGTCCCGAGTCGTTGAGTCTTCGTGGACACCGGGGGCTAGAGGACGTGTTTGAGAAACTGAATAAGAAGAAGATGTGGAATCTGGGGGCGAAGCGAGATGCGTCCTCTGGAGCTCCTGATCCGCGGGAGATCAAGACGGCGTTTATAAAGCCCAAAGACAGGTTGCTTGATAATGCTGGGCCGAGGGAGTTCTCGGTTATGAGAGTTGGATATGGCATTGGGAGGCCGGAGACGAGGGGACGAGATGATGTTGCGGACTACGTGCTTTCGCAGATGGATGCGCGGGAGTTGAAGGGAGTTGATGCTGCTGCTGAAACGGTGATTATGGCATTGGAAAAGGAGATATACCGGGCTCGAGTCTCCTCGCCATAAGAGGAGACGAGGATCTGGAGTTCTTGGAGTTTCGTTGATTGGATCTAGCCTTGCATTGGCATTGGAGTTATAGATTGACATTTAGCATTATCCCCACAGAGGGATTTATGGAGCCAGGATTAATATCCCATGCGTATGGAATAGAATTCTTTTGCTAGAGATACAAGACATAAAACATGCTTGAGAAGAGAGACCGGAGAAACTCGCTAACCAGCCCTGCCAGGCCTTACAAGCTTTAAACAGAAAAAAACAAGGACAGCGTTGTCTCATCAGCACACGTTAACATGGGTTCATAGCCCGGATTATGCGAAGAATTAGAAAAACGAAAGCGCAAAAATACCATCTAAACGGTACCAGCAATGCTCAGATCACGAATCTCCTGCAACACCTCCTCTACGCGGTTATCTAGATCACCACGGGCATATTGCTCCCGGGTCTCAGCATCCAGATACTGTTGGACCTGCGCCATACGCGAGTAGGCTTCCGCACAGAAGCGCAGTTGGATCTTTACGAGAGCTTCGAAACTGGGATCCAGGTACGGCACACGGAGATCGATGAGCTGGGGCAGCTCGGTGAAAAGCTGGTCGTTCAGCTGCTCGTAGGCCTGCTTTGCGATTTCGGTCTCGCGCTCGGTGCGGGGGAGCTTGGTGGCGTCCTTGTCGGGCTTCTCAACCAGGCGCTTCACCTTAGCTCGCATGGAGTCGTAGTCCAAGAGTTTGTGGTTGCGCTTCTTAATACATTCGTTGACGTCGGGGAAGTAAGCGGTGAATCGTGTAATGGGCTCGAGGACGGTGGTTCTGCAACGGGGAAACGTCAGCATATGGCCTCGGAGGCCTCAAAATAAAATTGCCACACATACCGGTATGGTCCATCCAGAGCCTTAATGGTCTCCGCATCGAGATCCTCCACTGCTTGCTTGTAACTCCTGCTGACACCGTCCTTGGTGCCGGCGTCGCCGTAGAAAGCGTCAATGGTCTCCGCAATGCGCATTTGAGAGGCGGTCATGGCTGAGACATGGTCATCAGTTTGCGTTCCACCATGCAGGTCATCTAAACCTACCTCGGAGCGAGTCAAGATATCCCTTGGCCTCTTTCTGCAGCCGGTTCGCGGCCGCTTCCATTGTTCGGTATCGACTGCGATCGTTAGCCACGCCCCTAGCCCCCACGAGGACTTTGCGCATACCGTTCTTCGATCTCATAGTCTCGGTCATTCGTCCGCTCGACGTGCCCTGAATTGAGTCAGTATCGCTGTTTCATGGCCTATCGGACTGACTGCGGGGTAGCATTCCACGGCGGACGTACCGGTCTTCATCATCACCTGGGTCGTCGCACGGTTGACATTCTTCTTGAAGCCTGCATGGAGCATATGTTAGCTTGAGTTCTGGTCCCAGGTCGCTTTTGGTCCCCGCGCTGTGGGAGAGCCTTCTGGGAGACTGTACCTGCCCAAGACATGATGGCGGCTTCCGTGGATCTTCAGCAGTGGTACAGATAGCGGTCGGGGGAATAGTATGGAGTCAAAAGGTAATATCAGATCGCAGAGGCTTGCTGTTGACAGAGCAAGCTACACACCAGCAGTCGTCAAGCCCAAGAGCGCCGTGAAACAGCGTGAATGCCCAGCCTGGAGGTGTGGCGGTGCGGTTAGTCAGCCGCCCGGATGCGGCTACGTCAATCTATGGCTCCATTGACTTCTTTGGAGTGCGCCTAACGCCTTTGCCTTCGAATGTAAATAATAATGAATCGACATTCAGTATCTGCCTAAGGTCTATATCTAGCTTCGCAATAATCGTCAGATCTGTACCAGTACTATCAGCAGCGTAATCGCGCCATAAAAATACAGTATGGTATCCGTGCAACAGACCCAAGAACCAGGCGCAAGGCTGAAAGATTCCCCCTAAAATCTGCAAAGCGCCAAAGAACCCCAAGTTTCTTTCAACTGCAACCAACCACACCAGCCCCAATCGCACAAAAAATAATATCCCATCCCCCGAGCCCAAAAATGCAGATGCCTAAAGCCAGTTGGAGCACAGCATGCGCCAAGAGCGTTAGCTGCCCACCCGCAGGTCCCAGAAATTCAACAACCGCCAGCAAGTTCTTCAGTGGAAACCAACGTCAGAATGGAGTAAAAGCCAGCGCTCAGATACGCGGCGGAACAGAAACAAGAAAACTAAGAACCCCCAAAATAACAGCCCTTTACTGTACAGATTCCAGGCCCACCACACCGCGCCTTTGCCATCAGCCCCAGGTAAACTATTTTACCGCCCCTTCACATCCCCGTGTATGGAGTACTCGAGGGAAAATGGGGCCGGGGCCAAAAAAGAACCCATGAAAAGAAACAAAATAAAAGACCAAATGATTCATGAATGATCGGAACCGCGCTCCGCGGGCTCCAGCCACTTTCAGGCCACACTTTCAGCCCTGCGTAATGTAGGCAGGATAAGAATAGTAAGCACTATACTCGTGCGAGGTACCGGGTTAAGTACTGTTCGTAAGCCGGCTGCGATCGTAAGATTCAAAGTGGCCACAGTGGATCGTTGTAGGGCGGACAGCCACCTCTGTGATCTGATGTCATGCAGGAAGTGGGTTTTCTTCGGGTAATGTCGACGGGGAGGGGTCATGGTGATTCACGATGTGCGTCGTTAGTTTGATGGAGGTGGATCTGCGAGTATTACCTGGAGGGGAAGGTTTGAAGGAATGGTCATCTTGGCTTGGCTTGTGAATGTTGGATTTTGGATTTGGGAACATTTGAATAATACAAAACTTTGTATAATCGAATAATATGCGGTATACTTATTTGCAAAGATAGTTGGTTTGGAAATCAGTTTGTTTCCGATTTGAGCAAAATCTGTTAAGACTTCGTTGAAAAGTTGATGTACAGTATGCATCCATCGGTAGTATGTACGGGTGGCCCGATGGTAAAAAACGAATGGAAGGATGAGAAGCAAAAAACAAAGACATGCAGGGAACCTCCTCATTTGCAATCCTGGTCAACAGGAATGCAAGCCTCCTAACCGCCGTGGAGACCAATATACAATATAACCAAGCCAGCCCTGCCGCGAACGCCGTCGCCCTTGGTATCCCACCCAGTTCCCAGGAATAGCAGACCGAAGCGAGAGGAAAAAAGAGAAGAGAAGAGAAGGGAGAAAAATAGTCATCACTCTTCGTTGCATTTGACGTGAAAAGAACAGACAAAAGACGCACAAGCTAAGCAACAACAGGCTGAATAAGCTGAGATATAAAAATGCGCCAGGTTCAAATGACCGAAAGGACAAGATGGGCCTCCATAGTCTATAGGAGCAATCCAAGGACATGTACCGCCTTTTCCTTGAACGGGTCTAAGCCACATAAACCACCCTCCCGAATGCTAATACAAGGGGATTCATCCATGTGTTACACGAGCCCCTTCCATTTTCATCCAAGAGTAATATCATAAGTAGAAACAAAATTCGTCAATCAGAATCCTTCCTCGCCCGCCTTGCAGAGCTTGATCTGTCGTACCCACTCGGATTTGAGCACCTGCGAGGCGTTAATGCGGCGGGAAGGGTTGGGATCCAGAATGGAGTAGATCACATTCCGGCAACGTGCCTGGAAATACAATATTAGCAACCTGATAGGGCTGGGGGGTTGAAGTTTACCTACCCGATGCAGCGTCTCAATAGGAGCATAGCCATCCTCGTGCTTGCGACCCTCCAGATAGCGTTGATAAAATTCATCTTCATCTTTGCGGGCCACACGCCACAGATGCCGACCAGTACGCATGGCCATGTAGATCACACCCACGGCCCACAGATCGACAGCGCGGGGATCGAATTCCCTCTCGGTGTATTCTTCCGGCGCAATGTAAGGCGCCGATCCACAGAGACCTGCAGTCATGTGGGCTTCTTTCTCCCAGGCCATACGGAAACATTCGCCATTGCCGAAATCAGTAATCTTGAGCGCACCATGGGTGGTCAGAAGCAAATTTTCGGGCTTCAAGTCACGGTGAGCGACACCCATTTCATGCATGTACTCGACGCCGCGCATCAATTGCTTAAAAAAGCAGTCTGCTTCAGCGACCTCGAGCTTGCCCGCGGCGAGAACTAGAGTATAGAGATCGCCTCCGGCACAGTACTCCATCACTTCACAGTAATCGCCCTTAGCGTCTTGCAGGAGATCAAGAGTGTGGATGACATTGGGGTGACGGAGAGAAGAGGAAATGCAGAACTCAGAAGTGAGTCGCTTCTGGTATTTCTTTGCTGTCTCCTGGGGGCGGCGGCGGAATTCCTTAACGGCATAAAGTTGCTCACATTTGGAATCGGCCGGGTCGACCTTGTGTGAGATACGGACAATGCCGAAAGCACCACGGCCCACAATCTCCTGGCACTTGCCGTACTTGTCAACCAGGGACGCGGTGGCATTCGGGCCGCCCTTCTTGTCGGCGGCTAACTTGTCTCGTTCAGTTCTAAACTGGTCGATCCATGTCGACATGAGCGAAAGTTGTTGTTCATCCACCTGATCATCCTTCTTGCGAGCGCCGAGCATATCACGGAGAAGATCCGTAAGCTTTTCCTGGCGACGGGCACTTCGAAGGTGGTGAGAGTGGTTTCCCAAGTTCTCAGGTAGAGCCTCGAATCGCTTATGTTGAGCGACGGCGGTCTCTTTCTCCGATTTTGTGCCGTTTGTTTTCTTTTTGGCGTCTTTGCCAATGGGCTCGTCTTTCAAAGACGGCTGGCGGGAGGGAGTGCGGGATGGAGGTCTTGAGTTGGCACGAGAGGAAGGTTTTGAAGTAGGTTTTTCTTTGTGACTGGGTGCCTGGAAGCTTTCGAGGCTACTGTCGGATAGGTCTCTGGCGTCGTGATGGTGGTGCTGGTGATCTTTCTGCTGGGGCACTTTCCCAGTGCTAGAAAACATGCGCGAAATGCGGGCAGCCATATTGGCCTTGGTCTGCTTGGGAGCTGGAGATGAGGCCGGTGGGGAGAGGATCTCCCCATTCGGCGGGGATACAGTCATGCCCGCCAGGGCGCGTGTTACCGAAGCGTCTCCATCCCGGTCATGTGAATGTAATGAGTTCGCGGTTGAGGAGACTGCAGACGGAACAGGTGAAGCGGAAGGTGGAGTCATGTGCGGTAGATTTGAGGGGGATAGTTGAAAGTTCAAAAAAGCACAGTCGTCACCAGCTGGAGAACGGGGCGGGACGAGCGAGAGCTCGCACGAAGCTCGATAGCTACACTGCAAGCTCCTCTGGAAGCAGTATTGGGATCTGGCGAGGAAGAGAGACGAGCGGGCGATTTTTTGGTGGTTGAAAAAGACGGATGGGTGCCTTGTGGCCTGAGGCAGTTCACAGTGACGCCAGAAAGTCGCAGGCTCGCGGAGTTGGTTGGATGCGGAAAACGCTGGATGTAAATCAGGTTGACGAATGCAATTTCAGACCAAACAGCCTGGAGGCAGCCCCCGTTGTTAAAGGTAGGGGTCACATATAACAGAGAAGAAGGCTAACTTCGAGGAAGAAAAAAAAAAAGAAGAGGGAAAATGTGGAAGGACACGAGGGATAAATTTGGCGATGCTACGGGGAAGGGCCACATGAAATACCACGGGGAAACGGCGTACAGTATGGCGAATTACGTAGAAACATAAAGGAGCCCGCGGGCCGATGGGGCTTACGAAAGGCACGGCGAGTAACCGGTAGTATTGGGGGAGTAATAGGCGGTAATAGGGAGGACGGGCGGTAATCTATTACTCAGGCTGAGCAAGAAATGGCCCTGACCAAGAGGTAAGAAAGAGTGAAAAAAAAAGGGTAAAAACTGGCCCGGACAGGCAGGAGGAGTTCGAAGGTGGACGCTTCCGTGGTATTACCGGGTGGTAACGACCGTAAAATTTCGAGTCGCTGGTCCTCGGCCTACGCCTCCCAACCCTAAAGTGGACGCACCCAAGTAAGCATTATTAATCCAGGCTCCAGGGCTGAGCTACGAGTGATGTACAGGTAACTAACAGGTAATAGCAGGCAAGCAGACTATCATTTTGTAATAGATTATGTACTTTAGATACTTGCAGAGTAGTGTAGCTATGTAGTACATTCCCGGTCCTCGGTACCGCCCCTGCTCGGTGGTGGGCTTCCCCTCTTAGGGAAATGAGAAATGGGACCTTTGGTGAGAGTCCTGTACTTAGTACTAGTACCTGGCAAGTACATGGTGAGAGATTTAATGGGAAAATGGAGACTGTGTACACGGAGTAATAAGGTCCCGGCTGGAGAAACGATCCTTGGAACTAGCGCTGGGACTTCCCTCTTCCGTGTTCGCAGCAAAAGATTAAGCAATTCGCCAGGGCCCGATTTTCCTGAGGCCGATCTGCCCCGATGACGTTCCCTCTTCAGGAAGAAGTCCTGCAAATGGACATCGTCAGGGCAACTCCAGGCCGTCGCGCCCTCGAGACATTCTGTGACGTCGCAGGAGAGACGGGTGAGCGGATAAAGCCCTACGACTCGCTCCATCACCACGCGGTTGGGGCCTGTGTTTGTCTGCTGACGTACCGCCTGCCAGCATACACCTGCTGCATCGAACGATAAACGCAGATTTGAGGCGAGTGAGGCTGTGCACATCGCGGTTTTCTTTACCCATGGCCACTGTGATTCGATCGTGTCCCCGCACCAGCAACGAGAGCCGATGTGGTGGGTGCGTCTTGTGGCGCGAGCATGGCCACGATGAGGGGGTCCATGTTCCGCCACTGAAGACAAAAGCTCGAGGGGAATAAGCCCTAAGCGCTTCCTCTTTGGTCCCCCCGCTTTCAGTGTGTGCTTCATTACTGAGTATAGCAAGGGGCGGACGAGGAAGTGGAGCGGGTAATGGTCGGCCTGGAATCCTCTGCAACCACGGTAGCTCTCCGGATTTTGATTCCCTAACGGTTTCACTCCACTGATGGTGGTGCAGAAGACAGAGGGACATAGAGACTAATGAGGATAACTACTAGCTGCGTAACTATAAGTGAGCTCGCATAACATTTGAAAAAGCTCTATATCCCTGTATATCCGGAGTATGGAATCCGTTCCGTGCTATGTCAATCCCCCTCCCCCGCGAAACTCTTGCCGAGAAAACACGCGCAGAACCGGACGATCCCTCCTCAGCGCGGGTCAATTATGCATTCCTCCTCATCGGGTGATGAACGGAGGCCCGCGTGGGGAGCGTGACGGAGTCAGCCGTCAATCATACGAAGATGCCCCCATCGTCTTTGAAACTGCTTGCAACCAACTGCCTTCCGAGATGACGGCATCCCAGGCTGGTAAGCGTCTATCAATGCTTAGTCCACGAACCTATGATACCCCAGTCTGTAGCTGCACAGCTATGACTCTGTCCGACCACGCTCACCGGTTGGCTTGATCTTATACAGTCATATAAGAAGATGCTATGCGTGATAATCTGGAGCCTGTCAGGGCTGCACGTCGCAAGCAATGTCGATTTGTATTTGCCTTCACCGTCTGTTGGCGGCGGGGTGACCTCCGTGAATGGAGTTAGTACGTCAAAGTGGGAGAGCTCGACTAGCTTGCCTTTGCTACTGTGGATGTTTACCCCAGAGCTAGCTTGACCTGGCTCGAGCCGAGTGCAGGTATGTACACCGTACAATACGAACAGTAAAACAGTATCCCCCGTATGTTTAATTCTGGGGGGGAAACTTTGGCTTCCACCGGGGCCATAGATTGATAATCCGACATACGATCAATGTAAGAAATGTATTTTATTTAAGATTTGGTCTCTGCGTATATTGACGGCCTCGGTTTGATCGCCTATTGCAACCGAGAATGCACATGCTGAGTCCACACCAAGTCGTACACTACGAGGCATTTGTGTTCGCCAATCAATACCCCATCGAAAGAGGGGCTAGCGGGCACTGCTTCGTTTCGTCCTCTCCGCTGGTCTCCTCTAGCCCAGAACTGACAGGCAAAGTGGACAGAGGAACGCATGGCCCGTACCTAATCTCTTCGATCTAATTGCCAGGGCTCTTTTTCCGTGTCGACTAGCTGTACATCCAGGCCGAGGTTACCCGGCCCTACTTACCCAGTATACATGGATGTATGCACGAGACAAACCCACTGCCAGATCATCCAACTTAAACCCTTAGGTAAAACTTACTGTAAAGGCCTGCAGGAAGGGAGCAGCAGACGCACACGACATGCCCCTCCCGACTCCACCACAAGCGCGGGCTGACACCGTCCGATCCATAGAGACTGGATCCAAATCTCACACAATCGGAAACGGTCCAAAATAGTGTTCCGCACGGAGTAGTGGTGGCTGCAAAATAGAATTCAGGCCTGAGCATTGGGCTATAGATCACTCCGAACTGGCGGTCAGCGCTCTTCGGCGGGATCTGAGACGGGGGGAGGGGACCGGGGGGCCTGCAACCCTCCCTCGCAAAGTTGAACGGTAATCTCACAAACCAACGAGAACAAAAGAACATGGGTATCTGGTCATTTACAGAAAGTCCTTTCGAATTGAAAGGATTGAACCACAGAGCGGAGCTATGACCGCCCCGCACATCGGTCTACAACGAGCAAAAGAAACGCAGGGTGCATATCGGCATAGCCCGAGATGGGCAAGCTCGAGATAAAGCTGCAAGTTCAGCTCTGGTTTTTCAGCAGAGCTCCCTCCGAGCTGCATATGGGTGGCGTGTGCTTCTCATTGCTTTTTTCCTGGGCCGATGTATATTTCCACGTCCGATCTGCGTGTGGATACCTCCATGCCCATAGTCCGTAAGCAAGTAGACAGCAGGTAGCTTGCTAGCTATTCTCGACTTTGGGTACAACACAGGGCACCTGGACATGCAATCTTGTGTTTGTTCGCTATACATATGATCTCCCATATTCCAGGTGATGCTTCATGCATGTACGTTGATATGGGCAGGTAGTATAGCAATCCCGGTAATACGGCCTGTACCGAAGCTCTATAGCTATATGTGGGTTTCATATGTATAAAGTGTATTCAAATGAAGATAAGGTAAGACTGAATACCACTGAGAGAAGCATAGCGCAGGAGCAAGCGTCGCAAGCTCATGAAAATCTCCCGAGTCCCAATCCATACCAACCTCAGCCCAACCGATTGCAGCGCAGGACAATGGACACGACACCCGACTGACCGCATAGTCATAGATATAGACGCACGAAGATCTGACGCCTTATGCACAAGAAGCTGATCTAGAGCCCTCGAGTCGAATGGGCTCAACCAACACATGTGCGTCTGTCCCGGGCTCTGATAGCTGCGCGGCGCATAGGGGGCCACGGCGGGCCGAGGGCGAGGAACCTGCTTTATCAGTGCTTGGCAGCATGGCTATTGCCCATTGCACTCTTTGTGATTGGTTGCACCACAGAAGATGGTACAACTGGAATGCCGACGCCTTGTACTAGCTCTGGAACCTTGTTGGGGATTCCGAGAATTGGGGGGAGCTTGCAGCATTTCGTGAAACGGGAGCAACCTTGAATTACCGGGACCCATTCATGGTCGATCCACACGACGGGTTGAGGAAGCCGTGGTGTGAGCTTTGTAATTGCTTTTTTTTTCTTGTCTTTGTTTCGAATTACGGTTTCGAGTTTCAGATAATTATCTTGTTTGGCTATTTTTGAGGAAAAGCAAGAAAAGAAGAAAAAAGAAAAAAGCGGGCTAAAGTACTACGCTTTGAAGCATGTGCAATAAATCTGCTATTCTTTGTAGATGTCTTGACGAGCCGCTTGGATCCCCAATTGACCCCACGAGATTTCCGCGAAAGTTTGCCCGTCTCCCTAGTCTATAGCAGATAGCTTAAGTTCGTGCGTGAGCTGTGGTTCGGTCGCTTGAGGGTTGGCGCGTGCACGCCACGTGGGACGCCGGGGCAATTGAGTGGCAGCCACAAGAAGAGACCGCTCTTTCAATATGCCCCTTGCGAGCAATGCGAGATCGAATTCAGCCCCGATGTGAATTTTTGGGACAGGATGGCGGTGTGGTTTTTGGTTTCGTATCCGATTCACAGAACCTGTAAAACGAAACGGGGTATTGGATGTCGACTTGCCATTCGGAAGTTTTTTACGGCCCCTCCACGATTGGTAGGGCCAGGTCATTTCTCATTACTGAACTGCGGCTTCGAGCTACTAGATTGACATGATCATGCCAAGACCCGAGTCTGCTGGCGGATCAGAAACGTGTTAACGGGATGGGGAGGAATTGAGTATATGAAAGATGCAACATACCACAAACTGTTCCAGCGATTCTTCGAAAAGCTCATTGTTCACTCCCAGGCCACCGGGATGTTCCACCGGAGACAATGGGTTCTTGACAACTAGTGACAGGACACAGATTAGCAGTGATTTAGGTTTGTCCATCTGCTGTTCACGAACCGTATTCCACGAAGAGGTTGATATAGATCTGCTGCAGCGCAATTCGCATGCTGGGACTTTTGATGTCGGTTAACATGACGAATTTCGTGTTGGTTGGCGTTTCGTAATAGTGCAGCTTATATTGGCTGGTCGTGTAGGAGACGAAGCTGTTGCAGAGCGGTCAGCAGGCTTCAAGCCCAACGTGGTCTCAAGACGACTTACTTGTCTTCCTCGCCCCCGAGCTTCCGCACCATATTCCGCAGCGAGAATACCGTTCCGAAGACCAGCTTTGCGTCATCGTCTCCCGCTCGCACAGTCTGGCCTAGCTCAGGCCCACCTGGGGACTTGAGGGAGGCCGGGCGAGGAAGCCAGCGACGCTTGTAGATGCATTCCGCTAAGGCAAGTCAGTGGATATCCAGAGATCAAAGACACAGCAAGATCGCTTACCATGGCGGTCGAAGATGTAGAACGAGTAGACAGTCATGGTGGCTCGCTCTCACCAGCAGCTGACGGAGTTGTTGCTGCTTCGTTCAGGGGAGGCGGGCGGTGAGCAGTATTGATAAGCGTATCGATAGCTCTCGATAACACGAAAAGCCGCTGCCTGGCGAGTTGTGTCAAAGGATTTTGTATTGCAGTTCTATGATTTGTGCATTCCAGTCTGTTTCTAGATCGAGGCGTTTTCTAGATCAGCCCTGCAGAGAAGCTTCTCTGGTAAGGCTGACTCTGTGCACGTTATCTCGACCCCCGCTTGTGTCGCCTGTCTTCTACCCCACACAAACCCCTCTTCTTCCACTTCACCACCTCTCTCGATGTCCGACAACCCCGACACGCCCATCTCCAATGCCTCTACGGAGCCTGCGGAGAGTGCATTCGATGAACTGACAGGAGAGATTCCGCGCCCAGTGCGAACCGAGTACGTCCCTTATCATAAGAATCAAATTTGAACTAAAGATAGAAGTATCACGGTGAGATATGAATGACTGACGAGATAAATTGCCAATAATTCTAGCTCGGCTGCATCCTTTGAAAGCCTTGATCGACACCGGCGACGGAATCCGCGAGCGAGACGCCCAGTAAAGGTTGGTGTTTAGTGTTCCTGATCCGTGACAGACTCGGCGAGACTGATCGTGTTGCGGTTAGGAAACGCTGAATGCTCGATCGCAATATACGACAAGTCAAGACGATGGCACCGCCGAGCACCATATCAACCAATATGTGATCCGTCAAGAGATCGGTCGCGGGTCCTTTGGAGCGGTCCATCTGGCATCGGACCAGTTTGGCAACGAATATGTACGGAGTTTCTAGTCTAGTCAATTGGCGTGGCTGCGAAGACGAGCGCTAACAGATCCTGCCAATCTCAAGGCAGTGAAGGAATTTTCTAAAGCTCGGCTGCGAAAACGCGCCCAGTCACATCTTCTGCGCAGACCTCGAGGACCCAAAAGACCTGGCACAGGATGGAACTCGCCATTACATCGCCATCCATCAGGGAACGACGACACTGAGAACGCTAAGAACCCTCTATATTTGATTAAGGAGGAGATTGCAATTATGAAGAAACTCGACCACGGGAACCTGGTATCTCTAATCGAAGTGCTGGACGATCCGACGGAAGATTCGCTATACATGGTGATGGAAATGTGCAAGAAGGGTGTAGTGATGAAGGTTGGACTGGAAGAACAAGCCGACCCATACGATGATGAGCATTGCCGCTGCTGGTTCCGGGATTTGATATTAGGAATTGAATATCTACATGCCCAGGGAATCGTACACCGCGATATCAAGCCGGACAACTGTCTTGTGACCAGCGACGATGTTCTCAAAGTGGTCGACTTTGGAGTTTCAGAGATGTTTGCAAAGGATTCGACCATGTTCACTGCCAAGTCCGCTGGATCACCCGCTTTTCTTCCCCCGGAGCTTTGTGTTGTGAAGCACGGTGACGTCTCGGGAAAGGCAGCTGATATCTGGTCTATGGGAGTGACTCTGTACTGTCTCCGATATGGGCGGTTACCCTTTGAGAAACAGAGTATCTTCGAATTGTATGATAGTATCAGGGGTGATCCTGTGGTTTGTCCGGATGAATCAGACGAGCGATTCACGGATTTGATCCATCGCATTCTGGAGAAAGACCCTGCGAAGCGAATTGACATGCATGCATTAAGGGTCAGTGTCCTTGACTTTTTTAATGCGGTTCACATGCTGATATCTTCTTGCAGGAGCATCCATGGGTGACAATGAACGGAGCCGATCCCCTTCTGTCTGAAGAGGAGAATACCGCCCACGAAGTTGAACCACCGACCGAGGAAGAGATGAACGCGGCAATTACGAAGAATATGGGCCGTCTCATGACCGTGGTAGGTCTATACAGCCAAACATATGGAAAACTCAATCTAACTTTGCAAAGATGAAAGCCGTTAAGAACTTCCGACGCCTAGTGGACCCCAACAAAGCAGGACAAGCGATACAAAGTATACTTGGAGGGGATATCGAGCCAAACTTTGTAGAGCCACCAATGGAGATAGATCCTAGCGACGAATTCCCCGCGGTAGGATTAGATCCTAGCGTGAAAGGTTCCGGGCTAGGGCGCATTCGCAGGTTTCTAGAACGACAGTCCGCCCTGGGCGACAACTTGAGTGATTCAAGTCCAAGTCCAGCCAGCAGCAAGCAGCCCAGTGGTGTATTCGAGCCAGAGCAAAAAGATTCAGCATCAATACGCAGCGGACGGACACCTGGAAAGACCGAGTTCGATGCCTCGCATCACTCCCACTCGGCATCCCCAATTCCAGTGTCTCGAGCCAGCTCAGCAATGACAAAGCGCAGTGCTGAAGGAACGCGGGGCCATGCCCGAGATCCACTGGAGTGCGAATTCCCATATCTGTTTATTGGTCCATCGACATACACAGGCGCACCTGTCCAGGAGCCAAGTGACTTCAACATCGGCAGCGATCCTGTTCCTCTCGTTGAGGAACCCGACAGTGCCTTCGAAGATAGCGCAGCGGACAATGTGCAGATGGTCAGCGAGTCTCCTGGAGCAGCTGATTTCGACATCTATGAGACGGCTTATCGCAGCGAACTCGAGCGCATCAACAACCACTCTGTGAAGCAGGAGGCCACCCCCAAGGTCTATCTGACTCGCCGCGTGCAGAACAAAGACGAGGTGTTGCAATTTGTCAAAGATAAGGCGATCGACTTACAGACAGGCGCCAGGAACAAAATCCTGGCACCAGGCGGAAAGGCCTCGACGGCATTTGGCGCAGCCGTTAGTTTGCTGCGGAATCAGATAGAAAAGAAAGATGCGGAAGAAAAGGCTTACCGGGAAAAAGAAAGAGAAGAAGAGCCTGGCTCTTCATCTACTCAGCCTTCTGAGCGCCGACCGTCGAATCCGCCAATGTCATCGCTTTCGTCACAAACTATCCCAGGCCCAGAGGCTTCGTCTCTTGAAGCAACCGGGGTGCCTGTTCCAGAGACAAGGCCCAGAGGGAACTCCGCTTCTCAGCTACGCCGGTTACTCGAAAAGACTCGACAGAAAGGTGAAGAGTAGTGACGTGATTTTTCTGAACTAATGAGATACCCAGTCATGACAGCAGCAGAAGGCAAGGAGGCCCGTGGACTGCATTTCATATCTTCTCAATTCTCTTCTACTTTTTTTTTTCACCACTTCTATTTGTTCTTGTCATCTTTTTTGATCCATGTACCTTTGCCTTGATTCCTGTAAAGAGCTGCATTTGCATATCCAATTTCTCCTGTACCCTGCAAAGTACAGCCGCTCGGACAGAGCCTACCAAGTTTTAATATCACCGAATCAAGCATTTCCCTTTTTCCACCTAAGCCACCATCCACCTATACAAGTAAAGATAAAATGCTCAAATAGCCCCCCCGTAATCAAATCGCGTAAAAGCCAGATTCACGCTACCAAAGCCGCCAACCCGCGCCACCACATCGCAGCGACTAACAAGCGAATAAGAGCGTTACACAAGCCACGAGCAGCTGCGCATCGAACCCCTCGCCACCACCGCCAAACAAACAAAGCCCTGACACATGGGACCACTGTATTGCGCGCCGCCCCGGGTTCCCCAGGGAAGGCCCTTGTCCAGCGTGCACGAGCGCAGCGAGCGTTACTAGACTCGGATGGCTGTGCATAGCAGGGGCAGCGATTTGACAGATCGGGCGGCGAGAAAGATGATATGTCAGGCGGTGGGGTGGCACGCGATGGGAGTTTTGCGTGCATTAGCCCCTCGTGCATTGTCACCGTTGGCGTGGTGGCGGGGTTTTTGGCAGGTGTTAGCGTTGCGAGGCTAGATGGTTTAGGGCTTATTGGGGGCTTGCTTATGGGGAATGCTTGGTCTAGGCTTTTGAGGCGTGCTTGATTCATTACACTTTTGACTAGGGCATTTGTACGGAAGACTGGGGACTTAGGCGTGATAGTGGAGAGGGATGGCGGGTATGGACGGAGCAGAGCGCTCGCTGTACATTACTTCTCGATCCATATAGTTGAATAGTAATCTTACAAGTCATGAAGCCGGTTGCAGGCAGAAGGGGAGGGAAAGAGCAGGTGGAAACGGGAGAGCAAAGGGACGAAGAACAAAGAAAGGCAGAGAAGAAGCCTGACTATCGGTGCCAAGTCGTAAGCCCACATGGGACAAGTCATGAGTCCATGTGGGACCGACAGGAGATTTGACATGGAATAGCAGGGGAAGGCAACGCAGCATGCTGATACTGTGGACTCAGCAGAGGTACTAGAAGTACCTGGGAAACAAGAAAAATTAGATAATACATGGCAAAGGACAACCAAAAAAACGATGAAGCTCGCGAAAGCAAAGAGGAAGACTTCAGAAGAAAGAAGATTCAAGTGAGCCGCCGTCGCCATGGGGCGTCATAATAAAAGAGCATGTCACATCACGCTAGACTGGGCTGGTAGACAAAGAATGCAGATGAAACGAAGGGGATCATCAGAACGGAAGAATTTTGAAGTGCAGTTCTTCGAACAAGCTAGAATTAAAGAATTGCATCTCGAGCGTAATAAATCTTCGTTGGTCGTATAGAAAGACTGCAAGCGAGGAAGAAGCCGTGGATCTTCATCGAGCATGGATCATGGACACATCAGGTTGCAGGGCTTGGGGTAAAATCAGACCGCAAGGATTGGAAAGAGTGTCTTTGGGACTCCAAGAGATGCATTGACAAGAATCATAAGGCAGGTCGATCGTGAGTTGTCAATATATCGCGAGTCGAGGGTTTGAGGAGATTGCTGAAGAAGCAGTGGCGCTGAAGAGAAAACGCTAGCGCAAGCAGACAAATACAAAACAATAAACACAACATGAACGCTGTCTATTGTTCATCATTGGATTCATGGAATCGTGACTGGAGAAGATTAATGAGGGGATTGGCCGTTGTGGGTGTGCATGATGACCCTGGGAAAGAAAGAAGAAAGAAGAAAGAAGAAGAAAGCAAAACAAAGGATAGATCAAAGCTGATGGTCGACGGTTGGCATTAGTTCGCATGAATTGGAAAATCCGAGGATTATCACCGCGGTTTTTCACCTGGTGTTATACTCGCCCGTCCCTCAGAATAAGGACCATGAGGAGGTGGAGGTTCACCTCTACTTGTGACTGAATCCCGTCGCCCACTATCGGGTGAAAACCGATCTGGGGGAACAGGCCCAAACGGACTTCGCTCCACGGGCTCATTATTCAAACGAGGAGGAAATGAACTCGGAGGTCCCAGTTGTAGGGCAGGAGCATGAGAAGGTATCGGAAGAGTCATTTCTTGAGGTCGAGGCAGCTCTCGTGGATTCGGACCCATGCCGCGGGCAGCAATATCACGGCGCTCTTCATGTCCATGGGGAAGACTAGGCGCAATATGGCGACCAGCACCCATTACAGGATCGAAGGGCATTGAGCTAGGGTTAGGGCCATGAACTTGGTGTTGCGGGTAGGTATATGGTTGCAGCGGCGGACCTGGCGGTGGCGGGCCTGGAGGGCTTGTTGGCGACGGAGTAATCTTCATCCTAGCAGAACCTGGTCGTCGAGGAGGCGGATAGGTTTCACCACGAGCTTCGGCAGCAGCTCTACGCCGTTCGGTCTCGGCTTTACTTGGGCGACCTCGTTTGCGCGGCGGCTCGCCTGGGCCCTCGAGGCGCGGGGAAAGCTGAGTAGAAGCTCCGCTTTCACTACTATACGAGGCGACACTGGGCGGCGGTCTGGGCTGGATTGCGCGCGGTTTGTCTGCAGGATACAGGGTCCGTTTGCGCACATTGGGATCTACCGGGCCTGGAGTCCTCGTATCTGGACGCGGCATCTGGACCGACGGAGACGGCATAGCGGGCTGCTGACTTGGGGTTTGCGCCAGCATGTTGTCGAACGCAACCCTGCACGAGTTGAGCGAGCGGCCTAGCGAGATACCAAGTTAGTGTTACCCTATATCAGGCTTTCGATTGAATTGGGCATGTTGCAACAGTCGAGGTCGGCGCAAAGACCGGTTTGATAAGTACCTTGAGGCAGGGGAATATCGGCCCAATTAGGAGCAATACGAAATTCATGGACAATGCGAACGAGATAGCTGTGGGGAACGGAGTGCTTCTTCAAGATCTCGGCCAGCAGAAAGTACTATGGCTAGGGTTAGCAAGGCGACGAGCTGGCTCACATGGGCGCATACCTTCTCCTCCTCGGTCCAGGGCCTGTCCGGTAGATTCGACATGTCCGGACCATGGAAAAACCCCAGCAGTCGTCGCGGACCAGCAGCTATAAAGAAGAAATAGAAACAGAAAAAGAACAAAGAATCCTCCCAGCGACCAGAGAACAAATGGGACAACGGCCAAAAGGGCCAGAGGGACAAATGGCGGGTCCGCCAACAGGTACAGATACCAGTGAAACGAACTAGCAGGACGAGAAGCACGATCGAATCATTAAAAGGAAAGCAATCGACCTAGGCCATCCTCCCACGCGGAGAACAAATCCAATAAATAGAAGAGGAGTAAAGGAGCGACTGATGGAAATGGAGGCTTTACAGCCAGTGGAATCGAGAAGAGGAGCAAAACAAAACGCGGTCCATGAAGTTTCCGGGCTCGAATTGGCTCCAACCGGGATCGCACAGGAGCAGCGCGCGTTGGACCGGGAGGGAAAGCTGCAGGGACTATGACCGTTTGGGAGGCAAAAGAGTGGATGAGGGGCAGAGTGGGAAACGCGCAAAACAGGAATGCAAAAATAAAAATCAATAAATCAGAATGGCAGTGGGAGAGAGAGAAGGAAGGAATCTGGAGTAGGTTCTGGAGGAGGCTGGAGGCTAAGCGGCTACTAAAGAATCGGAACTAGGATTTTCATGGCAATGCACCATTAAGGAATATTCTATTATTGCGATTATTACGATTATTGCTCGCAGAACACGGAGTTGCAGCACGACAATCCGTGGGAGAAAAAAAGGAAAAACACGAGAAAATCCTCTAGAAATCCCAGGGGGGAGGAAAAAAAAGGGAAAGGATAGACCGGGATTGGGCGGGGGCTTTTTTTTCAGTGCAGTTCGGGGCAGTTTCATGTCTTCCAGAACAGTGACGATGTTCGACTGATTCAGCTAGCGTTAAGTTTGAAGCTCTGTATCTTCTTTTCTTTTCTTTCCTCTTTTATTTTGATCCTGCATCGTCAAGGGCTGCCGCTGCTTACTGCTTGCGCTCTCTGGCCTCTACTTGCCATTCTCTGCTCTTTGCTCTCACTCGTCTTAACTTCCTTGAAATTGATTGGACTGGGATCGAAAGTACGATCGAGGGGTTGCAGGTGGGGGTATTTTTAATTTACTTATGTACTATAATTAACCTTTTCAAATGTTTAGGGCACAAGCAGGCCAAGAGGGGAGGACGAGCAGGCCAGAATTCTAAACAGGAAAATCAAAAGCAAAAAGGGAGAAAAAAAAAATCTGACCCCAATGCCAATCGCACCATAGACGAATTTAAGGAGAAGTGGACTACAGTGCATATGCATAAATCGAAAATTAAAAACGGAATAAATATCAGAAGCAACCGTCAGGGCCAGAAAAAGCAACGCGGGAACAAATCACTGGGACTGGATACCTGAATCAGCCGCGTCAGTAGACATGCATCGGGAAATATAATCAATAAATCCAAAGCGGAAATGCAAAGATCAAAGAAAGCCGCGAAAAGGAGTTGTACGACTCGGGAGACGGTTGGCCCTGGCAGTTCCAGAGCCAAGGGACATCCTGCGGGAAGCAAGTGCTTTTCCCGGAGCGAAACCGTGGTCTCCCCTGTGGGCTGCTGTGCCCACCAGTGGGGCCTTACTCAGGGCCCCGAAGCCCCTCAGGGCACCGCCGGCGGGGCCCTGATAGGCGCGCCCGGGCGGTTGCCCCGGGCCTTTGGGTCGTCCTAGCCCGGCTTGGGTCACCCTGAATGGATTGTGTTTGGAGCTAAGGCCAGGGGTGGTTTAGGGTCGATCCACCGTGTCATGCAGCCGGGAATACAGTAGCGAGTCTGTCGGAGGTATCACGAAGGTGTCCGATGTCACTACTTGTATACTTGTCAATATAGTAGTAATGGACAGAAGTTCTTATGTTATGGACGTAGAGGGTACAGCTGCGGACAAATAATGAGCATCCGTTGGTGGCCTTGCAGACAATCCAACCATCAAGCACGAAAAGGAGTCGAAGATCGTGGGTTTTGACGCCTTTTTCGTACTCTGGCCTTATTTTTGCCCTTTTCCCACGCTGCTTAAGCCGGGCCCCGCCATGCTGAATCACCGGCGCCTGGCCCTAGCACGGGAGGTGCAGTAGTTTATCGCCCATTGGGCTTAGTGACAGTCTAGTCGGCTCCCCTCAGGCACAGCCATCTGTCTGGGCAGGTTCTTACCTCGGGATCCTCGCAATGCGCTAGTCTCTGGATCCGACGTCAGTATGCCCCAATGGTTCCAGGAGAAGGCTCCGATCTCATCGTGGCCTTTTCGCGTGTCATCTTTCGGCAGGAGTTCATAGTTTCAAACTCTCCCCCATCCTCATTCGGCGTAGTCAGATCGTTAAAATCTATTTAAAATCATTTCTTCTCCGGGCATCGAGACGAGACCTCTGGCCTCCGTGGCCATTCCAAATACTGGAGCCTCTCTAGCCTCTCGGGACATTCCATACAACACAGTGGGGTCTGGGATATCCGAAGTATACGGAGAACACGGAGTCCACGGAAGACCTCCTTTATTCCTCTGCACTCGACCTGTAATTCAAGGCCCCCTTTCGACTGCAGACGCACAGACACCGTTTGCCTTTCTGCAATCTGCGTCTGCATCGTCTGCCAAAACCGCAACGGCTCATTCCCATCCAATCGTTTCCCGCCCAGTCTACAATTCCTCTGCATCGCTAACCTCCCCCCGTTTTTTGCTTCCATCCCCGTCCACTCGTTGCGGCCTTGCGTGCATCCCAGACGTGGCCACGCAGATGACAGTCAAGCTGCAGGGAAAATCCGATCTGCCGAGTTTCCTGCGCTCCTGGCCATTCATTCTCTCGGTTCGGCGACTTTGGTGAGGGGAAACCAGCTGGCTTTGCACCCCCTCATGGATCGACGTCACTATATATGACACCAGAGCGGAGGAGTCCATCGGTCTGTTGCGATTGAGACCTTCCCCAAGCTCACCGCCGGATGCGAGCGTATCGTGAAGATTACCGAAGGAATCGAGACGTACTGTAGAAGGTTCGAGGTAGGGTGGAACGGATGTCCACGCGCCGACTCCATCACTAATCAGTTATATCGTCGAGCAAAGAGATATCCGGGAGTCCCCGCCCGAAATCTACGAAACCCCAAACATCATTCTCATCCCCAGTCGATGAAAGGTGATCTCGAGGGCAATTAGAGCAGAAACGGGGAGAAAGAAGTGAATAAGAAACGCGAAGGCCCAGAAGCTCCCTTGCGTGGGGCGGTGAGCGCGCGACGGAATAGCGCCTTGTTCAGTTTAGGATTTATCAGTTAATGAAAGTTCTTGAATCTCTCCTTCCCGACCTCTATCTCTCACCACCTCTTCTCTTCTCCCATCACGTAGTCCGTGGTCATGTCTGCCCATGGCACGGACTCTCATGATTCCGAGGCAGCCATGGACTCGCCATCCGTCAACGGCCACGCCCTGAAGAACGGCCGCAAAAGCACCTCTCGGTCGCCCTATCCTGCGAAGCCCGACACCGACACAATGCCAATCAAGGACGAGCCTGCTGAAGAGAAGGTCGGCGGCGACATCGTCGTCAAGCAGGAGCCCGGCCAGCCTCCCAAAATTGCTCGTAGCGCGTCACAAAAGGTCGTGCCGCGACCACCTCAGCTCTTCGCGCATCTGCCCGACAGCACCAAAGATGCCTTGACTACTTTCGAGCAGATCCCGGAGTGTATCTACGCGAACAAGCATATGGGATACACGGAGCATGCTATGGATTGCGACTGCGATGAGGAGTGGGGTAAGTGTTGGTTGTTTTTCACCCCTTCTACGTTAAGGCGGGTTCGCAATATCCCTGCAACGAGGATCTTCGTCTTCAGGGTGTGACTACTCTAGGGGGCGTTTATTGGCATCTGCTATGCCTTTTTTTTTTGGCCTTCGTAGCTAATATCATTTCTTTTCATCAGACTCCGAGAAACAACAGAATCTAGCCTGCGGCGAATATTCAGATTGCATCAACCGAGCGACCAAGATCGAGTGCGCGGGTGCACACCGCAGCTGCGGCGCGAACTGCCAAAACCAACGATTCCAACGAAAACAATTCGCCAAAGTTGCCGTCATCAAAACAGAGAAGAAAGGATTCGGTCTGAGGGCGGAAACGAACCTAGAAGCTGGGCAGCTGATCTACGAGTATGTTGGAGAGGTGGTGGCGGAGACAGCGTTCCGGCGTCGGATGCGCCAATACGACGAGGAGGGAATCAAGCATTTCTACTTTATGTCACTTAACCAGGGCGAGTTTGTGGATGCGACTAAACGTGGCAATCTTGGGCGATTTTGCAACCATTCCTGCAGTCCTAACTGCTACGTGGACAAGTGGGTGGTGGGCGAAAAGCTGCGCATGGGTATTTTTGCGGAGCGGGCGGTACAGGCCGGGGAGGAACTTGTCTTCAACTACAACGTCGACCGCTACGGCGCCGATCCTCAGCCATGCTATTGCGCTGAACCAAATTGTACTGGCTTTATTGGTGGGCGTACGCAAACTGAGCGAGGCACCAAGCTCTCAAGTGGACTTGCCGATGCCCTGGGCATCGACGGCGATGAGGCCTGGGATACAGTAGTAGCCAGGCGGCCCAAGAAGAAGTCCAAGACAGAGGAAGACGATGAAGAATACGTGGAAGGCGTGCAGCCCAAATCTTTGGATGAAGACGGTGTCACCAAGGTTATGGCTGCACTTATGCAATGCCAGGAGAAGTGGATTGCCGTTAAACTGCTGGGCCGTCTCCAACGCTGCGAAGATGAACGAACGCGGAATCGGGTTGTGAAAATGCACGGTTATCGAATTCTCAACTCCCAGTTGGGCCAATGGAAGGACGACTCGAACGTGACTCTTCAGATCCTCGATGTATTGGATCATTTCCCCAGAATGACTCGCAATAAGATCATCGATTCGAAGATCGAGTCTAATATTCAGCCTCTTTCAACATCGGCAGACGAACAAGTGGCCAAGAAGTCGGCCGAGTTGTTGGCTAGCTGGGCCAATTTGGAGGTTGGGTATCGTATTCCGCGCATGCAACGTGATGAGCAGACCAAACAGCCTGTGAATCAGTTTGACCGCCGCGAGAGAGGCTCAGAACAGCGCCAGCGTACTGTGACGAGATCTCCGTCGCCTACATTTGAGACTCAGCAGCGGCCTAGTCAGCCGAGAGGACCTCGGAATCCTCAAGCTCGAGGTCGTCTTGGACGCCGTAATCGACCCGGGCAGCAAAAACAAGACGACCAAGAACTACCAGCTGGATGGTACGCAGCTTCTGACGAGGCTGGACGCGTCTATTATTACTCACAACAAGGAGAAACAACGTGGAAGCGACCAATAGCCCCAGCTCCTTCAGCCAAGAAGAACGTCAAAACAAATATGCATTTGCAAAATCTCATTGATGGGATTGTGAATGCGCAAGAACAGACGCCCTCGGAGAACAAAAACACACCTGGAACCCCCGTTCCTGCCGAGCAGCCTGACAAGAAAAAGAAGGACGAGCATTGGTGGAAGAGGCAGCCCATCGACAAGCAAAAGAAGATATACGCTAATACGGTAAGTCCCTTTGGTCCATTTACCAGCTTTGCGTCTAACAAGTTATAGCTTCATCCCCATATCAAGTCAATTTCGGATATGTACAAACACAAAATCCCGAAAGACTATCTGAAGCGCTTTGCCAAAGAGGTAAGTAACCCAAACTCTAAATATTCCCATTCCGTGTCTCACTATTTTAGACTTCCAACAAACTAGTGGAGTCGGACTACAATAAGGGCCGTGTGCAGGATCCAACCAAGATCGACAAAAAACATGAGGAGAGAGTCAAACGATACTGCAAGGACTTCTTCGATAAAGCCGCCTCGAAGCACAGAGAGCGTGAGAAGCACAAGGCTGAGAAGGAGAAGCAGCAGCAGCAGCAGCAACAACAACCGAGCACAACTGTCAGCCCCAGCGCCGAAGCAACACCAGCCGACGACGCGGACGCAAAGATGTCCGATAATGAATTTGAGCCGGCAAATGCAGACTCAACTGCCATCTCACCCGACGATCTCTCGTCTCTGAAACGAAAGCGTGAAACCGATCTCTTAGATCGGCCGAACACCGAATACGATGATGGCGATCGATCCCCTTCCAAGCGACAGAAATCCACTCCTCCGCCTCCGCCACCTCCACCAGCCCCGGCATCCACAGGCGATGAGGACTCTAAAATGGAAGATGAGGCAGACGCCGAAGGTACACCACCTACTCCTCCACCTCCGCCTCCGAAGGAATCACCCGACGGCAGCGGGCCTGATGGAGTCTTGGATCCCGACTCGGAGATGCAAGGCCTTGCGCAGCATTCTCAAATTGGCGTCGAAAGCATATAGCACGGTTTGCGCTAAGCAGTTCTCGAGAATTATAACGGCGAAAGCGAGTGCATACAGGTATTAAGCCAGCCCCCCATTCTATTGATGCAGCGAATTTTCACTTCTATATCTTGTTTTCTGTCTTATTTCTTTTTATTTCTGGTTCTTCAATTCCTTTGCTGGTCTATTCGACCACCAGGTTATTCTGTATTTTGTCCAATACCCCTCAACCGATCATAGCTGCAATCCTGGAGTTGGATACACCCTGCATCAAACTAAAGAGTTGTCTCAATAAGTGCCTTTCCCCACCATCTACCATCTACTCGATAGCTTGTCTACGAATCTCAAAAACCCAAACCAGAAAGTCATTCATCATAATCATTGTCACGTCTCCCACATGGAGAAACACAATAAGCCTATGGACAAACACCTGAAAACCAACCCGGCACGGGCATCAAAAAACCGATCTTTAAACCAGGAAAAACCAAAAAAAAAAAAAATGACAACCTAATAGAAACTCTCAACAATGCTCTCCTTATTAACACCAGCACCAGCACCACCAGGCGCCATCTCGCCCAGCCTGAACACAGACTCGATCACACTCAACTCTGTAGCAGTAGTGTCGAGACCCGTAACAGCCAACCAGTCGTTGACGACCATTCCGGCACCAACAACGGAAGAACCGCGGTTGACACTACCAGCGACGAGAGGAACCTGGAGAAGCGAGGAGAGCTCATCCTGGTCTCGGACGGAGGTCTTGGGGTGCACGATTCCACCCTGGTTGCTGAGAGCCATGTACGAGCCTGTCAGGACGTTGTCGGCGACTGTTTGGCGGAAGACTTCTACGCCGAGGACGTCGGCGATGCTATTTAATGTTAGTTAAATAAATATCTGTAGATATTGTGTAAAGAGGACGTACATCTCTTCTGTTTCACGCTCGAGGTCTGGGTGCACGATAGCGACGTGGTCGTTGCAGCAGATGACGTTTCCGAGAGCTGAAAGGCGCTCTTCTATACGTTGGATTTTGACGGCGTCCGGGAGGGTATTGCGGAGATGTTGCAGTTCCTGGTCTGTGGTTGTGGTTGGGACGAGGAGACCGTTCTTGTTTCTGTAGAGTGTTATTAGCTATTCATTCAAGGTAACTTAATTCAGTCGTGGAAGTGGAAGTGGAAGTGCTGGGCTGAAGAGTTTGATATCTCTGCGGAATTTTCATGTCGAAATTTCACAACAGCCCGAAATCGCACGATTTTGGGAAATATTCAGGAGAAGATAGAACACACCCAGCAGTTAACCGGCCAACGATGCGTGTGCCGGCAATGGTAGCATGGCAGATGGGAATAACATCCTGCAACTCAGCCTCGAAAACACTGTAGAAGTTCTCGGAGGCGCCGACAGCGACGATAGCGTATGAGTTGGTCAAACGAGCGAAGACGCCAACCCTATGAAAATGATCATTAGTTCCTGCCAGCCAATCTCCTACGCCTCGCAATCAACTTTTCACAGCTTGAGTTTGTTCTGCCGATTCGCCTCTTTCGCAGTCTCGCGAGCACGGATCAAGCCCGCAGACAAAGAATCAAGCAGCTCAAGTTTAATTGCAAGTCTGTGTAGGACTATTCCCAGTAGATCGACTCACTCGTTGGAGTTCTCGAATTGCGCGCGCACAGCCATGCTGGAATGCTCGGTAGTCGTCGGGAGAGGGGTAGGTAGCAGGGTGGCGGAGACGGAGAGTCGGAGAGTTTATGCGGAGATCTTTATAGATCTAGCAGGCGAGAAGATTAATTTTTGCAAGTCCGGGAATTGCTGGGCTTGAACTCTGCGAGAATGAGGAGATCTTAAATGCAAAGTGGGATGAAGCAGCGAGAAAAAGACAAAAGCTCGCGCCAATCAGAGGCCGTTGGTGAGGACCCCGCTGGGTGGAGCCGCCGTCGACTCAACGAAAGTACTCGGTACTTTGTTAATGGTGGAAGGCTCTAGTAAATATAGGTACCGGGTACATCAGTCTCACTGACTCATACTGTCTCATGTTGACGATGACTCTTTAGGGTGGAAATTGTATGGAAAATGACTACTTTTCTACGCATAATTGTTTGCTACAATACACAGCCTTGCGATATCCAGTGAATTCCGCAGAATCTAATGATACATGCCAGGCAACTCTAGATCCCTGATCTGATCCAGTCCGAGTTCCTCAAACGCCGGAAACAAAAATGAAAACATCAGGGGTAAAAAGAGCTTGGGAATATAGAACAGTAAGCCAGGGAGTCGGAAGATGGCAGAGTTGGCAAATGAGTGCTCTCTGCGTCAGAAATACGAATAGTGCCTATCCTCGACGCCAAGAGGAATAGGAAGAACGCCTCGCTGAAAGTGTGTAAAGTACATCCGGAAATCATGGAGAAAATGGTGTTGTTTCAATCGGTGGCCAAGAGCCAATGCTTCTCATCTGGGATGAGAGCTTGAATAAGCTTTGTTTGCATGCCAATGCATTTGGTTTTCACACCGAGCGAAGTCGGATTGGTCAAGATGTCGCATCCTCGAGTGTAAGTTGTATGGAATGCAATGAAGCCTGTGATGTGATGCTATACAAGGCTTTTGTGATGGTACAAAATATGACAAGGTTCGACGGTTTTCATTTAGTATCGTCGAGGTTGTTGTGGTGGAGGTCCATGGCCATGCGGGGATGGAAAGTACATGGACGGAGGTGGACCTTGAGGCGGGGGTCCAGGATGTCCAGGTGCGTGAGCGTGAGGTGGACCAGGCGGAGAAAAGTAATTAGGTAGAGGCAGGCGCTGGAAATTAGAGCCTGGGGGTGGGGGAAGTTGTGGGGGTCCAGTCATCGAGAATGGATCAGGCAGACTAGCTAGGCCTCGCGCCGGAAGCAAACGGCGGGGTTGCTGAGTTGGTGTAGGATGAGGCAACATGAAAGATCGCGGGTGGGTTGGACCATGGCTCATACTAGAAGGGGCTGGAGACGGCTGGAGTATTGAACGAGGCCCCATGTTGGGCTCAGATCGCATCTGGGGAAGCTGAGGCGTCGAAATTGTGTCGTTAAGAGCTGTGTCAGCGAGTATTGAGAGACTCCGAGGAACTGGCTCATGCTCAGTTGGACCTTCGAAAGACATTTTGCGGTCACCTTCATCATCGATGACCTTGAATGCCTGCAAAAGTGCGTCGACCGACTGGTGTGCGAGTTTCGAATCTCGATCGATAGACTCCAGTTCATGGAGCTGTGGGTTCATCTCTGCATCGAGACGGACCTTCTGGAGGAAGTTACCCCAGTCATTTCTGCCACGGTCCCATATAGCAGCCCCCTTTGGCTCGCGCACAGCGTCTGCAGTGAAACCTCGCTCGACTTCGCGAAGTCCAGCTTTCCCAATTCGGTACAGGTACTGTGGCTCTTCGGCATCAGGATCCGATTCATCGGGCTGTAAAAACTGAGTTAGTGACTGTTTGGCAATCGCAGACGCAAAAAAAAAATGCTAACCTCCGTATGTTCATCGTCCTCAGCGACTCGACGACCAGCAATCAACTCCATCCAGTCACCACGAGCCGCGTAGAAAGTTTCATCAGTGATTTCCTCAATCAGGTTCTAGAAAAAAGTCAGTTGCGATCGATGAGTTAAAAGCCTTGTCAAATACGAACCCTGGTCCTTTCTTCGATGATAAACACCTCACCCGTGTAGACCTTTTCAGAAGCCTTCACTCTCATGTCGTATTCTTCTTTAAACCGATGCACCGCCTTGCGCTCGTAATCAGCCAGCTCCTTCTTGATCTGTAAGAACTCCGGGCTTTCTTTATGAGCATTCTTATCAGTCGCAATTTTCTGCATAGAGTGGCCAGCCAGAAAATCGAGAGCAACATGTTGCGCCGACGCAAACTTCTTGAAAAGGGACGCAAGCTCTTCCTGGCGTGACTTAATAGGCTTGGTAAGAGTAACAGGTGATGGGGAGCGACGACGGCTTTCGCTATCCCAGATCTCATCTTCGATTCTCTTCCCGCCTCCGCGCGCCATTCCACTGCCCCTGCCACGACCAGCGCCACGGCCACGGCCTCCGCGCGCACGTCCACGGGTTCCTCGAGCACGAGTGCCTGTAGTCGATCTGACTCCTCCGCGAGTTGAAGCAGTGACTCCGCCTCGACTGCCTCGACCACGACCGCGACCTCGGCCTCGACCCCGGTATCCACCACGGCTACCTCGACCGCCGCGGCTTCCACGGCCTCGAGTAGGAAGGACGATAGGAGCTGATTCTGTCTCCTCGGCAGATTCGATGGATGGAGTAGCCACGCCGTTCTGAACTGCGCTCTCTGGAGTGGGCTCAACGTCTGCCTCGAGCTTGGGCTTCTTTGCGACGGTGGGGTCTGGAGACTCTGTTTCGTCTTTCATATCGATAGATTTGCGTTTGCGCATACCTCGAGGCGAAAATTTAACCTTGAGTCTTTGCATACCCGGTTCTGGGGTATCGCCTGTTTCTTGCGAATAGGCCTGCGTTGAGGCTGGCGAATGCGACGCATGCTCGTCTTCCGTCTGGTGAGGGTCAATCTCGGCATGGGAAGTATGGTTAGGTTCTGGGGTTTGGGAAGTTTTAGTGATCTGCGACTGGGGCAGATCGTCATAAGTGCTCGAAGCCATATCGATATCACCATCAGGCTTGCTGGGAGTAAATTCGTCTCTGTCGGTATCTTTAGTAAACCTTGCAGACTGACGAGTCGTCCGATTTGACTCTGGGACTGCCATCGCTCGCTTAGAGCGGCGACGGCGAGGTGTATCAAATGCGTTAGGCTGAGGAGGACTGGACGGCGCAGTGGATGATACCGGCTCCTCTGAATGATGTTCAGGATTTGAGATCCTCAGTTTTATTGAGGGCAATTTCAATTTGATAATGTGAGAAGGTCTTTGAGAGGGAGGACTTTCGTCATCTGATTCAGAGTCCTCGTCCTCGTCATCTTCGTCTGAATCCCCGTCATGGCCAGGCCCTGGAAGGCTGGCTCTATCACGGTTGGCCCAGCGACCCCTCCCACGACCGCGACCGCGAGTGCGGGGGGTTCGGGTTGGAGTAGCAGCAAGTGAGTCTATAAAATTAGTTTTGGTTCGCAGTGGACAGGAGATTGAGATAGGTCCAATGTAGAAGGGAATTACTTACCGGCATTGCGCGAGCGCGTCGCTGGACTGGAATTATGGGCGGGGCCAGCGCCTCTCTTGCCTCTTCTGCCCACCATGGCAAATGTCTTGAGAGGAGTTTTGTTAGTTTTGTGGAGTGCTCCAAAGTGGGAGTAATGGAAATAGTGGAACAAAGGGGGTGTGAGAAGCCCGTTTCAACTGGTCCGTTAGGCCGCAGAAAGCAGACCAAATGGGGGATGGAAGAAACAAGAAGAAATAAGATGGATGAAAGCACCGTGTTGGGGGGAAAGGAGAGAGTACAAGGAGAGAAAAGAAGTGAATAGCAGAAAATGTAAAAGGAAGACGTCCAGATGCGGGAAATGAGGAACCCAGATCGTGGACGCCAGAGAATTCGACGGAACGTTGGCAGGAGAAGTGCGCAAGAGCAAAGGAAAATGTAAAATAAGATGGAGCTATGATGAGCAAAGGCCACCTGATGCTTTAGGAAGGGGAAGGAGACGCCACGAACAAGACGTGGTACATATTGACAGCGCAAAGATTCAACGAAGCAGTGAAGAAGAATGAAAGCGCGATGTCTTTGATAAAAGCCAGTGAATACACTCCGGACGCGACCCGATGTAGTTGGCCCGACTTCATAAGACAAGGGGGCGGGCGAACAACAAGAGGCAGAAGCACCGATAACAAGCATAGGGAGGACCGAGAAAGACAAGGAAGCACTCGCACGAGACGAGTCAATGCATTGCGCAAAGGAACGCGATGAACTTACCAGCTGCGATGAAGATGGGTTAGAAGGAGAGAGTAAGGATCTACTCGGAGCAGAGGATCAGGATGAGCCCCGAGTTGAACGCGGGCGAAGGAGTGGGCGCGACGCAAGGGCTAGCAACAATCTCTGCGCTAAACTACAAAATCATGGGGGGGAGCCACGCTGCACAAGAGCATGTAACAACTGGGATAGTAGAAAATGGAAAAAAAGAGGAATTCCGGGCGGTTAGTGCTTAGCTGATCGCTCTCGTACCAAATACGTGGGCCCTTACGCCCGGGAAATCTCTCCAGGGCTCAGCTTTCCGCGCGTCTAGTGCCGGAGCGAGCCCCGATTTCTGTTAAAAAGGGAACTCGAGCCTACGATGCGATCAAATTATTCTAGTATTTCATGAATTTTCAGCCGAGCTCCCACAATCCTCGCGGCAAAATAGACCATCGTCGACCCACTTGCGGAGTGTGACGGCGACGAACGCGGCCATTACAAGGCGGAACGGGTGGGCCTGTATACTATATGAGGCGCTGTATACGCAGTGGTCAGGAGAGGCTCTATTCCAAGCTACTTCCAATATTCCAAGGTTCCAAGGTTGGAGGAAAATCATCAATCGCTTCATTAAATAGTCATCATATCTGCCGAGGTACCCCAGCAAAAAAAAACCCAACGCCACTATGTTCAAATATACAATCCCAAATTACATGCCACTTGTTCCAAACCATTGACTCCATCCCAAACACCATTCGCCCCATGAAACAATATCAATTTTACTTCTCATCAGGCGATTCATTCAAGTCGTATCTCTTCTCGTAGTGCGAGACGCTGCGCTGCACATGCCCGGCATGAACAACCCCTACCGTCCCAGCTCCCGGGTCCTTGCGCACGCGATCACCCTCCTCCCACTCCGGAGGAACCGGTAGCGGCGAGGGTGTTTGCCGGCCCTGATCTCTCAAGGACCGAGCCGAGCGCATTCTTGTCAGAGTCTGGTGTGTAATTGTGTGTCCTGCGGATGGTGATGCCTTGACCATGGTCCCCGGTGTTGGGTTGGGGGAGGGCGAGGGGCTGGTGGATCGGAAGAGAGGGTGGATGTTGTGCTCGCGGGGTGGAGCGAGAGTTTCGACGGACTCGGAAGGCGAGTCGAGATGAAAGAGTGAAGTAGCTGGGGATAATGGCTGCATCATTGTGTCGAGGGAGGGTGCGCCGTCTCGGAGGCTGGGCATGCTGCGGATGCTGCCATTGCCTCGTAGGAGAGGTCGGGTGTCTCGGTCAGAGTCAAAGAACGAGTTGGGTTTGTGTTCGTTTGTTGGGGAGGTAGAGGGAGAGGAGATGATTGAGTTTGTCTCGAGTGAGTCGTCTGCTGGTTTGGATGAATCCAAACAGAGTGTGCCGCCAGAGTACCGGTTTGATCGTCGGGGGAACTTGCGCAGGGAGCCTCGTCGAGTATCAAAACGGCTCATGCCAGGATATGGATCACAGGCTGCTGCAGGAGGTGTGATTGAATTCGGGGTTTCTGGCAACGGCTTGAGCTCTTGAGGATAAGACTGTGGCCATGCTTGGTCTTTACTTGTGGTGCTCGCCGAGCATTTCACCAGGAGATATCCACAGTATGACCCTTGAGCAAAAACAGACAGCGCCCAGAATACAGAGCGAGTGATTGATAGGGGAGTGTGATCAGGGCTCGTCGCCATAGTTCCTGCTGTCGACCCAGCCGCAACAAGAAGGTATGCAAGAGTGAAGTAGAATACCGCGGTCTTCCAACCAGCTAGTTGGACACCACGACGGATATCTTGGTGAACAAGGAACGTAAGCATAATGAGTGCCACACAGCTCACAGCACTCAATGTCACTGGGGCCAGTCCGGCAGCCGGTATTAAAGAATGAGTATGCAAAGCAGTGTATGCGAGGCCATTCATGATGGTCATCATCACAGCAGAGAGCATCGCCCCTCCTGCCAAGGTATATAGCAACATATTGAAATATGATAGAAAGGATCAAGGGAGTGAAATGACAAGACTTCAATGACCAAGGCTAGAATGAATGGGCCCAGATTGACAGATACTAATGAAGGCAGTCTGTAACCTGGGAAACTCAGGAGCGTCTGTCGGGGGCAATGCAGGGGGAGAATAGCACGACTTTATGAGATCGAGGTCGGTTCGTGTCACCAGAAACGAGACGGGACGGCGCGAGGCAATCCGGCATGGCCAAAAGTCAATCGAGTGCAGGATACAGATCAATTTGCCATGTACAGTTGCATATCTGACCCGTCAATCCGGCATGGCGGTTAGACTTTGGAGTGGGGACGAACACCTTAGTATTCTGGGTTGCAAGAGATCAAATAAGGTCAATCAAAGTCAACCAAGGCCAATTAATTCGAGTCAATGGGATTCTACTGTCTGCGTATGTCTTCTATTGTGTAGCTGGGGAGAAACGAAGAGGTACTTTCGTTTGGTGAGTCCCGCATCAATATCTCCGAACGTCTGGGGTAGTCCAGACCACCGGTAGGCCGTTCAGGCCGTTCCGCTGTCTATAGTTCTGTTAACCCAGCCACTAATACAGACTATTCATTTGATTTATCCAATTACTATCGGGAAATTTTATCCAGACCAGCAGGGAAAGAAGCGACAGTGGGCGGATCGCATCTCCCGATCTCCGGCGAACCGATGTGATATGTCGATTAGCGCTGGGAAGATCTTCCGCTTCCCCTGGGCATATTGTCATGCAGTGATTCTCTAGTGCCTCTCGCGGCTTTGCACAAACCCATCGCAGTGGCTACGGAATTCAATGCGGCGCATAGCCGAGCCTGATCGATCCGATCCGTACGCTTGGGACAGCCACAAGAAGTTTCCGCGCGGGCGATCCCCAGATAGTCCATTGATCTAGTGGGCGGACCAAGCATTTTTAGCGAGATGGAGGGATCTCATTTGTTCATCGTGGTTGTTTCCCGCGTGTGGTGCCTCTTTGAGGCGAGTGCATAGTTCCTGGCTGTAAGGACGCATATATGGGTCTTTCGTGATATACTGTACTAGCTGTGTGTTCTGTCATGTATCCATTGTGTAGGGATTGCAATCCTTTGGTTCAAATAAAAGGCATAGCCAGTCGACAGACCATAATTCTCGTCCGAACAGGCTTGGATAACTGTCTTGTAGCTCTTCGGTTCCTGGTCCACATTCCACCCAAGGACCTCGGTGAGATCATACCTTGGGAGGCAAACTGACTATGTTCCTGCTTGAAGCGAACTTGTTGAATATGCGGTCGAGTGATCCATAAAGCATGTAGATTCAACTAAACGATACTTCATTGGCGTTAGAATTCATCACAGACTCCCTTGCAAGCCCTCCGAGATGGACTCGTGAAATAGAGACAGTCGAAGTAGACGGAGCCGCGTCGAAGAGGTGGAGTGGGGCGGTCAGGCAAAACCCGCCTGGGGCTGCCCAGCTCTTTGCCTTTGGCCGTCGTCGTCGCTGATCTATTCTTTCTTTGCAACCGCCCTGGGACTTCTTCTTCCCATCTTCGTGATCTTCCCCCGCTCTCATTCCTTCCTTCCTCCTCCTCCATCTCAATCCTCCTCTCCAAGCCGCCATCATGAAGCTTACATTCAAGGTACCACCCCCTCCCACCCCTCCTCGGGATTCTTTGCGGTGTTGAGTAGCACGACTCTAATCATTACTTTTTGTTGGCCACAGGACTTGAAGCAGGAGAAGTTCGTGATTGAGGTTGAGCCCTCCGAAACAGTATGTATCCTCGCTGGAAAACACCACGCCTTGCCACTTGGTGCGGGGCTAATCATATTCGTAGGTTCGACAAGTCAAGGAGAAAATTTCCCAGGTGAAAAGTGGTTACGAAGCCGAGCGAACGAAAGTGATCTACTCTGGTACGTGCTCAGGACATGTGGATGGGGGGCAACGCATTCGTGATGCAGATGCATCGCGAAATCGTTTGGCCCCGGCGATTCAAAAGTTCCCCGCAGCTAACTTGGACGCCTCACAACAGGCAAGATTCTTCAGGATGACAAGACCGTTGAATCTTACAACATCCAAGAGAAGGACTTCTTAGTCTGCTTGCCGTCCAAGGTAGGAGCACCCGATTGTCAAACCCCGAAGGCCTCGCTGACATTCTCCAGCAACCCAAGGCTGCTTCCTCTTCATCAACATCTCAGGTTCCCTCAACTCCAGCTGCTCGAGCTCCAGCTTCAACCCCCGCCGCTCCTCCTGCCCCTGCGCCTGCTGCGGGCTCTGCTCCTGCTATTCCTGCTCCCGCTACCCCCTCGCCTGCAGACCGCCTCACACAGAACCCATCCCAGGCTCCCGCTTTCAATGACCCCTCTGCTCTGGCAATGGGCTCGGCCGCCGAGGGTGCTGTGACCCAGATGGAAGCTATGGGATTCGCACGAAGCGACATTGACCGTGCCATGCGCGCTGCATTCTACAACCCAGATCGCGCCATTGAATACCTGTTGACTGTTCGTTTGCCCTAAAACCAACTCTATTCGATTATAACCCACTAATGCATGATTCAGGGGATCCCCGACAACGTCCAGCAGGAGCAGCAACAAAATCAGCAAGCCCAACAGCAAGAGGGAGATGCTTCGGAAGCCCAAGCGGCGGAAGCGGCGGCTGCGGCTGCGGCCTCTGGTCTGACTGGCTCTGCCGACGAGCCTTTGAACCTGTTTGAAGCCGCGGCCCAGGCTAACGAGGGAGGTGGTGGTCGTGGTGCTCGCGGTGGAGCTGGAGCTGGCGCCGGTGCCGGTGCCGGTGATGCTCTTGGAAACCTGGACTTCTTGCGCAGCAACCCACATTTCCAGCAGCTCCGTCAGCTCGTACAGCAGCAACCCCAGATGCTCGAACCCATTCTGCAGCAGGTTGCCGCTGGAAACCCACAGATTGCACAGATCATCGGCCAGAACTCTGACCGTTTCCTTGAGTTACTGAGCGAGGACGTTGAGGACGACGAGGCATCTCTTCCCCCAGGCACACAGGCCATTCAAGTGACAGAGGATGAGCGTGATGCCATTGAGCGAGTAAGCGAACCTCTACTTACCTGAAAAACTTAACAAATGCTAATCCTGACCACAGCTATGCCGCCTCGGCTTCCCCCGGGATTCCGTCATCCAGGCCTACTTCGCCTGCGACAAGAACGAGGAGCTTGCCGCAAATTTCCTATTCGATCAACCCGACGAAGACGAGGAGTAAACGCGATTCTCATGTCCGACAGTATCCCTTTTCCTTTTTCATTTGCTTATTTACGGTCTGATGAATACCAAGCATGCAGCTGTTGATTCTACATTTGGCAGTGCCCAAGTTCTAGTTACCCCATGCCCTGATCCATGCCCTCCCTCCTCCCATGTCTCCTTGTCTCCCAGGCCGTAGCAGCAAGTATATTCTCACTTCCAGTCTAGGCCCGGGACTCCTTGACTTTCTTTTCCCATGCCGTACCCCCCTTCTTTTACCCGACATGTCATGTACTTACTTAATGGGCAAAATGAGACGTTTCGCTGAAGTTTAACCATTATACCATCACTTCAAATGAATCTTTAGAGTAAATATGCTAGGGATAGACATAACGAGGCTCTTGCAGAGTCTGCATGACTGCGATATACTTCCGATCCGGTTCCCACTGTGGCCCGTGCACGATCTGGTGTCCCGGTCATGCGCTGCCTTGCGAGTGACTTGCAGATCCACTTGATATCATTGCTCGTCACTTCGACAGGGATTCCTTGTGTACTGGTACAACCTTGGAAGGGTTTCGTATTATGGCTCGGATGGAGTCATGTTCCTCGGGTTAGGAATATATGAATGTAGATTTCAAATTTGGTGTGTTCGGTCGACCTATGGATGGATATATCCATGTATTGAGCTACGGGATGCCGAAGTACTAAATTCGAGCCTCTCAGGTTTCCCATGTAATCGTCCAAGATTTCGGTATGAAAATTGTCTATGAACATACAGAATTTCTATGGCTCCATGTACTGGGTGTACAGTTACTCGACAGGACTTCTGCCTAAATATCCCGAGGTCCAAATGTTGACGGTCCGTATCCCGACCTCGGGAAAATATAACTGAAGGTGTACCGCGGCAGGTCACACAGCACGACCCCCACGAAAGATAAGCATAAGCTAGGCAACCAGGATGCGGTCATGGGAACGTAGACTGCGATTGAAAACCAATTATGGCGAGAGTTTTTATCATAGCTCTGGCCTATCCCATAAGGGAATGGATCGTTGTTCAAGGAGTATCATCTGGAATGCAGCCGACGGAAGAAGGAAGAATCTAGCGAGAAGGCGCAAAGGCACATAGACAGGCCCATCATGAATATGCTGCGTAATGAAAATTCTCTATAATGAAGAATGCAGAAAGGAAGCCCCCACCTGCAGCAAATGATTATACAAAGCAGCCGAAAACAAGCCCCCGAGCCCAGTAGTATTTCCAAATGGTATCTCCAAGTCCCATAAAACATTAACAATGAAATTAAAGATCTTATAAATGAATCACTTGCATGCCCTGCGGACGGACCAGACGCCCAAGCCACGCCGACCTAAGACGCGCTTCAATGTATGAAGAACGCCATCATCACCGAAGTCGAGGTCATCCAGGTTGAGATGCTTGCGGTAAGACCAGAGACGGTAGAGCTGGAGATTGGGCGAGTGACGTTCTGAAAGCGACGACTCTGCAGCATAAGAATCAAGGAATGTCGCGGAGAGAGGAGCGACAAGATATACGGGCGAAGAGAAAGGACAGCGCGGCACAGCCGAGTCAAGCTGCTGAATCATTTCCAGACCAGGAATACCCATCAGATCAAAAGTATCGACGTGGGCTGAGCTGTTACCGCTTTGCAAATCCTGATCTGGGCCAAGGAGCCACTGCGGCGGGGAGTAGGTTTTCCACCAGAAGACGCGGGCGTCAGGAAGGGATTTAATACCCTGGGCAGCGGTATTTGTCTCAATGATTGAGCGAATGGCGAGCTGAGTTGGAACAATTCCTCCTTGGTGGTAGACACCCATGAGGAAGCCCATAGCTGCGTTGAAGATTATCCATGCTATGAGGAAGATGCGAGAGCGGTATATACGGACGCAACTGAGGAGGAGAGGCACGCAGGGAATCAGGAAGCGCGGCTCTTGGTGGGGGAAGATAGAGAGGAGCATTGTGGCTGAAACGGCGGAGATAGCGCGCGCATTGCGTAGCCAAGGTGGGATAGTTCGCCAGCTGAATAGAGACACGATCATTGCGACGTATGCTGGGCCTAGAAGCTGGAAGAGATTTGCGACAAAATGCTGATGGTGTGGATGCAGGCCGTGGACTGCTAGATTAGAGGAGTCGCTGTTGTATAGTATATTGTTGAGAGGTGTGATGATAGGATTTTGTAGGATCTCTAAAAACGATGCGGTGGGTCGATAGAAGGATGTGTCGATGAAGATCGCGATCGCGGTGAAGATCAGCCCACTGCCAGCGAAGACTGCGAGCGCGGCCGGCCTACGCTTGAAACAGGGCAGTAATTGCAATCCGGGGAAAAGGAGGAAGGCAGGAAAGGTGATGCGGTTGAAGACACCGACGACCGCGATGAACGAGAGGATCGTGTAGGAAAAGAACGACGAATGTTGCTGCTCCCGGGTTAGCTCTGGCAATTATTGCGTGGACGGTCCCATTCGGCACGAACCTTGTTCTCAGCGATACGACGAATCAAAACTAGACCCCAGGCCACTAACAAGGTCTCGAGGGAGTTGGAGAAGGTGTGCGCCTGATACGTCCAGGTGACATAGGACGAGGCCACCAGGACAACAGTTGCACGCCGGTGGGCTGGAGAGGGTACCAGCTCACCAACCGCCCAGTCCTCTAGAACAAAGCTGAGCAGGAACATTCCAATGCGCAAGGCATAGTAGACCAGCTGTGGCGGAGGGTTTCCTGACCCGACTTCTGTGTAGAACCATTTCAGCAGACTCATCGGGACCTCGTAGATCGGCCATAGTGGGAAGACGCTTCGGATTGGTTGCTCGACGGTGAATTCCCAGGGTAATTTCGAAGGGTAGGAGAATATGCGACCTGAATGACAGTTGCGATTAGCGACCGGTCATGGACGGTGAAAAAAGAGATTTTGTGTTGTCGCGTCCGCATCAACAATCGCGCCATCAAGCGGAGCGACAGCGGCATGTTTCGAGTCGCAAAGACTTGCGCAGTTGGATTCGACTATATCCAGGAAGGCGAAAACATCGCGGTCGACACCGGGGACGTACCTGCATAGACTTCGGGCCCCTGGAAGTTCTCATCGGGATGGATGTAGCTGGGTGAAAGGGCAAAGTAAACACGGATCAGCAATAGCAGTAAATATGTTCGTCTCCACATGATGAGAGGGCGCCAGGAACATTCTGATCACAGCGAGGCGAAACGAGGAAGAGCGCGAGTAGAGCGAACGGACAAGTTGGCCTCGAATGGAATAGAGAAAATGCGACGCGTCTAATCTGACGATGATATCACGGAGGCCTTAGTCCTAATTGGGCATCATTGAGCACCGCGTCTGCTCTCCGCCATGAACTGAGCTATTGCCTGAGAACTCATGTTTTTTTTTTTTTTGTAGAGACTCGGTAGTTCAAAATTAATTCTATGCAGCAATGCAGCATATCCCTGGCTACCTCACATGCGGGTTCGTGTTAGAAATGGGAACCAAGTTGATTCCTTGTCTATTACCTAGATATGCACCTTGCGGCTATAAAACCCAGATAGCTACTTTGTTAAGCTACTAGTAACGAGCACTGGAAGACCGGAGAATACTTGAGACCCGTTTGCTATGACAAATTCGTACATCAATGAATTCGTCAAACGGGCAGTATCTGAGGCTGCACTCGGAACATTCCTTATTTTACCCGTTTGTTCGGTGTGAAAGGCCCAGACAGACACGACAAACCGATTGCGTAGAAAATAGATTTGCCCAGCAATGCTGAAAGGCGATCTGAAAGTGTCCACAATGGCAAATACAGATGGCGCAGGCACAGGCTCCAACGCCAAAGGTGATTCCGCACGCAGAGCCTCTCTTAGTTCTGACTAACCAAACTTCTGGCTTCGGGCCCTCCTCCTCCCCACGATTCACTCTGCTCCACTGCCTTTCTCACTTCTGACTTCAAAGCTCTTTACTGCTGTCATCTGTAACCTTTGTGCCCTATGTAAGTGCGGTTTCATCACAACAAGGCTTTCTCCAGCTGTCCCCTGCTGCCCCACCCGACCCCTCCTACTTGAACCCCGACGGCCCCAGCCAACTGAGCCTTACCATTCTCCAGCTCGCACTCACATCTCTCAAACCAACTCAGCATCTATCCACCATGGCATCTCCTCTTGTCGTCCTGACCAGCTCCGATGGTGTCGACGTGACAGTTGGTAAGTTTTTGAACCCTCGCTTGGGATCCCCGCGGTCGGCGCACGCGAAGCTCGGTGGCTAACTTTCTCCCAGACCGCAACGTCGCGGAGCGATCCGTATTGATCAAGAACATGCTCGAGGACCTCGGTGGCGATTCTGGAGAAGCGATTCCAATTCCAAATGTAAGAAACCCGTCTCAACAAGCTACGATCCGATTACGAACCCCCATGAAGGTCAATGAAGCCGTCCTCAAGAAGGTCATCGAATGGTGCGACCACCACAAGAACGACCCTCCTACTGCAGGTGACGACGATGATACCCGCCGCAAGACCACAGACATCGACGAGTGGGACCAGAAGTTCATGCAGGTTGACCAGGAGATGCTCTTCGAGGTCATCCTGGTAAGTCCCCCGATACTATTGTCGCCCATTTGCTCCAGTGGGGGCAAAGAAGCTAACTGTTTGTCTTTTGTTCACTAGGCCGCCAACTACCTCGACATCAAGGCTCTTCTCGACGTGGGCTGCAAGACCGTCGCTAATATGATCAAGGGCAAGTCCCCCGAGGAGATCCGCAAGACATTCAACATCCAGAATGACTTCACACCCGAGGAGGAGGACCAGATCCGCAGAGAAAATGAGTGGGCTGAGGAGTAAATTACCCCAATCTTAAAATACTATGCTCATAGAACCAAATAACTGACATCTCTCGCAGCCGCTAAAACTGCCGCCTCTAGCTCCTTGTCACGATGTTATCCCGGTTTCGCTATCTTCCTCCCTTACAATGGTATCTTGCTCTGGGTGGGCTTTCTCTACGGGCTCACCTTTGCCGCTCGACCGGAGAAAATGTGGCTTTGCAGGTCGTGGCCTTTTTCTTTCTTGCGGCGTTAGGCTAAGCGGCTTGGTTCCTCCACTTAAATGATGTTGCTATTGCTTGTTCCAGGCTTTCACCCTGCTTTATGATTTGCATACCATATCTAAGGTCTAATAAAGACCTCGAATGGAATTTTTTTTACGATCCTATAATCTCATGTGCTAAGGATGGACCTTATCTATCATCCCAAGGCCTTGGATCCAGGTCTCAGAATCCATAATCCACATAGAGACCAGGTGCTAGCTTCCAAGATTGCCACGGGTTTGTTCGTCGACAATTCCACAACCCACTTACAAAGAAATAGTAACCCAAGAAGAGAGCGTAATTTTTTTGCAAAATAGCTCAAAGTAGGACACAAGTAATCTAAATTCAAAGTTGCTCCCGCAGAGAGCTTCGACCTCACAATTGCAATACCATGCAATAAATAGAACATATCAGTAGTAGATCACTCTTTAGGTAAGGCATACCCAGGAATGAAAGTACTGGACCTTCAGGAATACCAAAATACCCTATTGATAGCATCGGCGAGACTGTGGCCAAGATGGATTGTTATCATGAATTGAAGACGGCGCTTGCAATATGGTAGGGACCAGCAAGAAAGTGAATCTTCGACTCTGTGAATAAGTAGCATGTTCACAAGTCACTAATGGTACCCAGGATTCTCTCAAGGCGCACGGAAGTTGTACAAGCGTGGACCCTCGTGTACCAGTTCACGCGCAGCAGGTGAAATCCACAACTTTCTTAGTAGCTCATTTGACCCAGACTGAACGGCCAGGCTATTAAAGGCGTGCAAAGCTCCATTGCAAGGCCATGCTGTATTTATGAGGACCCTGGGACGCAAGTGAGTCGAGTCCAAAGAGGCAGAACAGGACCTGGATGCTTTAGAAATTGGCCAGTATTGCACCTAAACCCCGCGTCAGATGCTCCCCGTATATATAATGTCCAGTTAGAAGGTTGAATTTGGGATGTGCGATGGTGCCATGATTACTGAGACTACACACTGTCTAGCGAGCACTGCAAAACCGGCTCTACGTGGGCCTACAGAGGCCAAGAATAAGCATGCAAGACAAAGATTCCATTCATTCCATAATTTTTTGAAAAAGGAGAACCACTCGTCCCAAATCCGGTCTTCCAAAAGGACGACCCCTAGAACTCGAGGTACATTATTCGTCGCCTCATGGGCGGACAGCAAGACGTCGGATGGATCATTACTCCGCTGGGCAATGAAGTCGAAAACATAATATAGACATCGATCGAATGGTCCCGGGCGTCTTGCTGTCATGCTTGGAGTAGTTTCGTAGTACTAGCGCAGCCAAGCCGGTTCGGAGTGCGTATCGAGGTAGGAAATCGTCGGGATATCATCACACACACATCGTGGAAAAGCCGTAAAATGGAAGCAAAATGGGTGAGAATGCCAGGGCGAGTTTAGATACCCAGGCGGGTCTTGCGCCAGTGACGACGCTTAGCGTTGTACCTGATAGCCTTGTCAGTCCATCTGTTCCGATTGTGCGATCACTCGATCCGGTCGGAGAAGCCGTTGAATCCAAATCCACCGGTCCTCTGCTTCCACTGATCGAGAATTTCGGGCGTTATTTACCGGATGGTGTTGCCAGTGCGCAGGCGAATCCACTGAGGGATGGGACGGTTCTGGCGCTGAGCCTTAGCAAGCTTTTGCTTGGTGCGGAAGGTCTTGTGGCTCTGTGCGGACAAGCAGGTTAGAAATTATTCGGGGAAAAACGGCATTCAACACGTTGATAGAGTCAAATGCGAGTTCAGGCGAGTCAATAACGTACCGGCATCTTGGTGGACTGTCGCGACGGCGAGCTGGATTTGGAGGGAAAAAGTTCGTCGAGACCAACGGGAGGCGGTTTGTGTGCGGGAAAGGGCTTGGCTTCGCTTGAATGGTCAGGTGATGCAGTCGACACCTGATATTGGAGCCTGAAGCACAGACCAGACATTGTGGTTTTGTGGCCTTGCCGCCTTGCCGCCTTGCCGCCTGGCTGCTCCCCAGAATCTTACTTTCAAGCCTCTGCACCAAAAAATACTTAAGCTTTTACCAAGCAGTTCGCACTTCAGTGATTCCCAAAATATCCATTGATCAGCCGAGCTATGGCGATACCTTGGACTTGAATGGAATTTGGCCATGATCATGAGCAAGCAAAGCATACACCAGTGGCAGCAACAACTAGCTAGCGAGAACTCCATACTATTCTTCTAATTCGACCGACACGCAACACTGCTTCCAATTCAGATCACGAAATCTCCGATTAATATTTCTATGATTAGAAAGAGGAGCGACTTGGACCCTCTTCGTACAGAAACTTTGATTAGGAATCCTTCAACGCCTTCATAATTCGGTAATTTCTTTAGCAATTCACATTGGGGCCGTGTTGCTGGACCCGAAGGATCTTCTCCCTTTTGGGAACATCTCGCTTTCGGCCCATTCGGCGCTGTGGTCTCTGGTGATATGGACATTCAGGCGTTCCATATTTGCTTGACCAGTACGCTTTATGGAAAGGAAAGCCACGAAGCGAGATCCTGCACCAACTAATTATTACCACTAGTGGCTGTGGAAGGAAGGGCACTACATTCACTCAAGAAATTTCCAATCTCAGCTAAATGTACGCACGGGAGACAACAAGCCATGCACGTATTCCTGCGTGAACTTCTGCAGCACAATAGAAGATAGAGTAAGAACATGTGTCGCTTATGCTGCCGACAGGCTCGTCCGCCGGTGGGACAGGCGATCAGCCTGATCGATCTCTAACCTATTGCTTTTGATCCATCGTTCGTTTCAAGCTGCGGGTGATGCTACAAGCGCATCCGCCATGTGGCAGGCAGTTGAGAATTAAGCTTGAACCGTGGAGCGGAGCGATCGTTGATCATCCTTGGGCCTGCTTCCTCGCCGTTCAACGCCTTGAACAGTGGTGGAAGCGTGGGAAGAAGTGGGAAGAAGTGTGCATATTCCAGGCGTATTTCGTATAGAGCCTCAATTTGGTAGCGAATGTAGATGATCAAGCTGCGGTCGCCCCCACCGCCAGATCATGGCCCCTCGGTGGCCACCGGCAAAATGCAGGGTACCAAAGACCAAAAGGAGACATTGCGAAGTCGTATCTCGTTCCTGCGAGGCGAACTTGAAACACGAGGTGGAGAGCCATGCACATGTGATTTGATAATATGGGGAACAAGCTCCTGCACACGTATTACCTTGAAGAACGTTCGGCCCCATGTGGAATTGCACAAAAGTAAAAAAGCTTGCAGGAACGACGACGGAGTACGGAGTAGCCTCTGGGCTAATCACAACTACTTTAGTTGATCCTCTGGAGAAAGCTTTCCTGGGGGCCGGATCCTTCAGACTAACTTTAGACTCATTTCTGCAGCATCGATTTCAGACCACACTTTAATTTAAGCACAGACGTGAATATATTGACTGATAACCATGCCCACTATTCCAAGGTTGAAAATTGGCTTGCTAAAAGAGCACAGTCAGTGTCACTCATGTCAACATGACAGCTACTCAACCCCGGGCCCCAGCCCTGTTTTTGCAGTGCAAGATCCTCGAGATCCACTGGTTGATCGCCCCCAAGAGTGGAGCCGCTTAGACTTTAATGCGTCTGATAGACAGCCCGAATGGGACTAGTGGATCCACTTGCTGCAACTTTGTTGGCTGACTGATACTTCGCCGAAGTACGAAATACGCATCCTCTTCTTTGTCTCTTCGAAGCTCATAACCTCGTAAATCTGCCCCTTTCACCCTGCACAGTTGCAATGTCCATCCCGTGCATGACCCGAGCCCTGCCCCCAATCAGCCGCACGCCCAGTGGCTCAAACCAACAGGGAATAGCCGGGGCCAAAAAGCACTTTAGTCCAACTCTAGTAAGAGGACGCGGAATCTGCGAGCAAGGCTTTACATTAGCGGTTCTATTTTGAGCTTCACCACGAGCACTAATGCTCGGAGAGGAAGGGCCGTAGAATAAGGATGCATCGTTAGTCTTTCCATTGGCCTGTCGATACGCGAAGGGACTCCCGTAGCACTCTATCCCCGAATGCCAAGGTTGATTTTACATTCCCTGCCCGTATCGTGCTCAAGCACTTGGACCCAAAGAGTGCTAAGCACGGCCAAGTCGGCTGCTAGACAAGTTTTGAGCTGTCCCGATTGGTTGAATTTTCGAGATCGTTTTGTGGAAGCACATCCTGACATCTGGACCCCGAAGTGGCTCCCCATTTATTTTCCTATTTTTACCTTTTCTTAACCTAATCGACCGTCTCTGGCGTTGCCATTCTGGGTCTACTTGCCTCTCGCCCCCATCGTCCGTGGGCTCTGCGCGATCGAAGCTCCTTTTTAATAGAAGCTTCTGTCCCGCAAAACAAACCTTCTTCTTTTTCTGTCATCCACGTCCAATATCTTAATTATACGCCTTATATACACAGTGCGTCGTTACTCATAACTCCCGTCTAGATCACGAACCGACTGGGGTTACGACGACCACCATGGGCTTCCGATCGAGACCCTCCCAGGGCGACAGCTCATCCGACGATGTCGAGATGGTCGACACCAACCACACCAAAGAGGACGTGCCACCCACCTACAAGGCGAACCGTGGGCTCGACACCGAGGAAAAGCCAAAGAAGAAGAAGCCTGCCAAGAAGGGACCTGTTCATGCTCCATCTCCTGATGATGGCTTATATGCGCACTTGCCCCAGCGCGAACGGGAAATCCTCCGAAGTCAGATTGAGGTGCCAACCCAGAAACTCAACTTCTTCTCCCTGTACCGATATGCCGAAAAGCGCGACTTGATCATTGTCGCTGTCAGTGCTATCATGGCCATTGCTGCTGGTGTCGCCCAGCCCATCTTCACCGTTATCTTTGGTAAAATGGCGCAGAATTTCGCGAAAATTCAAGAGGGCTATATTTCTCTTGACGACTACACCCACGAACTCAACAAATACGTCCTCTACTACGTTTACCTTGGAATTGCTCAGTTCTTCACTGTTTATGTTAGCATGGTTGGTTTCATGCACACCGGAGAACATGTGACCCAGATCATCCGTGAGAGATACCTCGAAGCCATCTTGAGACAAAACATTGGATTCTTCGACAAGCAGGGAACTGGTGAAATCACTACCCGTATCACTGCCGATACCGACTTGATCCAGACTGGTCTTTCTGAGAAAATCGGTCTCACCTTGCAGGCCATTTCAACCTTCTGTACTGGTTTCATCGTCGCGTTCATCAAGTTCCCCAAGCTTGCTGGTATCTGTTCGTCGACAGTTGTGGCCATCGTTCTGATGATGGGAACCGGCTCCAAGTTCATTGTCAAGTACAGTAAGCTTTCGATCATCAGCTACGCCGCTGGTGGTTCGCTCGCCGAAGAAGTCCTTAGCTCCATTCGCAGCGCCACTGCCTTTGGCAACCAGGATAAGCTTGCTCGCCAGTACGAGGGCCACCTCAAGCTGGCTGAAAAATGGGGTATGCGTCTGCAAATGACACTTGGTGTCTTGGTCGCGTCCATGTTCGGAATCATGTTTCTCAACTATGGCCTGGGTTTCTGGCAAGGTGCTCATTTTGTTGCTAATGGCGAAGTGAACCCCGGAAACGTTATCACCATTCTTATGGCTATCCTGATGGGTTCATTCAGTTTGGGTAACATCAGTCCCAACACTCAGGCTTTTACCAATGCCGTCGCTGCTGCCACTAAGATCTTCGCTACCATCGACCGTGAATCCCCTCTCGACCCAACTAGCGACGAGGGTATTGTTCTTAACAATTTGAAGGGTGACATCCAGTTCAACGACGTCAAGCACATCTACCCTTCTCGTCCCGATGTCACTATTATGAAGGGAATGACTCTCGCGTGCCGCGCAGGCACCACCACTGCCCTCGTCGGTCCCTCTGGATCCGGCAAGAGTACTGCTGTCGGCCTTGTTGAGCGATTCTACCTTCCTGTCCACGGAAATGTTACTCTGGATGGTGTTGATCTTCAGAAGATCAACCTCCGCTGGTTGCGCCAACAAATCTCTATTGTTAGCCAGGAGCCCACCCTGTTTGGAGTCACCATTGCTGAGAACATTCGATATGGTTTGATCGGTACTCGCTGGGAACACGAGCCCGAGATTCGTGTTCGCAACCTGATCGAGAACGCTGCTAAGATGTCCAACGCCCACGACTTCATTATGAATCTGCCCGAAGGATACGAGACCAATGTCGGTCAACGTGGTTTCCTGCTCTCTGGTGGACAGAAGCAGCGTATTGCCATTGCTCGTGCTGTCGTCTCCGACCCTAAGATTCTCCTGCTGGATGAGGCTACCTCTGCTCTGGATACCAAGTCTGAGGGTGTCGTTCAGGCTGCCCTGGACAAGGCTGCTGAGGGACGTACCACCATCGTCATTGCTCACCGTCTTTCCACTGTCAAGAACGCCCACAACATCGTCTGCTTCGTCAAGGGAGAAATCATCGAACAAGGAACTCACGATTCATTGCTGGCAAGAGACGGTGTGTACACCAAGCTTGTCAACGCCCAGAAGATCACCGAGGAGAATGACCGTTTCTCTGTCGCTACCGATGATCTCGACACCATTGACCTTGATGCCCCTGCCCCCGTTCCTCGTCCTCGCATTAAGACCATGTGGCGTGCTGACATGGGCAACCCTGCCTCCATGTTCCGTCCTGGCTCAACTGCTCGCCCTAACTCTAACGTCCGTCCTCCATCTGCCCTGCACCCCGCTATGCGTGGACACCACACTGCCTACTTCACCCACGCTGCCAATCCCCGTGCGACTGCTCTTCTGAAGCCCGAAGATGAAGCTGCCCTTGGTATGTTCGATGCGGATCTTACTCAGCGTATGGATGGCATCCAGCCTGTCGAGCCGGTCGAGTACCTGCGTCACAGTTTCATTGAGATGAACGATGGCGATGCTGGCTCTATCTCCAGTTTCATTCTTGCCGAGCACGAACCCGAGGAAGACCAGGAATTCAGCTTGCCTTCTCTCATCAAGTTCATCTTCGGCTTCAATGCCCGTCAATGGCGTTTCCTGGTTCTCGGAATGTTCTTCGCTGCTCTTGCTGGTTGCGGTCAGCCTACTCAGGCTTTCCTGTATGCCAAGGGTATCACCTCCATCTCTCTTCGGGAACCTGAAGACATCGAAAAGCAGGCTAGCTTCTGGTCTCTTATGTTCCTTGTCACCGGTCTTGTTCAGTTCTGCACATCTGCTATGATGGGTGTCCTCTTTGCCTTCTGCTCTGAGCGTCTGATTCGCAACGCCCGTAGCCGTGCTTTCCGCACTCTCCTGCGCCAGGACATTAACTTCTTCGATCGTGAGGAGAACAGCGTTGGTGCTATGACTTCTTTCCTGTCTGGTTCCACAAAGTCTCTCGCTGGTATCTCTGGTCAGACCCTCGGAACAATTCTCATGTGTGCTACTACCCTGACTGGATCTATTGTCGTCGCCTTGGCTTTCGGTTGGAAGCTTGCTCTGGTCTGTATGGTCGGTGTTCCTCTCCTCCTGGGATGTGGATTCTACCGTTTCCAGCTCCTTGCTGCTTTCCAGGCCCGTTCCAAGAAGGCCTACGAGAAGTCTGCCAGCTACGCCTGCGAGGCTGCTGGCTCTATCCGTACCGTCGCTGCTCTTAGCCGTGAGGCTGACGTCGCCAAGCACTTCCACGAGCAGCTTGATGCCCAGACCAAGCGCAGTCTGCAGTCTATCCTCAAGTCATCCACCCTTTATGCCGCCTCTCTGTCAGTCGTCTTCTGGTGTGTTGCCCTTGGTTTCTGGTGGGGTGGTACTCTTATCGGTCGTGGCGAGTACGACACCTTCCGTTTCTTCGTCTGTTTCGCCGAAATTCTCTTCGGCTCTCAATCTGCTGGTACTGTGTTCTCGTTCTCTCCTGATATGGGCAAGGCCCAGAACGCTGCTGCCGAGACCCGCACCCTGTTCGAGCGTGAGCCTCCCATCGACACCTGGTCTGAGGCTGGTGAGCGTATGCACAAGATGGATGGTATGGTTGAGTTCCGCAACGTTCACTTCCGTTACCCTACTCGTCCCCACCAGCCTGTCCTCCGTGGTTTGGACCTGGCTATCTCTCCTGGTCAATACGTTGCTCTTGTCGGTCCCTCCGGTTGTGGTAAGAGTACCACCATTGGTCTGATGGAGCGTTTCTACGATGTGCTCTCTGGTGGTGTCTACGTTGATGGCAAGAACATCATGGACCTGAACATCAACTCTTACCGTGACCATATCGCTCTTGTCAGCCAAGAGCCTACTCTTTACCAAGGTACCGTTCGCGAGAACATCATGCTTGGTGCTGAGGGACGTATGCTTGCCGAAGGCGCTGTTGAGAAGGCCTGCAAGGATGCTAACATCTACGACTTCATCATGTCTCTCCCGTAAGTTCCTCCTACTATTCATTACCATGATCAATACTAACCATTCATCAGTGAGGGCTTTGACACCATTGTCGGTAACAAGGGTGGCATGTTGTCCGGTGGACAGAAGCAGCGTGTTGCTATTGCTCGCGCTCTTCTCCGCAACCCTCGCATCCTGCTCCTCGACGAAGCCACCTCCGCCCTGGACTCCGAGTCCGAGAAGATCGTGCAGGAGGCTCTCGACTCCGCCGCTCGTGGTCGTACCACCATTGCCGTTGCTCACCGTCTCTCTTCCATCCAGAACGCAGACATCATCTACGTGTTCGAGGCTGGTAAGATCGTCGAGGCCGGCAACCATAGCGAGCTGATGCGCCGCAAGGGCCGCTACTTCGAGCTTGTCCAGCTCCAGTCCCTGGAGAAGGCTGGCTAAGCAAGCAACTGCTTAAACATTGATTTTGTTGTTTTCTTTTCTTAGCTGTTTTGCATTCGCATGGCATGGCGCGCAGTCTGCGTTGATCGTTGGCTGTGAGCTTTTGATTTTTATCTTCTTTTATTTGGTCATTTCCTTTATACCCTCATCTGAGACGATGTCGAAAACATGACTCGATTGGACTCCGATTGATGCCTGTACCTACTACCACCACTACTCATGATCTGGCTTACATATAGATATCGGAGTTCGGTGGCTTACGAATGTATCGGAATAAATGCATATCATTCTTTAATAATTGGTTTCGTTAGACGTAAGAAATACAGACGTAGGTGGTAGAGAGACCCCCTATCATCAGAACTAGTCCTTATCATGTATCCCATACATTTTATGAACGTCCATCAAAGGAAGGCCCTGACTCTCCGCAATCACGGCTAAGAAGCCCAGTCCGATATCCTTAATCTCATTGTAGTCATGAAGCAAGCGGATATGGCGCCGGACCACAGCAGACGCAGTCTCGCTACCCCCAAGGTCCCTGCAAAAGTCAGACATCTAGACAGCCCGGACCTTAGGCACTCTCGAGCCAAGACCTGCGCTCTGTACTTACTGAAGACGCGCCTTCAGACGTTCGAGTTCAGCTTCTTGCTCGTTAACGCGTTCTTCAAGACGCGCAATACCCGCGATGAGAGTCGCCTGTGCGGGTTAGATTGCAATTTTCTGCCCCCAAGTATAGCGAATCCGTAGGGGCTGTGCTTACTTTCTGCTTCGTTTGGTCTGCCATGAGGAAATGAGGAGTGAATGAGTGCTTCCAATGGGGCTTGGTTGAGCGTGCCACTGTTGATGGCAGATTGGGATGACGGAGAGGAAGAAATTCAGTGTTTGGGTGGGATTTGTTGATGCTCTTTTCTTGACTCCTAAGACTACAGTCTACTAATTTCCCCTGCGATATTCATTAGGAAAGTACGGTCGCCATATGGGGAACATAATTCTTCCAAATCTTATTCACATGACTTTAGTGTTTATTCAGTAAAAGTACCTCTATACTTGGATCAGTATATGGCCATAGATGCCAAGACGTGTCGTTTTCTTTCATAGTGGAGAAGGGCTGGCTTTGTTTCGAAGTCGCTATTACGGAGTTTGCCCTGAGGTAATCATATTTAATTTGAATAATTATGTGAGTATTCATGATTTGAGCATATTTGAAATTTCCAAGTGATTGTAAATATTCTTAGTATTGTAGTGTTCTTGTAGCGTGGCCCACAGCAGACTGAACGCGTAACGGAAATGGCAGCCAAGTAATCGGATGCTCCGGATTGGCGATCGACGTTTCCTCTGGGCCCGCCTGTCCCTTTTTACCACTTTCAACCTCCTCGGCCCCTCGCAAACACCCAGAGAGGAGAGCATCATGAGTCGCTTATATTCACTCTGGACGTTCGCCCTGCTGGCCGGCCTAGCTGCCGCCCACGGTGGCCACGAGAATGTCCCTGAAGGCGAAGCCGTGTCGGTAGATCCTCTTGTTAGTTCCCTCGCGATGCCAGACTCCGCTTCAAACGCCTTGAATACTAACGATCGCAGGACTCGACACTATGGATTCATATTCTGTTGATGGGATTTGCCTTTGGGATTGTGTTCCCGCTGGGTATGGTGCTTGGAGTACGTCATGCCATGATCACTCGATGAGATGAAGTTAACTAACAATATCCTCGATAGATCGTTCGCTCTCGCTGGCACGTCCCTGTTCAAATCCTCGGATCTTGCGTCGCTGTTGTCGCCTACTTCCTCGGTCACGCCCACAAGGGCCGCCAATTCGGCCCAAATGCCCACCACTCCTTTGCCAACTGGCTCATGCTGTTCCTGATCGTCCAAGTCGCCCTGGGTTTCTACCTGAAGCTCCACCTCGAGAAGGCCGGCCAGGCACGCATCCGATGGATCTTTGTTCTGGCTCACGGCATTCTCGGAAAGGCGATGCCCGTCATCAGCTGGGTGCAGATTCTATTTGGTGGAATCGCGGCGCTCGGATTTTGTCAGGGTGATCACCTCGGGCAGTGCGCGGCGCATTTCATCATGGGCAGTGCTTTCATCGCCTACGGTATCCTCTTGACAATTCTGCTGCTGGTTGGACAGTACTGGCTCCGTCGCACTGGCCGTAGCCAGGAGTTCTTTGACTCCGCGATCATTGCCGCCTGGGGCTGTATCAACACCTTCACCGAGCACCGCTGGGGTGGCCCCTGGGTGCACAACGACCTGCAGCACACTACTATGGGTATAATCTGGTGGTGTGCTGGTCTTTTGGGCATGTGGCTCAGCAAGTCCCGCGACGGCCGCCCCAAGCGCAACGTGATTCCTGCTATCGTGATCATGATGACTGGATACGCCATGTCGGCTCATACGCAGACTTTGATGATCAGCACCATGGTCCATGCCATCTTTGGATATACATTGATGGCTGCTGGTGCCGTGCGTGTCATTGAAATCTCCTTCGTTCTGCGCGACCAGCCTGCCGTCAGCATGAGCGGAAATGACCCCAACAGCTTCCAATACCTTACTCCATTTGTAAGTCTTCCCACTCGGATGCCTGCACAGAACTCGCTAACAGTAATAGTTGCTTTGCGCATCTGGATTCTTGTTCATGGGTGCCACCGAAGAACAAATGTCGCTTCTGAATGGTCTGGGTGTCATGCATGTGTCGTACGTGCTGATTCTATACAGCTTTGCTTTCCTTCTGTTCCTTTGTGAGTCAGCCCCAGAAGCCATTTCTTATCCATGCTAATAGTTTCTAGTCGTAAACGTTCTTCTCCACATCTACGCTGTCCACGCGTGGCCCAACGGCCCCGAGGAAGAGGAAGAGGGCCAAGGCAAGTATGCCAACGTCAATGGAACCAATGGCCGTACTCGCTCTCGATCCGAGGCCCAGCGCATCCAGGATGCGGAGGGCTTCGAGCTCGAGGGCTTGATCAGCGATGAGGAGGAAGGTGAGTCTTCATCCATGGGTCCCAAGAGATCCACCGATGAAGAACTGGGCAAGGAGGCCCGTTAATCTTGTGACAAAATTCGATTGCACTATAGGCGTTTTGTTGGATCTGGCCGTGCTACGATAAATGAGTAGCTTAATTTCATGAACATAGTTGACTAGAGAAGCTGTATCTGACCATAGATTGCTATTCTGATATCGTACACATGATTCGTAAAGAGAGCCAATGGGCTTCGTATGTCCCCAACGCCAGGAAATATCATCGCAATGCTCATGCCCCAGAGTTTGTGCTTGGCTCGGGCTCGCCGGCTGTCGCAAGGGCAGGATGTGTAGGTATGGGATTAGCTACTGGCGGAACAGCAGCAAGATCGGCTACTTGTATCTCGTCGAAGAATGGGTGGAGCGGGTAAATTGGTCCCACAGACTTATCTGCGTCGAACAGCAAAAGATTCTGAATTGGCTGTTCGCGCGCAGAAAGGACGTTAATCACGTCTTGTGCAAGCGAGCCGCCCAAGAAAGCAGCGACTGGAGGCAACTCATTCCCGAGATTCTGCAAGAAGGTTCGCAAAAAGGTCGAGTCTAGAGTGCTGGATTCCAGCTTCAGCTCCTGGTGGCTTTCGCTCGCTAGCTTTGTGAAAGCCCCCAGGTCGGCGGGGTTGAAGGTTGGTCGGCGGCCTGATACCTTCTCGAACTCCCAGAGCGCACGTAGGCAGCTGAGGAGCGGGGTCACCTGCTTCCTCTTACGGAGCACACGGGTGTACTCTTCTGGAAGGGGCGAGGCATTCGCTAAGAGCAGAGGGGTGTAAGTCTCACGCTTGGTAACCAGCTCGATGACCTTGTCGCCCTCCTTCTTTGTAGTGATGTTTGTGATGACACGGGTTGGCGTCTCTTGTGTTTGCGCAGGGACATTTGACTTGTTGCGCTCGATGACGAACTCGTGGCTGATGAGGTCGGCGAACACATATCCGTATAGACCGTGCAGTCCGGCGGCGTAGAAGGGGCGATTAGCTATGCGGCAGGCGGCATTGATTGCGGAGTTGGTATTGTAATCTAGCTCGGTTGCAATTATGACGCTGAACTGGGCATAGAAATCGGGTTGTTTCGTTCGGATGTCGTCCTTGTCGATGTTGAGCTTGACTCGTGGGTTCATGTTGCGCACCTGTGGGCCGGCAGCTTCGGCGCGCTTCTCAATATTAGCATATAGAATGAGAGCAAGCCTTAGTCGTAGGAGAATACATTTTTGCCCTGGTTGACAATCTCCGGGTCTTGTATAGCCGCCTCGAGAAAGAACTGGCTTTGTAGGTCCTCCGAGGTGACAGGCTCATGGTCGATGATAGTCAAGGAGCCAATTCCTGCAAGGACGAGGTTCTTGGCCACTTCATTTGCGAGCGACTTCATAGTGATGAGAAGGATGTTGGCTGAGCCAATCCTTGAGTGTATGTTAGCAGACTTGGCTCTCTCTTTCACTTTGCGGAGTCGCCCACCTTTTCTGCGCCTGCATACCCCATAGTCGGATTTGGCGATCATACAGCGCGATTTCATCTGCGGGTGGTGTTAGATTGACAAGTGAACATATGGAGGGTTGGGCAGCTCACCGGCGCTAATCCGTTCCTCGGAGTCCGCCATGATGCGAGGGTTGTCGCGGAAGTACCAAAAGAAGCTGGTGAGAGAAGCTCCCCACAATGATCTAATCGCCCGCAGTGTTGGGGTCACGTGATTCAAGGGCGTAGCTTGGCTTTTGTAGATTCTGGGTCGCTGAAAGAGTTGAAAGCAATCTTCAGGCGTGAGTCAATGAATACAACGAATATGAAAAGTACCTACAGAGGTATTATCTGTTATCAGGATTCTGGGGGCCGTTTCTCTAGCCAGGTACTCCAGATACTATGTAGACGCTTTTACCGAAGGTTTGCTTCACCAGCCTGTCTAGATTTATTATGATTGTTATATTTAATAAAAGACATGAAAGCAAGCCCTTTTTTCACGGCATATATCAGGTTCAAGTCCCCAAACAAATGCTGGATCTATATAGTGGATGTATTAGATTGTGACTATTCGGCGCTTCGAGGTGCCAAGAAATATGCCTCATCGCCACTGAACCTCATGATTCCGCTCGACACCCTCCACGCCAACCCTGGAATCGCAGCATGATCTAGGGATTGGCAGGAACTGGACGCACACGCAGAATACAGCCAGTGCTGCTCGACTTGGAGCTCGCTTTCCGCCCCCAAGGATGGTAGGTTCTGTGATTGCCTGTTTCTGCCTGACATGCTCACCGATCTTCCGATAGTCGGGTAACTACGACCATCCGCCTGCCTCATCTCGCCGTCCTGCTCGCTCTGGAAATGCAAATGCGCGCCTGCCTTCGTCGGATTCCATGGACCCGCCAGGTAGAGACACCTTCGGCGAGCGCTACCGGAACTTTGCTGCCCGCTTCCCTCAAACCCAGCAGCTGATCGATCTGTGGAGGTCGGAGAACCCTGGACATTCCGACCGCGCCCCAGATAGCAACACCGACTTCGATAACTTCCTCACTGAGATCGGGGTCGCCGGGCCAGAAAACCAGCTGTTGGATCAGTTGAACAACCATCAAATCGCGGGGACCTCGGGCGACAATCAACCGTCCTCTGTCTCCAGTCCTGGACTCTCATACCTACGCAACTTCATTACTTCCCAGTCACACTCAGGAACCGATGAGGAACTTAGCCGCGCTTGGGAAGAGTTACAACGCGAAGTCGAGACTCGCAACGTCCACTCCCGCCCCCTACAGCAGGCCTTAGGGCAAAGCCCGGGTCGATTCAATTTCGAGCAAGCCCGCGCCGCCGTGGACAGACGGATTCACCGACTCCAGCAGATGCGATCAGATGCCCAGGATTCCAGGAGGTCTTTCCACGATCAACTCGCTTTTCTTTCGGCAGTGGATGCTAGCGGGGAGTTTGGCGCTCCGAGTCTGAGGACTAATCGCCGACGTTCCCTCCATCCTAGTCCCCACGACTTACTCCACCACACACTTCCCCCGACGCCTGCCCTTATGCCACAGCGCTCACCGAACGGCCGCGGCCGCGTCAAGCGCCGTAAGCTGGACGCTGATGATAATCGCGAAGGTACTGGGGGCTTTAACTATGGACATCATGGCCAGGTCGTCCCAGGACCCTTGAAGATGGAAATCGCTGGCTGTGACGGAGGAATTGACGCTTTGGATGGGAAAGGCGCAACACCGGACAGTATTTTACGAAACGACCACTCGGTATATTGTACGAAATCAGATCGTTACAATTTGATTCTTCAACACCGTGGCGAGGCTCCTTTTTGCCTGAAGAAACTTGTCATTAAGACTCCTGGGATTGGGTTTGACTCGCCGTATGTACTCATCAGCACCTAGAACTTGAAAAGCTCCAGTGCAGTAACTAACAAAAGGCTTAGTATCCAAGAAGGAATGGTCTTCGTCACAATGGACTCCGATGACAGTCTTGCGCGCACCGCTCAATATCATATCCAATATTCTAATCCTCGACGCCACCGTCACCGTTCGTCACGTCGTCCATACATAACGCCATCGATGGAGTATCTGACTGGCTTCCGCTCGCCGCTTCAATCCCTTGAACGTACCGTGCTTATAGATCCCGAATCGCAAGATGCGCGAGTCGCAGGACCAGCGAGCGGCGAGTCCAGTGGTTCCCAGGCAGCATTTAGGGTTACAATCGATGACAAAGATACCGGGGAAGAAAACCTCTTTGTTAACCGCGCAGGTGATGACCTGTCTTCTGTCCCTGAAGCTGAGCGTGCTCAGCCTGAAGATGACCCTCTGTGCTCAGACAGCGATGATGAGAGTCCCACCGATGATGAGGAAGACGAAGAATCCACAATGAGCACATTCAATTCCCGGCGCAGGCAAGAAATGCGTCGTCAACTTGTGACGGGCATACGAAGAACCAACTCCGATTCCTCTCAGCGACGTCGTCAATATCCCAGCTTAGTTGACACACTCCCGCAATCTTCTTCGACACCATCAGATTCCGGTGTTCTTAAGCCACATGCCCGCTTCTTCATTGAAAAAGAGAAGAGCATGGTCAGCATCAAGTTTGACCCTCCACCGTAAGTTCTCTCTGCTTTCGACTATCTATCATGCAACTCGGACTGACTGTCCAATAGATCTGGGAGATTTATTCTTGTCAAACTTTGGAGTCCTCGTAGCGATAGCAACATTGATATTCAAAGTATAGTTGCTCATGGGTATGCCGGCCCTAGATTCTTCCCTAGCGGCGGTCTGCGTTAGCTATATGGCCTTTGTCCCTACTCTCTCGGCTGTTAACGACGAAATGACAATAATGATTCATGAACTACGGGTTTGGCTTTGAAAAAGCAACTCAATTACTGCGTTGCTCTTCACGTATCCTGTAGTCTAATCCATTCCTGATTCAAAAATCGACCCATTCTTTTCAAGGTTATACATTCTGCCTGAACGCGCTGGAAAAAAGCATCTGCTTCTGTCGTCAAAATTCCACCGCCTAGACTTTATCAGCTCCACTAAGTGAATCCTTATGCCCACGAGCCCGTGAGCCAAAGTAACTTAGGATCCTCTCCAATTACTATCAAAGGCTCGATGGTGGTATATTAGCGTTCGATTGCCTAGAGCTACTACAGCAGCCACACTTTATGCCACGCCAGTCGTCACAGGTTATAATAAATCTATGAATGCATTCGCACTCACTAGATCAGATCGATTGATATCGTCCAGATAAGTCCGAATGGCGATCGGGGTCCGCATAGACACGGCCCAGCGGGCTCCCCATTTGGATATCCCGACGCGACTATCCCGCACATCAACAAAACCAAAGTTCATCACCACTTCTTCTGGAAGTTCCCTTCAGTATCTGCATCTGGAAACCAATGATGGGCTCGAGCCCCTTAAATGTCCGCGAAATACTCGCAATCGTGCTTGGATTTGCGGATCCAAAGACGTTGCAAGCAGCCGCCCAGGTGAACTCTCTGTGGGCGAATGAAGCTACCAAAGTACGTCTCTCATCCCTAAACAGCCGTAACATGGAACTAACCTAAAGACTAGCTGCTTTGGAGAGGAAAATATCGCCATGAATTTCCGCCTCTGATTTCTCTATTGCAAAACATCGCATCCTCGTCGGAGGACCGCCGTTACTGGTACACATCCAAGATACGGCATCTGGAACTTGGCTGTGCAGAAAGCCCCGAAACCGAAAAGTTCATCCGGGATTCTCTGAAAAGTGAGCTTTTCAAGTTCCCAGCACTACGATCGGTCATTGTCGACCTGGGAAGCGAAAACATGCAAGAGGATCAGATGGTTCAGCTTTTGTCGCCCAATCTGATTTCGCTTGAGCTTTACGGAGGGTATTATGCATCAAGTTTTCTGGATGCGATCAAGGTGTGTCAATATCTGTGCAGCTCAGCAGCTAGCTTGCTAACACTAGCTAGAAACATTCCCCCGGGCTGAAGTTCTTATTACTCGACAACGCCATTGACGAGGATAATCCCGAGCATCCACACATTGACCTTGAGTGTTTTATTTCCTTTCTTGATGATATGCCGTCTATTGTGCATCTGGAATTGGAGCGTGGCTACGAACATTTTATAATGGAACCTTTCCTGCGATATCTGATGCGCCGCCGATCCCTCGAGTCACTGAGTCTAGGCCACGTGAACGAAATACGAGGCAATCTTACCAAAGAAATCATATCTGACACCGTTAAATCCGGTGGCGACCAGATATTTCCAGCCTTGAGAAACCTTAGCATACATGCTCAGTGGAGCGCCGTGGCATCTATGATTCCCTTTCTTGGGGCTTTGCAAGGAATCCGGCTTAAGCTCGTCGACAAAATTCCTCCACAGAAACCTGGAATGTTAAGTCTACTTTCCGGGTGCTCACGTCTTGAGGACGTGTACCTTGAGCCCTGTTGCTCTGGACATGTCATTGCATCTGCAGATTTCCTTGCTCTAGCGTCTGGATGTGCAAAGATGCGCAGGCTGGAAATAGAGGACGGGTACGTTACTGACTCTGGATTTAACGACCAACTTATTGAAAAGCTTACATGTCGATGGAAAAACCTGGCCGTATTCTCCCTGCCGTTTGAAGCTGAACTGTCCGAAAAATCTCTGGTCTCCTTGGCCCGCAATTGCCCCTATCTACATGAGTTGAGAATCATGAGTAATTTCTCACTGGTTGAAGCGAGTCAATTTTCCAAGCCGATTGAAGTTCTTCCCTGCTTGGAAGTCTTCGAAATGGGATCGGTAGATTTGAACATCACATCTGAGGCCGAGCTGCTCATCATCCTCAAATCCACAATGGAATACTTTGACACGTGGTTTCCAGCGCTACAGTGTATTTCCTTTGACATTGTCAGCGGCTACCCAATCGGAAATAACTTCATGAGACTACTCAGAGACAATTTGAGCAATGCTCGGCCACCCATGCTCTATCCTGCCGCATTCCCAGCCACATCAGTTTCTTACGAATTGCTTCAAAAACTTCTTGAGCCTGACCCTTCGAGCTCATACAACTCTGCCTTTTGACTTGTTACGCACGAGCTTTGAGGCCGAACCTCTGCCGAGTATGAATCGGACGCTGAACAGGACAGCAGTGACCAATCGATGATCGTTGTCCTGGGAATGCTGGTCTAAATCGGAAATTTAACATGTGATGTCTAGGATAGCACCGTTTACCAACAAGAATAGTGACTAGAGCTCATCGATGAATCAAATCATGTCACACATAAATGAGTCATATTGTTCGAAATTCTTAAGATTGGTGTGTATAAGATAACTTCTAAAGCTAACTAAAACCGACCCATTACCCATTAATTCGTTTATGATTTGACGCCGTGTCTAAATTTTAACGCCGCGTAAATGTCGTGCAATTAACCACCTGGGCTAAATAGAAATCCGAACGCAACTAAAACCGATTTTGCCGCGAACGGTCAAAGCTCACATCAACATCATGCTGGACCCGAATATAAGATGGTCCCAAGAACTCCTCAATGGGTCGCAGACCCTCTCTCCTCGGGCGAACCGGTTCGGATGCTTCCACATAAGCGGCATTGGTGAACAGTCGGATATAGTCGTCCTCGTGTGAGTTCTCTGACATAGTGGAAGCTGGGGTGATTTTGTGGCCCATTTTATTATGACTTCCACTATGCCGATCAGAATCACTTTGAGGTTGGAGATCAATGCCTTGCTTATTTAATGCTTTATCAAGCATATCGGATCTTGAACGGACGATGGGGGCGTGCTTTTGAATGAAGCGTTCTTGCTCGAGTCGGAGAGCCGATTGGACGATCCCTTGCATCGATGGTAGACAAGCGGTGATAATTCCAATACAGGGCTCAATGACAGACCAAAGACAAATCGGGCCCATGGTCCAAGGAAGATCCGCTGCACCTTCGCCTTTTAGGTATGTCAGATAATGAAGTCGGACGATACTGGCAATGAAAACACTAGTTTTGTTAACGCAGGTCTTCAGTTAGGCGAATGAGCACACATACAAAGCACCCAGAAGCAAGACCGCCGATACCATGATCTTCTGCGAGATACGCATCTTCAAGTTCCAGATCGTCCAGGCAGGCACCAATAAGACAACGAAGTCCGTGATGATGTTGCCGGCGGCGTTGCCCACGTAGTACTTGTTGAAATCGAAACGCCAGTGACCGCTGTCAGGATCCTCCACTTCGGTCCAGAAATATGATATCGGCACGGGTGAGCAGAGTACGGAAATAAAACTTCCGATGGTCCAGATAACGGTAAAGGCAGTGGCGATATGATTGATCCAAGTAGGTCCGAAAACACGGCGATAGAACAGTAATATCGAATGCTTAACCAGCGCGAGCACGAAAATGTACACAATAATCGAGGCATATAGATACTGTTTCAATCTGTCAGAAATGCTTGAGCTCGGTTGATTGACTGTACAAACCCTTGATAGTGTCATGTAGTGATGGAGAGTAGTACACCATGCATGTTTCCCAAGACCCATAGGACTTCCTGAAATGACCATTAGTGAGAGTCAAAGTGCCAAGGGAAACAAATAACATACCGATCCATCCAATAGCTAACAGAGCAATGAGGGGCTGTAATGCAACAACAATACACCAGTCGTCCATGAAAAGTTTTCGTTGAGGCTCTTTAAGCCGCACCACAAAGCGTACTACCACAGCAATCGTTGCCAAAACTACCAAAGTCGTGAGAACACCATTGTTCTTCGGTGCCTGGTCCGCGGTCAAATCGGTTCCTGGTGGTGGTTGGCCGATGTAGTGCACCATCTGCTCGACGTTGGCTTGGGAGCAATACATGGTCACCAGCGGCCAGATCTTCCTGGCAAACGATGCTCTCCGGCCGGGGTGTAGATTTCCAACAGAACTAGGAGATGTCAAAGTCACGGAGGAAGAAGAATCATAAGCAACCGGGCTAATCAGCCGGGACCTCCGCGCATGCGATCGAGTTCATGGCGCAGACCCGTACTATTAAAACCGAGCTAACGAAGATCGCCTACTACAAACCGAAAAGGCATTATTCGCGATGGGGCAAGATCCACAGAAGATCCTTTTTATTACCGAATCACCACCCTGCAATATGGAGACTGCGCCTTAGGCCCCCGGCGCATCTTGGGGGCTATTGCGGTCGTTTATTGGCCATGATCGACTTTGTGTCGCGAGCCTGGCTGGAAGAGGCCATCGTGGCTGCGGGTCGTTGCTGGCTGCTGCATGGGGGCGGGAACTATAAGATCGTCTGGCTTTTACTGGTTCGCTCGCATCCTGAAGGATTGCTCCACGCTGCTCGTGGCCAGTTTATGCACAGTGAGACCAGGGATTATTCCTGTTTTTGACTTGCTTTTTCCATTTTATCCGCATTTAAAGGTTAAACTCCCCGGGCTTGGATGGAATACCTACGGTGAAGAAGCGGGGGAGTGATTGACAAGAATGCTGGATACTTCGTATAACTATCACGGCTCTGGTACGAAGGACGCTCCTTGGAATAGAACGAAATCTGGACACGTCCGGTGACTCCGGTTATTTCGAGTTTCAGAGCAAAAGTATACCAACCTATTTACTCATCAGGGCAATTTGACCGTAAATAATTATGGAGTTGGAAAAGCACCGTGCTAGATGGGGTTGCGGCAAGTTTGGCCCCTTAACATAACGCAACGGATGAACCAAGTTCCGTGGGACAATGACGCATTTGCAGGGTTTATTCCCCTTCTGCGGTCAACTAAATGCCATATAAGGCAAAGGGCCGCCCGCTTTTCGTATATCGCGTATTAAGTCTATTTTGCCTTGCTTCCTCGATCCATGTCGGTCTCCGTCCTCCGACCACATGGCCATTGATCAGATCGTCCATCCTGGCCCCCTGTTTGCCACTAAAGGATGGGCATGAACCTCAAAATTCGGCGATTGGTACCTGAGAGAGCTTCGCAGGCTTCGGACTGGTCTTTGTGAATCTGTAACACCATATGAATCACTAGTTGGGTTTCTTCCGTGTGCGTTGGTCCTCCTCGGGCATTCCTCAGCCTGTTGGCCCACAGTGGCTCGTGCTCCTCTTCTTCAGAAGAGTTCTAGAGGAATCTGCGACTCGATGTGGGCCACTCGGCCGCCCCGGGACTAAACGAAGTCAATGAATAGAGCCTAGCGGCAAAACTGCGGCTCGAAGGCATGTTTGCTTTCCAATGTGTAGGCCGCGGAGGATACCCCCCCAGGAAGACCGTTAGTTCGCGTGATCCTCACGGGGCCGAGGATTCTGAGCCCCGCTGGCTGCGCCAACCTGGCAGGGGCAAGACGGTCTCGCATTCCACGCTAATGTCAGTTAGACCCAGCACGCAGTTGACTTATCACACTAAAAATATACCCTCTCCTGAGTTTATACTCTGGAGCTCTCTAAAGAGTGTAAAAATAAACTAGGCTGAGCCTATTGATCATGAACCGCTAGAAGGAGCTGGTCATTCCATGCTTCATTGTATGCACCAAATTCGGTTTGAAGCAGAGGATCTCGATAGATACTTTTGGCCCTAGCATTGGCCACATTTTAAGCAATTCAGATACTGCCGGATCGTCGCTTCTTACGCGGAGATCCTTGCAACTATCCCGGTATACAATCCCTGTGTCCGTTTACATGCTACGTACCCATGTCCCATGCATCATCATGCACGCGCGGTGTTTCAAGCCCTCCAGCATTCATTATCTCCCCCCGAGAATGTTACTTAGTTGGACCGAATAATTGCTAGTTGTGAAAGGTGCAAAGTGAATGATCGCATGACTATCAAATTGAGCCAAGGTGCACTTGAAGAGTAGACATTATGTAGGCGAGGTCAAAAGCTAGGTCGGCCTCGGGTTTTCATGCATGTTGGAAATATCATACACTTATACCACGCATTCCAGGCATTGATAAGTTCAAGAATGGTGTTTAATCTAAGAAACTCTCCTATTGTGAAAAAAGCCGCCATAAACTGTATAATCTGTGCCCTACTTGCTCTGGAAGGAATGGTGGTCACGTCGTTGTCAGACTACAGCATCAAAAGCCGTTGGCTCTATGTAGGATGCTATTTAATTGGCTTTGAATTATCTCCAAGCTTTGTTCATACGGCCCTCGCTCCTGTGGTCAAAATACGCCACGACGAGTATGTACCTAGTTGAGTGGGCGCCCAAATTCCAAGGATTCTTTCTATCAAGATGGTGGTATCTACAATCAGCATCTCGGCGAATTCTTCGCTGTACTATTTGACACAAGACAGTGTCAATAGAGCTGTGCACGATACCATATCGCAGGATTTTTGAGATTATCGCGTCGCATATCGTATCGCAGAAATCTCGACGATAATTATCGCATATCGCATCGCACGCCCAGGCCTTCTGCAATACGATATGCGACACGATACGATATCGTGCACAGCCCTAGTTTGCCAAAATTTCAAACATCTTCTGGCGATCTATAGTGCAACAGTACGGAAGAGACAAAGGTGTCGTTTCCTAGCCGCTCTCCTCCACGTGACAACTATGCTTGCTCCGACCTTACTGCATGCGTTATACAGCAAAGAAATACCGACTCGGAAAGGGAAAACGTAGGAGACATTACAGAGCGAGGGGGTGAGATCAGAAAAGCGAAAAATTACCCTAAAGGTGTGGAGAAAACAGGGTAAAAAAAAAGATGCAAAAAGGTCCATCCCGGGATCGAACCGGGGATTTCAGAAGTTTTGTTTCAAAACCTGACGTCCTAACCGCTAGACTAATGAACCATATTAGTAACTTGGGCCGGCAAATTTGACTCTATGAGGCTTTGTCTGTAAATATCTTTTCCATAGTAGTTGACGACGAGGGGCTGGATCTTTTGAATCAACACTTCCTTTGGCTGTACTGTCCATAAAACTATGTGAGACATCGTGGGTCGTCATTCGCAGCCATCGGTCTCCGCGCCTCCCAACTACGTATCCCACAAGTAGGAAAAGCGTGGGAGAGTCTGGGTGAATAATGTGCCTTGAACCAGGCGGCTTCTCCTTTTTGAAGCGGATTTTTTGGCTTTATTATGTTCAGAAAGTTACTGCAGGTTTTAATGATGATAATGCAGATGATCAATTTATGCCAGGCATCTTATAGATGAGATACCTAGATGAGCAGCAGGAAGAGGTCTGGTGAATTCTCGGGCATCCCAACGCACGCGGCGCAGATGTCGATCTGGGTCCTTTACCTCAGTACGTGCGTGAAGCCAACGTCCATTGTCTATCAAGATGATTGACCCCTGGGGAAGAATATTGGCTTTGAAACCAAGTATTCGGGAATGCGCCTCTGGGCCCAAAAGCACAGCCTTGAGCTCTTGTAAAGCGACTTTGGCATCATTTGTGAGCGGCAAAATGATGTCTTCCCGAAAACGGAGCTTGATGGCGCCCGTGTCGGTATTAATCGTCAGCAGGCCACCCACGATCTGGGTATCTGCTTGACTCTTGACGAACTCGGGCGGAACACTAATCTGAAAATTTGGGCTGAAGAGGGTTTCGACTGTGGAAGGCGAGAGAAGTGTGAGCAGTTCGTCAACATTCAAAATAGATAATGTACCGCCGCCATATCGGTCTGGCTGAATGATCTGGAGAGCAAAGTATTGTGGTGGACAACGCTCGTAACTGCAATCGGTGTGCCAAGGGAATTCTTCCATTGTCTCCGATCGAGCTTGAGTATTGTTACTCTGGAAGCTATCGGGACTGGGTCGGATGTCCCACATCCAACCCCGTTTTGCACTGTGGGTAATCGGTACTCCATGGCCGTGGTTTTTGTGCAAATTTAATAAAAGTTCTTGGAGATATATACTTCCATCATCGGGGAAACCAAGTTGAATTTGTAAGACACCGGTGGTTTGGAGGGTCTGGTGGACAGCACAAAGATGGTCATGCTGAGAAGCTATCCCAGGATGAGAGACTGTGAGACATGCTATAGGTCCAAAAGCGCAATCCTTATCAGCAACGATCGAGACGAATTACGGTTTTCAGCAAGCTCACATATTTTAGGTGCTTGAGCGAGTTGCTTGCTTGCCGTAAGTAAAGGCCTCGTTAACCGTTGCACTGCAGCCATGTCGAATTTTCATGTGGTTTAAAAGAGAAAAGAGACCTAAGGGCTTTAGAGATTTATACGTTGAGTACTCCTAGTTCCTCATAATCAAACTTTTTCATTCCGCTTACCTACGGGCTATCATCCACACCTGTGTGACAGTCCATAAAGCTATACTAGGCTCTGCCTGGCTTACATGAGAGCATTTTGTATGAAACATAGCAGACCAGATACCTCTGGCGCCAGTCGGAAAATTGAATTTATTAGCAATCTTGGATAAACAATCAATTTGATATTGTGTTCGTCTCATGGCAATATTCCATGATAAACAGTGACCACCTGTCGCGCTACGCACTCGTAGCTCTGTCAATTTCATTACAACAAGCAGAAACCATGTACATGCAGTCTCACGAACGATGTAACGGCATGAGCCACATGGGCGCTATCGAGACCCTTAGAGGCGCAAAGTGAATGCAGCTCATCAAAGATGATATAATGAGCCTAGTCATATTTCATCTTCCTTGAATAAGATCAACGACATCCCTGATTATGTGAGACGGAATACCATATCAAAAGCTTATTATAATCAGCGACACCTGTGTATAATTTACTGCTTAAGTACAGAACACATCCATGCACCTCCCCGGCTCAAAGCACAGATTCGACCTGGGCCACTTCGCCAGAGACCAAGGCCGAGGAAGGCACCATTAGTGATATGGAATGTCCCGACAAGAGGAAAGCTTCCAGTCCCATCTTCCTCTCCAAGTAGAACATCATATTCTAGTTGCTGAATATGCTTTTGAACGACGTATGTTGACTTGCCGTGTTTGAGAATAGGGTCTCGCATATCCAGCAGAATTGACATCCACTCTTCCTGTGAGACCTGATCACCGAATGAGATTCCAGCCCCCTTCCCGCTCCGAACTGGCTTAAGAAGATAATCGGCCTTCATTGATATGTCCGCTAGGCAACTGGATATGAAAATTTCCAGGTTTCCCGATCCAGGTAGAATCGTGGGGACAATACCCTGATCAAGGGTCCAGGCTTGGTGCGACGATATTACCTTCCGTGCAACCAGTGAACTCAATTCTTCCCTAACTAGACCTAACATCCGCTTGTCGTGAACAAGAAGCACAGTACGTAGGTCGTTGAAGCACCTCAGGCTGATTTGCTGAAGCATCTCGAAACTCATCGCAAGCAATTCTCGCTGATGGAGCTCCACACCCAGCTGATGAACTTCTTCAAGAGACTCACCAGCATCATTTAGTATCGTAGGCTGCTTTGAATTTACCCTTGAAAGGCAATATAGCTTGTACCCCCCGGAAGAGACAGCAGGCATCAATCGGAGTTCCCCCGGGGCAATGACTTGCACGTCCATACCTAGGCAGCGCTGAGCATATGGAACAATCATATGGATGTCGTATCCGTATTCCTCTCCCTTGACGAGATGTAGCGGGAGTGATACATTGAAAAGAGTTTTCAGGCCATCAATGACCTGGATCGCGTCAGAATTGGCTCGGTTTAAGGACACACGTGGCTGTAACCTTTTGCGGTTCCGTAGCTGATTTGAGGCCATGCTTCTCTAAGCCCATATTTAGAAGTGCTTGTTGACCAAACGCGGTGAAAAGAAACCCATTCCAGCAGAATCGAGCATTTATCTCGCAGATGCGATAGTTTTCGATCTTCTCTGGGTCATCAGAAGATTCAAGTAGAAAGTCAGGTCTCCAAGATCCTTGGCAGAATCGGAATGGACGAAGCCCGCAGCCTTCCTGTTGTTGCATCCACTGAAACACTCAGCGAAATTCAAATACAAAGTAAGAGAGTTACAAGGTTTTGATCTCACCTTCAGAAGCTTTTCCTCCACTGGCTCGAGCGGCATCTGCTCTGGAAAGCGAGAATCGGTATCCGACCACCACCGTTCCACGATATCGGTAATCGCTAGAACCAGAGCCTCACTGAGCTCTGATAGCTGACCTTGGTGCTTTTCAGTCCCGAGGACTGGGTAAGGAACTGACTTCTTGTGAGCATCGCCCGCCCAAGTTTCCCGGGGACTACACTTCTCAAGTTCGTAATGATATTTCTCGAGTAGAGCCGATCGGTTTCCCATGTTTAAAGCTGCTGGATGGTCTGAATGGTCCTCATTTTGGGAAAAGCAGATACTGCGAAAATGAGAGACTGGAAGCTTCATTATCGTAACGGGGATGATTAGCTGAGGTTGTTCAAAGAAATAACAATCTGGAGGTCACATTTCTTAAATATCGCACTGAAATCTCTTCATAATGATGCAACTGTCTTCAAAAGCTACTTACACGTGGTCTGATATGATGAAGCGACCTTGGTAATGTAGGGAGCTATCCATTGATATTAGGTGTTTACCGCAGCTCTCCCAAGTTTGCGGGAATATGCTTCACTGCAGTGGCATATCCATGTCCTCAAACTGCTGCTAATGACAACAGAGTTTGACCAGAGTGCTGCCTAGCATTCGGGTCAGCATCTTCTTGTCTGAGTAGAAGAATTCTGATCCTTGACTAGCCTCGAGATGCTGCCCAAGATACTGGTGTCATACCCAGTTTGTCCTGATAATTGACATTGGTGTCACTCCGTACTGACAGCTCCATAAATGCGGAGTCTTGCACGGAGAAACATGCGCTGCTATTTTAGTCAAACTCGTATCGTAGATCTCCATCTCAAAGGAAGGATACACACATCCTCCCAGCCGCTATGACGGTCTTATTCTTATCCATCTCTTGCAGTTCTGTCTTGTAAAACAAAAAATAATAATATGTGCATATACTTATTCAGATATTTCTGAAGCTTCTCGTCACTGGCATAAATCTCCGTTGATAATTTGTCTTGAAAATGCGCTGCATATCTGGAACCAGACGTGAAGTAACGAAAAGGTTGACTTTCGGTTGCTTTTGCAGCCGAAGTATCTCACGTAAAATGTGGTTTCTAGCTCCATCGGTGTTCACACATTCATCCAAAGCGTCGATCATCCAGAAGAATCTGCGAAATTGACGCACGGCTTGAAGGGTAACTGGAGAAAGTTCACAAAGCATTGGCGAGTATTACTTCGGATGTGGCGTTCGTAAAGCGTTTCCACAGCTTCCGGCATCACCAGTTGTCTCTCAATTAACTGTCTCAAGAGACTAGCAAAGAGGACTCTTTGAGTTTGCTTAATCTGCTGCTTAAATTTGCAGAATACATGGGCTATTCCAATCTCAGCGTCATCGCCAAATCTCATTTGAAGGTCATCAATGACAATAGAAGACACCACTGTCTTTTGAACTCCTGGGATGTCTTGACAGAATAGTGTTCGCTGATCCCCACAATGCCAGGTCTCATAGTACGGAGAATTAAGGAGCCACTTTTCTGTCTCTTCTCTACTTCTTGCAACTTCAGGTTGTGCGGAATTTTTTTTTGAAGGGCTCAGCCACCGCGAAACTATGGAGACAAGTTCTTATTCAAAAGTCATTGCGATGTAGGCATATCGGAGACTTGGTTGATATGTAACATGGAATACGTCCCTGCATTCGAAAATGCAACGGCGCTTGATAACCCTGCTTTCTCTTCTTGTTTCTCTTCTTGCTTTCCAGGCACCACCTTAAGGACTTGCTTGGCATATGCTGCTGCTGCCGCTGCTGCGTATGACTGCCACGCTTTGTTCTTATGCGAATCTGCATAATCACATATTCCCCTAATGACCAGACAGGGGAACTGATCTATCATGCCAGCCGCCTCCATCTCAAAGCAAAGAACATCAAACTCCTTGGCAAGCGCATCTCTAGTACGTCCGTGCCTCATCACTTCATTACCCGATGCAATCAGCCCATAGTGAATGCTTGGGAGATTTACAAGCCTAGGGGCTCGAGCGACAAGATTTCTTGCGTCACAATCTGCACATGTCCTACCGCCGACATGCTCATAATCGGAATGAAAGAGTTGATCCACATGTTTTCCTGGCCACATAAAAATAGGATTTGCATCTGCTATGCGTGAAAGATAGTCTGAGAGGTGGCTTGTACCTCCCATGTGATCGGCCTGTAGTCTCGATATCGCGGTCAAAAGGATCTGTGGTGGTTTGTTCAACAAACCAGTCCGATGGAGAGCACCAGACGCCATAACTCTTCCTGAATCATACCGAACAACCCCACCTGCTCTGGTTGTTGGCTTGCTTACCACCACATCCCCCAGTCGAATATCAACGGCGTGACTTGGCACCCCGCCGCCTATGCCAACCATCAACCCGAATCTTATCTGAGTGAAAGTGAAAAGAAGGTGAGATGCAACTATTGCGGCACTAATTGATCCATAGACACCGGCAGGTAGACATGCAATTACAATGTTGTGGGCGCCAATTCTTCCAAGTGAGTATGTATTGTCGTCACCTGGACGGGTTGGTAACGGGCGGTGTCGGGACTCCAGCATTGCTTGAACTGCAGCCATCTCAACTGGAAGCGCACATATAATACCGACTGTGTAGTCTTTGTGAGAAAGCGACGTATTTGCCTCGTTTTTTTCCCCCGAGAACACCAATTTCTGGCGTTTTGGAAGTGGTAATGAATTGATACAGTTCTCTTCGGGTATCCTGTCACGTTTTGCCATTATGAAAGACGCTCCGTGAGACTAAAGATTTCTGTAAAATGTCATTCCGTTTGTTTAGTTGCACTTCTAAGCTATCTGATTGCTTCACAACTTACAGGGAACAGGGTAGGGTCCAATGCTTTCTAACTGAATGCGGTGAAGTTGTTGTGAGGATAGAGATTCTGCGGATAAGGTGTCATATCCAGAATTGATGAGCTGTGATCTGGTGATGAGTGACACCAGAAGGTATTTATGAGTTCGCAGGGCATGTGTGTGGGGTCAGTAGAAGTAAGAGTAGACTCGGGAGGGTGCCAGGGTTTTAAGGAAGAAATGAGGCATCCATGGCCTTTTGTGATCTTAGCGCATATCTGCGGCTTTTTTATCACCTTAGGCATCCACCTCGACATATCTTCTATGAACGTTTTCCAGACTCAAGACATCCACATGGCTCCGCATGTGCCAAGCAGTCTCTTGCTGGCCAGTCCTAGCGCGGGGGTCGGAGTGAGAACGCAATGCAAGTGTGGTGCATTTCTGTGGCACCTCGTCATCAGAACCGATCTACGGACAATATAAAGCAAGCTCCCTAAAGAATCCACTTCATTAGTCCTTGAAAGGTGAATTTGGTATTATTTGTGCTCATAGTTGGTTCTCAAGTCTCATTTGAAGATGGCAACGGAAGGCGTTGATTTGGACGATGTTCTGACCATCGGCAAAGCACACCCTTTTTATTCCGAGACTATTTACCCGCCGACGACGGAAGATTTGCCTATCCTATTGACGAGGAGTCAAGAGCTAGGGGAAAGCGTCGCGCTGTCATCTTTTCCATTCACCCGGAAGGAAGCTCTGTAATTTCTTGCACTTTCATGCTTCGCACGTGCAGTACTCATAATTCCAGGTACAAAACAATTGCTAGATTGACCACCGATCAAGACCCTCACAATGGATATCGCCAAGGAACTTATATCAGCACAACAGGTGGAGGGTCTGGAGGAGGACCTCCAATGGTCTTCGCGACGGACTCGCGAGAAACCCGCCAACAACGGGCAGCTATCGGATCTCTATTGCGATCCTGTGGGATTACAGGACCAGGAGACTGGGTCATGACCATGCACGTTTCGGGACATCTTTATAGGTATTTTTCTTCAATCTATTCGAGAAAGACTCCGTTGACATCTGAGGTATAGGGCATTAGATCTCATATTCGAGCTGTTAGAAGGGTCCGGCGCGACAGTACTCTGCGCTGGCAGCCAGATGGAACCGGAAGAAATGATCGACACAATCATTCGATACGAAGTGAATGGCATTGCCGGTGACACGGGTCAAATTATTCAACTAGTGCGATACATCTCAAATCTTCCAGGGGACACGAAAAGAAGACTGCCAATCAACAAAGCGATATACTCCTCAGAGCCAATGACTCCTGCACAATATAGCTTCCTGAATTCTGTTTTCCCAGATATTGCCGTTTCTTCAATCATTGGAAGTGCAGAAGCAGGACCCTGGGCCGTTTCACCAGCCAAGATGACGGAAGCTACAAAAGACCAGCATTACGCTGATTTCATCTACGATAAGCGTCTAATGCATCTTGAGGTTTTCCCCATCTGTATCGAAGATCCTCAACACACAATCGAGAATGTACAGCCTCTTCCAGACGCCGAGAAGGGATTACTCGTGCAAACCTCGCTGCAAAGACTCCGCCATCCACTCATCCGCTATATCTGTGGCGATATCTGCTCGCTTCACCCGCTGCCAGAATCAATCAAAGATGAAATCCCACCAAAGGACGCGCCGTATTACAAAGTAGCACGGATATATGGTCGCGACCGAAGAATGAGCTTCGATTGGTACGGCGAATACTTCGAATTCCCAGCCGTCGAAGCAGCAATGAGGACCGAGTCATGAGGGATGTTGCAGTACCAGATTATTCGCAGGTATAAGGTAGATGACGAGGACTGTCTTGGTATTGTTCTTGAGGTTCGGGTACTTCGGCACGACGAGCCTGGGACTATTAGCAGGGAAGAGCTGACGCGAGAGATGCGGAAATTCTTCTGGGTTTTTGAGAATAATGAGGAACTGTTCTGCTTGGAATATCTATCTGATTATTCAGGTTTTGTGAGGAGTGCTACTGGTCGGAAAGTGATTAATTTTATCGATCGAACACATGAGTAGATACGCAGACATGTTTGCTAGTGGGAAGAGTTATCCTGCCTATTTTGAAGTTAGAGAATTCTCGGAAATATCTCGTGTCGAAGATAGCGTAGCCAAGGAGTTTCTAATAAATGAGCTTCTTGGCTTGCGTGAAACGGAAGCGAGTTGTCAAAATTCGCCTTAAAATTGTGTCCCGCCGGCGTGAGAAATTAGTACTATCCTAAGTTGAATTAGTCGATCAAGGGCATCAGACATCAGTAGTCGACACAGCCACTTAAAGAGCAGAGTAATACTCACCATATACTTATTTCATTGCTCAGGCATCAGGTTCATATCCTAGTTCTATGTTTGGTTTCGAGCTTGGGATGATAACTCATAGCTGGCGCAAAAGCAAAAGGTCGAAGGCCAATTTTTGATGCTAGACCGGCACTGCCACAATCAATGCGCTGACATGCGTTGAAGCGGCAAAGATAGGATATATGGGGCCATTCAAGCCTAGAATTGAAGAAGATCGAATATTCAGAACGCAAGGCTCAAAAAGAGGCCAGGACCGTTGAACTCAAAAGCATGCTAGGCGTTAGACGAACTTTATTACATCTAACCCATTGTAGATCAATGGGCCATTCGAGAACGAGGAAGAGAGAATTATGAACGGTAAATCATTAAATGCATTATGTCATATCCAGGATCATTTCCTTTCAATCATTTGAATAAGTACATGATAATTTCATGCTATAGATAAATAAACATTAAGTCGTTTACAGCGAGTTCAAGATGCCCTCAACGAGAGGCAGCAACTCGGAAACGTCGTTAATAATAGTGCTTGTCTCGTTGACAAACTTAGAAGTCAATAGATCTCCAGCGTTGGTGAGCAGGGTGTGCAGCTCCTTGATAGTAGCGGGCTGGAGCAGGCTGGTGAGCTCAGGAGCAGACTTGTCGAGGGCGCCGATAAGGCCAGTCAAGCTCTTGACAGTCTCAGGAGTGAGCAGATCGCCAGCCTCGTCGATCAGGCTCTGGGTCTGGCCGACGAACTTGGTGTCAAGCAGGGTGGTGCCGTTGCCGAGCAAGTAGGTCAGGTTCTTGAAGACGGTAGCGTTAAGCAGGTCCTCCTTGATGTCAGGAATGACAGGGACCAAGCCATCGAGCAAGTCGCCCAGACCGTGCAGCACGTATGGGCTCAACAAGTCGTTGGCGCCAGTGACGAGAGAGTCGGTGCTGTTGACGAAGTCGGGAGTGAGCAGGTCGTGGGCATTGGTGAGCAGATCGAGGATCAAGTCGATGTACTTCTTGTTCAGAAGCTTCTCGAGCTCGGGGATGGCTGGGGTCAGAGCCTTCAGGAGACTCTTGAGGCCAGAGACAAGGTCGGGAGTAAGCAGGCCAGAAGCATCCTTGATGAGGCTGCGAGTCTCCTCGACAAAAGGATCGTCGAGAAGGTCGTTGCCGTGGGTGAGCAGAGACTGGATGTCGGAGATGGTCTCGTTGGTGAGCAGTCCCTTGATCTCGGGGATAAGAGGAACAACGCCGTCGAGTAGGGTCTTGAGGGAGTCGGAGACCTCTGGGGTAAGCAGATCGCCGGCAGCGTTGATGAGGCTCTGGGTCTTGGAGACGAAAGACTTGGTAAGCAGAGCGTTTCCGTTGGACAGCAGGTTGGACAGCTCGTCGAAGGTATCCTTGGTAAGGAAGTCGGTGAGCTGAGGCATGATAGGAGTGAGAGCATTGAGGAGGCTCTTGAGGGCCTTGGAAACCTCGGGGGTGAGCAGATCGCCAGCGGCATTGATGAGGCTCTGGGTCTTGGAGACGAAAGACTTGGTGAGCAGAGAGTTGGCGTTGCCCAGAAGAGTGGTGATGTCGTTGATGGTGTCCTTGGTAAGCAGCTGCTTGACCTCGGGAAGAATGGGCACAACAGCATCGAGGATCTGCTTGAGAGCCTTGGAGACAGCGGGCGTAAGTAGATCGCCAGCGGCGTCGATGAGGCTCTGGGTCTTGGAGATGAAAGACTTGGTGAGCAGAGTGTTGGCGTTGCCCAGAAGAGTGGTGATGTCGTTGATGGTGTCCTTGGTAAGCAGCTGCTTGACCTCGGGAAGAATGGGCACAACAGCATCGAGGATCTGCTTGAGAGCCTTGGAGACAGCGGGGGTAAGCAGATCGCCGGCAGCGTTGATGAGGCTCTGGGTCTTGGAGACGAAAGACTTGGTAAGCAGAGCGTTTCCGTTGGACAGCAGGTTGGACAGCTCGTCGAAGGTATCCTTGGTAAGGAAGCCAGTGAGGTCGGGAATGATGGGGTTCAGGGCGCTCAGGAGCTTCTTGAGATTGCTGGTAGTCTGCTTGTCGAGCAGGTCGTTGGCGTTGCCGACCAGAGACTCGATCTCCTTGACATTGTTGGAAGACAGAAGCTCGGCACCGTTATCAACAAGAGTGTTAACCTTGTCAATGTTGTCGAGCAGCTTCTGGATACCGTTGAGGTTCTTCTCAGAGAGCAAGTTGTCAGCCTTGCCCAGGATGCTGGACAGAGTCTTGGTGTTTGCGGGGCTCAGAAGAGTGTTGGCGTTGGTGATCAAGTTGCCAAGGGCCTTGGTGTTGCTATCCGAGAGGAGCTCACGGATGTTGGTGTCAACAGGAGGGGCCAGACCAGTGGAGAGATACTTGAAGGTGTCGGTGATCTCACTGAGCAGGTTAGGGTTGAGCAGACTCTCAACACCCTTCAGGAGGTCGCCGAGGTCGTTACCAGCACCAGTAAGGCCGGACAAGAGGCCGTTAAGGGCATCACTGTCGCCGCTGCTGCTGCTGCTAGATGTAGACTGAGACTTCTGGGTAACGGTAGCGGTAGGCTCAGACTCATCAGCAGAGCTGCCACCCTGGGGGGCAGAGGAAGCACCGCCGGCGGCAGCGGTGGTAGCAGCCTTCTCGGTGTTGGCCGCAGTAGTAGGGTCCAGGTCAATTGTCAGACCCTTGGGCGCAGCAGTGGTAGCAGCGGGCTGGACGGTGTTGTTGTCTTCTGAAGCAGGCTCCTCCTCACTCTGAGCAGCAGCAGTAGTGGCCGCAGCAGGGCCGTTGGCGTTCTGAGCCGCAGCAGTAGTGGCAGCATTGGCCGCATTGGCGGTGTTCTCAGCAACAGTGTTCTTCTCAGCGACAGTGTTCTCGGGGGCAGAGTTAGCAGCCTGGACTACAGATGAGCCTGCAGCAGGCGACGCCCCGGCGACATTGGAGACAGCCAGCAGGGCCGTCGCAAAGACGGGAATGAAACGCATGGTGATGGCTCCACGGACTTGTGTGTATTAGATTTGCAGGTCACACAATTGGCGTCGAGGTTCTGGGGTAAACCACGAGTCGGAAGGGCCTGAAAACAAAACCGTGCCCAGGGGTCGGGACGCGCCAGGTCTTTATTTGGGCGCACCAGGGATCGGCCATCTGGGGAACAATTTTGGGGCAGCCTCCTCCACCAGCATTTGCGCTAGAGAGCTTCCTCGGTGGAGAGAAACCGAGATGCGGATCGGCACCCGAGGCTCCTCTTCCCATGTGATGAGCAATGAAAATTGCCGTAGTATCGCTAGTGCGAGTTGCATCTTTGACATCAATCCGTGCTTTTGCGGGTCCCTGTCGGTTATGGATCTGGTCGGTTGGACTTAGGGCTTCCGGGAATAGTTAATGCTGTAAGCCCTGAGGCTATGTCTACAGTGCCAACATGAGGTATGTCGTCTATAGCTCGGGAGGGTCCCTTCACATGTTCCCACAATTAGATTAACGTATATTAAATGCAGGGCAGGGCCGCGATGAGGGGATCGAGGGCGTGCTGGCACGGGAAATTGCAGACTAACCTAAGCGATACTAGCTCGAAGCTAGAAGAGCGGAGCTGATCCACTGGTCCGGGGGGACAATTGCAGAGCAGAGGCTGTGCCAGGGAACCGAAAAGGAGCAAAAACAAGAAGAGGACAGGAGAGAGAGGGGTCCCTGGGGTCCTTCTCGGGGCTAAGACCCAAACGGGAGACTCGACCTGCAGCAAACTTCCCCGGACCACCAAGACCTGCGGGGCCTTCCGGGCCAGCCACGCTTTTGATTAGACAATCCATGCCCTGCACGAGCTCTTGGTGCTGCTGATCGCTCCCCTACAGAGCATCAATGCCCCGGAGGGTTCCACCTGGCCAAGCCTGAACAGGCACGAGCTCAGGGCTCTTCTTCTCCTGGAAACCCTACAAACTGCCTCGCCAACTCTGTCCCAAATGATTATCTTCCGTCATAGCTCGTCCACATGAAAGCCGTTGACCAGAATCCAGGCCGATGAATCCAATGGCGATCGATTACCCCCAGATTTGCCTCCGCATCCGCTCCTCGCTAGTGCAAGTCATCCAAGACAATGGGTCACGTTGTCTGCGCTCTCCGAGGCTGTCATTTCCCCTCATTGGGCTTAAGCCACAATTCCGATGATCATGACAGAGCCAATATAGTTGTCCGTCCTGGAGACGGGATCCCTTCGGTTGCACCGGTCGTTGCGTCATTCGGCCATCGGTCTACTCATAGTCTTACAATTGCGGCCTTCGTATACGGTTAAGCCGCGGAAACTCTATCCAGAGCGGAAATGACAAGGACGCAAAGGAGCCAGACAGAAGAACACTTCGCCGGGGCCAGACGCAAGAGCCAACGTCAATATTTGGGCAACAAATAGGGGCGTCGGTAGTTGGCCCAAGCAACTACCTGGCCCACTACGTAATGCAGCACAGCAGCAACCATACTCGCATTCATTGCGACATCACTAACATGATCTCCTGTACCTCGTCCCACTTGGTCTCGATTGTCGATTTGTCCTCGGAAATCAAAGATCAAGCCACTGGACAGGTCTCACCTGGAACAATGGCCTGGAAGGGCCATCCACCACCGCGCTAGTTCCTGCACGTAACTCCATCAGTGCACGTACAACGCCACTAAATTCAGCTCGCGCAGCTATACGGAGCGCTCGCGGGCGATAGCTTCACCCAAGATATCAGTCGACTTATTTTCTGGTGTTCTGCAGGAACCCTTGCAATTTCTAGATTTCTAGATGTTCGGTAGATTCAGAGTTTAGCCAGAGCTTAAAGACTGCTACCGGTGTTTTAAAAATTAAGTCTTCTTCAGGGGATGGTGATCATAATTCCTTTTGCTGCACTAGAAATCTCTGCACTGACAATGGCCCCCCTTTTCTTTACAGCCGCGGTCCGCCAGCCCGTCCGGGCTCCACCTTGGCCAGGTCCACCGTGAACCAGATCAATAATGGGTGCTGGCTTAGGATCGCATAGATTCGATGTGTGCGGAAGACATCCGATCGTGCTGAGATTCATGTCGATTTACTCCGTACACTGCCCTTCATTGCGTTCGAGCTCAAAGTTGGTGTTCCACGGACAAGGATGTCGCAGATACAGTGGCAAACGGGCCGCCCGACGAACACCCAGTCCCGAGTCCGTGCTCACCTGCTAACTATGAGCATTCGCAGGAGCTAAGGCTCTAAGTGGCTTGAACTTCAGGCAGTATACGCACATCGCTTTATTCCTATGTCACCGGAGGTTCATGTACTCGCGGGGTCGACTTTCCATACATACCTTGTTGACAGGAAAAGGTCTCCGCCGCTGGCGTCTGAGGCTTGCATGGCTGCAGGAACACGAACTGCGGATTGCTTGGCTGGACCCTTAACCAACGTCAACTTACTCGAGCAACCGTTTACATGAAATTCAATCTCTTCTACCTGTATAAAAAAAGTATGAAGGCCTCGAAGTCCTAGAAAAACGAGGCTTAGTTAATTAGAGTTTGCTGTCGATCGAACGGCGCACATGGATGTACATGCAGCTGTGGAGACGAGAAGTAGAGCCTTGCAGCCGCAACAGTGATCAACAATCAGTGATATTCCCTTCACAGCACAAATCAAGGCTCAAATGAGGACTATCACAGACATCTGGGTCCAAATGTCTACTTATAGCTCGGTGACATCTGGTGTAAGTTAACATCTACGTTGTACAAAATATACAATCTACACGAGGACGATTCGTCGAGTAAAACTTCGCCGTTTTGACCGTAGCTCTTCTCGAGGAATTTGACTTACTTGGACAATATTATAAGTGCCTGAGGGTGAGTGGTACACTTGCAAGTCATCAACCATGCCATCAACTCCAATATTGCCGTCTCCAGCTACCTGCCAAGCGGAGAAACCAGACGCCTCGGTGCCAATCTACACAGACTGCTTCGATTACTATTTTGACCGCCAGACCTTTTTTCGTTTCCCAAGGTTCGCATGTGTACTTTAGACGAACAAGCCTGCGAGCTAAGGTAATTCAAAGTATCTCGCAACACTACGTTAGACTACATGGTGGTATATTCTCTCAGATCCCGTATCTATCTAGGTACAATAGCTATAGGCTGTAAGATATATTCATCACCTCGTCCATGGATGCATCGGCACCAAGACAGAGCATTGAGAAGCCCGAGAGCCTGAGTAATTATTGATGAACGTTTGGCGGAGCTCTCCATGAAGATCTTCGGCCTTCCCCTCGAGTATTTAGTAGCTTCCAGACGCTCTCCTCTTCTTTCCTCTTCCATAGTTTTCATAGTTTCTGCAGCTAGTTCTTCATATCAAGTCCATTCTAGCTCTCTTCATGTCCTCTCTCCAGCTTTCCCTTCGTGCCTGAGCTCATCAATTATTGAATCAATGCTGATATAGGTTACATTAGATTCTGAAGCGCAGTTGGCTCAGGTGGATTCGCTCTGGCTACTTGATTTAGTAACTCCAGGCCAAGCACAATATCTTCTTCAGGATACCAGCCGACGCTCAGTAGATGGTGAATATCTTTGAGTGGAGTGATTAAACGACCAAGTCCGGTGAACAGCCTTCGGGCTCATTTTGAACTTCCAGTGCGTAAAGTAATGTCGTCCATTTGTACTGAGAAATTTGCCCTTTGTTGAATCTTTGTTACCCCGCCTCTTCCCTTCACGACATCCCAGAATTGCATTGTCCAAGTGGCTTATCCACACAACTCAGATTCTAGTCATTGGCTACACCTTCTTGATCATCCCGTCTCGTGCCGCTATTGTCCAGCAATCCAGCATCGTACCTCGCCCACAACGTCAGAGACACTGAAATCTCCAGCCCGATTCAAACATCTGAATTTCCTTCCACGCCCTACGAATCTATCAAGATCCCATCATGAACAATCCAAAGATCGCAGAATACCAAAACGACCCGCAACGCGACTGGGGCCAACACCCACCACGAATGCCCAGCATCGACCAGAGCACGTACATCCCAAACCTAAAATCCGACTTCACAATCCCCACAAACCCAAACTTCCTCCGCGAGCCCGAAGAATTCGAGCCCTGGCTCGCTCAAGTCAAGCTTCTCCTCCAAGAATACGGTCTAGATGCCCTGATCGACATCAAAACCCCGCGTCCAGAACTCAATAGCCCCAAAGCAGAGATCTGGAAGCACTTCTCGCTTCTTGTCCGCGACTGGCTCGTCAAAAACATGTCTTGGAAGATCTACACCGCCGTGCTGAACAAAGGCTTCCGCATCGATCTTGCAGACGAGTTTATACTAAACGCGCGCCTTGCTTTCCAGACCATGACGCAGATCACGATTCTAACTAACAAAGTCCTCTTCCTTGAGCGCGGATGCTACAGGACGACGGCGATGTTTGTTGGAGCGTTGCTTGCGAACTTCGTGGTGGCGTGGGAGGCCGGTGTGGAAATTAAGCCGCAGCTTGTGTTGGGGAAGTTGTTTATGGAGCTGAGGTGTGATCTGCCGCATTTCGTCCAAAAGGTTACGGAGAATATTGATTCGCGAGGTGATGTATGGGATAGTATTAGTTATGATGAGGTTGTTGCTGCTTGTGAGTCGGCGATGGATGCGTTGGAGGAGTTGGATTCTGTGGGAGCTTAATATTGCAACGGTAGATGTATCTGTCCTTAGCCTTGATTTCTATGCAGTAAATTGATGAGGTTAATGTTTTAGCATTTGTGGAATTCCAATTTTAAACGGTTTTGATTATATTCGATTATTAAAGTTGATGATGTATAACGCGCCCTGCGCCAAAAAAAAAATTGCGTCTAATGGCAAGAATAATAAGTCATAGACTACACAGGTCGCAAAGAGATCTGATCTGAAGGAGCATCGAGAGACACTTTCCTAGGCATCTTAGCCTTGCCATACAGCTTCTCCATCACTGCCTCCGATTGTGCAGAGTATTTGCACCGCCTTCGAATAGTAGGACCATAGTAGAAGAAGATGAATGGCAGAGGAATACAAGCGACTGCCAAAAAGCCCGGGACTGAAGAGCCCCAATGGATACCAAGGGTGTTAAACATGGGCGTTGTGAAGAGAGGGAACGCCGCTCCAAAAAGCGAGCGCAACGAAGCGTTGGCGGCCAGCACCGACGCAGCATAGATTGTGTAGGAATCGATAAGATAGTTCAAGACAGGGAGAAACACCATCACCATACCGAAGCCTAGCGGTATGCCGCCGGCAATCGAGATAGCCCAGTGTTTCGATGGCTCGTTTGTCCATGCAAACCAGAATATTCCCGCTGGGAGTAAAAAGGCTGCAAAGAATGCGGCTGGAAGTCGCATTTCGGGAGCGAGTCGTCCCTTTGCTTGAATGGTCTTCTTCTTATACCAGAAGAAGTTGGGGAACACGGCGATAGCTGAGAAAATAATGCCGATCAGGACGCCTACAAAGGCCAGTCCAGCCATTCCTTCGCTCCAGCCGCGCTTCTGAGAGTAGACAATAGGGAAGGCTGCGAAAAGCATGTATAGACTGTAATTTGTTAGCAATGTTCATATCATCGCTTGCCGGGAGGACATACACTCCGTAGACGATGGCGAGGTAGATCGACAAAAATAATACAATAGGTTCTCGGAGCAGTAAAATCCAAGGGCGCGATAAAGCTTCTTTCAGTGTTGCCGTCAGCTTAGGCTTGCCTTTACTGATATCGAGCTTGCTTCGGTAAACACTCCCAGTTATTTGGGAAAGACGCTCTGCCCGCTTCCTGAGCAGGACTGGGGCATATGTCTCTGGTAAAAAGAAGACGCAGAGAAACGCCATCACGGCAGAAAAAATGCACATGACGCCTTCAACCCAGCGCCAGCCAGCTGACTCTGAGACAAAGCCACCGATAATAGGCCCGAGAGCAGGACCTAGGAAGGGAGCTATGCAGAAGAGACCGCTAGCAAGACCGCGACTAACTGCTGGAAAGGTGTCTGCATTAACGCCTCCCGCAACCGCGAATGGAGCAGAGCCAGCTGCTCCTCCGAAGAAGCGAAGGATGATCAAGGTTTGAATATTCTGCGAGCCGGTGGTCGCAGCTGTAAACGCCGTCAGCGTTGCGCCACTGGCAATCAAGATGTACCGGCGGCCATAAACTTCGCTCAGAGGTGCCCAGAACAGAGGACCAAGGGCGAATCCAAGCACGAAGAGCGAAATACCCAAGAGGGCAAGTTCCTCGCTCACTTTGAAATCCTCAATGATCTCAACGATACCTCCGGAGTACGCAGACGACGTCAAGGCAATTGCGAGGGTATCGATTCCAACGAGCAGCGTAATCAACCATTTCGTCGTGGATTTGTACTTCATAGGATCGCGCGGGTCGTTGTCCATCCAAGTAACTTGCCAAGGATCCTCCTCTGTCCCCGATCCATCATAATTGTAGTTCACAACGTCCTCCGTAACATGGCCCTGGTCGAATATCGAGCGCCAGATCGGCATTCTCGCGGGTTTCGAAGCTTCCCCAGCGGCAATATCAGCCATGGCCGCGATTGGGGCTATTCATATAGCACTTTCGAGATGTTTTGCTGGTATGGCCAAAGGAGCAAGAAGGATTTCCAGAAGACGAAAACCCAGGAACGCGGAGAGAGGGCCCACTGGACCGATTGGACATCCCTCTTCACGACTTCGACTCCGGATTTTGGCCCCAAGTCCTAACCCAAGTTGCCTCGCCTTTCGATGTGGGGGGCCGACAATCTGGCCAAATGAGCACAGGGACGTGGACATCTCGACCCACATTCCAGGATGCTTACTGGCGATAGTCGTTTCTGAGGCGCCACTTTGTACGATGATCGACAGCCACAATACGAAATTTGGCTTGATGAACATAACAGTGGATCCATAAGCATTGTGAGCACATCTGACTGGTCGATCATTGTGGCCCCTGGGTCCGAGCCAGCCAACCGAGATCCATGAGTTCGTGGAAATGATGTTAGCGGCACAACTAGCGGCCGCAGCCCTAACCTCGCATTGCTGTAACGAATACGCAGTACGATTCCAAATCGTCAGTGGTCAGGTATATGTCAGCCTAAAGCCACTTCCCCTGCACCGCTGATGCCTTCAACGTCTTTGTTTCACTTGCAGCAGAGACCTGTGGCTGAGTCTCGGGGAATAAATTAGGATTCCTCCACGAAGTACTCCGTATATGTACAGTTGGGCGTCATGTTGCCGTACCCAGCTTTTTTAGGCGCCCGGTTCAGGCCGCCCACAGTCTCTCAAAAAGTCACGCAATTGTGGTAAGTAGCCTAGATAGAGAATAGTGCCAGTCACCAAATGACCAATGTACTCCATATAGTATGGCATGCGGAGTACTAAGTCATCTATGGCACTGTATACAACCTGCTACCAACAAGCTACAAGCTGAAGGCATCATCTATCTTTGAAGCTCTGACAAATCGCTACACCGCTATCTTGCGTTCAATCTTTGACACATCATCACGCCGATTACCTGTCAGCACTGGTATAATCTTAAAGAAGGTACTGCCATCTGTCGCGTAGGAGCCCAATCGGATCATGCGCGTGATGCTCATGGTCCTTGTTTTGACCATCGGAAGTTAGCGTTCAGAAATTCTAACCTCAATTTAGCAGGAGGAAAGACAGCTAATCTCCTTCAATAGCCATTTCGTCCACAAAAAGCCACTCTAGTAGGAAGATGAGACCGTTCTACGTACTTGTACGTGGCGTATGCGTACGACTACTCCCAAAATGTACAAAAGACAGCCGCCCCGACCCAGGGACAGGGGCTGGCCCCTTCGTATTGTGACACATACCGTAACATTGCTTGTGCACGGTACTGTAATACAGTCGTGATAATAGAACATTCCATAGACCTTCCATGCGATGCAAGATCCTGCAACAGATCTGTCTGGCATTTGAGGATGACTTTTTGATTGTAAAGGTATAAAAAGCTCTGTTAGATACATGTAAACACATGGAGTGTGGGTACACGTAATTAGGGCTGGTACACGAAGTCAACTCCCCACAGTGAACACATTTGGGCAGAATATTACTGCATTCAGAAGTCCAATCTGCCAAGATATAACAAAAGTTAGCCCGCGTCCATAACCCTCGATATCCGAGACCCCTCTAGTCCTTCCAGTGAATTGTACACAAATCACCTAAGAACCATAGGCTGAGATGCTCCACAACTCCGCGCGGATCGTGGGTCTAGAGTTCGGATTCTGAATGTGGGCTCCCTGTACATTACCCGCGCCCATCGTAAAAATCAATCTGCTGAACCATGCGCGAGCTATATCGATTAGGTGCGATTGTGGGACTGGCTGGGACGCATTGACGTCGAATAAGTTAATGGCGATGTGGTGATCCCGATGACATCCTATTCAAGAGACCTGAATGGCTCTACTGTAGAAGATAGATCTACGATGTGATTAATGAGGAATAACAATTGCCACGACATACTCCGTAGACGAAGCTGCGCTGGCCGCCACAACCTTGGAACGTGGGGAAAGATAAGCTGAAAATATGTCTTGACCTCTGGGCGTTGATTAAGATGGGCCCTTGGCGTGATATTACTGTAAATCCACAACTATCTTGATCGGCCTGCAGATAGGTTCAAACCCGGATACTGGTCTATCGAAAAGCCCGGGTCCACTCTACTGCCCGATCGTAAAGCCTATGATACAGCGTGTTCGCGCTGAACCAAGCCGAATCTTCCCCTGAGAACCCGACAGGCGTACGGAGTGAACGCCGTGCCCTCCCGCTCAATCAGATGCAAGTCCTTGGCGAACACTTCCTGGTCCACTCGGAATCTCCGAGATCACGCGAAAATTGCCCTCAAAGCATGGAGCCATGGCGACGCATGTGGCTCTTGCTTGGCTGCTGGAGCAAGGGTTGCCGATCATCTCGATCCCAGAGATCCAGGCGATAATTAAATCCCATGTTCGGCGCCTGTGGATCAGATTGAGGTCATAGGGACCCAGTTTCCGCCGCTTCAGTGGTGTTATCGTGCCGTGTCTCACAGATGCTAATCGGTCCTTCACGAGAGAAACTTTGTGAGATACCTCGCTCATGGGTCCCTGATATTGACGTACATCAATCGACTAGTTGACAGCCTGATCAACGCTAGTTGAGAGAGGTGCTAGTGCGTGTGAATTATTGAGACGGGAGAAAGGTTGTGGGGGGTAATTAGGCTCGGTACTGTCAGGGAATTACAATACGGGCTTCGCCTTGTTTGCGCCGCAAACGACGGGAGTGTTCCAATTACCTCCTTCAGTTATCTGACGACGGCCCATTATCATGGGTCTCGGGCTTTAGGGCCCCGCCGCAAACGCAAAGATATACTCCGGGCCACTAGTTTAGTGAGCCCAAGAAAATTGGGCCATGACGCTGAACTGTTCGTATAGGAAGATAGGGGATAATACTCGGAAATGTCACATTTTGGTAATCCAAAACACCTACGAAAACCGGACCTCCATGTATATGAAAGGCACGACTATTCCCCGGGTTTTCTGCAACCCAGAACAGCACGGACCAAACTAAAGGGGCTGAATGTACGGAGTAAAGCTGAGGATGACAGGAGAGTGGATGCTGAATAAGGTGTCTGAGCCATGTGAGAAAAGACAGATCTAGGCTGTGATCATCGGGGGCGAAATTGTAATATGCTTCTTACCTTCATTTTGTATTTAAGAGGCAGGAGGCCCACACTACGCGCCCGTATCCAGTTCTCTGTTCGGCATGAGACTCCACCGTTTAAGACACCAACTCACGTCATTCTTATTCTAAATAAATCTCATGCATCCCCTCTAGAGTTGCTCCTCCACACAAACATTCTTGAGCCGCCGCCCGTCAAGCGATATCACTGCGCGCCAGGAGATGAGTTGGAGGTTAGTGGCCTTGTTAGCCACAGCCGTGGTTTGCCTGGTATGTGATCACATCTGCATGCGAACAAAAAAATGTGAAATACGGAATATATTGATTGAAAATGCAAAATGCAGGGTATCGGGAAGACAATTTATCGTTTATATTTCCACCCTCTTGCGAAATACCCTGGCCCTCGACTAGGCGCAATTACGCGATGGTACGGCGCATACTTCGCATGGCGAGGCGACCTGCATTTGCAGAACCTAAAATGGCACGAACAATACGGTGAGTCGCCTGTCTTAGACGAAGATAGAATGCTAATATCACACAGGCGAGGTCGTGAGATTCGCGCCGAATGCCCTATGCTTCAACTCCCACACTGCGATGAACACTATTTATAGTACCCACGCCAATGTCCAAAAGTCCGAGGGATATCTCTCGTTCAGCAACAGCCGGAGGACCCCGAATACAATCAATGCAATCGACAAAAAGCTGCATGCTTTCAAGCGGCGCATTCTGACGCAGGTCTACTCGGAGAAGGGAATGCGCACCATCGAAGAACGATATTTGACGAACATCCGTGATTTTACAATATTACTCGGGGCCCGTGATACGCCATCGAATACTGAAAAGCCAGGAGCAGACTGGGGAGAGACGAAAGATGTGGGCGTAATGTGCAATTGGCTGGCTATGGACATCATCACTGGGCTCAGCTTTGGCGAAGACTTCAATCTGCTACACTCGCCGAAGTTGCGATATCTGCCATCAGTTGTGCAGAAAATCGCCCAAATGAACATGATTGTGAGCAAAACCAAGAACCAAGTGGTTGCTACATCGCTAACTTCTATGTAGAGCATCGTTCAACCAGATTTCTTCAACCATAAAATCAACCGCCTCTTCATGTGGTCCAAACTACGCGACATTCTCAACGCCGGAACCTTCATGAAGAACCGTTGCGTTGCGCGCCAAAAGCTAGGCAATGAGATCCAGCAAAAAGACATCTTCTATATCATGGAGAACACCACAGATCCCAAGACAGGCATGTCATTCTCCCAGAAGGACCTCTGGCTAGAGTCCATGCTTCTACTAGTTGCAGGCTCCGACACCACGTCTGTAGCCATGAGCGCCACATTCTTCTTCCTGGCCCATCACCCCGAAGCCCTTGACCGGGTTGTCCGCGAGGTCCGCAAGAACTTCGCGAATGAAGAGGAAATCCGAATGGGCCACCAGCTGAATGACTGCACCTTCTTGGCCGCCTGTATCAACGAAACCATGCGGCTCGTGCCATCAGTATCCAACATGCCTCCACGCGATGCGCAAGACGGCGGCATTGTAGTCGACGGCGAATACATGCCCAAGGGAACTACCGTCGGCACAACCATCTACGCGATCCAGCGCAACCCGCGATACTTCCCCAAGCCCGACTCCTTCTGGCCAGAGCGCTGGATCCCCGATCCCACGACCGGCGTCGACGAAGAGAGCGTGAAGAACGCGAAGCAGGGATTCTGCCCCTTCAGCATCGGGCCGAGGTCGTGTGTTGGGTGGAGGCTTGCCTGGGTGGAGCTGAATGTAACTGTTGCTCGTGCTCTGTACAGATACGATATGCGGCTTGCTCCGGAAGCTCCTTGCTGTCAAGGGAAGCGGAAGGATTGTGAATATGCCTTTAAGGGGTTTATGACTTCCAGCGTGGACGGGCCATTGGTGCAGTTCCGACCGCGGGCGTGAGCGTATTGCTTATCCTGTACTTTACAGATGGTTATGGTTAGATGTCGTTATGATTCCCAATTTTGCGATAGATTTAGATTTGGAAATTTTCATTGAACAACGTGGTGTGCAGTCATCACCATGCGGACTTTACCAAGAAAAGATGGTTTCTGGCCCCAAAAGCTGAACCTTAAGTCTGTTTATTTCACAGGTTTTTGGTTCCAGGCCCCTTGTTTCATAGGCTTCTAAGGCGTTGATCTGTGGGTCTCTGGGATCCACTACTGACGGTAGTTTCCAATAATGACAATGCGGGTGTTGTGCAGGATTCCTTCAGTCTCCAATAAGTAGGTGGACAAGTTGGAAAGCCAGATCGCTGCATTTCATGATTAATGTGAACAGGCTCACCAATGAAAAGGAAGCATCGTGCTGGTCATTCACATGGCGATGTACAATGGCATTTTCCCCATATAACACGAGGCATGTCGGAGCACTGACCGTTTCTAAGAAAAGAACAAGCCCCAGAGGCAGTAATGAGGGCCTTCCACCCTACTCCTACTTTTTATCTACCTTATCGAGTGTCTCACTAGCCTCGCGGTAATGCCCTCTAAGGATGCGACTCCTCGCAAGGAATTAGGGCTCGGGCGCTGCCCCGTCAGCTAACGAAAGTGTCCGTGAAGTATGTGACGCTCTGGTTGCAGACAATACCAACCGACCAGATCCACTCTTGTATTTCACGATCTGTAAATTTCCACCCATGAAACTGCGGAACTTGACCCCGTTTTCTCTTCTAATCCGTCGAATATGGGAGGCCTGGCGCCGATCTCATTACGTCTCCTTTCAAAGGAGCTTGAGACGACGAAGAAGGTTAAGTGTACTCCGTATTTGTACTGGCATGTTCCTATGGGGCCATGAAACAGCCCCGGTCCGAGGTCAAACGTCTTTCTTTGTTCCCCGTCATCCTGCTCTTGCTTTGATCCAAATGCCATAGTTCAATTCCTCTGTTCTCTTGGAGCTTGCCGACGAAGTGCCCACCCGCCAGAATGAGCGCCTCTTTTAACATCGCCGAACATGTCATTGACGGACAATATGTCCGTGAATATCACCACGCGACAACTACCCCAGATGCCCCGCTGAAGCTCTGCATAAAGCAGTATTCTCCCAAGAACAATCCAGAGCCTCAACCGGGGGATGTGACACTCATTGCTGTTCATGGCACGGGCTTTCCAAAGGTAGGTAGGAAATTTCCTTGGAAATTCTCCAAGTTCTTTCTTTCCAGAGCAATTATTGACGATCACAAGGAACTGTATGAGCCCCTCTGGGAAGAGCTCCTCGCCCGCATGAACCAAGCTGGCACTCGAGTCCGCTCGATTTGGATCGCAGACGCCACCAACCAAGGTGCCAGTGGAATCATCAATGAGAACAATACCGGCAGTGACCGTAAGCCTCAATCGCATTGTCGCAAAATCCATATCCACTAAAATATCGCAGCTTCATCCTTTGACCACAGCCGCGATGTTCTCCATATGGTCAACCACTTCCGCGACCAAATGCCTCGACCTTTGATGGGCGTCGGCCACAGCCTCGGCGCAACTCAACTGTACGTCCATATACCCTCTTCGAAAACAGAAACAAAGCTCACAACCCCAGAATCTTCACCTCCCTCATCCACCCCCGCCTCTTCACATCTCTCATCCTCCTCGAACCCTATATAATAGAACAACTCCTCTCAGGCGACGGCTCCCTCGTACTCGCCATGTCCGCCAAAAGGCGCGACGTCTTCCGCTCCCGCGCCGAAGCCTCTTCCCAATACCGCAAAGTGCTGAAAACATGGGACCCGCGCGTCTTCGATCTCTGGACGCAATTCGGCTACCGCGATCTCCCAACAGCCATCCACCCCACAACCCCGAAATCAATCGCAGAGTCAAAGAAGCCCTCCGATACTCCCGTGACCCTCACAACAACCAAGCACCAGGAAACGCTGATGTACGCGCGCTTAAACCTGGACCGCCACGCAGAGCTGAACCCTGCAGATGGCAGGACGCATCTTGATCCGAATGATGGGCCTGCACCGCCGCACGATGCTATTATGGCGCCGGATGTAATGGGCCCGTTACGGCCTGAGCAGCAGGTTTATCGGAATGAGCACCTGTTGTCAGCGAAGCTTGTGCCGTTTCTTCGACCGAGCGTGCTATATGTGAGCGGGGCTGGAAGCCCGCTCTGTAAGGCGGGAGTGCATGCGCGGTCGGCGAAGAGGACGGGGACGCAGTGGAGTGGGAGTGGGGGTGTTGAGTATGGACGTGTAGAGCATATAGTTGTTCCCAAGGCGGGACATGCGGTTCCGCTGGAGAAAGTTGGGGAGACGGCTGATGCTATGGGGCCATGGATCTCGAAGGAGGTTAAGAGGTTTGCGGAGGATGAGAGGAGGTTGCAAGATAAGTGGGAGAATCTCTCTGTGAAAGAGAAGGCGACGCTTGGGCCTGCTTGGAAGGATGTTATTGATAATCTCCCTGGTGTGAAGGAGGCGGCGATGGCTGCTCAGAAGAAGGCTGCGGAGAAAGCGAAGGCGAAGCTTTGATTAAGATCCATGCATGGATTTGGTATATTCAATGTACATACTGGGAATAAGTCGTGTATCGCGGCACTGTTTATAAATGATGAGATATCAAGACCGACTGACACTCACGTAAGTTTAACAACATATCAATTAGATCTACTAGGAAAGGCAGCAACCTTGGAAAGGAGATTGGTAAATGAGACTGAATAAGTCTTAATTCTGCTTTGATTCTGCTTCTAATCAAAATAAATCCTTTTGGCCCAGAGCCCCGAAAGCAAACACCATGTTCCGAACGCCAGATGCCGATCCATCGCTACCATCATGTATCATCAAAAAAAGGGCCAAGAACCAGAAGTAGATACGAATCAAAGAACGCTCAATTGCTGCCTCCCACTCCGCATACTCATCCCCATACCCTGGCCACTCCAATCGGAGGAAGAGGAATCTCCTCTAGCGCGAGAACCGCTCGTGCTGCTAGCTCCAACGCTGATTCCAGCAGTCGTCAGAGACTCGCTATCATCAACGATAGGCGGCACAGGAACACCGACCATGACAGGTCGTACCTTGGCACCGACGAACCCGCGCCGGTCACGGCCTGTTCGGCCACGTCCGAGCCAGTTGTGCTTCAGGGCCTTGCTGAGAAGGTCGATCTTCTCTTGGCTTGCGTCCTCGGTTTGTACGCTTGCTAGAACACTGACACATTGCAGCATGCGGCCAACGGTCTCTGTGATCACATGTGATGAGTCTGTTGATCCGGGTCGGTGGATAATGGTTGGTCGTTGAGATGAGGTGGGGGGAGATGATAACGACGAAAAGATCATCGGGTCGGGGTTTGAAGAAGTATTGGATGCTGCACGACTGCGCGAGTCGCTGCTTGTTGGTCTATTTGCGAGCGCGCTCATTGAGTCGGATGAATAGCTTTCTGCGCCGCCGGTGCTGAGGAGTGTCGAAGATTGGGAATTGTAGCTACCGAAGCCTGCATCGAGAGACGCGGCAGTGCCAGGCCTGCCTCCGGTGCCAGTGCTTTTAGAAGTAACACTGAGTGTGGGGAACCCAGTGTTAATGGTGTCCAAACTGAGCCGAGAGAACAGGTTCTTCAGAGCATCATAACGATTTAGAATCATGTAGTCCCGGCATGCGATCAATACCAGATTGCGCACGTCCAGCGATGCTCGACTCAAACTGCCCCAAAACTCTCGAGATTCCACAGTGGTCATCAAAGATCCGCATCCCTTGAACTCTAGATCAAGTGGCAAGAAGACCGCCTGTATGAAGGGAAGAATTGTGCCGAAAACCAGCATCCACACTTGGACCAGATGTGGAACAACCTTTTCATCGGGAATGCCAATCAATGAACTATGATTTAAGGTAGCAAATCCAGTTGCCAACAGTTCTTGAAGGTCGGTTATCATTGATTTTGGGGTACGTTTCTGCACGCAGTGCTGCAGGTGTACCAAGACAAGCTTGTTTAAGTCCTCAATTGCAATGCGGACGTCCTCTCCATCGAAAATGACCAGCAATTTCGCTTTGAGAAAGTCCCATGCGTCTTCCGGAGACATATTGTTCAGACCAAAGCCCTGGAGCGTTTCTCGTAGCACAGCCTCTCCCAGCACACCAGAAGAGCTGTTCAACGAAGACGGCGCAGCATATCCAGAGGCAGCTGAAGCATTTCCAGCTGCCGCCGAACTTGATAACCATTCCATGTGCTCTGACTCGGCGAGAGCCTTCTCTTCTTTTTTCTTTTCTCGAAGTGCTCGACCACCATGGAGCAGATCCAGACCGGTCACAGACTTGCCGAACGTAGCGCCTGGGGCCGGAGACGCAGGGCTGGTGAATGAATAGAGGGATTTTGGTGCATTAGGGTCTGCCGGGCGCGAATTACTCGATGCCGACGAGAGGGGAAGATTGTGATGCTCATCACGATCCTTCAGCTTCAGCTTCTGCCTCGATAAGAAATGTGGTTTATGTTTGTCTTTATCTTTGGCTTCCTTTTCTGGCAGTGCGAGCGGTGGTCTCTCGGGTGCTGGGACAACCGTGCTGACGGAGGCATTGGACAGGTTGTACATCGAGTTGTTGTTGGAGGGCATGTCAGCTAGACTGGTCGTTGAAGCACTGACCATGCGTGAAAGGCCTCCTCCGATTTTGCTCGGCGATGGAAGAGCTCTCTCGCGGCTTGTGTCCTTTTCACGACTGATGCCAATGTGCTTTGGTTTTGAGAATAGCTTCTTTTTCTTTTTACTTTCTGGCTGCTCAGCTGGCTGAGCCGAAGCTCCAGCCCGCGGGAACGCCACGTTTGCTGCTGTAGTTGCTGCATTTGGAGACGGTTGGTTGAGGCGCAACGGTGGAGGTACTAGTGAGGGAGGGGGCGGAGGAGGGGAGGCACTGCTGCTGCGGAGTGTTTCATCGGCGCGTTTGATCTGCTGCATAGCGGTTTGGGCGGCAATCCGGGACGCAGAAACCACAGAGGGAACCTGATCAGAGGACGCAGTAGGTAGCGAAGGCTCAAAGAAGCCTTGTGAATGGTGCCGGGACCGATGTCTGAGCATTTCAGACGAGGGGCCCCGGCCAGAGGGCCGGCGGGAGTCTGGCATGGGGCGTCCCTGGTGTTGGGGCGAAGTGTTGGCAGATGTCGACCGGGGATGGGGAGAAAAGTAGCCTGCACCCATCGGCTGGGCACTTATGGGCGTTATCGGAGCCGCAGAGACAGTAGTCACGTTTGAAGAAGCATCACTGCCGGAGGATCCGGGGCGAGCCAATTCGTCGTCTGAATCGTCGTCGGAGACAGGCTGGGGCGGATGGTAGGCCGGGGCGGGCGCTCGTTGTGAACGCCCGGGGGACGAAGTGTGCGAAGTCGGGTTCATGGCGAGGCCATTATATGAAACCGTGGGATGTCTTACGTGGAATTGCGGACTCGCGGTTCCAGGGTTGCGCGATGTTGCCATTGCAAAGCTGCCCCCTTTGGGTTTAGACCACAATGTCCGATCTCGCCGATCCTTACTTCGTGCCTTCTTTTTCTGTCTCCCCCACCTCCAGCCTCCTCCAGGCTTCTCTGTTACTCTTCTCCAGATTGCTCCTGCCTAGTCCCACCATGGCGTCTCACAATGTCAATGTCTCCTACACTGCCCCAGACACCACAAAGTCTTTCCAGCATTCCATCCCCGCCACAGCCACGGCCGACTCGCTAGCCGCCAAGCAGGCCCACCTGTCTGCTCTCCAGGCACTTGTCCCACAACTCCAGGATGAGATCAACGTCTACCTGACTGCGCGCATGGAGGAGGACAACAAAGCCAAGGGCCAACTGTCCGAAAAGGAAGCTAAAGAAGAGGACTACTACGGCGAAGAAGTGGTAGAGGATGCGTGATCAAATGGTCATGATATAATGCTACGACTGGGTATCAAACGAAAGAGCAGAGGGAAAAAAGGAAGAGAAAAGGACCAAGGCCAGCCAGCGCAAGGCGATGCACCAAATATGAAGGACAAGAACAAGTCAACCAGAGCGGACACCAGCAACTCGATTTGCACAGCCCAAGTGGACAACAGTATTGCTGCGAAGAGTTAGCGCGGCGAAATCTCAGCCCGGTCAGGAATCAAACTTACTCGGGGAACACATTGATCACACTGCCGCCTAGCCGTTTGTGACACACCCCACAGATCCGCTCCTCTGTCACCGTAACATGGCGCGCTCTAGTTCCACCTCCACGAACATTCTCGCCGAGGGCGAGCTGGAGCTCGGTCTGCATGTCGCGGGCCTTGCGCAGGTTCGCAACGATACGGGCTTCGTTGAATATCGAATTAGCTGCACGCATCCGGCCCTTGAAGTAAAATTCGAGGTCCTGCACGGGCAGGCCGGCAGGGATTAGGCCGAGGGCTGCATCGGCCGGCAGTCGGGATCCGTGCTTAGCGAGGACTGTCAACGCGGGGCCATTCTGAACTTCGTACCCGTGTGGCGGTGACAGGTATAGCGAGAGGAGCGTGAGGTAAATAGATTTTTCGTTTTCCTGGTCTTTCTCTGGATGGGATTCGGTGAGATGGACGTGGTTGCAGTACCTGGTTCGATTAGTATGGATAATTTGACATTGGGGGTGATGACTGACTCTTCGGCCTTTTCATGATCTTCCAGTTTGAAGACGTAGATCTCAAGCACTTGCCGGTGTTGGCCCATCTTGCTAAATACAATAGCACGGGCTTCGTAGAATTCAGGGTCTGTATCTGGTAAGCGACATGCAGTTTGTGCGGGTCTGATATTTTCGGTACCTTCGCGGTTGAGTCGGTCCAGAATCTTAGCAGGCGAGTATTGCTCGCTCTCCTTGAGCATTTCCAAAAATTTGTCCTTGGTCTGGGTGTCCGATTTGTCCTCAGCTAGTTGATCAAGATATAAGATCAAAAGACGCTGATGTAGATCAGGGGACATATCATTCCATTCATGTACAACATGTTCCAGGTACTGGATGGCCAGCTTTGAGTCAATGCCCGTCAGGAAATCCAGTACTCGAGGGCGAGGTAGAGTCTCGGCGTTCTCTGTATCAGTGAGGAATGTGTCCATTCCTAATTCCTGGTTAGCTCGAATGGGCCACTCGGCAAATTCGAGGATGAGATCAATCTGATCAGGTGGAAGATTCTGTAAGTACGCAACAGTCCGGGCTGGGCCAGCCAGCAGCCCAGACTCCTCTTGTCCAAAGCGTTGAAGCAACCCCAGCGCCTGTCTATGCAGTCTTTTACCATAAAGGAAATCAATAAGATCGTTATAACGCCCAGTTTCTTCGAGTCGCTCCATGACAACATCTGGGTCGCAGAAATTGGCAATTCGAAAGAGAGATCCTGCTAATGAAGGTGTCGCAAACATATGAGCACGGAACAATGTAGTATCAACCAAACGAGCTTTACTGCGAAGTGCTTCCAAGAATTCCTCTTGGGTTGGAAAGTCCAGCAGCTTGAGAACCGAAGCACTAGCTTCATCTTTAGCCTCTTTGGGGGCAGGGGCCTTGAGAGAGCCATCCTGGCCTAAGAATCTCTGGAAGCGTCGACGCACATCGGCCAAATATCCTTGGAGTTCCCGAACTGCGTTCTTCAAATCTTTTTCTTCATCACGGAAGCTACTAGAATCGCTGCTCTCGTCTGTCTTGCGTAGAAGTGATCGAACAGATGCTGAATACAATGACGGCGGGTTTCCATCAGCGCCTGCCTGGGCCTCAGCGGCCCCATCTGCTTGCGAATTATCGAGCTTGGGCGAGCCTTGAGGATCTGTACCGTTTTGATCGACCGTCGACAGATCGCCTGCAATTGATGGGGGATAAAGACGAATGACGCTTTCTGGAGTCGCGGCAACTTCAGTGAACAAGTCCAAAGAGTCACGATACTTGTGCAATGTGAACAGGCTCTGTGCCTTTTCAAGCTGGGCGTTTCGCAGTCGCCCTGGCTTATCGCTTAGAAGAGCGTCTTCTAGCATCCCCAGCAAGCTAATGGCTTCGTCCAGATATCCTTTCTCAACCAAAGAATCAATTTGCGTATCGTAGCTCAAAGCTTCCATGCGCCATATTGTTCGATCACTCGATACAAGGAAACCCTTCCCGGCATGGGCTAGGCTGATGTTCGGCTGTGGGATATGCAGGATGCTTGCACCAGGGAGCGGAATGGATTGCAGCAACGATAATGTCTCCGGATTGCGAACTTCTAACACTCCTTTTGCAGTGTCGTGTAGAGCGAGTAAGAATGGATAAGAATATCCAATTTCCACCGGCGCATGGCTCCAAGTAATCTGCCGCCGGCCCAGGGGCTGGCCTTCAACATCAATAAAATGGGTATTGATGTCCTTGGCGAGTAAAATCTGGCCCTCGCCCAGCCTCGTAGCTAGCGGTTTGGGAACCATTCCACCCATACCAATGTAGCTCATGCTGACAGCGCCAACTCCCGTGAAGCGCCCTGACTCCTCCATGCTTCCCGGCCCCGGCAGCTCAGTGACCTGCCCCGACTCAACGTCGACCATGACGTAGTTAGAGCCCAACCCGATAATCATCCTTGTCGCAGAGACCCAAGTCAAAGTCTTGATGCCGCTCACAAGAGTGATTTCCGTAGTATTAGGCTCAAGCTCCATATCCCGCCAGACCCACATCATAATCTTCCGCTTCACAGCAACCGCCAGCCGGGAGACGATAGCAGGAACATTTGTATCGGGATCGTTTACGACATTCGAGGTGATTGCAAAAGCCGAAGCGCCTTTCGTTTGTGCCAGTTGTTCGTGGAGCTCGTAGGTCTGCGAGTCATGCAGGGAGATGAGACCGCCAGATAAGGAGACAATAGTATGAGCCTCTTTAACAAGCGCTAGCTGCTCGATCTTGTACCGGGCAAACTTCTCCAGCTCTCGCAGGACCTCGGTCTTCCCGTCGTCCGTAACACGGTAGATGCGGAGAGTGCCATTGCTGAGCCCTGCAAGCAGTCGGTCGCCGTAGGCTAGCACTGAGTCGATCTTGGATTTATCGCGTGGCTTTAGCTCGACCAGCGGTCGCGCGGTGAATGCGGACAACATCGCGCGAGCCGACAGGGTCAATTGCTGGACCTTGGTGCTTTCTGGGGTGAGGGAGCTCCCACGATGTCTGGTGACGTCTATGATGACTCAGCGGCGCGGTTCTATATTGATTCCTCAGGCGACAAATGCCGACTACAAAGCTCGACTCGCATAGAGATGTCGCGAAAAATTGGCGAAAAAATTCCCAAGCTTGGAAAGTAATTTACTAACCCTGCTTTGTGTGTCTGGTGCTAACGGTGTGTCTGGTGTTAACAGAAATTTGTTGAGGTGGGTTTGCGTATATTCATATTTTTGGTATCTGATTCATATCTAAAGGTAACTCAAAGCCCCATGCCAATTATGAAATGTAACGCCGGGAATCACTATGAAGCCTACTTCTGTTCTGGCTGGGCCTCTGGCTGGGCCTCCTGTCCGTGGCCCTTTGCTCCGTCGGCAGGGAAATCCTGATGCTTCGCGGATGTTCCCTTGCCTCGCCACGTCGACACGGCAGGGATATCTGCCTTGAAGCGTTCCTCGTTTGTTCCGTACGCTCTTGGAGTCAACTTGATAAGTGTGTGCAGAGGCACCTCCATCCATGGGCTCTTCTCCTGGGGCACATTCATGAAGTAGGCATAGATACACCGCAGGACAGCCTGGTGGGTGACGATGACTACATTTTCACTGCGTTCCAGCTCCATGATAATCGGTTCTAAGCGGATCACAACGTCTCTGTAGGACTCGCCGCCACGGTATCGGTAGTTGTATTTGTCCTCGTCACGAGCGGCAAAGTCTTCTGGGTACTTCTCTGCGATCTGCTCGTATGTCAGGCCATCGCAGACGCCCGAGTCCAGCTCGTCTAGCGCCTTCCATTCGAGTTTTTCGAATCCTGTGTCTGCTTTCAAGTGCCGTGCGGTTTGAATTGTGCGGCGGAGCGTAGAGGTCCAGATCACGATCTTTGTGTTGGCGGGTATGCCAGATTTGCGCATTAACTCCGGCAGAGCGCGTGCGTATGCCTCGCCGCGCTCGGAGATGCTGGAGTCGCCGCCAATGCGGCCGGTAAGGTTGTATTCGGATTCACCGTGCTATCGATTATTAGAAAGGTCATGGCTTTAGTTGGGACATACATACTCGGGACAGCCAGATCGAACGTGGCTTGATGTGCAAGTTCTGGATATAGTAAACCAGGCGACTTGACAAATAGTCTCTGATCTGGTTGATGATCACGGTGGAACCAACATTAATGAGCTTAACGTAGGTGTAATGCTTCTCGCCATCATCAATGGTCTCATAAACCTTCTCGTAGTTGCGAATGCGGTTGCGAAAGTCCAAAGCAGCTAATTCGGGGTCCTGGCCCTTGTAATCCGGGGAGGTTGTCTTCACCTCCAGAATGTTGGTCATAATGAGATCTTCGTCGTCACAAATGGACTCAACAAAAAGAGTTTCGATGTTCGCCTCCTGGCACTTCTCGTAAATCCACTGCCGGCGAGTCTTTGTGGAATTGGTCGCGTCCAGAATTGCCACTACACCCTTGCCGGAGTTGAACCAAGAGATCATATCTGACATGGCAGCCTCCGCGGCAAACTTTCGCGCACGCTCGCCCTCCTCATTATGTGGATCAAAGAAAGTCGCCGCAGGTTGGGGAGTGTTGTTACGTCGATAGCTGCCGACGTTGAAGACGCGAGCTGGGACACCGACCCAGCCGAGGTATCGCATAGCTGAGCTATATTAGCGAGCTGGGGCGTTATTGATGCACGAAAACAAGCTTACCTTTGCCAGAAATCAAGCTCTTTCCGCGGGCCGGCAGGCCCACCATCACAACGCATATTTTGGAGTCATCGGACTGTATGTTGGGCATGTCAGCCGGGGCCATAGCGGGAGGGAACCAAATGAGGTTCCACGAAAGATGTAAACGGATATTGAGCACGTGTAGTTCCAGAGAGAGAAAGAAATCAAGCACAATGGGACAAAAAGAGGGGGATCAATCAGATGATCATAGACGTCCACGATATACGAGCTGCAGCATGGTGGCGAGGTATCAAATCCCAAAAGATGCGAAACCCCGCATACCAGGACAGCCACGCAAATCCGACGCTACCCTTTGTGCACAATCGCGTTACAGTAGATGTATAAGGCGTGGGTATACAGGTTGACTAGTTCACCCTTGCAACTAAAGCTGCGTCTATCCGGGGAAGCAACCGAGGTAAGGAGGGGCAGCCGCAGGGGTTCCCCGCCATTCCTAGCGTATCGGGCGAAGGAATAAGGCAATGAAGGAAGATCTGACTTACGCTAGCCATGAACACTTTGTGCTGCTGCTGGCTCCGGCTCACGCTTCCTGAAGACATAATGGCTGTAGCTGAACCACACGGATCGGGAAGGATAGGGAGGGACGAGATTCCGACCCGAGGCCGAGAGAAGAGACAGCGAACGAGGTCAACTAAACATGCAATGCGCAAGTGAAATATAGGAGAAAGGGAAGAGGCCTCCTCCGAATAGAGAGCGACAAGAAAAAGTTTTCAGCTTTTTTTTAGAAAGCCAAAAAAAAAAAGAAATAACCAAAAAAGAAAAGAAAAGAGACACACTGACCGGCGAAGGATGGAGGGGCGATGCGGTGAGTCTCGAATCTGCCCGACTCCACTAAACGTCATTCGTCATTCCTTTCGGCCGCTTTCTCGACTTCCCTCGGCCACTCGTGATGAATTTACGCTTTTAGACTCATTTAGGGTTGTGAGTTGCATAATCGAGCAGCTCTTATTCGCACACACGATTCCGTAGGCTGAACAGTGCCAATTTCCTGGTGATGCTCAGTACCTTTTGCGGAGCCCCACTTGTGATGCCCGATATGGTATCCCGAGATCTATATACATCTAGACCTTGGCAAAGACGGAGTACACGGAGGATCCCGAGGTCATTGCCCGGCATAAATCTTCTAAAGATGGGAACCTTGGAAGTATGAGATGGGTATACATCCATTGTTATGTTTAATGAGTTCTATTCTAACAAACATCATAGCCAAAGCAACCTTCTATGAGACTCCAATTTCTATCCTGCATATGCAACAGTCCTGCGTCAAAGGCACAAGTCTCTCCAAATAGGTGATCTAAGCCTGATTGTTCGAACGATACGCGGGCCTCACCTTGAGAGGCTCACCCCATGGACCTTTTTGGTCTCCCATTTGAAGAGCTGCGTTCTGGGCTTCTTCCTGAGTGCTAAAGTCCACAAACAAGTAGTAGTGCTGGCCAGGCTCGAAGCGCTTCGCCAGGTGTGGGGCGAACAGCTTGCTCACATTTTCGCTAACCAGATTAGCATGTAATAAAATCGCCAAGATACTATATTAACTTACACTTGGAAGGCCTGGAAAAACTCGCGAATCTTGCTCTGGACTTCATCCTGGTCAGTCAAACGAGGCAAGCCACCTACATAGACTCGCTTGGTGGAATCGCTGTTGGTCTTAGCAAAAGTGGTAGCAGTCTCTGCCTGTGAACGCCAGCGGCCCATGGCATATATTGTCTTTGAAGGGTCCGGATTGCGATCTCCAGCAGACTTGGTCACGCCGGGCTTGATCTTAAGTGGGCGTCCCTGCATCTCGCGGCCATCCAGCTCAGCCATGGCACGCGCGGCCTCCTCTTTGGTGTGGAAGTCGACAAAACAATACGATGGGTTTCGACCGGTGAATGGGTCAATTGCGATGTCGATACGCTCGCTATCGAGGTTATTTGTTCAGCGGGGCCTACTCGTATGGAAAATGTAGATCCCTACATGGGGAATTCCGCCGCGGCAAACACAGCTTCCACGTCCTCCAACTTGGCAGTATAAGGCATGTTTCCTACATAAAGACGACGGCCTTCAGAAATTGCTTGGGGTGCGTGAGGGCTTGGACGGCTAAAGGCATGCCGGGAGGTATTCGCATTGGCGTTGATGTTGGAGCTTGTTCGTGGGGTGGGAGAGGACTGAGGGGATCGCCAATTGGGAGAGTTGAACGCTCGACCATCAGTACGGACATTTGGCGGTGGTGAGCGAGGAGCTTAAAGCTGTCAGTGAATTGTACTAGATTCCAAAGCGCAGTAGTGGATTATGGCAGGCCTACTCTGCTCTTCTGGGCTGGGAATGATGCTGGTCATTATCTTCGATGCATGGATTAGCAAAGATGCCCCTAGAAGTAGAACTCAGAGATTATGCATACTGGCTCGAATGATACTGCAAGAGCAAAAACAAAATAATTAATTGTAGAACCAAATTTCGTGCTGTCCACACTTTTTTTGCTGGTAAATATGCAAACCGTGCAAACAAAAACGTTTGCCCCACTGAATAATTTCACCACTCCGTTGGATTACGACGCGTGCTTTACACCTTGTCTCTAATTGATAAGGGAAACTCTAGCAATGCCGAGAAACTGGCACCAAATACTTTGCAGGAAGCGCATTGGTGGTATTTGTGGATCTGATCGGCGAACTTGGGTACTCAAGTGAGTTTGCAAATGATAGTAGAAACAACATGAATTAATTGCAGTTCTCATGATGTGGTCCTCAGGTGGATCTATTGGATTGAAGATAGCCCAGGGTAGTGCAATGTATTCGCACCAATTACTCATGTTCGCACATTTGACTTCAAAAACTGTTGATCGTAGACTCCAATGTTGACTGATGCACGTGATGCCATACAGTAGATCCACTGGGTGCAAATGCAGCAAACACGCAATGCTCCACCGGCAGCTATTAATTTTTCTTCGCCTCTCTTTTCTTTGCTCCCTTTGCTTCAACCCAACTTCCTTCAAAAAGCTTGGGATAGGCTTCAGGGTATGCCAAATACTAGTCTAATGTGGCTGTATCTGGCTTATCTGGATGCCTCATACTCAATTGCCTTTGGAACCAAATAGCAGCGACGTGCTGAGACAAATTGGCCCGTCGCTGCGGCGCTTGACTTGGTAAGTTCATTTGTTTTGCTGCTCTTTTACTTCAATGATGAAGCAAGAATTCACACAGACCTGTTCTGAATCACTTTGAGGACAAAATTTCAGTCCAACTGCTATCTGACGAAGATTTCCCGATGCTATTTGCTTAACATCTTATAATGATCATTGCTAACGATCAATTCAAGTCCAGGTAAACTCCAATGGTGCAGCGAGCCTACTCTAGATAATTATTATCACAAAATTCATCAACTTGAACTCGAATTCCTCCCTCGTATACCACCCTTCCCAAGTAGTGCTCCATAAGCTATAGTCTGTACAAACTTGGGAAGCCTCAGAACACAGGGCTTATGCTGGCTTCGCGAGGCCATGTCGCCCCCCATACCTGAGCGAAAGGTATCGCATCCACTGATGCTACCCCAATCTTTACATGGTAGCATTTCGGGTCCTACAAACACTTGAAAGGGTTGAACCTTCTCGATTCCCCCCCCCCCACCCCCAACGGCATATGTGTGTACAGCAACGTGCTCTTCTATGCGCGCCTGCTGAAGGATTTTTATTACGTGCCAAGAGCAGATCCCATGCCCCCGTCTTTCGTTATCATCCTTTCTTCCTCATGGTGAAGGGATGCATAGATGGACGGCTACATCATAGACTGTATATAGTTCATTTGCTGGACTCGTAATCGCCATTATCCGTTTCAACGTACAAGAAAAAACATCTGAAATAACTCCTTTTCGTGACAATCGAATGAAATCAAACATTATAACCCAAGTCCTGCACAGGAACCATTTCTTCTTTCTCGTAAAGAACTTCCGGCTGTATATTCTTGTCCATGAAAATATACCGTCTGATCACATACCGAATTTGCCGTAAGCCATACTTAGCATGGAAGCGCGTCGGCACAGAAAACACCTGATCCAACTCTTCTAGCGTCTTGCCTTTGGTCTCCGGCATAAACAGAAGAATCATCCAGAAGCCCACAATATTCCAGCCTGCGTACCACGCAAAGCCACCTTGGATAGTAAACGCAGCTGATAAGGAGGGCCATGTTACCCCAAGAAGGAAATTGAAGAACCATAGCGTTGCCGTTGCAAGCGCCATCCCGTAAGATCGCACGTACAAAGGGTACACTTCAGCGGAATAGGTGAATGGAACTGGTCCCTCTCCTGGTGAGTACACAATGCCGAAAAGATATAGGCCTAACGCGATACAGCCAATGTGCGCGGCATGGTGAGTGTCGTCGGGAATCCAGAAACTGAAGCCTGTGAAGAACATGGCGAGAGCCATGAGAGGGAAAGTGACGAGAAGGAGATTTCGGCGACCAAATGTGTCGATCGTGTAGACGGCTGGTATAGCGAAGACCCAATTGATCACACCCCAGCCGAGAGACGCACCCAATGCCGAAGGAGGCGAGAAGTTTGCTTGCTGATAATGGTTAGCCATCTGATTTCCTCATCATATATGAGAGAGAACGATACCAAAAATATCTCGGACGAGTAGTAGGCGATGACATTGACCCCGCAGAACTAGAAATGTTAGTTATGACCTGGAATCAGGGTCGGAGTACATACTTGTTGCAAGAACATGACAATCTCAGACGCCAACATGGCTCGCCGATTCCGGGGAACAGTAATGAGCTCCAGAAGCTTGTTCTGACCCAGTTTCATGCTATTCTCAGCTTCAAGAAGAGTGTACATGTAGTACATGTCTCGAGCAGCCTGTATCTTATGATACCGCACTGAGCAAATCGATCGATATGCACGATAGTACTGCTTTTTAGCCATATACCAGCGTGGTGACTCTGGGCAAAAGAATACAAATGCACAAACAATAAGGGCAGGGAGCAGAGCTGAAGCCAGCATCAGCCTCCAGTTGAGGCCAACAACGCTCGGTGGATCCGGGACTTGATAGAATATCAAGTCAGCCGCATACCCAAGCATGATCCCAAAGGCAGTCCACATTTGCCATTGCATGACCAGGGCACCACGAATCGCTGGCGGTGCCGTCTCTGCAGCATAGACTGGCACAGTCGCAGACTTTGGGCCAATACCCAACCCCAGGGCAAAACGCGCGATAAATAATCCCCACCATGTCGAGACAAAGCCTTGCCAAAGACACGCTAGTGCGCTGAAGCAGCAAGTCAAGAAGATTGTTCCACGTCGACCGAAATAGTGATTGAATGGAACAGTCAACCAACATCCCACGAAAGCGCAGCAGAGGTAAGGCGCAGAGTTGACCAAGCCCGAAAGCCATGTTTCCCTTGATCCTTCCCCCGAAAGTCCAAACTGCGGTTTATACCAAATCTGAGCGCCGTTCACAACCGTCTCGTCTGCATAGAATGTGTATGTTAGCAAAGTATATGAGAGATGGAAAGAGGGCTATCTTACCCATCCCCTGCACAGCAGCAGAAAGAGAGCACAATGCGATGACTGCATACATCGACCATGGCTGCGACCATCGATTTGCGAATTCCTGGCGTAAAATTTCCTTTTCCCTCGCGGTCAAACCAGGGACCTTCTCATATTTCTCTGGCGCTTGGGCCAAAACGGCGCCTAGCTCGAAAGCGCGAATATCGGACTCATCGTCACCGATCTCGTTGGAAATCGCAAATGTTCGACCTTGTCTTCGTAACTCGGAGTGACTGAATCCGGCCAGCGGATTTGATAGTTTGGCGTTGATATTTCGTCGCGCACGCTCAGCTGCATTGCCGAACGAACGTTGAGGCACTAAACGCTGGCGAGGCGTTTGATCTCCAGCGTTATTGTCCTCAAATAATGAAACACTAGGCTTGCGAGGCATTATGTAGCTACCCTGGAAGAAAAGGGCTCATACAAGGCCATTCAAAGGGGTCGTAACTCCTCACAGTCCTTAGTGACGAAGTGTGTCGAGAAGATTGAAGCAAACATTGCACTGAGCCTACAAACTTTCGGTCCATTCGGAGCTTTGGGGGCTATCCTCCTCGAGTCCACCCAGCGACAATCCCGTCATGTCAGGTATCCGCAAGTACCACGCGCAATCTGACTGGGGGTGGGGGGCCAAACTGAACCTTCGAGTAAACGATTGGCGTACATGCGAGGAGATGCATAGGACTGTCCCCAGTAGAGAAAAGATCGTCTAAGCAAGTTCTGTTTTTGGCTCGAGGATGAGCTCCCGCGTTTCGTAACAGCTGCTGGATGGACCATGCGCATCACAGCTGCAAGCCGGGGTCATGGTTCGTGGTGGCCATGCTTCGTCCGTTTTACGAGCCACAAAAAGCCCCCATTTTGTGGAATTCTCGTCATATTCTAGAGCTATTATTAAGACCCTCGCAGGTCTCGTATTCATGGAGTTCTGCAGTTCTTCCCGGAGAAATGGCTGCGACCGTAAGCACGCTGGGCATCGGCTTTAGTGGCTCGGGATGTCGGGGTTGATCCCCAGAAACCCCGGACTTCTTGGCTCCACTTGGGGGCCGGTAGATTACAGGGTCTGCGATGAAGAGAGTTGGTAAGTGACATGTTGTTCACTAAAAAAATCAAAGTGACAGAAGGAAACGGTAGAGTGTCCTTTTGTAAAGTGACTCGCAAAGTCCAAGACTCGAATACGCAAAGTCACAAGACAATTAAACTTGCATGCGGTCGGCACCAATTATTGCATAATCCCAGGATATAACGCACAGTGTCCTTGTCAATTCACGTTAATAAATTCCTGTATTAAGTACAGTAGAATGCTTTTATGCTTTTGTTGGTCTTTGAATCCACATGGATCATTATTGTTTAGCTGCTGTGTAGATCCGATCATTAGCTTTGTCGGGAATCCTTCGCAAAACGACTCCGAAAATTCGATCCGGGTGTGCGAAGATTGACTAATCTTCAGGTATTGCTGAGTCTTTCGCACCAAGTTCACTTGCATGACAGCCTAATATGGCTACCCACTGCGACGTTTCAGTGACCCCCTGCATTACTTGGATTTCCAGTCGTCAAAAAAATTCGTCTCTCTTGATTTAATCTACTAAAATAATCCCTCTTCCATTCTCCCCTCATCCATCATTCTCAAAGTCCTTCAAGCTGGCAACAGTACATTTTTTATCGACTGTGGAATCGTTGTTGCTAAGTATTCCCTTTCAGCAAGCTCAATGCGCCATTGTGGCAATTGGGGTCGGCCCGTCTACCGAATAAAAAAGATTCTAATAAATGATATCGTGTTTATACTATGCTCTTTCACTGTCAATGAGATATCTAACAATGGTAGTATCTTTATCGATCAGAAGAAACCCTCGGTTTATTGTCGCTTTAACTACACGTGGCAATACTTCGCAAGTATAAATGTACGAGAAGCTATGTACTTGATAAGTTATCATTCACATTACTCTCGCCTCAGAGACAGAGCAATTTATCACACCATATCGACCTCAACCGAATCTCATATTATCAAATCCAAAAACAGATTAATCTATTTACTATGTCTACTTCCACCCAATCTCAACGAAAATCATCCCACGATGAAAAAACGACGAGTCCTGGAATTTACGATGAGTTGAACGCCCAAGGTTCCTTACAGAGAGTAACGATGGGCTCCGCAAGATTTGTTTCTTTTAGGGAACCCCCCGCAGTTGGTACCGGGAGGGTTCTAAATAAAGAGAAAACATCCACACTTGATAGAAAAACTTACGCATTTGCACTTGGAATTACCGGACTAAAAGATGGCTCCGCTGTGATTATAACTTCGAAAGAGGGTGCAATTCTCGTGTTTCTGCCAACTGAAAGTCGGGACATTGATGGGTTTAGTCGTCAGACTGAATACGTGATAGGAACAATGGAGAATTTGTATAATAGGAATCGGGGCTGCTTCCCCCCGGCGAGCACGAGAGCTTTCTGTGTCGGTCTTATGTATGGAGGATCCTTGTTTACTCAAATGGAGACAGTAAAATTTCTTTACAATAAATTTGGCCTTGTTGCGACCGTCAAATATCACAAAAAACAGCTAGACCCAAGTACCCCTGGAAATGGGACAGTTGTTGTTACTCGTGGAGCAAGGGTATTTCATAACGAAAAGGAACTTCAAGAAGAATGAAATCCCTCAATCTTTTGCATCCCACCAAGGTCTGACAACCGATACCTTGTTATGACCTAAGTTACTTAGTAAGTTTATGGTTTGTTTTATCTCATTGGATCAAATTTTGAATGTTTCTGCAAATAACTTTGGAACAGGAAATGCTATTGATATTGAACTCACCTTGAGTCTTGACCCTTCAAACGATTTGTTTCCCTGCAGAACAAGAAGAACATATACCAGCAATGTAACTCAATTACAATTATCGAGTCTATTACTTCAGTTTCATAAATATTAGAGCCCTTGTCGACCCTCGAAGATCGTGTGATTTTGTTGGGTCTCCTTTTTGTACTAATGATTCCAATCTTGGAAGACTAGCTGATTCGGAGGCTGTCCTTTTCAATATCCACGTATATAACAATCATGCTATATCAATACAACTTGTCTCAAGCAATAAGAAGTTGAGTAAATAATGGCAATGTAATCTAATGAGAGTAGTGTACCATGCGTAAATTTAAGCAACAGGGGTTTGTTAGTAACCTCAAGAAAGATTAATGAACAAATGGATAAAAGGTATTAAGAAATGAATCTTTGTACGCTTCAATCTGTTATACCACCCTTAGTAATCACAGGAAGACTCTATTCATTATAAGAATTAGTTTCTGGGACAGCCGAGGTAAGATACAGGGCATTGCTGCTCATATCAGAATCTTCGGCATGGACGGAAGTAGTTACCGTCTCGCCCTGAGTACTAGTGGTTATAAGCCTCGAAGTCAGTTTTGACCTAAGGTGAAACCAATGAATGCGGCTTTTTAGTACGCAGCAAAATACTGGTCACCGTCACCGGATGTGGTGATCTTCCAAGACTTGAAGTAAATGGGCATGTTGTTATCACAGGTGTTGTCCCAAACGTTGGTCGATCCGATAGTTGTCGGCAGTTATTGTCACTGAAAGCCTCCACGGCAATGGCATTGGCAGTGAGAATAGAGGCTAACAATAGTCTTCGAAATAGCTCTTAAGATGACATAAGGGCATGCCGAGACATCTGGATGCTTATGAAGAGCCGCATGGATTAGCGTTCAGCCCTATAATATGCCAGATATACACCACTCACATTCAACAGTATCTCATTCAAGGGTATTGATAGAGTGCTCCATGAAAACAGTGAGAAGATACTCACATGAATAATAGTATCTTAACCTTGTTTGAAGAATACTAAGCTAATACACGAGCCGGAAAGTCTACATGAAGCCCCATGATGTCCTATAATAGCTAGTGGTATTATCTACACAATCGGCGTTCTCTTAAGAACTCAGAGAGCGCTTTTCAAGGATAGACTTGGAGGTGTGGCACGAGTATTAGGAAGGCCAATAGGAAGGGGATAGATAGGCTTCATTTGCCGGTTAGTAGAGAGCGGAAAGGGCTACAGCGTATGAAACAAGATCAGTCTAAAAAAGCTAGGCAGGCCACGAGCAAAATGCGCCCCTCTAAATGGCAGGAAGATCAGCAATCTTCGAAGGCTAGCGATCAACATACCTCTTCCGTCGGAAGTCTAAATGCCACTCTTTGTGATGACCCGAGCCGCCCCGCGCAGTGTCGCGGGCCGCCACCGTCGGATATGATCCCAGACTTCCGAAAGCTCTCCATGGTCCAAGGGTCGTGCAACGTCAAAGCTTGATGACGAATAAGGCCTTAGCTCGAGATAAAGAGGTGCGGGGAAGCCACTGCGGGGAGCAGTTATAAATGCTGTGCCACATGTCTCACTGGGCATATACCTTTATACAACCTTAAAGACGTTGTGTACTAATAGTCACCATGCTGGGAAAGATCGCTCTCGAAGAGGCCTTTGCGCTGCCTAGATTCCAGGAGAAGACTCGATGGTGGGCAGGCTTGTTTGCTACCGATGTCGAAAAGCATGTCGCCGAGATCACAGACGTTGATTCAATCCGACTAAACTTTGCTGAGAAGCATGGCGTCGGTCTACAGATCCTTTCATACACTGCGCCTGGTGTCCAGGATATCTGGGATCCCAAAGATGCACAGGCACTGGCCGTCGAAATCAATGACTACATCGCCGAACGAGTGAAGCAGCACCCTGATCGGTTTGCAGCTTTTGCGTAAGTTTCACGGCTTGAACATGTTATTTGATTTCATTAACTAATCTATATAATAGAACTCTGTCTATGCATGATCCCCTGGAAGCTGCCCAGGAACTCCGCCGCACTGTCACCAAGTACGGCTTCCTCGGAGCCCTAGTAAACGACACACAGCGCGCAGGACCAGATGGTGACGACAATATCTTCTACGACAACGAAAAGTGGGATGTCTTCTGGGAGACACTGACCGAGCTTGATGTACCTCTATATCTCCATCCTCGCAACCCAACAGGAACTGTCTATGACAAGCTATGGGCTGACCGAAAGTGGCTCGTTGGACCTCCCCTTTCCTTCGCACACGGTGTCAGCCTGCACACTCTGGGTATGGTAACCAACGGTGTCTTCGACCGTCACCCCAAGCTCCAGATCATCATTGGCCACCTGGGTGAGCATATTCCATTTGACATGTGGCGTATTAACCACTGGTTTGAGGACCGCAAGAAGCTGCTTGGATTGCAGGAAACCTGCAAGAAGACTATTCGCGAGTACTTTGCTCAAAACATTTGGATCACTACCTCCGGTCATTTCTCAACAACAACGCTTAACTTTTGCATGGCGGAGGTTGGCTCTGATCGAATCCTGTTCTCAATTGACTATCCTTTTGAGACGTTCTCTGATGGTTGCGATTGGTTTGATAATGCGGAGATGTCGAATCCCGATCGTCTGAAGATTGGCAGAGAGAACGCGAAGAAGCTATTTAAGCTGGGTCCATACAAAGACAGTGAAGCTTGAATGTACATTTAATATGCTAGACACTCAAATGATATTATCTTGCTGCTGAAATTGAGTTCTCCATCAATGTGCATAAGAAAGCACCATGAGTTTTCGGAATACACCGCGGACTCGATGGGCGGGCGGCCTCATGTAGAATGGAGGTCTACTACTTTCAAGAGGAAATAAATAGAAATGTTTGAGGTGATTTGATTAATGATGAATGTACCGGACTACAACATAGTAAAGATTACTCGGTATATGCCGCCCCTCAATCCAAAATGCGCAACCGAAAAAAACGCTTCTGATGCAATCGAGGAGCAACTATGCTTTCCCCTTAATGGCACTTGATTTGCGAAGCAACCATCAGACGAGGAACAAGACGTTCCTGCAGCCATCAAAATTACTTCTCAAGGAACCAAAAAGAGTTAAGAAAGCAATGTAGTTCTTCGCACATTGACTGATTGACGTGTCATTGGCAGGAGCACGGCAACTCAAAGTAGTGCGATTTTGTTGTTCATTCGGCATGAGGATGTACTTCCTCGGCGGCTGTTGTTGGTTCGGGGACAATGTCATCCTCGTCCTCGTCCTCGGGTAAAGGAACGTCCATGACTTGCTCGCCTGCCTTTTCTAAGGTTCGTTTACTGAATGACCGAACGCCTTTGTAGACAGCCTGTTCATGTTAGAAAGGAAACTCTGTGCTTGATATTCGAGAATAGACATACCCATAGGAAAGTGCCAATCCCAACAAGGATCATCAACCAGTTCAGTGACGCCAAACGATTGCGCCCTGTGGATCGACTATTACTGACAACACCTGAGCCACGGAAATTCCAATGTAACGGCGATAGTGTGAATATGGCTTTGAAGAATGATGCGAAACCTAGCGCTGCAAAGCCTTTGATGAAGTGTTCCAGCCACGAGGCGTCTTCCTCTAGCTCCAGGTGAATATCGTCTGCCACCGGGCCGAGGCAAATGTCAATTATGGGGTCAGCAATAAATCCAAGTAGAAAGATGGTTAAGAATAAAATAGCAAAGGTAAGAACAGCTTGGGCGGTAAGACTGCTGATCCAACTAGCCCATGTCAGACGTTCCAAGCGGTAATGGAAGTGACAGGTTGGACACTCCCAAAAGTTCCGCGTGCCGAAGCCCGGGTCCGCGTGTCGCCATGTCTGCAGGCATCCCTCATGCACATATCGAGAAGAGCCTTTACATTTGCAGGGGCGAAGCAAGCGGCCTGATTCCGGGTCTTCAGATTCATAGACCACGCGAGCTTTTTGCAGGAACTCTGAAGGTTGAAATGTTGGCAGCACGGTTTCTAAGCAGATGCGGCAGACTCGCGGGGGGTAATAGCGCTGGGATCCTAGCCCCGGCGAGTCTGGCTCATTGCTCGGATCCATGAAGAGGAGAAGGTGTCATTCTTCGTGAAACCAAGTGTCCTCTGAGGAGGGAAAAGAGAAAGTTAGGAAGTGGAAGGTGAAGGAAGAAAATGTGGGAGCCGAAGCAGCCTAACCGCATCGGACTCACCGCCTTTAAGCTGCTCAGCCCGAAGCTCAACCGCGTCAAACGTCACCCTCATCTGCCTGCTCACCTTCCCTTATTATCCTTTACTCCCTTTCTCTCCGTGATATTGTTGCGTGTGCCCTTCACATATCATGGCTGACCGATACTCCTTCTCCCTTACTACTTTCTCGCCCAGGTATGATGGCAACCTTGCAAATTGATGGTTCAGAAGCTAACTCATCTCAGCGGAAAGCTGGTGCAGATCGGTACGGTGGACTCACTGAACAATAAACGGAAGCCGAACTAATGACCATCTATTCAGAATATGCCTTGAACGCAGTAAACCAGGGTGTGACCGCCCTCGGTATCAAAGGTAGACCTCCAATGCTCTTACTCCATTCGAACTAGCTAACGTTGTTTACAGCCACCAATGGCATCGTGCTCGCAACCGAGAAGAAGTCATCATCGCCTCTCATCGACCCTCCTTCCCTCTCTAAGATTTCTCTGATCACCCCGGATATCGGCATGGTCTACGCTGGCATGGGACCCGACTACCGTGTGCTGGTGGACAAGGCCCGCAAAGTCTCGCACACCGGCTACAAGCGCATCTACAACGAATACCCCCCAACTCGAATCCTGGTGCAAGACGTCGCTCGAGTGGTGCAGGAGGCTACGCAATCTGGTGGTGTCCGACCATACGGTGTCAGTCTGCTCATTGCTGGATGGGATGAAGGCGTGGAGCCAGTGACAGAGGAATCTTCAAAGGATAAGAGCCCCGAGGACAAGCCCTCTGAAAAGACCGGTGGTATCCTCAAGGGTGGTCCTAGTTTGTACCAGGTTGATCCTAGCGGTAGCTACTACCCATGGAAGGCGACAGCTATCGGCAAGCATGCAACCAGTGCCAAGACTTTCCTGGAGAAGCGATACACAGAGGGGCTGGAGCTGGAAGATGCTATTCACATTGCGCTTTTGACGCTCAAGGAGACTATTGAGGGTGAAATGAACGGCGACACAATAGAGATTGGTAAGTGATGACTGAATGTCAAATATAGCTGGAACTATTCTAACTTTCGCAGGCATTGTTGGTCCCCCGGCAGACCACTTACTGGGTTACGAGGGTGTTGAGGGAGCTCAAGGTCCACGATTCCGCAAGTTGACCAAAGAGCAGATCGAGGATTATTTGACCAACCTATGAGTAATAGACTCTTAAATGACATTCCATTTGTTTGATGCCATGAATGTGCTGAGCATAGTGTAATTTGAACATAATTACATACTACTCATCAGCTTTACGACCCTAAACTATAAGTAGCATTCGCAATAACATGGGTGAACAATCGGCGAGAGCTTTGATCTTACGTAGGGTTTCCATTGCGAGACCAGATCGAACCGGTGGGATCCAGTGTACGGTAGTTCGAGGCTATAATAAGACCATATCGGGAAGCAGGTTTTTGTGTCATGGTGTCAAGAGCTGCGGGAAGACGCTATCTTGCCATTCAAGTCGATGGAGCTGCGTTTGCAGTTGAAGCCATATACCCCAGGCAGTTTATCGCACTGATGCATCGTAGCCTTGGACCGCCCCCGCGCCCCTTACAGTAGTACATGATTCTTTCCAGGAAATGAATTAGACATGTATCTTGAAGGCAGTTCCTCGATTCTGATGAGTATATGTGATTGATTAGCAGGGGGGGTTCGCAGACATCCTAGGTTGAATCTTGGAAATGCCTGCATAAAAGCCTTCATGCAAAGAGCTCTGAGTTACAATTTCCTGGGTGAATTCCCGAAAGTCTAAAAAGAAATATGGCTAGAACAGAGCCTTTTATTTTCGGTATCTGCCGATTGTAACTCGATCTACTCCGCTCTACTGATTTGTGCGGGGATCGTCTTCGTGTGATAGAGATCGGATAGCGCTATTGCTAACACATGCGTAGAACAGGTACAGATAACCATATGAAAATCAATTAATCATACTTAAGGTTTCATCCAAAAAATGCACAGCAGTCGACCTGCCCTCAATGACCTTGAATCCAAAAAGACCGGTATGAATTGCAACGCCAGCCGCACGCACAGAACGGATAGATGCGGTGTCTTCCGTGACTGATGAACCTATGCGAACCAGTCTCATTAGCGAGATCATAGACCGTGCAGGGATCCAGGCTAGACTTTGCCGCTGGGCCAGCCCGTTCTGAGACAATTCTTGCAATCCGCCCGATTTTCGGACCCAGGATGACCTCGTATTCCGCGCTGTACTTGATGGCTTTTGCAGCCCACGCCACTAAGAACAATAGGTGTCGATCTGGGCGTCTACCCCGGGTTTTTTTAGGGCCCCCGATCGCGATTCGGTTACTTTGACTGGTCGATTCCCCTCTCTTACGCTCTTATTTTCACCGTCGACTATAGTAGGGTTTGTGTGCAAGGGTCCAGGAAATATCCTGCAAAAGGCCAAGGCGTCCCCCCAGTCATTTCTTGAACCTACCGCACTCATACCTTGATGTCTTTGTACAACCTGCTTGACTTTTTGCCGTTCTGCTCTTCTTTCGTTCCCTTGATCCTATACCTCTTTCATTGGAGAATGTGGGCATACCAGACAGGGTGAATGGAGGCTCTTCGAGAGTCGATTCACTCAACTCATTGCTATTCTCATCAGACTCGAAGCTTAGCAGCTTAACCAAACAGCATGGCTGATCCTCCACGGGATCTTCTCGATGGTATCTCCGGTGCCCTCGCCTCAGAAGGAGACGCCCTGCAACTGACCCTTGTCACCTTCATCGGACTATCCTGCTACAACGTCGCCGAACTTGTCGTCCTCGTCCCATCCACATTCAAGCGCTGGCGCGGGCTCTACTTCTGGTCCCTCCTGACCTCCGGCTGCATCGGCGTTGTTCCATACTCGATCGGATTCATGATGAAGTTTTTCACCCGCGCAGACTCCGTCCTCTCGGTGACGGTCTTAACAATCGGCTGGTGGACGATGGTCACCGGCCAGTCTGTCGTGCTCTACTCCCGACTCCATCTAGTACTGCGGGACGAAAAGACCCTTCGACGGGTCCTGTGGCTTGTCGTGGCCAATGTGTTTTTGCTTCACGTCCCAACCTCGGTGCTCACGTACGGCGCTAATATCGTGCATTCCGGCGACAAGGCGTGGATCTGGGGATATAATGCTATGGAAAAGATCCAACTGACGGGGTTCACTATTCAAGAGACTCTTATCTCCACGCTCTATGTGATGCACACTGTTAAGCTTCTGCGTCTTGGTGCAGATGTTACAACCCGGCCAGATGCTCGGACGATCATGTACCAACTTATCGGGATTAACTGCGCCATCATGGCGATGGACTTGTTGCTGCTTGGCCTGGAGTATGCAAACTTCTATGCAGTCCAGATCACTCTGAAGGGCTTTATATACTCGCTTAAGCTGAAACTGGAGTTTGCGGTGCTAGGTCGTCTCGTGGAAATTATCCAGGGCTCTCGAGACCCGATATCGATCGCTATCGCTGACACTTTACCTCTTCGCTCTGTTAACAGGTCGCCTGAGACACCGGAGCCCAATGAGGAACAAGAGCAGAATGAGCCAAAAGACATGTTCACGCCACAGGGGGACGTATCTGTGGTGGAAGTAAGAGACTTTGTCGAGTCCGGAAGAGAGGTGGAGACGAGAGCATGATTCATGAATGTACAATATGTGGAAATATAACGCTTACAATTCACTCGTATATTATTGAGGCCCGCTTTCTTTCTTCTTGTCAGACACATCATTCATCCAGGAGTAATCCTCATCTGACTCTTCATCCTGAGAATCTGCGACTTCGTCTTCTGCTTTGCGCTTTCGAGTCGGAGTTGGTTGTGTCACAGGCATTGATTGCACTGGGGTAGGTTCTAGCTCAGGGACACCAGCCTTCACCTCACGGAGGCCATCCTATAGATTAATTAGAACGTGATGACCAGGAGATCTCTGTTGAAACTAACCGATTCAATCCGAAACGAAATAATCAACTCGGGCAATCGAACAGGCAATAATCGCCCCCCTCTCTTCGTGACCTCGAAGATCCGCTCATCAGGAAAATCGCGGTACATGGTGATTCGCGTTTGTGCGGTACTGTCCCAGCCACCGCCCGCGAGAACTGGGTGAAGCGTAGCGCGCGGCTGGCCTTTGATCTTCGTATGTGCTTGATTCAGGGCCAAGACGGCAATGTTGCGAGCTGCAAGGCGCCCTAGATGTGTGCCCAGTTCGCTAGTGACATTCCATCTGCGATTCAGGAGCCACTGGAGCTCTGCTTTGTCTTTGAGTTTTCCTTGAGCCATTCGGTCTTTCAGCTCGAAGGCATTGGGGAAATACGATGGGAACAATGATGAGACTGAATCCACGACTACCAGCGCTGTGCCTGGCGGGGGAAAGTTTGTTGGTGGGTGCGCGAGTAGTGCTAGTAAATGGGGTAGTGTTGGTGCGCGGAAGTATACGAGATTGTCAAAGTTCTCTAGATTAGGATTCAGTTCCTGGAGTCGGTTTTTTGGGATTGGCGAGCTCGTATCTATTGAGTTAGTCTTCCTCATGGAGTTGTTGATGGTGGATACCTACCAATCCATACTACTTTACCGCCATCGCGGAGCACATTAGATGCCACATTTAATCTGAGCTGATTTAGCAATATTCCGGTATTTCTTCAACTAGGAGATCATCTCACGCTAACTGTGTCTTGCCCACGCCTGGTGGCCCGAACACTTCGGTCACTTGGCCACGCAGGATCCCGCCCGGTTGGTCTGACGCGTTCAGCGCGCGGTCCAGGCGCGATAACCCAGTGGGAAGAGGATCCTGGGCCACATTCAATGACCCAAGAGACTGAGAAGCCGATAGAGAGACCAGCGGAACTAAGCGAGGGTCAGTATCTGATAGCTAGCTGAGGAAAGGCACATACGCGTCGCTTGGCTGTCAAGCCCGAGGGGGTTAGTACTGCTCATGGCGCTGATAGGATCAGATCACACTTCATGACTTGCACATGGCACTTGATGAGAGATTCCCAGGATGATCTTCTCATAGTTGGCCCCAAATGCCGGCAATCTTGGGACTGTCGCGTGGATGTAGTCTGTTTGGAGGTGGATCGGGATCGTAGAGAAGTGGGTCCCATTGTGCAAAACCGCCCTCGGCTTTCGTGATGTTTCTTATACGCATCTCAATGTCTATTCTGCGCGATGTTGCGGGGGCATTGGTCATCTCGCCAGCAGAATTGGCCTTATTGGTGTGCTGTATTCCAATTTTGCTCTTGATATGGCCAGTAAACTCCCAACACCGGCCAAAGGGCTGCCGCCGAATCGGCCTTCCTGCCACGAAGAGCAAATTGCTCGATGAATTCGATCCGAAGTATAGCGAGGGAGGCCCGCCTACTCGAGATGCAGATGGGAAGCCTGCATGGCGAATCAAAGCACTTTTCACATACCCGTTGAAGTCATGCGCGGGCATTGAATTGGAATCATCGACAGTCGTGTCGACAGGCCTTGAACACGACCGGCAATTCGTATTTGCTGCACACGGCCCCGACGGCTGGAACTGCCGAACTCTTCGAAACGCTGGATATGAAAAGCTCGCTTTCATTCATCCTGAAATATGGATCCCAGACCCTTCCACGCCAGACTATGATCCATCTAGCCCGGAAGTGCAATCCCATGGCGTCTTATTGATTTCATATCCGCGAGTGCTACCAGAAGGATACATGGGAATTCTGACAAGAATCATCCTATATCTGGGACTTCTGGACAGCAGAGCCTATTTCCAAATCCCCTTGAACCCGAACCCCTCAACTCAATCCCAATGCCCTCTTCTCCCTGTCCGAGTCTGGAAAGATAACCCTCTATCCTACGACTACACATCCTTCCTCCCAGAATCCCTCTATTCATATCTGGGCCACTCGCCAAATACCTCCAAACTCGGCCTCTTCCGCGCAAGTCCAGCGCATAACCGCCAAATCTTCCGCAACGCACCCCGCAAAGAAGCAATAGGCTTCCAGCCCACAACAGCCTTCGCAGACGCCTACCCAATCCACCTCCTCAATCTCGTGAGCCACCGAGACGTAGCCGCGAAATGCATCTCCTCAATCCCAGAACTGAGTATTAAGCGCTTTCGCGCAAATATCATCATCCAAGGTCCTGAAGCCTTCGCAGAAGACCACTGGACGAGGATTGAAATTGCCGGCGTTGAGATATACGCCGCTTGTCGCACTATTAGGTGTAAATTGCCGAATGTGGATCCAGTCACGGGGATCAGACATCCTGCTGAGCCGGATAGAACGCTAAAGGCGTATCGGAAGATTGATGATGGTGATCGGACTAATGCTTGTCTTGGGATGCAGCTTGTGCCTGCTGTGGAGCGGTTTGAGGTTGCGGTTGGTGATGAGATTAAGGTTTTGATGGTTGGTGCGCATCGGTATATCAAGATGCTGGCACCAGGTGAGAAAGTGGAGGGTGTTTGAGATTAGTCTTGAGAAGCATGATTAATTGGATATTATGCAGGAGTATAATTTGAAACGCTTCAAAAGAGAAGTTTAGGCGCGAGTAGAATATATAGATAAGTTCAACATGCTAAGTAACAGAGAGTGGATTAAACAGCGATAGGCTCCTTTCCAGAGCTATCTGGAACAACAGGCTGCTCAATCTGATAGTCGTCAGAGTCATCAGAGCTCAGGATCTCATCTGGCTCGTCGGGAATCAACAAATTCAAAATAACACCCAAGATAGCAGTGACGGCAAATCCATTGGTCATGACCAAGTCCACCGCATTCAGAAGACCCTCAAGCGCATGGTTATCACCTTCATAGGAGAAGAAGTACGACCACCACGACGGGACAAGAGTGATACCCATTCCAAGTGCGAAGCTCGCAGTAATGACAAATCGGTTTCGGCGAGTGAAGTTCACCGAAGAAATGATGCGAATACCAGAGATCGCCACGGAGGAAAACAAGAAGGTAGTCATACCGCCCAGTACAGGGCTAGGAATAGCAACCAAGGCTGCAGCAAACTTCGAGAACACTCCCATAACAACCAGGAAGAAGCAGCAGCAGTATCCCGCCGTCCGGTTCGCACATTTTGTCAGCGCGATGACACCGTTGTTCTGCGCGAAGACAGACATAGGACTGATAGTCATCAGACCGGCAATGAGACAGGTAATACCGTTGCCAAGAACACCACCCTGGATCCGAGAATCGAACATCTCGCCCTCAACCTGCAGCCGGGAAACATCGCAGGTGGCAGTGATATCACCAATCGACTCCATCATGATGACAATGTACAATGCCAACAACGGCAGAATCAAAGGCGGGTAGATGGTTAATGGGAAGGTATGCACCCACGCGAACGAAGCAACGGGAGCAGCATCGATACCGCTGCGCTCGAAATAGTTCGTTGCGGCAGCGACGATAGATCCGACCAGCAGGCCTACCACAACTGCACAGCTCTTCAGGATTGGAGGGCCGAATCGCTCGCACAGGATAATCGTTACGAAGACGAGGAATCCCAATCCAATGAACTGCGGGCTTCCCCATAGCAATGCATGCGGGGCATCGGCGCTGGGACACATTGCCCGAGGTGTGGGACCACAGCCTGAACCGCCAGCCCAGTCTTCCATACCTGTTAGGATGAGGGATGCACCAATGAGTAGCACGGTTGGACCGGTCACGAGAGGAGGGAAGATGCGGGCTAGGATACGGGTGCTCATGAAGGAGAGACCAATCTCGAGTAAGGCGCAGAGACAGGATGTGCCGAGTAGAGCGCCGTAGCCTTGTGGGCAGGGCAGTTTCGTTCCGTCTTCTGCGGTGGGACAGTAACCGCTATTATACATTTGGGTGAAAGCGCCTTGGGCGACGGTGATGGTTGCGAAGGATGTACCTGGCTTGGTCAGAATCGATCATGCAATTCAACAATTTGTTTAAGGGCCGCTGGTTCTGCGACATACCGACTACGGACAAAAGTCCGGTTCCGATATAATATCTTGTGCCTTTGATATGGAAGCGAAACATCTGGATCGAAGAAAGAAGTCCGGAAACGATCAACGATGTGCTGACGAGGTATTGATATTCTTCCTCGCCGAAGTTCACACCTGCTGTACCACCCAATAGAATCGGCGGCGAGATGACTTTGAAACCAGTCAGATCAATTATCACTGTTGGATATTCCCCAACTCACCACCAGCCAGCATCGCCAACGCATGTTGCAGGCCCAAGATCAGCGCAAGAACGACAGGCACGCGATCATCGAGGCCGAAGAACGGAGCAGACTTGCGCTTCTGCTTAGTGAAAGGGAGCCGAGGAGTAAATAGGAAGGCATAGTCATAGTCGCCGATGAGGCCATCCCTATAGCTTGTTAGTCTCCCTGGTATACACGCTACCATATTTTTCTTGCACATACCTGGTCGTGAATTTTTTGACAACACTCCGCACTCTCTCGCCAACAGTCTGCTTTGGCCGATAATCCGGGCCGATCTGATCTGGACCGTCCATGATGCTTATAGATTGATCTGTGCAAAGCCAGTTCAGCACGGGCAAGACCGTCACTAAATAGCAAGCTGCTCACAGTTCAGCTTACAGCGAACGCGACGACAAAAAAGTCGCCCTCGCCTTTTCCCCACAGTGTGGACTCGAGCGCGGCGATAAGATTGGTAGCCATCGGAGCGGACAGCATTAGCAAGAGGATCGAGTAAGCCCGGAACCTCGACTCGCGCCGACCAACGGCGTTTAGAAGGTTGCTTATCTTTTGTGGGGCGCTCGTTAGCCACGGTTTAGCCGGGCGTTCGCAGGGAGAGGCCACGACGGACGAGATAAGGGATTGTATGTACATTGACCTGATGGCATAATTGCTTTTGGCGGCGATGGAATTGGAGTTGTCTTATTTGATCTTGGCTGCTCGCTTCGCTGAGCAAGCTCTTGGCTCTGGCGATCTCCGATCGCTTGCTCTGGATCTGGGGATGATAGGGCCTCTCCGCGACGCGAACGTCTCGCGTGAGATTCCCCAGTCTGACAATGCTATCACTGATTATCTGGGGTTATCTATAAGATGGCGGAGCCCCCCGAGAATCATGGAGGGCACCGAAGCCTTATCGCAGGTCTTCATCTAGGGCTATACTTCCAACCATGTACTACTAAATATCGCCGTCGAACATCGGTCGCAACAGCATTTGTGTTTACATGCAGGAGATGCCCAGCACTGCCCAGCACCACCTAGCAACTGTCAAAGCAACTAGCCATTGCTGCGCCTGCCTTTGATGTCATTCATGGTCATTCCCTTCTGTTCAGCAGGCCGGATTGATCATATTGCCCGTGAACCCGCGCACCTCGGCCGGGCTCTCAGATCATCTGCCAAAGCGTCAGTGCAGTTGCGAACTTTGTTAATGGCTGGTATAGATCGTTCGAGCATTGTCATTTCGATGTCATTTTCCAGGAGAGGTGGTGATCAGTGACGTTGGGAATTGTAGAGGCCATCGCCCGTCACCTGCGAGGGAGTATAGAGTTTGCATTGTTTTCGTCGAATTTGCCACCGGCCGAAATATTGGGTAAGGACCATACATGACACAGTCGCGTTATTTTCCGATCTTTAAGAATTACAATCAAGAGCGACTGATCACTCTATGTGACGAAAGCTCCTGGAAACAAAATTCAACCGCCGAAACGAGACTCATCAATCATAAAGGCGATTTTACTTTGTCGCTGAGATCTTTAATTTAGTAGGCGCAGGAGCCTTCCAGGTGAGATGCAGGACCAAACCTTAATGCGGGTCACGTGTCAGGTCAGAGTTCGGAGTATACGGAGGTGGTGGTGGTACAAGTGCGAGTCCGGGAACAAGAGACTAGACTGCCACATGGCGCCCTTCAGGCCTTACAGGAGCTTGAAATAGATAACAGCCCAAGGCCATTGGCCCCCGGGGCAGTAGAGTCCATGAATCACGATGAAAGGCCTCCCTAATCGGTCCGGCGCAAAAACGCCGTGTTCGGATAAGATTGTCGGGTGGCGGCCTCAGGCCACAAAGCGTTGGGGCGGCACCCAACATTTGGTCGCAGAAAGCAGCAAAAGACCGAAAGTCTCGCCACTCAATGTGGATCTTCGACAGGAATGGCCTTTCGATGCAAAGCGTTCGGAATCCTCATGCCATTGTTCTAGCGCAAGCCGAGGGATCCTGTGACACGCGCGTTCTTTCGGGTGCTTTCATTCGTCTTCACCCGGTTTCCCCATATCCGTTGGCGATCAAACCCTTCGTTCCCCCCAACGTTGGTCTCAAGTGGGTCTGCCTTATAAAAAAAAGACCCTCCCCGGCCGGCCTGTCACCCTCTTTCCTTCCTCACTCCTCAATCCCACCCACACACACATCCTTTGCCCGTCATGTCGACTAAGGCTGAGGTTTCCCGCCCACGGCAGGCGGACACCAAGCAGAAGGTGCACATCGCCGACACCCCATTGACCAGCAAGAACTGGCACAAGCACGTCAACTGGCTCAATGTCTTCCTCATCCTCGGTATTCCGTTCTACGGCTGCGTCCAGTCCATGTGGGTGCCATTGCAGATGAAGACCCTGGTCTGGGCTGTTGTCTACTACTTCTTCACCGGTCTTGGTATCACCGCTGGATACCATCGTCTCTGGGCTCACTGCTCCTACTCC